>CM047428.1:71689551-71931856 GCA_026168455.1 Theocolax elegans | reverse complement strand
ACGATATAATTAAAATATTTTGGAGAACCAAAAAAGTGTAGATCTTTACTTTATTTAATCAAAGAGCAAATTAAATTTATAAAAAAAAATAATACCAACAGCACGCGGGGTTCCCAAGCGGTCACCCATCCAAGTACTAACCGCGCTCAATGCTGCTTAACTTTGGTGATCGGACGAGAACCAGTGTATTCAGCGTGATATGGCCGTTGGCGCTAGATTATATTAATAATATCAAGTAAAGAAATTTTCTATTAACGTAGCAAAGAAGCAGATTGTTTTTTACACATATAAATGATTATTTAAAAATTTTATTGTTTAAAAATTGTTAATTATAAAACTGTCATTAGTGGGTGACGGAAAATATTATTTATGTTGTGGAACATGCTATTATTTTATTAATTCTAATGCTGGACCTTACAATATTCAACTACCAAATGAAAAGGTGGGTAATGATGGTATTCAGTATTAAATACGTTACACGATATAATTAAAATATTTTGGAGAACCAAAAAAAGTGTAGATCTTTACTTTATTTAATCAAAGAGCAAATTAAATTTATAAAAAAAAATAATACCAACAGCACGCGGGGTTCCCAAGCGGTCACCCATCCAAGTACTAACCGCGCTCAATGCTGCTTAACTTTGGTGATCGGACGAGAACCAGTGTATTCAGCGTGATATGGCCGTTGGCGCTAGATTATATTAATAATATCAAGTAAAGAAATTTTCTATTAACGTAGCAAAGAAGCAGATTGTTTTTTACACATATAAATGATTATTTAAAAATTTTATTGTTTAAAAATTGTTAATTATAAAACTGTCATTAGTGGGTGACGGAAAATATTATTTATGTTGTGGAACATGCTATTATTTTATTAATTCTAATGCTGGACCTTACAATATTCAACTACCAAATGAAAAGGTGGGTAATGATGGTATTCAGTATTAAATACGTTACACGATATAATTAAAATATTTTGGAGAACCAAAAAAAAGTGTAGATCTTTACTTTATTTAATCAAAGAGCAAATTAAATTTATAAAAAAAAATAATACCAACAGCACGCGGGGTTCCCAAGCGGTCACCCATCCAAGTACTAACCGCGCTCAATGCTGCTTAACTTTGGTGATCGGACGAGAACCAGTGTATTCAGCGTGATATGGCCGTTGGCGCTAGATTATATTAATAATATCAAGTAAAGAAATTTTCTATTAACGTAGCAAAGAAGCAGATTGTTTTTTACACATATAAATGATTATTTAAAAATTTTATTGTTTAAAAATTGTTAATTATAAAACTGTCATTAGTGGGTGACGGAAAATATTATTTATGTTGTGGAACATGCTATTATTTTATTAATTCTAATGCTGGACCTTACAATATTCAACTACCAAATGAAAAGGTGGGTAATGATGGTATTCAGTATTAATACGTTACACGATATAATTAAAATATTTTGGAGAACCAAAAAAAGTGTAGATCTTTACTTTATTTAATCAAAGAGCAAATTAAATTTATAAAAAAAAATAATACCAACAGCACGCGGGGTTCCCAAGCGGTCACCCATCCAAGTACTAACCGCGCTCAATGCTGCTTAACTTTGGTGATCGGACGAGAACCAGTGTATTCAGCGTGATATGGCCGTTGGCGCTAGATTATATTAATAATATCAAGTAAAGAAATTTTCTATTAACGTAGCAAAGAAGCAGATTGTTTTTACACATATAAATGATTATTTAAAAATTTTATTGTTTAAAAATTGTTAATTATAAAACTGTCATTAGTGGGTGACGGAAAATATTATTTATGTTGTGGAACATGCTATTATTTTATTAATTCTAATGCTGGACCTTACAATATTCAACTACCAAATGAAAAGGTGGGTAATGATGGTATTCAGTATTAAATACGTTACACGATATAATTAAAATATTTTGGAGAACCAAAAAAAGTGTAGATCTTTACTTTATTTAATCAAAGAGCAAATTAAATTTATAAAAAAAATAATACCAACAGCACGCGGGGTTCCCAAGCGGTCACCCATCCAAGTACTAACCGCGCTCAATGCTGCTTAACTTTGGTGATCGGACGAGAACCAGTGTATTCAGCGTGATATGGCCGTTGGCGCTAGATTATATTAATAATATCAAGTAAAGAAATTTTCTATTAACGTAGCAAAGAAGCAGATTGTTTTTTACACATATAAATGATTATTTAAAAATTTTATTGTTTAAAAATTGTTAATTATAAAACTGTCATTAGTGGGTGACGGAAAATATTATTTATGTTGTGGAACATGCTATTATTTTATTAATTCAAATGCTGGACCTTACAATAATTCAACTACCAAATGAAAAGGTGGGTAATGATGGTATTCAGTATTAAATACGTTACACGATATAATTAAAATATTTTGGAGAACCAAAAAAGTGTAGATCTTTACTTTATTTAATTAAAGAGCAAATTAAATTTATAAAAAAAAATAATACCAACAGCACGCGGGGTTCCCAAGCGGTCACCCATCCAAGTACTAACCGCGCTCAATGCTGCTTAACTTTGGTGATCGGACGAGAACCAGTGTATTCAGCGTGATATGGCCGTTGGCGCTAGATTATATTAATAATATCAAGTAAAGAAATTTTCTATTAACGTAGCAAAGAAGCAGATTGTTTTTTACACATATAAATGATTATTTAAAAATTTTATTGTTAAAAATTGTTAATTATAAAACTGTCATTAGTGGGTGACGGAAAATATTATTTATGTTGTGGAACATGCTATTATTTTATTAATTCTAATGCTGGACCTTACAATATTCAACTACCAAATGAAAAGGTGGGTAATGATGGTATTCAGTATTAAATACGTTACACGATATAATTAAAATATTTTGGAGAACCAAAAAAAGTGTAGATCTTTACTTTATTTAATCAAAGAGCAAATTAAATTTATAAAAAAAAATAATACCAACAGCACGCGGGGTTCCCAAGCGGTCACCCATCCAAGTACTAACCGCGCTCAATGCTGCTTAACTTTGTTGATCGGATGAGGACTTTTTTTTTTTTTTTTTTTTTACATTAAACCAATGTTTGTCTCTTCTTATCTTTGTAATGTTTATGTCGTTCTTCGATCTTCGTGTAGCGATATGCTAATAAATTCATTCTTAGGCATTTATTTTGTAATACTTGTAATTTACTGACTGTGTATGTTTTTCTCAAGATTTCTTTTATATTTTTATGATAGGTTAGTTTATTGTCGAGATTAATTTCTACGTATTTAACTGAGTTTATTGGTGAAATTGGATGTCCATAAGCGTTTATCGGCTCAAATATTTTAATATCCTTGATTTTTTTGGCAAATACTATAACTTCTGTTTTCATCTTATTGACTTTCATTTTCCAAAATGAATAATAATTTTCTAAAAGATTTATATGTAACTGTATCTGTTTCGCTGCTACTACTGCAGAAAATGAGTGTGAATAGATAGCCAAGTCATTGGCGAATAACGCAGTATTCGTTTTATCGAACTGCGGTATATCATTAATAAAAATTATAAATAATATGGGTCCAAGAACAGACCCTTGTGGTACTCCGGCTCTGATTTTGTATTTTTTTGATTTTATTCCTTCTATTGTCACGATTAAGTGTCTGTTTTGCAAATAAGACTTTACAAATTTTATCAATGAATCAGGATATCTACAACAGATCATCTTGTGCAGTATTGCCTCAATCCAGACTTTATCAAATGCTTTCTCTATATCTAACAAAGCCATTACTGTTACTTTATTTTTATTAAAATTAATACTTATATCATTAACTATTCTTGTTACTTGCTGCACTGTATTTCGATTTTGTCTAAAACCAAACTGTTCGTTGATTAATATTGTATTTTTGGTTTCATGTTGATTAAGCCTTTTAAGAATGATTTTTTCCGTAAGTTTGCTAAGTGTACTTAATAAACTAATAGGTCTATAACTGCTTGGATCGTTGCTTTTTTTTCCTGGTTTTAATATTGGAATAATTAAGCCTGTTTTCCAATGTGACGTAAAATATCCTAGTTTAATTGATGCATTAATTATATACATGAGCTGAACTATTGCTTTCATGGTGAGATTTTTTAGTATAATGTTTTGTATGTTATCCTGACCAGCTGCTTTCTTCGAAGGTAATTTCCTGATTTCTAGGATTAATTCTTTTGGATTTGTGTAATACTTATTGTGTAATTAGCTTTGTTAAGTTATTAAAAATATATTTATATTCTCGTATTTTTGTTCTCTGCCATATTTTTCTTACTTTATTTCTTTCTCTAATTAGATTAATTACTTCGGGTGTCAATAAATCAGGTGTTTCTTTACTTAATTTTATTGGTATTGTCTTTTTTATACAATAATTTATGTTATCCGTAAGTTTTTGTACTTCTCTATCAATTTCAATTTCTTTTTGTATTTTAGTTGTTATTTTAACTTTTTTATTTAAAATGTTGCGAAATTCTTTCCAATCTGCATTATTGTAATCATATACCTTTTTCTGTATAAGGAATTTATCTTGAAAACCTATATGCAGTGCAACGGGATTATGATCAGAGCTTAATTCGTGGTGAACTTTCAAGTCTGAAATAAGAGAAATGTTTTTAATTATTCCTATATCTATTGTGGTTGGCGTTGTATTGTTGGGAGGATAGTTAGTTGGCTCATCTGGATAGATAAGCATATAATTATGATCTTGTATATAATTGAATAGAATATTGCCGCTTTTATTGTTTCTGTGACAATACCAAGTTACGTGAGTCGCGTTTAAGTCACCCATCAATAAGACTTTAGTACCTACAGACATTAGCACATTTAATTCATTTATATCTAGTACAGAAGTTGGTTTCCTACATGTAGCTATAATGTTTATATCACTTTGTAATTTAAGACCTATTACTTCTAAGCTTAAATTTGCTTGAAATACAATTTCTGTATGTGGTACATTGTTTTTAATGAACACAGCTACTCCACCTGCATTAACATTTCTTTCTTTTCTGTAACACGTGTAATTTTTAATTTTTAATTTATCTTTCACTGTACATTTAGTTTCATTAACTAACATTATATCTATATCTTTTATTCTTAAATACTCAATTAGTTCACCTAGTTTATTTTTTAATCCATTTGCATTCCAACTACTTATGTTTAATCTGTCCATTCTTTTTCTAAATTAATAGCAAATTCAGAAAATACTTGGAATTTTTCAATTTTACTGTTGCATCTTTCTAATTTCGTTCTTAATAGATGCACCATTTGAAGCATTGATTTGATATTACAAATTTGATTAATTAAATTAATTTCTTTAGATAATTCAATAAAATCGGAGTTTTGTGAATTGTACATTGAATTTGGCTTTGTCATATTCATATGAGTCGTGTTACTTATATCATACTGTATAGCTGTCGCTTGGTGTATAAGTGTATTATCGGGTTTCCATGTACGTGTTGGTGTTTTTAAATTAGGAAACTCTTTATAATCAGATACACTAGGCATATTCTTTTTCATTTCAGTCTTTGATTTTACTTTTGTACTTATATTATTATTTTTATTTGTTAATATACTTAGTCGTTTTTTATATACATCACATATTGTAGCGTTAGCTGGGTGATCTCCTTCACAATTTGCGCATTTTGCTGGAATGTCTTTTGATTTTACACAGTCTTTGGTTAAATGATTATCTGCGCATTTCAGACAGGCAGGTTCTGCGAAACAATTTGCGGTAGCGTGGCCCCACTCCTGGCAACGATGGCACTGAGTTAATCGTTTCTTATTAATATAATGTTTCCAGGTTACTTTAGTATAGCAGAGAAAATGAACCTTTTGTTTAAGTTCATCTATTTTAATATCTGACATGAATGTAACCATGAATAATGGCCTAGAAGTATTTTTCATTATGTTAATTTTTGTAACATTGAAGCCCTTATCCTTGAGTTCGTATACAATTTGCTGTAGGCGCGATTCTGCGTGTAATCCTCGTACTACGAATACTCGTTGCATATTTTGTTTTTCCGTGTACGTATGAAATTGTATTTTGTTCTCTATCCATAACTCTTTAAGAAGCGTGAAATCGCTTATATTTTCTGTGAAAATTTCTGTGTAACCTATATTATATTTAATATAGAAATTGTTTTTTACTATGTCTTTTATTGTGCTTAAAAACTTTGCGTGTTCCTTAATTTCCCCGTGTATCACCAACGGAGGGGGTTTTGAATAATTAGGTTTACTTGTGCGTACTTTATTTTCAGTGTTACTGTCTAATACTTTATTTTGTTCGCTTGTGTCATTATTATCTGTTTCCATATCAGATTCATCTTCGCTATCCTGTAATGCCTCATAACGGTTACTTGTTTTGATTTCGTATGAGCTAAATTTTCCCATCTTTTCTGACTTTGTCTGCAAGTTGTTCACACTAACATTTCCTGCGTCTATTTTTCGTTTTTTCTTATTCATAGGAGTTATAAAGTCATTAAATTGCACTTGTTTATGCTCACCCATGTGGGAGGCATTACTTGCGTTTTCGAGATTCGAGTCAGTTATTTTTGTTTAAACTGAGGATATAAATACTTATTAACCCCGCACTTATCACCACTAATGCTTTAATAAATAAAATATATTATTGTTTTGCACAGAATCGATAGTATTATCAATCACTAACAATAATTCGTTTGATATAACACTCTCCGATTGACATAGTCATACGCGTGTACACGCCGGACGAGAACTCGGACGAGGACCAGTGTATTCAGCGTGATATGGCCGTTGGCGCTAGATTATATTAATAATATCAAGTACAGAGGAAAGGAACATGAGCTTTATAAATGCTAAATCTTATTAGGTATATTTTCACTAAGAAAAGAATTAATGTTAATATTAATTATAATTTACATTTAGATTCGCTATATGAATACTTTTTTTTCTTGTTTCTTCTTGAAATTTTAAATCATCGGTTAGCCACCAGTAGCAGGAACCTGCTTTGTACTTACTGGTAATATCACAATTAGGGATTGTGGTGCTATAGTCAAGATTTATGTTATTTATATATTTGTTTATTTCGATTTTTTTGTTGTTTTGGTGTCTCGGGATATGATAGAATATTGGTACGTTATTTTGATTTTGGATTATGTTTAGATGATCGAGTAATGTCGATGCTTTTGTTAATGTATTTATTTTTACTTGCAATAATATTCGCAAAGTAGTTTCTTGTAAGTCTTATTATAAAGTTGTCTATGCGTGGAATGTTTGCTCTTTTGTATACATATTTATTACTAATAAATCTTTTATTATTCGTGTTGCGGTACAAGTAATTACACGCTCTAAGGCATTGTCTCTCAAATTTTCTTACTTTTTCTATTTTCGCAGAGCCGACATTCCACCACGTTGTACAAGCATAAGTTATAATTGGCCTTATTAGTAATAAATAACAAATGGTTTTTGCTCTATGAGATAAGTGTTTATGATAGAATAAATGTTTGAATTTAAAGAAGGCTTTTTTAGCTTTATCAAGTTGAGTATCAATATGTGTGTTTAATTTAACTAGATTGTCAATATATAGACCGAGATATCTTACGAGATTTTTATTTTTAATTTCTGTTTTACGGTTATTTTTATCAAATATATATATTTTAAAATCATTAATTCTTGTTCTGTTTTTCGGACTGATTTGGTTAAAGGGTTGTCTGAATACTATTGTTTCGGATTTGTTTGGGTTTATTTTTAAAAACCACATTTGATAATATTTATTTATTTATTTATTAACTCTTCTAGGTCTTTTTGAAGTTTTAGAACATCATTGTTTGCAAATAGTATAATTAAGTAGTCTGCATATGCGATTGCATGCTTATCATTATCGGTGTTTAGATTATATAACGTAGTTATTTTATAAGTGAAGATATTAAATAATATAGGAGCGTTGACTGTTCCTTGCATCAGACCTTCTTTTAATTTAAATTTAAGACTAGAGATTTTGTTACCTATGGAGATAAATAAAGATCTGTCTTGAGTCATACTCCATATTAGCTGTATAAGATTCCTATTATATTAAAGAGATAACGTCAAAATTATTGCGACCCACTAGGTACACCTTTTTTCTCTAATAAGTACACCTATACACATAAACAAATATACATACACTTACACATACATACACATATAGATACACACACACACACACACATACACACACACACACACACTTAGGGGTCTAAAAAACTCAAAAAAAAAACAAAAATGACCAGATATTCGAAATTTCACTTTTTCTTCCTCTTCCTGCCGAGCATTGAGAGTGCGAACATGTACCTGTGTACTATGGTTGTGTGACCTTCTACACCACCATACGCATCCATATTATGATACACACCCACACGCACACTCTTACATGCACACACACACACACTTAAGGGTCTAAAAAACTCAAAAAAAGAACAAAAATGACCAGATATTCGAAATTTCACTTTTTTTTTCTTCTTCCTGCCGAGCATTGAGAGTGCGACATGTACCTGTGTACTATGGTTGTGTAACATTCTACACCACCATACGCATCCATATTATGATACACACCTACACGCACACTCTTACATGCACACACACACACACTTAAGGGTCTAAAAAACTCAAAAAAGAACAAAAATGACCAGATATTCGAAATTTCACTTTTTTTTCCTCTTCCTGCCGAGCATTACATAATAATAATATTAATTACTAATAATATTAATTATTTTAAAATAACGTAATAATCCAGTAATAACTAAGTTATTTTTAAAGAAGTAATAACAAATTATTTATTAAGTTTCTTAATTAAAATATAATATACATATGTGTTTAATTATGTTTCATTAAACAGTGTATGATTTACTATATTTTTATACTATATTAAAAAATTATAACTTTATTTACAGCTCACTTATTTTAATTAAATTATTTATTTATTTTAAGTTCTTGTCCGTCTAATAGCGTGATAAATACTGATATTACAATAAAATATTTTAAAATTTATAAAAATATTTAAATATCCAAAATAAATTATTTAATTATATATAAATGTATATATATAAATATAATTTAACTATTAAGATAAAAAAAAGTCAAAAATCTTTTTTTGTAAAAAATTAATTTCATAAAAATACATAAAAAAAATAAAAAAATAAAAATAAAAATTATATTAAATTTTCATAAATAATAATAATTAATTAAATTAATAAATTATTTAATTTCAAAATAATTAAATTTATTAAAATTAATAATAATTTAATTAATTATTATAAACTTTTATTTAGGAATCTTTTTAAATAAAATTTTATATTTATATAATTATTTATTAATTAATAAATTTTATAAATATATAATTTAATTAATTAAAAATTTAATAATTTATATATATTTAATGAATATATTAAATATTAATAATTAATACTTATTTAATATAATTTAAATTAATTAGTTAAATTATTTATTTATATATATATAAAAATGTATTTTATATTAAATATATAAATTAGATATTTAATAATAAAAATTTATTTTAATTAAATTATTTATTTATTTTAAGTTCTTGTCCGTCTAATATACAATAAAATATTTTAAAATTTATAAAAATATTTATTTTTATTCTTGACTTCGTACTCACAACCTTCTTTAAAATAAACATTTTGTTCGTTTTCATTATGCACACTTAATCGATAAATCATATGTGACATTTCAGTTATACGATATTCCAATAGACGATACATTGCTTCGGGAGGACACACATATCTAATGTTAATATATTGACTGATTTCATCGTATTGAATTGAAACATCAGATTTAATATTTTCATTACTGTCATTATTCTTATTTCCTATATTATCTGTGTTTTCAGTAACTTTCATTTCAATGAAAGCACAATCGTGACCTTTGTAACAATATTTAAACAAATATTTAACACACACAATACTGGAACTTATTTCGAGATTAATGTGACAGTTAAATTTTAACAACAAATGAGGATTATAGGGAACAACAAATCTGTTATCAGCCCATCTTCCATTTGAAAAATTAATTTTTTTACCATTATTCCTTCGACGATATAAAGGATATCCTGTAGTTGTTATAGTATTGTCATTAAAATTTTTAGGAAAATGTTTTGTACATTTTTTGCTGTCACTATCCATATATGGTGAATTCATATTTTGTTCACCACATGGTCCATGAATCATAAACTGTTTAACGATTTCATATAATTTAGGATTTAAATTTACATCTGGTATTTCAGCACTTATAATTTGATCTATCATATTATTATTATTAATTTTATCGTCTTTGTCTAAAAAAATTAGCATGTGTAGGTGCGGTAAACCTCTTTTTTGAAACTCAATTACGTAAGTAAATGCGATACACTTTCGAAATATATGATTTTTTGTTATGTCTTCTTTTAATTCCTTTACTTTTTGATTAAATACTTTAACAGTTATATCCGGTCTATCTATACTTGTTTCATACTTTTTAATATTATTTAATATTTCGTTCCATTTGGGATTGCATGTCATTGTCAGGAACAAATCTGGTTTACCATATTTTTGTACTAATACCATAGCGTCAATAAAATTTTGATGCAAAGCTCGTGGACAGCCTGTAAAGGTAGATGGTAGTATAAACATTTTCCCAATTTTTGTGTTAGTCTCATTTTCTTTTTTGTTCTTTAAATAATCCATGAGTCCATTATACATTTCAGTTCGTAAACTATCTTGATTGAGTTTAATAAAATATAATCTGCATCCCTCAACTTTTTATCCATGCATCAACAATATATTGTTGAGTTAATTTTCCAAAATTTAAAAAAGGACTGAAATCATCTCTTACGCTAAGATTATATTTGTAAAATTGTAAAGTTGATACGTAATTTTTTTTATTATTGGACTCCATTTTGGGCATCCATCCAAAACCTCCATGTGGATATATAAGAGGATATGTCATTGGATCGACATGTTTGCTTAAACTAGATATTTTTATTGGTCCTTCTGATTTTGAGTAAATACATAAATCCCTTTTTATAGGTGGCTCTCCATTTTCTCCTACAAATACTGCAGCAACTTCATTACACGTAGATATATTATACCGATGTTTATCCAAATTGTTATCTCGTAATAAATACATTTTTACCTCTCTTGATTGAAGTTTATTTACTTTATTATGTATAGTTGACCATACTTCCTATTTTCATTTTCTTTTGGATTTAAAGAATATGCATTATGATATACTTGTCCAGAAATACGAATTACTGATGGACCTCTGCTGAATAATTTTTCAAATTTTGCACCGAAACTTGCAAATGCCATAGCATTATTATATGATCTAATATTCTTTCTAAAATTTTTACTAGTTGAAGAATCACCCAATAATAACTCTTGAATTTGTATTGGAAATGATGGATTTTCAGGCAAAATTACTTTTCCTTTTTGACAACAATTCGAAAATTTCTTATCTTGAGGAATTTCAAAAGCAAAATGTTTAGCATTACAAAATTGGCAAACTATGTTCAAATCACCAAGATTATTTTCTTCTATTGCAGATTCATTAATATTAAAAAAATCTAGAAATGCTTTTTTCAAAGAAGAATTAAATTTTTTTAAACCACGTTTTACACAGTTTTTATTAATTTTAGTAATAATTTCTTTTCTATTTTTTTCATAATATAGATTATGTTTGGTCTTTTTTTTAGTTATATTATCATTTATTAAACCTGAATTTTCTGTTTTTAATCGTTTATTATCAATAGCATTTTCTTTAGACAATTTTTCACGATCCGAGAAGCTAATATCAAAAATTTTTCTTTTTTTGATTGTAAACTCATCTGATTTACTACGGGTAAAAGAAATCAAACCGAGCGAGCGTTAGCGAGCGAGGAATATTCAGCTAGTTTTTATTAAAGTTTAAAGAGTTTAATATATATATTAATCCGTAAATCCAGACTGAGTCGAAAGCTTTTTCTAAGTCGATAAGAGCCGCAGCTACAAACTTTTTATTGTTCAGATGAAGGTAAATATCATTTAGTAGTTTGTTTATAGCGTGAGTAGTGGAATGACGATCCCTGAAACCAAATTGGCTGGCGGGTATAATTTTATTTTTATTAACGTGTTCTAAGATGTTTTTGTTTATTATTACTTTGCTAATCGCTGGAGTCAGACTGATTGGCCTATAACTTGCTGGTAAATTGGAAGGTTTATCTTTTTTAAGTATAGGAACACTTTTTGCTGACTTCCATTGATTAGGATAGTAATTATTATTTAAACAATTATTGAAAATTATGGCAAAATATTGAAAATATTAGAACGGTAAGTATTTTTTCGTTTGGTATTTCAGGGGGGAACATGGGAGATACCTCATTATCAAAATTTAAAATTGTTATATTATTTTCGCAATTATGTTTAAATATGTTAACTAAGGGTTCCACAGTGTTATCAATGTGTTTTTTATTTTCAGTAGGACTATATAAAGGTGCGTTAATTTTCTCATAACAGGCGCCAAAGATATTTAGTACATTGATGTGATCTTCGATTAAAAATTGATTGTTAATACTTGGAAGATCATGTATTGAGAGGTTGGCTCTATTAATTAAATTGATTTCCGAGTGATCTATGTTTAGTGTATTAATTTCGATCAGTTTCTTTGGCCTAAAAAATTGGTTTATTTTAGGGAAGAAGGCGTGAGCGTTGCGGTGATCAATTTGCTTAATTAAGTTATTCCAATAATTATTATAAGTACGTTTATATTCCGATTCTTGTGTTAATTTGTGTTAATAATGATTTATAAAAAATAATATTATTAGAGTTATTATTATTATATTTGTTTTTGTAAGCTTTATTTAGTTGTGTTAAAATAAAAGATTTATATTTATGAAGTTTTTGAATTTTTAAATTTACGTAATTTAGAAAATTATCTTTAGGTATGAATTTAGGGACGGTTTCTTCAATTGATTTTATTAAAGTTTCATTCATGTCTGTTATAAGACTATCTATCTCTTGGTTATTTAAATTTTTATTTATTGGAATATCAAATGGTAGATTTTTGCTCACTTGTTTTGTGAATTTACGCCATTTTGTTTTTTTATAGTTATATTTGAAATTGTTTTGAGGCACGGATAGATTTATCTGGAACTCAAGATTTATGTGAATCAACAGGGCTTTATGATCGCTATGATAATCCATAGTTAAGATTTTGCCATCTACTGTGTTTATTAGTTCTATTCTGTTGTCGATTATACATAGGTCAATGAAAGACCCCGATGACGGGAACGTTGGTCCTATAGTCGGTACTATATTAGTTCTATATAGTAGTCCGTTGTTGTTGATCCATTCAAACAGTAATCTACCGCTTGTTTTAGTTACTTTATCACCCCAAGAAGTATGGCGAGCATTTAGGTCTCCGGCAATAATGTAATAATTATTTATTAGATTTAATTTTAAATTAGTAAATAGACTATTTCATCTACAAATAAACGTTTATCGTTATTATTGGACGAATATATTGAAACCAGAAATAGATTATTATTATTATTTTTAATTTTAATTATTGTATATTCAAGTATTTTATTATTTTTAGAAGAGGGTGAATAAATAATTTCATGTGGAATATTTCTTTTAATCAGAATACCAGTACCACCTCCCTTGCTGTTAACCCTGTCGTTTCTAATGAAATTATAATCCACGAACTGAAGTTTATATTTGATGTTTAATTTCGTTTCAGCGATTAATACGATGTCTGGATTATTATCAGAGATGAATTTAAATAATTCATATCTTTCTTTAAGAGATATTAATGAATTTACATTTATTGCAAATAATCTTAGCGAGAATATAGAACTAATATCTTCATTGAGCGGGAGGATATTATTCGATAAGGGGGATGGTGTATTTATTGAGTTGTTATTATCCATCATTTGCTATGCCTAATAAATTATATAAATTATCAACTTTAATATTATAAGAATTTAGCGATGCTCGGAACTGAGCTAGTTGCATTGATATTGCGTTAATAATTTGATTTTTGTTTTTAGTTAATAGATTGTGTATATTAGCTTCCATGTCGTTATTATTGGTGTTAGTTGAATCAATTTTTGCGGGAGATCCATTGATTCAAAGGTTGTTGTTGACTGTTACATTTTTGTACATTATATGTTTGAGAAAAATTTGGTTTATTTTGCCCTAGGTTTAATTGCGAGAGGTTTATTTCTTTTTTTTCCAAGGATTCCGCTATTGTTTATATTTATTTTTCTGTTTATTTTTTGCTGATTAATAATTCTATTGTTTGATTTAATTTCAGAGGCAAATTTAAAGAAGGAACAACCTTTATATGAGGCTGGATGCCCATATTGTTGACAATTTACGCAATAGATTTTGTCGTTATTATTATCTGTTTTCGGTATTTTACATTCACCTGGTTTATGCGATTCACTACATTTTAGGCACCTATAACCGAGATTGCAATTTTTGCTTGAAAGATTTTGTTTTTTCTCAACGGTTCCCACCATATTCTTTGATATAAAATAGATTTTATCATTGTTAAATTTTGTATTTGGCTATCATTAGATAATTGAATTAAAAAGTGATTCGTTGGTTTGTTTTTATTGAAAATAATTTTGGAAACTTTAATTATTTTAATATTTTCTATGTTTAGATTTACTAGTTCGTTTAAAAGGGGATGTCGGATAGTCCTGAAAATACCTACCTTACCGGTATAGTCGGTAATTTTGACTTTTTATTTTTTAAATAAGAATTGAGGTATTATTTTAAAAAAGTGCGAACGTCAAGCCCTTCAGTTTTTTATGAGGAAGCTCTAAATAAATTTCGAATCAGTAAAAATAAATATTTTTAATATGATTCTTTGGTTTGAAAATTTTGAACCCGAACATCGCACCTTTAATACATATAAAATTTAGCGAAAATTTAGCTAAACCATCATCACAATTTATGTGAGAGCTTGACGATCTTACTTTTTGAAAAAAATAAAAAAAGCAATAAAGAAATCTACTATTACCTTCCCCCACTCGACTAAGATTTTTCAGAATTGGCAGGTTCACGAAATGTCTTCACAAATGTCATCGAAACATTTAATTCATATTATTTTTATGAAACATGAGTTTAGTTAATGAGTATAATTACTTAATCTTAATAATAAATATACTTTTGCAATGTGGACGCTAGTTAAAATATAATATAAAATTTGTTGTGAGAGATGGCGCCACCAACGCTTTCCGAAAAGTAAAATACATTGTAGCTTTATACATTGAAAATTATATACATATTTCATGGTATATGTAATCACGTTGTAATTTATTTTTTTTTACTATTTTCAAAAATCATAGAGCTGGTCGTCATATACTTAGAGCTTGTAATTGGTTGCCATGTCTAATTTACATAATTTTAAATTTGTTTCTTTATATGAATCTCTGTTCGGGTGCATTTCTTGTCACCGTCTAGCAAATTTGCAATTATTTTATTAAAAAGATATACACAAACCCGAATTACAAAAAATACGAGAGACAAGAATTAATAATTGTGAAATATTTACAATCTTCTACTGCGGTAGGTCTGCGGGGACCGCGCAAGGGTTACGGCAATCGTGCGCACGGTCCCCGTAGACTATCGAAGCAATGTTGTGCGTTTCATATCGATTTAAAATTCCGGGAAAAATCAGATGCATTGTTTAGTAGAGACATGTATTGTATTAAACGGTATTTAGAGACTGAAAATCTTTTTACGACAGAATTAACAATTCAGCTAAATTTGACTAAATAGTAAATCTCTGTGCGGGTGCATTTCTTGTCTACGACTAACTAAGAAACTCCTGAAAATACCTACCTTACCGGTATAGTCGGTAATTTTGACTTTTTTTTTTAAATAAGAATTGAGGTATTATTTTGAAAAATTGCGAACGTCAAGCCCTTCAGTTTTTTATGAGGAAGCTCTAAATAAATTTCGAATCAGTAAAAATAAATATTTTTAATATGATTCTTTGGTTTGAAAATTTTGAACCCGAACATCGCACCTTTAATACGTATAAAATTTAACGAAAATTTAGCTAAACCATCATCACAATTTATGTGAGGGCTTGACGATCTTATTTTTTGAAAAAAATAAAAAAAGCAATAAAGAAATCTACTATTACCTTCCCCCACTCCACTAAGATTTTTGAGAATTAGCGGGTTCACGACATATCTTAACAAAGGTCATCGAAACATTTTATTCATATTATTTTTATGAAACATGAGTTTAGTTAATGAGTATAATTACTTAATCTTAATAATAAATATACTTTTGCAACGTGGACGCTAGTTAAAATATAATATAAAATTTGTTGCGAGAGATGGCGCCACGAACGCTTTCCGAAAAGTAAAATAAATTGTAGCTTTATACATTGAAAATTATATACATATTTCATGGTATATGTAATCACGTTGTAATTTATTTTTTTTTACTATTTTCAAGAATCATAGAGCTGGTCGTCATATACTTAGAGCTTGTAATTGGTTGCCATGTCTAATTTACATAATATTAAATTTGTTTCTTTATATGAATCTCTGTTCGGGTGCATTTCATGTCACCGTCTAGCAAATTTTCAATTATTTTATTAAAAAGATACACACAAACCCGAATTACAAATATACGAGAGACAAGAATTAATAATTGTGAAATATTTACAATCTTCTACTGCGGTAGGTCTATGGGGACCGTGCAAGGGTTACGGCAATCGTGCGCACGGTCCCCGTAGACTATCGAAGCAAAATTCTGCGTTCCATATCGATTTAAAATTCTGGGAAAAATCAGATGCATTGTTTAGTAGAGGCATATATTCTATTAAACGGTATTTGGAGACTGAAATTTTTTTTGTGACATAATTAGCAATTTTGCTAAATTTTATTAATTAGGAAATCTCTTTTCGGGTGAATTTCTTGTCATCTACTAGCGAATTTTCAATTATTTTATTAAAAAGATACACGCAAACCCGATTTACAAAAAATCTGAGAGGCAATAATTAATAAATGTTAAATATTCATAATTTTCTTTTATTTTAAATTGTACAACAAAAGTACAAAAATTAATTTAAAAGTGTATAATAGAAATACACAGATTTATTAAAATCGCGTTGCGGAATCAACTTCTCCATAGCTCAAACGAATGATTATTTTCCAATCTATTTATATTTTTATTTCCAGTTCCTTTGTTTATTTTAATATAAAAACGCGATTCATATCCCAATATATAGGTTATAAAATGCTAGTGAATACAAATATTAGTAATTACAAAAAGGCTTGAAGAAAATCTAAAATCATCGTTATAAATGTTAAAAAAAATCATATGCATTAAACAAAAATCAAGTTTCCCGTTTCCAAGTCTACGGGAGGGGATCACGCTCGCGCTTCCGTGCGAATCCCCGCCCGTAGGGTACTGAACGCGCGCTGCGTCGATTATTCCTTTTCATCTGTTTGGAATGGTAAAATCGCGTTGCGGAATCACCTTCTCCATAGCTCCAATGAACATTATTTTCTACTCTATTTATATATTTATTTACAGTTTTTTTGCTTATTTTAATATAAAAACGCGATTTCCCTAGTAGAATTGAAATCCAATAAGTGAGCAGTACCAAGCCAGTTAAACTAGAAATAGGCTAAAACTAGGTATATTTTTGGGGTTGCAATGAAACGCTTTTTTTAACCTTTCTTAGCTATTTTATAGAATAATCTATAAATGTTAGGATTGAACTAAGTAGTTTGAAGGTTGTAAAACTAGTTTCCGTAAGCAGGATACCTGGCGCATTATAGGCTATGAACAAGGCTGCAAAAATGTTTCGGATCAATTTGGTAATTAATTTATAAAAGCTAAAATATCTTGAAAATGAGTGTTTGTACGACGCAAACAATCGTCGGACTCGATCGGAAATTGTAAAAGGGATCAAATTGCACAACATGCTTCGTATTTTGTTTAGAACATTACCCAGATATGAATACTTTATGTTTGGTCGTTATGCTCATTCCAATAAATGTGCAAGAAATGGGCGAAAAAGCGTTTCATCGGGAGTCAATACCTAACCATTTTCGCTGTGTATTTATTTATTTCCCGGCTATTTCTTATATTCTAAATTCTACTATGGTTATATCATAAAATATAGGTTATAAAATACTAGTGAATACAACTATTAGTAATTGCGAAAAGACTTGAGGAAAATCTTGAAGCATCATTATAAATTTTATACAAAACTCTTCTGCTTTAGACAAAAATCAAGTTTCCCGTTTCCAAGTCTACGGGCGGGGATCACGCTCGCGCTTCCGTGCGAATCCCCGCCCGTAGGGTACTGAACGCGCGCTGCGTCGATTATTCCTTTTCATCTGTTTGGAATGGTAAAATCGCGTTGCGGAATCATCTTCTCCATAGCTCCAACGAACGATTATTTTCTACTCTATTTATATTTTTATTTACAGTTTTTTTTGCTTATTTTAATATAAAAACGCGATTTATATAACAAAATATAGGTTATAAATACTAGTGAATACATTTATTAGTAACTGCGAAAAGACTTGAGGAAAACCTTGAAGAATCATTAAAAATTTTAACAAAACTCTTCTGCCTTAGACAAAAATCAAGTTTCCCGTTTCGAAGTCTACGGGAGGGGATCACGCTCGCGCTATAATGTAAACGTATATAGTAAATATTTTTATTTGGATCGGGCCGCATATCCATACATGTATATTGTGTATCGGCGGTCACCTTGTCGTCGTGTCATCGTGCCGGCCGCGACTCGCGAGTGATGAACTGATCGATTTCCTATATAGTAAAGTTGGTCCTACATATAAAGTATGTACTAATATATGTATTAATAATGTCGAGATTACCAATATATAGCGATATTCTTGAACGTTCACATTATATTACTAGTGGATTTGGGCGCGCTACGCGTGCCGATGTTTTGTTTTCCATTGATTTTCGAGTTTTTTCATGTTCGAGATCGAGATTCGAGATCTTCGATTCGAGCGCTTATTCAATTTTACAATAGGATAGACTAGATCATCGAGGCCTTCGTTTACTGTTTTGTTTGATTTTTTTAAACCTCTAACCTACATAAAAAGTCTACTTTTAATATTTAAGATGCCTTTTCGAGAGGATCGCGGGCATACATGAGTAACACCATAATGCTTATATGGACAATGTCCGTCAATTGATTTTTGTTCTTTTGCCTTTTTCCGATTTTTGCCAAAGCATTTTCATCGACGTTCTGAACTTTCCCTAAGAGCTAAGATTATTTTATCACTTTGTGTAAAATTATTCAAAAAGCAAGTTTGGTATGTGGGTTTCGAAATCAAAACGTTTGTGTCGTAGAGATCAAATTTTAGATGAAGTTGTAGATGATGATAATATGTCCTCTGATGAAGAAAATTCAAATGGATCAGATTCTGATGATGGTTCAGAAAATGGTGATATTCAAGAAAACTCTGATTGTATTATTCGAGTAACAGACTTGATTCCGTCAAAATCTTATGAAAAGGTCCTTGATCAATACACAGAGGATCAAAAAACTCGAACCAAACCACTTGTACGAATGGCTAGAAGGTGAAAAGAAATTTGATGAGAGTCCCACAAACGAAATCATATTATCTGAATTGACGATAAAAAAATTCGTAATGCATCTTTTACAGAAGTTTTTGAATATTTTTTTTCGAGAGATATGAAAAATTACATCATTGAAAGCACCATCATGAACGATTATGAACTTACTCTTGATGATTTGAATACTTTCATAGGAATGATTGTTATGTCGACTTTTAAAACTAGAAAGTCTCAAAAAGATTATTGATCAAGAGACCCTTTTTTGGCCTGTCATCCAATAGCTGCAGCTATGAGTCGGGATAAATTCTTAAAAATAAAATCTAAAATAAAATTCTCTAAACCGTCTGACTTTAGTTCTACGAATAAAGCTTGGAGAGTACGCGCCATTTTTGAAAATTTAAAAAAAATCTGAAACAATTTGGTTACTTTTCCACTTCTTTATCTTTAGACGAAACAATGATCAAATTTTATGGGAGAACTGTTTTGAAACAGTATATAAAAGATAAGCTGGAACAATGGAGCATAAAGCAGTGGTCTCTATGTAATCCCGAAGGATACTTGTTTGATTGTGACATTTACTGTGGAAACGGATACAACACTTTTTCAAAAGGGAACAGTGATATTCTTAACAAATGTGCTTTGGGAAGTAAAACGGTCTTGCAGATAACTCAAGGGCATCTTACTTCGGTTTCACCAAAAAAAAATAATAAAGTATCATATCTATTTTGATAACTATTTTTCAAGTCCTGATTTATTGGTTCACCTGAAAAATATTGGAGTAAGGGCTACAGGTACTGTTCGATCAGATAGAATGAAAGGAGTTACAAACGATATTGATAAGAAATCCGATCGGGGCTCATACGGTGTAAAACATGACAAAAATAGTGGCATGAATTACATCACTATTATGGATTCGAAACCTGTATCAATTCTGTCACCAACTGCGGTTGTTACACCCTTATCATCAATGGAAAGATACTCTAAAGAACATTGTAGTAAAATAGAATTACCATTTCCGAATGCGTTTTCAATTTATAATAAAAATATGAGAGGAGTTGACCTACATGACTATCACTGCAGTATGTTGATGCCTTCAATTAGATGTAAGAAATGGACATGGGTTATTTTTCTAAGATTGATTCAAGCATCTATAGCCAATGCTACAGTGCTGAAAAATATGGTACGCAACGAAACTAAAAAATTAGGGACTAAAGATATTGCTATAGAAATAGCCCGTAATTATGTAAAGAAAAACTCTACTAAAAATCCAAGACCACATAAAATTGCAGTGTCAGAAAAGAAAAAAAATTGTACAAACTTTTCGAAGTGTTCTGTCAGAACTCAAAAAATTTGTACTTCTTGTAATATTCACATTTGTGCTGCTTGCTTTGACAGTTATCACACAAAATTTGCATGAATTCTTAAGTATTTTCACTAAAAAAAAAACAAAAATTATAAAAATTATAAAAAAAATGATAAAAATTTCAAAAATGTCAAAAAAAAAAAATTATCACATACCTTTAACAGGCAACATTTAATAATTGGGATTAGTAATGGGTGTTATTAAAAATTTGTTTTAAATAATTAAATATTAGAAATTACTCAAATTTTTCCATACTATAGTAATACACTATAATCAAGAAACATACAAGAAAAATATAATAGATTTTGTATAGAGGAAAACATCTTTCTAATAAGTTGACACTGCATAAAATATAAAAATGCCCATTTATCCAAAGCATGCCGCTATGTTTACACTTGCAGTATTTAAAGCGCCCAAAAAAATTCTCGACGTTGCCGTGAGATAACACGAAACAATCAAATTTGCCTCGCTCTTATTGCGCTTAGAGCCACGGGTGGGGGGAGCGGCGGCCATGTCGTCTGCGCTTCCCCTCTACTCCTTATTCGGATGAATTTTATGCCTTTTTCATTTATCTCAAAATTTTACACTTACAGAAATCGAATAAAAAATCGTTTCCGATGCTAAATTTTACATTCTTTCATTTGACACTAATCGTTTTGCTGTAGACCCAACGGTTATTGAGATATAATTTAATATAACTTTTAAATTTAAATAAACTAGGAAGCTGCAAATTTCAGAATCGTTTTCTACGACCTCGATTAACCAAATATAAAAAATGCAGCCACTTCTGTGACAAGTCGATTTCAGACCTATTTTCACTGGACTACTTCTCGAGTGCCATGATTCTGCATCCGCGCATGCGCATAGCTCGTTCTCGGTGGGCTGAAACTTCGCGATTGTGCGTCAAACGCACGAACTGCGATCGTACGTCTCGATGTGGCTCAGCTGTTATCTTATTGCTGGCTGATATCCTCTTTACCTGGACATCGTAGCTGTTCCTCTTTTAAGGTAATATTCTCGTTTATTATCTCTGCCCATCAACTAATAAGTACGGTGTGAAGTCGACTACGTTGCCACGACGCCAACCTCGTTACCCGTAGCCGTCTCTACTCTGCTTCACTTGATGACGCCGAACACCATGGTCGCCACAGATATTCCATGTAAAATCTCCAGGTAATTATTTGTATATCGGGGTGGCGCTGATATGCGTTTTTATCTACATAATAATTCGGTATCTGCTGTATACCAAATTTGTGTACACGCATAACCTCAATCCAACCTTGTTTCTCCTAACATACAGCTGTCATATGTGGATACCGTTGCGATAGTAAGAAACAAGCGCAGCACGGGTTGCAATACCACTTATGGTTCGCATGCGCGAACCGTCTGAGCATGCTACTATTCGCCGAGACTTTCAATCTCACATTAAATGCGCGAAAATACGAATTCTTTTAATTTACGTCTATCATAAATAATTTATTATCATTAATATTTCCTTATAATTACATTAATTCTACTCGAGTGACCATTAATAATTCCAATAATTAATATACTCATATTCAACTCTAATATTAATATTTAATTCGTCACGATTCGCTTACACCTAATAGTCTAATGAATACTAATTTCTATCATATATCCGTCTCTGTCGCTCATTCATGGTTTAACGACAAAGACAGAACATCCTTCTCCCCCCAGGTGATAATTCGCCTCAACCTGGGTCATGTTCCTGGAGAGGTCGCACCTGCCACCATGTATACGGAAAAGGAAGCGTCGCCTGCGCGTGGGGAAAGGGACTACACGTGTAGTTTGCTTCGCGTAAAGCCTCCGGTGTAACGACACCGTCGAGGCCTTCTACCGCGTACTAATTAATCGACAATTATTATTGACATGCAATGTCACAAAGTATACTTTTTTTTGTAAGAAACAGCCTTTTTTGTATTTTTTTGTTTCACTGAAGATTTATGCTAACCACTAATATTTTTTAACATTTTTTCGATGTTTATCATTTATATCCCTTTGTGGTAGAGCCATGTTAAATCTCCACTTTGGATTAGTTGTTTTACAATTTAAGTTTCGTTCGTATTGCAATTTTTTGTTTCTGATTCTTCGATTTATGTGATAGATGATTGGGATGTTATTTTGATCTTGCAGATAATTATTTTGATCTAAATAATAAAAGTTTCTGGAGGTATGTATCCTGTATTTAACGTTTTTGAGTAATATATTGGGTTAGGAAATATACTGCTATATATTAAACTGTTTTCTTTTATTTTTGGAGCATGTGCGAAATGGTTTCTCATCAGTTTCAAAATATGACAATCAATTCTGTGTATATTTGCTAAATCATATAGTTTTTTGTTTTTTATAAATTTCTTAAAACCGCTCGATTCTGATCTATAAGTATTGAGGCAAGCTCTGATGCATTTTCTTTCGAAAACTCTGACTTTTTCCATTAATGATGCTGAGATGTTAAACCAAATAGGACAACCATATGTAAGTATAGGGCGTACGAGTGCTTGGTAGCATAGAATTTTAACTCTACTTTTTAAATGTTTAGAATAAAATAGTCTTTTAACTTTCCAGAAACTATTTTTTGCTTTTGTTAGTTGATTTTCAACATGTTGTTTAAAATATAATTTTTCGTCTAAATGCACGCCTAAGTACTTGACGCATTTTTTGTGTGGAATTAATTCGTGCCCATCTTCTCTTTCTTTGATATTGAAATTTTTACAAGCATTTCGTTCAGATTTACTAAGGTTCATAAGATTTTGTCTAAATAAAATTGTTTCACATTTGCTTACGATTATTTTTAATTTCCACGTGTTGTAATAGTTAATAATTTTTTCAATGAGTTCTTGCAATTCTGTTTGTATTTGCTTAGTTTTATTTCCTACAACGTATATTATTAGATCGTCTGCAAATGCTATAGATAATTTGTGAAAGAAAGTATTTAGATCAAATAAATTTAATATGTCACTATTAAAGATGTTAAATAATATAGGTGAATTCACCGTTCCTTGCTGCAGTCCATTATCTATTATAAATTCTTTACTTGATATTACTTCTCTTTCGGCTACTGTAAAAGATTTATTTTTCAGCATATTCCATATTAATTTTACTAAATATTTGGGAAAATTCTTTTTTATCAATTTATAGATAAGACCTTCTATCCAGACTGTATCGAAAGCTTTTTCTAAATCTATAAGACAAGCACCAACGCGTTTTTTTGCGTTAAGAGCCCAGCAGATATCTGAAGTTAGTTTATTTACAGCGTGTAAGGTTGAATGATTGTATCGAAATCCGAATTGGTTTTCTGGTATTATTTCATTTTTTGTGCAAAAAGAGACAAGAGTGTTATTTATTACGACTTCAAAAATTTTGCTGATATTGGGTAATAAGCTTATTGATCTTAAATTTGAAGGTATGGAACTATCTTTATCTTTTTTATTTATTGCTATTAATTTAGCTTTTTTCCAGTTTGTCGGAAAATAAAGATTATTTAGTGCATTATTAAATATTACCGTATAATACCATTTTATTTTTTCTGGTAGGTGTTTTAACACTATGTTTGGAATACCATCAAAGCCTGAAGACTTTTTATTATTTAATTTTTTGAATATATTTTTTACAAGGCCAACATTTGTGAAATAATTAATATTTTTTTCGGGTTGTTCAGGGTTATCCGATGTATTTTTTTCTGAGAATGTACTTATAGTTTTATTTAATGATTTATCTATGTCCATTTCAGTTTTCAGTTGGTTTGTTTCTTTCAGAATGATTCTTTGTAATGCTTCGCTGCCTAAATGTTTATTTTGGGTGTGTGGTTTAGCAAAATGGGTAGTTTTTCTTGTGTGTCTGATACTATGAAATTGTTTTCTGCATCTTTGTCCAAATTTGGTATGTTTATACCTGCTTCTTCTAGGATGATAATTTTTTCTTGTGCAATTTTAAGAGTGGGAATGCTATTTTGTTGTTTTGGTCGGAATATTTGATTTACTTGTGGAAACATGTTTGTTGGATCATTTGTAGGTATGTTTGCTAATTTTTCATTCCAATAATAGTTTATGGAGTTAGAAAATTCTTGTTTAATGTGTATTTTTATATTATGTACAATGTAATCATAAAATTCTAATAAATATTTTTTGTCTTGCCTATAATTACGTTTTATTTTTTTAATTTGCGCAGCTTTTATCTTTGTGTAATTTATGTTTTTATTCATTCACGTAATGTTCGCAGGAATTTATGGACTTTATTCGAGGGATGGTATCTAGCATTGTTTTATATATGTGCGTATCGAGTTCTTCGATATAATTATCTAATTCTTGATTTGAGTAGTTTGTGTTATTACAAATATTTATATTGCAGTTTTTTTTACTTCTTTATTAAATTTTTTCCAGTCTGTTTTTTTAAAATTGAATTGCAATATTTCTTCCTCCCTGTCCATTGTAAGGCAGGCTTGATTTGATATTGTTATATTCATACTTAAGGCAGGTTTTAACTGTATTATTTGTAACTAAGTTTATGCACTCAATTCGTGCATCTGCAAAACAAAGGTCTAAATACGATTCTCCCCTAGGGAAAGATGATAGATCGGTACTGTATAGTTTTGTTTTATAGTATAGATTATTATTTTCTAGCCATTAATTTAAATATAATCTTCTTGCATTGTTACAGTCATTTTTCCAAAGTGTGTGTTTTGCATTAAAGTCCCCTGCTATCAAGTAATAATTTTCGTGTTTTTCTAGGTTTAAATATTTGAATCTTATTATAATTAAAATTTTTCCTCAAAAGTGTCCGGCGTCCGGCGTCCGGCGTCCGGCGTCCGACATTCACTATTGGGTGTCCTTCTATTATGTTTTATATATACGTATATGTATAAGGGTAAGTGTGTTACGGTGAAGAGGTCACGGTGAGGGTGATTTTCCTGTAGACGACGTCCGGATGACCTGGAGGTCACCCTGACCACCTGGACATCGTCTCCAGGAAGTGACATTTTTTTTACTAATTCAAGCAGAATGGCATGTAGACTTTCCTGTAGACGACGTTTGGATGACCTGGAGGTTACCCTGACCACCTGGACATTGTCTCCAGGAAATGGCATTTTTTTTACTAATTCAAACAGAATGGCATGTAGACTTTCCTGTAGACGTCGTTCGGATGACCTGAAGGTCACCCTAACCACCTGGACATCGTCTCCAGGAAGTAACATTTTTTTACTAATTCAAGCAAAATGGCATGTAGACTTTCTTGCAGACGACGTCCGGATGACCTGAAGGTCACCCTGACGACCTGCACATCGTCTTCAGGAAGTGACAGTATTTTTTGCAAATATAAGCGGACTGGCATGCAGACTTTCCTGTGGATGATGTCCGGCCGACCTGGAGAAGTGACAATACTTTCTGTAAATTCAAGTAGATAATAATAAAATGTCATCCAAGCCATCGTTGACTATGATTAATTAATAATTAATTTAATTAAGTTAATAAGTAAATTAATAATAATGGAGAATTTCAGAAAACGTACATTCGAAATAATTTTTAATTTTTGATTTAAATTATTTGTACAAAAAATAGTTTGTGATAAATTAAAAAAAAAAACAGTTTTCATTAATTGTAAATTTTAACGTATTTAAGTAGTGCAAAAATCTAACGAATCTAACCAAGAAAAATCTAACCATGTCGTAGTTAATACTTTCAGTACGGGCAATGTATTAGGAATTTTCACCTTATTCGTAAATTAAAATAACTTGTTTAAATATATAAATATTTCAAATATATAGTAACGTACCCTGCTGGAATGAGAATCTCAGAACTAGATAATTAATAGATTAAGCGCAACCTCAAAATATTAAATAGAATGTTTTGTCCATAAGTGTACTTGAAATTCCGCAAAATTTGGCTTATGTGATTGTTTAATTAAATACTAATGATAATTTAATGGTGTTTCCGTTTTTAATCCTGCCGTTTTATAGACTCGTTCAAATTATCAAATTTTTAATTTTATTTTCCGAATCTACTTGATGTATCCTTTAAATAGGTAAGAAATAGGTAGTGATTTTGTTACAATTTTTGCAAACTGGAGCTATTTTTAATCGGTTAAAACAAAGTGTAAACTAACATTGTAATATTTTGAATCTAGAAAATCAGCGAAAAATGTAGAAAAGAGCGTTTCATTTAACAGTGGTAACTACCTAAGAAAAGTAGCTACAAAATGCCTTAAACAAGTTAATATCCTATCTTTTACTTATTGTTAATTTTTAAATTTATAGCACGGTATATTAAAAGGTTTTCGTAACTGCTATATAATCTGACAATAACAAATTTTTTTCATAAAATCGTGAAAAAGTAGGAAATAACATTTAAGAATTGTAATTTTAAGAAACAAATTTACAGCCCATATTGTAGTGAATGTTTTAATTACGTTGTTTTAAGGGGATGTCGTGCTTAGAAAATGGTCATTTTTTATCATTTTTTATAAACAAGCGAATGAATTTTTGAAAAAATCCTGAACGTCAGACACTTAGACATGTTTCCAACAATGTACCCACATTTTTCCAGATTTTTATATCGATAATTTCATTATGATGTTTGTGTTAAAAAATTATGCTTTTTTTGACTTCTAATTTCCGACCAAAAATTGTTTATTCAATTATTTTTAATACTGATGAGAAAAATTTGAAAATACATTTTTCAAATCAGTCAATGATAGTTACAAATGCCAAAGGAGAAATACTTAATATAAATGACAATAATTTATGCGAGAATATAATAGTATATACGACAAATATAGTGTTTTCTGAAGTGTCTGATAAATAAAAAAAAATTAATTTTTAATATTAAATATTAATTTACCAAAAATATTAACATTATATAATTATTCCAAAAATTTTAAAATAATAAGTTTTCTGCAATAAACAACATTTTTTGTACAAAAAAAATTAAAAAAAAATTATTTTTTAAAATAATTAATTGTCTGCATGAAGCGACATTTATTATTTAACATTAAAGTACGAAACAAACCAATTTAAAAAATAATGAATTGTCTGCATCAAACGACATTTTTTTATACAAAATTATTAAACAAAAAAAACAAATTTTAGAATTCATAAGTCGTCTGAATTCAGCGACATTTGATATATAACATTATTTACGAAATAAAAAAATTTTAAAATTCATAAATTATCTGAATCCAGCGACATTTGATATATAATATTATTTACCAAATAAACAAATTTTAGAATTAATAAATTGTCTGAATCCAGCGACATTTGATATATAACATTATTTACGAAATAAACAAATTTTAAAACAAATGAACTGTCTGCGTCAAGCGACATTTGTTATATGACATTAAAAAAGAAACAAACCAATTAAAAAACTAATGAATTGTCTGCATCAAGCGACAATTGTGTTATATAACATTAAAATATATATATAATATGTATGTATATATTATATAAAATACATAAAATATACAAAATTATGTATATAAAATTCGCAAGCTGTTACAATGTAGCAATTATCATACAACCATAACCCACTATAACAATTCGAATCCTACAGAGCAATTTCAATCTTATTAAAAACCTCTTCTATTGACTTAAAAGTCCTTCTTCTTCTTCTGTTTATTGTAAAAATATTTTTGTATTTTACATTATTCTGTTGTATAACATACGATAAACCTATTAATTATTTTTTTATTTTTAATGCAGCCATATTTTGAACTTAATATTTTATAAATTTAGAAACATTTATATAATTGAAAATAAGTTATTTTTAAATGTATAATATTTACGATGATTATATATTTATATTTTTAAATTTATAATATTTTTTTGCCATTTTTTCAGCAATTGAACATTTGTTTGATAAAAATACATTCATGCAAAATATTTTAGATTTTAATGTGTATGAAAATTACGTTCATAATATGACAGTCTCAAGTCTGTAGATGCAGACAGAAAATAGAACTAATAAATTTTTATAATAATATTGTAATCAACAGGATTTATACTATTGTATATTTATTGAATAAAAGTCCGTAGCCTGAGAGAAGCGAAGGTGTTAAATAAGACGAGTTTAAATAAGTTTATACAATTAGATTGTAAACATTAATAGTTACAATTGAACGTAGTCCTAGTGGAAATAATTCGGTATTTTTTGAAAGTGTGCAGTAAAGTGGGTCGGTGTTTATCAAATCTGTAATATTTAAAACATTTTTCCAACTTTAACAAAGTTTGGCCTATATTTGTATATAGAGTGGTATACTTTAACACATTTTAGACAATCATTTTTGAGTAATAAATGTTAAAAAAGTTTCCGAAATGTTTCTAAAGTTGCGAATAGTAAACCAAACACCTTGCTAAAACTGAAAAAATTATGGAAATATTATAGTTTTATTTAGTTTTTTAGTATAAAGATCAGTCCACTCTTGGCGTATTTTGAAGTATTTTCGTTGAAAATATTGAGAAAATAAAATTTATAAAACATTTATAAAATGAATATCGTAATGAACAAAATTTAAAAAAACTGTAAAATAATAATTGTATAATTTCTAGAATGTAAAAAATTGTACAAAATATTTTGGTAACTACTCTAAATATCATAGTAAATGGCATGGTAAATATTATACTAACCGAGAGAGCGGTAGCGACTGAGGTAGAACGGCTAGTAAATTATTAAATTCTTTGTAGAATTCTGTGTTTCCTTTAGGGGCGTATGCTGATATTATAAATACATTTTCATTATTATTAATCTTTATATTTATAATTGATGTTTCGAGTGTTTTGTAGTTTGAAATTATGCTGTTTGTTATTGGTTTAAATTTAATATTGCTTTTTATAAGAATTGCTGTGCCGCCCCCTGCGACGAATTTTGTCTATCGTTTCGGACGATTTTATAATTTTTAAATTGGATTTTGTGAATTTTATTTAGTTTTGTTTCGGACAGAAGGGCTAAATCTGGATTTTCTTGATTGAGTATTTTAAGAAGATTGTATCTTCTTTGATTTGTGATGATTGAATTTACATTTATTGCTAAAATTTTTAGAGAATTAATTGTAATTTTTTTATGAGGTTGAATTATTATATATTGTGCGATGTGTTATTCATTTTCAGTAATACTATTAATTGTGGTGAATATGGTATCTATTCTCTCTTCTTGGAGATTGTACAGAGATTTGATTTCATTTAATTGTGTTTGTTTTGTGTGTAACATTTCCATTATTTGGTTTTTAAATTCATCAAATAGCTTAAAGAAATTTAAAGATAAAATACTATTTATGCCGTTATTAGATATATTGTTATGTGTCGTTTTCATTTTATCAATGGGCTGTAAGCTTGGAAATTGAGTGTTCGAGTTCGCTCTTGCTACATCTGAAAAAGAGACTCCAGGAATGTATTTTTGACTTATTTGACGTATTTTATTTATTTTATTTTCCTTTGCTTTTTGCATTTTAATTTGGAGAATTTTGCGTATTTCTACTAATTTCGGACATCCTCTATAGGAAGCTGGATGCCCATAACTTTTACAATTTACACAGAAGATATTACCTCTATCTACAGACGCAGTATTTGTTATGGAACATTCACCTGGTTCGTGTGCATCTTTACATTTTGCACATCGATATGTCATGTTACAATTTTGAGAGGAGTGTCCCAATAATTGACATCAAAGACATTGAATTATTTCTTTTTTTCTTATTTTTTCCCAGCGTATAGAGTAATAATGTAGAAATTTAATTTGTAGGAGACTGTTTATATTGCTAGAAGAAGATATTTGTACAATGTATATTGGTAATATTATGTTATTGGCTATGGATCGTTTCGTTGTGAATCGCGAGATTTTAACAAATTCTACGTTTGTTAATTGTAAATTATTTAGTTCCTCTAAAATTTCGTTTTCTGAGTAGCTACTGTCTAAGCCTTTTAATAGAAAAGTTTGTTGTTTTTCTGTTTTTGGTGTATATGTGAATAGTTGGTACTAGCTTTTTCTAAAATTTCTTTAGTTTTTTTATAATTATTAAGTTATCAAGGTAAAGAGTGGTTTTATTACTGTGAATACGCTTTAAATGAAAGTTTGTAAAGTTAATTGTATCCTTAACTAGTTTTACCGTATCCTTTGGGTCTTGCCCTATTATATTTATTGGTGGTGGTCTTTGTTTACTAACGGTCTGGCTATGGTTGCTCGGTTGTCCGTTCTTTATTGCTGCGAATTGTTCTTGCGAGCGGCTGACAATCGGTGAGGTAGGTATGCTGCCAGATGTGCTTGGATAGTTATTATGGGATTCCCCAAATTTATTGGTTTTTGGAGTAGACGTTAATTTCGGTACTTCCTGGTCGCGTCATTTCTGGTTTTTATTGAATCAATTATTGATTCCGTATTTGTTGAGTTTTTGTTTTCTGCTTCGTTTGTTTGTAATAGATCATATCTGTTACTTAACGACATATGTGTGTCCATTTTTTCGTTTACGCAATTTTTTATGTGGTTCTTTTTGTCTTTTGCGTCTATTAAATTATAGTGATAATATTTCCAGTTGATCGTTTTTCTTCATCTACGTTGAAATCAGACTCCTTGTCCGATTTGTTATTACTCGTATCACTTTTCTTGTTTCGAGTAAGCAAATTTGGAGGCGGATTTATTTTTAAACAGCGAGTTCGTTTATGTTTTGTTTCTATAAGTATAAAATCCTTTATGTTTTATGCACAAACGCGTTACTAATTCTTTTTTGTTTGCTTCGTTGTTAACAACTCCTGGTTGTACACTTTCACTAACACATTTTGCCGTTTTTTTGGAATTTGGTTGCATCTTTTTTAGTTTAAGGAGGATGCCGCTCCTCACAAGCTTTAAATTTATCACTATGAATTGCACTGCGTTTTTTCGCAATTTCAGTACGACAAGCCACTGTATTTTTAAAATTGAATTGCAATATTTCTTCCTCCCTGTCCATTGTAAGGCAGGCTTGATTTGATATTGTTATATTCATACTTAAGGCAGGTTTTAACTGTATTATTTGTAACTAAGTTTATGCACTCAATTCGTGCATCTGCAAAACAAAGGTCTAAATACGATTCTCCCCTAGGGAAAGATGATAGATCGGTACTGTATAGTTTTGTTTTATAGTATAGATTATTATTTTCTAGCCATTAATTTAAATATAATCTTCTTGCATTGTTACAGTCATTTTTCCAAAGTGTGTGTTTTGCATTAAAGTCCCCTGCTATCAAGTAATAATTTTCGTGTTTTTCTAGGTTTAAATATTTGAATCTTATTATAATTAAAATTTTTCCTCAAAAGTGTCCGGCGTCCGGCGTCCGGCGTCCGGCGTCCGACATTCACTATTGGGTGTCCTTCTATTATGTTTTATATATACGTATATGTATAAGGGTAAGTGTGTTACGGTGAAGAGGTCACGGTGAGGGTGATTTTCCTGTAGACGACGTCCGGATGACCTGGAGGTCACCCTGACCACCTGGACATCGTCTCCAGGAAGTGACATTTTTTTTACTAATTCAAGCAGAATGGCATGTAGACTTTCCTGTAGACGACGTTTGGATGACCTGGAGGTTACCCTGACCACCTGGACATTGTCTCCAGGAAATGGCATTTTTTTTTACTAATTCAAACAGAATGGCATGTAGACTTTCCTGTAGACGTCGTTCGGATGACCTGAAGGTCACCCTAACCACCTGGACATCGTCTCCAGGAAGTAACATTTTTTTTACTAATTCAAGCAAAATGGCATGTAGACTTTCTTGCAGACGACGTCCGGATGACCTGAAGGTCACCCTGACGACCTGCACATCGTCTTCAGGAAGTGACAGTATTTTTTGCAAATATAAGCGGACTGGCATGCAGACTTTCCTGTGGATGATGTCCGGCCGACCTGGAGAAGTGACAATACTTTCTGTAAATTCAAGTAGATAATAATAAAATGTCATCCAAGCCATCGTTGACTATGATTAATTAATAATTAATTTAATTAAGTTAATAAGTAAATTAATAATAATGGAGAATTTCAGAAAACGTACATTCGAAATAATTTTTAATTTTTGATTTAAATTATTTGTACAAAAAATAGTTTGTGATAAATTAAAAAAAAAACAGTTTTCATTAATTGTAAATTTTAACGTATTTAAGTAGTGCAAAAATCTAACGAATCTAACCAAGAAAAATCTAACCATGTCGTAGTTAATACTTTCAGTACGGGCAATGTATTAGGAATTTTCACCTTATTCGTAAATTAAAATAACTTGTTTAAATATATAAATATTTCAAATATATAGTAACGTACCCTGCTGGAATGAGAATCTCAGAACTAGATAATTAATAGATTAAGCGCAACCTCAAAATATTAAATAGAATGTTTTGTCCATAAGTGTACTTGAAATTCCGCAAAATTTGGCTTATGTGATTGTTTAATTAAATACTAATGATAATTTAATGGTGTTTCCGTTTTTAATCCTGCCGTTTTATAGACTCGTTCAAATTATCAAATTTTTAATTTTATTTTCCGAATCTACTTGATGTATCCTTTAAATAGGTAAGAAATAGGTAGTGATTTTGTTACAATTTTTGCAAACTGGAGCTATTTTTAATCGGTTAAAACAAAGTGTAAACTAACATTGTAATATTTTGAATCTAGAAAATCAGCGAAAAATGTAGAAAAGAGCGTTTCATTTAACAGTGGTAACTACCTAAGAAAAGTAGCTACAAAATGCCTTAAACAAGTTAATATCCTATCTTTTACTTATTGTTAATTTTTAAATTTATAGCACGGTATATTAAAAGGTTTTCGTAACTGCTATATAATCTGACAATAACAAATTTTTTTCATAAAATCGTGAAAAAGTAGGAAATAACATTTAAGAATTGTAATTTTAAGAAACAAATTTACAGCCCATATTGTAGTGAATGTTTTAATTACGTTGTTTTAAGGGGATGTCGTGCTTAGAAAATGGTCATTTTTTATCATTTTTTATAAACAAGCGAATGAATTTTTGAAAAAATCCTGAACGTCAGACACTTAGACATGTTTCCAACAATGTACCCACATTTTTCCAGATTTTTATATCGATAATTTCATTATGATGTTTGTGTTAAAAAATTATGCTTTTTTTGACTTCTAATTTCCGACCAAAAATTGTTTATTCAATTATTTTTAATACTGATGAGAAAAATTTGAAAATACATTTTTCAAATCAGTCAATGATAGTTACAAATGCCAAAGGAGAAATACTTAATATAAATGACAATAATTTATGCGAGAATATAATAGTATATACGACAAATATAGTGTTTTCTGAAGTGTCTGATAAATAAAAAAAATTAATTTTTAATATTAAATATTAATTTACCAAAAATATTAACATTATATAATTATTCCAAAAATTTTAAAATAATAAGTTTTCTGCAATAAACAACATTTTTTGTACAAAAAAAATTAAAAAAAAATTATTTTTTAAAATAATTAATTGTCTGCATGAAGCGACATTTATTATTTAACATTAAAGTACGAAACAAACCAATTTAAAAAATAATGAATTGTCTGCATCAAACGACATTTTTTTATACAAAATTATTAAACAAAAAAAACAAATTTTAGAATTCATAAGTCGTCTGAATTCAGCGACATTTGATATATAACATTATTTACGAAATAAAAAAATTTTAAAATTCATAAATTATCTGAATCCAGCGACATTTGATATATAATATTATTTACCAAATAAACAAATTTTAGAATTAATAAATTGTCTGAATCCAGCGACATTTGATATATAACATTATTTACGAAATAAACAAATTTTAAAACAAATGAACTGTCTGCGTCAAGCGACATTTGTTATATGACATTAAAAAAGAAACAAACCAATTAAAAAACTAATGAATTGTCTGCATCAAGCGACAATTGTGTTATATAACATTAAAATATATATATAATATGTATGTATATATTATATAAAATACATAAAATATACAAAATTATGTATATAAAATTCGCAAGCTGTTACAATGTAGCAATTATCATACAACCATAACCCACTATAACAATTCGAATCCTACAGAGCAATTTCAATCTTATTAAAAACCTCTTCTATTGACTTAAAAGTCCTTCTTCTTCTTCTGTTTATTGTAAAAATATTTTTGTATTTTACATTATTCTGTTGTATAACATACGATAAACCTATTAATTATTTTTTTTATTTTTAATGCAGCCATATTTTGAACTTAATATTTTATAAATTTAGAAACATTTATATAATTGAAAATAAGTTATTTTTAAATGTATAATATTTACGATGATTATATATTTATATTTTTTAAATTTATAATATTTTTTTGCCATTTTTTCAGCAATTGAACATTTGTTTGATAAAAATACATTCATGCAAAATATTTTAGATTTTAATGTGTATGAAAATTACGTTCATAATATGACAGTCTCAAGTCTGTAGATGCAGACAGAAAATAGAACTAATAAATTTTTATAATAATATTGTAATCAACAGGATTTATACTATTGTATATTTATTGAATAAAAGTCCGTAGCCTGAGAGAAGCGAAGGTGTTAAATAAGACGAGTTTAAATAAGTTTATACAATTAGATTGTAAACATTAATAGTTACAATTGAACGTAGTCCTAGTGGAAATAATTCGGTATTTTTTGAAAGTGTGCAGTAAAGTGGGTCGGTGTTTATCAAATCTGTAATATTTAAAACATTTTTCCAACTTTAACAAAGTTTGGCCTATATTTGTATATAGAGTGGTATACTTTAACACATTTTAGACAATCATTTTTGAGTAATAAATGTTAAAAAAGTTTCCGAAATGTTTCTAAAGTTGCGAATAGTAAACCAAACACCTTGCTAAAACTGAAAAAATTATGGAAATATTATAGTTTTATTTAGTTTTTTAGTATAAAGATCAGTCCACTCTTGGCGTATTTTGAAGTATTTTCGTTGAAAATATTGAGAAAATAAAATTTATAAAACATTTATAAAATGAATATCGTAATGAACAAAATTTAAAAAAACTGTAAAATAATAATTGTATAATTTCTAGAATGTAAAAAATTGTACAAAATATTTTGGTAACTACTCTAAATATCATAGTAAATGGCATGGTAAATATTATACTAACCGAGAGAGCGGTAGCGACTGAGGTAGAACGGCTAGTAAATTATTAAATTCTTTGTAGAATTCTGTGTTTCCTTTAGGGGCGTATGCTGATATTATAAATACATTTTCATTATTATTAATCTTTATATTTATAATTGATGTTTCGAGTGTTTTGTAGTTTGAAATTATGCTGTTTGTTATTGGTTTAAATTTAATATTGCTTTTTATAAGAATTGCTGTGCCGCCCCCTGCGACGAATTTTGTCTATCGTTTCGGACGATTTTATAATTTTTAAATTGGATTTTGTGAATTTTATTTAGTTTTGTTTCGGACAGAAGGGCTAAATCTGGATTTTCTTGATTGAGTATTTTAAGAAGATTGTATCTTCTTTGATTTGTGATGATTGAATTTACATTTATTGCTAAAATTTTTAGAGAATTAATTGTAATTTTTTTATGAGGTTGAATTATTATATATTGTGCGATGTGTTATTCATTTTCAGTAATACTATTAATTGTGGTGAATATGGTATCTATTCTCTCTTCTTGGAGATTGTACAGAGATTTGATTTCATTTAATTGTGTTTGTTTTGTGTGTAACATTTCCATTATTTGGTTTTTAAATTCATCAAATAGCTTAAAGAAATTTAAAGATAAAATACTATTTATGCCGTTATTAGATATATTGTTATGTGTCGTTTTCATTTTATCAATGGGCTGTAAGCTTGGAAATTGAGTGTTCGAGTTCGCTCTTGCTACATCTGAAAAAGAGACTCCAGGAATGTATTTTTGACTTATTTGACGTATTTTATTTATTTTATTTTCCTTTGCTTTTTGCATTTTAATTTGGAGAATTTTGCGTATTTCTACTAATTTCGGACATCCTCTATAGGAAGCTGGATGCCCATAACTTTTACAATTTACACAGAAGATATTACCTCTATCTACAGACGCAGTATTTGTTATGGAACATTCACCTGGTTCGTGTGCATCTTTACATTTTGCACATCGATATGTCATGTTACAATTTTGAGAGGAGTGTCCCAATAATTGACATCAAAGACATTGAATTATTTCTTTTTTTCTTATTTTTTCCCAGCGTATAGAGTAATAATGTAGAAATTTAATTTGTAGGAGACTGTTTATATTGCTAGAAGAAGATATTTGTACAATGTATATTGGTAATATTATGTTATTGGCTATGGATCGTTTCGTTGTGAATCGCGAGATTTTAACAAATTCTACGTTTGTTAATTGTAAATTATTTAGTTCCTCTAAAATTTCGTTTTCTGAGTAGCTACTGTCTAAGCCTTTTAATAGAAAAGTTTGTTGTTTTTCTGTTTTTGGTGTATATGTGTAATAGTTGGTACTAGCTTTTTCTAAAATTTCTTTAGTTTTTTTATAATTATTTAAGTTATCAAGGTAAAGAGTGGTTTTATTACTGTGAATACGCTTTAAATGAAAGTTTGTAAAGTTAATTGTATCCTTAACTAGTTTTACCGTATCCTTTGGGTCTTGCCCTATTATATTTATTGGTGGTGGTCTTTGTTTACTAACGGTCTGGCTATGGTTGCTCGGTTGTCCGTTCTTTATTGCTGCGAATTGTTCTTGCGAGCGGCTGACAATCGGTGAGGTAGGTATGCTGCCAGATGTGCTTGGATAGTTATTATGGGATTCCCCAAATTTATTGGTTTTTGGAGTAGACGTTAATTTCGGTACTTCCTGGTCGCGTCATTTCTGGTTTTTATTGAATCAATTATTGATTCCGTATTTGTTGAGTTTTTGTTTTCTGCTTCGTTTGTTTGTAATAGATCATATCTGTTACTTAACGACATATGTGTGTCCATTTTTTCGTTTACGCAATTTTTTATGTGGTTCTTTTTGTCTTTTGCGTCTATTAAATTATAGTGATAATATTTCCAGTTGATCGTTTTTCTTCATCTACGTTGAAATCAGACTCCTTGTCCGATTTGTTATTACTCGTATCACTTTTCTTGTTTCGAGTAAGCAAATTTGGAGGCGGATTTATTTTTAAACAGCGAGTTCGTTTATGTTTTGTTTCTATAAGTATAAAATCCTTTATGTTTTATGCACAAACGCGTTACTAATTCTTTTTTTGTTTGCTTCGTTGTTAACACCTTGTACACTTTCACTAACCACATTTTTGCGTTTTTTTGGAATTTGGTTTGCATCTTTTTTTAGTTTTAAGGAGGATGCCGCTCCATCACAAGCTTTAAATTTATCACTATGAATTGCACTGCTTTTTTTCGCAATTTCAGTACGACAAGCCACTGTATTTTATTTATTTCTTTTATAAGGAAAGGAACCAGGATGAGTTTTATAAATAATTGTTCAAATAACACTCACGTAGGAGTATAATATTTATTGTATCACACACACATTCGGAAGGGCGGCTATTACCGGTTATACAACGTCTGTTAGAGAGCGATATGCTACCCGGGGTACTTCGGGCGCCCGCGTGGTTCTGCCGATTTTGCCGAGTCGCGCGAGCGTTGAGCGCGGACCGGGCCCGCTCGACCAATCTAGCACGAGAGCGGACGTACCGTGGGCCAATCGCCGAATCCCTCCATGCCCGCACCGTGGGGTGATTCTCCGTAACTGTTGAGTACGGAGAGGCGTTCAACGGTTATTTTATTATTCCGCAAAATATAATGTTTTTGTTAATTCAGATTTAGAAAAATACAAGATATTACCTTTCTCTCTCTTTTTTTTCCTACAGTTCGGCCATATCCTGACACAAGGCCGTCCCGGCCATTGATTAATTACAAAATTATTATTTAAATTTACAACAAGTAATAAGATAAAACTGAATACAATAATTAATAAAATAAAATATAAAAATATGCCGGGCGCAAATATTAATCTTCTACAAATTCAATGTATGGTTTCATATGATCGGCCGATAGTACGCTCGAATAGGGAATTTGTGTGACTTGAAAGCCATCAATATCGCCGACTACGTATCGGTCAAAATCTAAAACTTTTTTCACTTCATACGGTCCGCGAAATTTTGGTAACAGTTTTTTATTGACCCCAACGGTCGTGTCTGTATTTAAAATCATAACATAGTCGCCGATACCGTACAAAGTCGCTTTTTTGCGTTTGTTATTATACGATTTTTCATTCGCTAATTGGTTAGCTTTTATGCTTTGCGATGCTGTCTCACGAATTGTATCGAGATCTCGAGTGGTTACATTATCGGTAACATTTTCAAGCATTATTTTTACACAGTCGTCCTCCCCGCCACTCTGATCAATACCAAATAATAAACGACTTGGGGTCTCTCCGGTAGCACGACATACTGTGTTATTTATTGAATATTCAACTCGTTCCACCTCACGATCCCATTTTGCGGGGTTCTCGGATAATTTGGCAATAGCTGGAGTGATAACGCGATTATATCGCTCGACTTGGCCATTGGCGCGCGGGGTACCAACGGCAACGAGAACGTTGTCAATTTTTTCCGACTCTAAAAATTGTTTAAATTCCGTGGAAGAAAATGTCGTTCCCCTATCACTGATGAGGCGCTTAGGTCTACTATAAGCTCGGAAATACTCTTTTAACCTTTTAATAGTTTCACTAGACTTGGTGGATTTGCAAGGGTAAAGCTTCACAAATTTCGTGAAACCATCGACCACGACTAATAAGTGTTTAAATCCCTGCGTCGACTTTTGTATAGGCCCTAAATGATCGACGTGGATAGTTTGAAACGGTAAGTTACCTTTCGGTATCGCATGTAAATATCCCTCACGTTTACCGCTGGGTCGCGAAAACTCGATGCACTTTAAACAATTTGCAATGTGGTTCTTCACCTTGTCATGCATCTGGGGAAACCAGTAGACTTTGCTTAAATTACTAATAACCTTATCTGTGCCTAAGTGCCCCAGGTCATCGTGACAAGTTCTAATTACATTTGCTTCCATTGTACGTGGAACATAAAAAAGTAGTTTGTTCGACTGGGTTTTTCGATAAACAAGGCCATTGTATAGCTCGAATCGAGAACTTTCGCTCGTTTCTAATTCTTCGCGAATCTTTTGAACTTCTGGGTCGCGATTTTGACATAGCGCTAAGGTTTGCTCGAGTGTGTTCGCCTCCACCACTAATATACTATGACATCTGCTTAGCGCGTCTACGTGATTCATGCGCTTCCCCGGACGGTATTGAATATGGAAATCGAAGTTTTGTAAAAACATAGCCCAACGCGATATACGAGGATTTATCTCTTGTTTATTAAGAGTAAGCCGAAAACTATCACAGTCCGTAATAATTTTAAACCTGATGCCGGACAAATAGAGTTTGAATCTCTTTAGCGCGTTCACGACGGCAAGACACTCTAGTTCGAAACTATGATATCGAGACTCAGCCGGGGTCGTTCGCTGGCTGAAATAAGACACGGGCTTAAAGTACCCATCCGCTTGTTTTTGGAGTAGGATCGCACCGAACCCCGAAGCACTTGCGTCACAGTGTAACTCAGTATCAGCCTTGGGTGAGTAAACGGACAGAATCGGGCGGTTCGATAAATGTTTTTTCAACGTTTCAAACGCTTCGTATGCTTCAGCTCCAAACTCAAATGTCGCGTTCTTTTTAACTAATTCGTATAGTGGTTTCGCTATAATCGCGAAATTTGGTATAAAACGGCGGAAATAGCTTGCCAGGCAATTAAACCTTAAAACTTCTCTCTGATTACGAGGCACAGGATAATCTATCACGGCGCGAATATTATTATCACTTGGTCTTATACCGTCAACACTTATGCGGTAACCTAAATAATCTAATTCGCTTAAGAGAAATTTGCATTTGTCTAACCTAAAATTTAAGTGGAAACGTCCCGCCGTTTCAAACAACTCGCGCAAAATAATAAAATGTTCATCTAGATCTTTTGTCGCAATTAGGATATCGTCGAAAAACAGCAGGATCTTCTGCTCGCGCAATAGCTTCCCGAAAACGCGGTGTAAGAATCGACTGAATACCTTCGGAGCGTTAGTTAATCCAAATGGGCATCTCAAATATTCATATTGCCCTAACGGGGTTACGAAAGATGTGTACTTGACCGAATCCTCATTCAATTTCACATGGAAGAATCCATCTTTTAAATCTAGCGTCGAGAAATAACATTTATCCTTCAGTTGGTCAAGGTTATCATCGATTAATTCGCTAGAAAAATTGTCGCGTACAGTAATTTTGTTTAATTCACGGTAGTCAATACAAAGATGCAATTCACCCGACTTCTTGCGTGAGAGCACAATCGGGCTCGCGTAGGGCGAATTACTTGGCCGAATAATATTACGAGCGAGCAGATCGTCGAGGATGCCGCGCAAGGCTTCCTTGTCTGCGAAGGATAGGCGTCTTGGACGGAAACTAATCGGCTGTTGATGCGTCAATGCGATATTCATTTCAAAATCCGGTTCGGCCTTCGGCGCCTTAAGCGAATTTAGATAACATTCATTATACAATTGAAAAACCTTTTCCTCCGCACTTTTACCTACGGCCAAATTAACATATAACTCGTTGCGTACATTTACAGGCTGGTCAACGTATTCAACATTTAAAATTTGAGTTATCGCGCTTTGAAGTTCGTTGTTGTCTTCCGTACAATTTTTTATTCGTTCCGTGATAATAACCTTATCACCTAATATTAATTGAATTGACGGGTGCATAGAAAAATCTCTTCCTAATAAACACATGTAAGCTATAGTCATATAAGACATATAAGACATATAAACACATATAAGACATCGTCCGCCACAATATAAAATGTTAATTTTACCGAAACATTTTCTACGATAACATCCCGTTCAAATATACCGAGAATCTCTAATCGAGAATAATTTATACCATAAAACTCGTGATTATTTAAAACCGGTGATCGCAAATACGGGGGCACACAACATTGTTTTATTAGGCTTATCGGCGAGCCCGGGTCGATAATCGCGCTCATAGATTGTTTACCTACATTACCAGCCGCGTCGGAGAACGCGTAACTTAACGATACCATGTAGGGATCGCTGGGGCCCGCTGCTTGCAAAATGTTGACTCTTGATGCCGCTGGTGTGTTTGCACTAGGAGAATCTCGTCGACTCGATGCCCTCGCCGGGCAATCTTTGGCCCGATGCTCCGTAGAGTTGCACGTGAAACACGCTCCGTCGGGCCGTCTCGGTTTGTTGCAGCTACTCGATAAATGTCCTTCCTCGAAGCAGTTGCAGCACCTTGTTGACTTTCTCACTGGTGTAATCTTCTTACTATTCCCATGGTACGATTTACAATCATGACGCGGTTTATCTCGCTCGATGAACTTCTTCGAGTCCAATGATATTTTTTTGAAAGCTTCTAGCACGTCGTTCGTACCCTCAAACCGCATCATACGCGCTTGGTTTTTTAATTGTTCGTCGGGAATACCGTCTATTATATAGTCCACAAGTTCGTCGTTTTCCACGGGTACGCGATTAGCTAAAATGATTTTACTATGGTAATAATCGGCGAAGGTTTCCTTCTTTTGCCAAACCCTCGTTTCGAACTCTTTACGAAGGTTTATCCTTTTTGGCCTATCGTCGAAAATAGCGGCCATCGCGGCTAGTAACTCCGGAATTGTCATTGTGAGATGGTCTGGCCTTGAATGGAACCAATCAAGTGCACTGTTTTTCAACTTTGAACTAATTAAAACTCGAGTCATATTTTCATTTAAATTGTAACTGTCCTGAAGTAACTCTAACTGCCTTCTCCAGTTTACGAATGAACAATCGCGCCCGTCAAAATCATTAAGTAAATCACCGATTGCGCGTATACCAATCGCGGCAGGGTTACGTTCAGCTTCTCCATTGCCATCGCGAGGAGCGTCTCTCTCTCGTCGCAAGAGTTCCAACTCTCTTCTTGCAATGTCCCGTTCGCGCCGAAGTAATTCGATCTCGCGTTGCTGTATATCATCGTTACGTTCCTCGAGTGGATTGTCGAAATCAATTGCTCCACCTTGCTCGAGAGCAATTCGTCTAGCTTCATTTAGTTCCCTCCAAGTGTTTTCGTTGTGCTGAGTAAGACGATGTATCAAGTCAGCCTTTGCTCCGTTAATCGGAAGGTTCCTCTCCGTCAAAAGCTCTCTTAGCTCGGCCACTGTGTATTGGTTTGGCGCACGATCAACCATTTTGTTAGTTTATCTCGTGTATAGGATCACTTCCGTAAATACGATGCACCTAAGTGGTCTCCCACACACAGTCGGGATCGACCTCACAATAATCGTATATTCACACAAAACTAACGACCGCGCGGTTCTTCCGTATAACGCTCGCGACTCTCAGTACGCGTCACGTAAGTCCTTTATCCCACTTCTGAGATTGTAAGGAAAGGAACCAGGATGAGTTTTATAAATAATTGTTCAAATAACACTCACGTAGGATTATAATATTTATTGTATCACACACACATTCGGAAGGGCGGCTATTACCGGTTATACAACGTCTGTTAGAGAGCGATATGCTACCCGGGGTACTTCGGGCGCCCGCGTGGTTCTGCCGATTTTGCCGAGTCGCGCGAACGTTGAGCGCGGACCGGGCCCGCTCGACCAATCTAGCACGAGAGCGGACGTACCGTGGGCCAATCGCCGAATCCCTCCATGCCCGCACCGTGGGGTGATTCTCCGTAACTGTTGAGTACGGAGAGGCGTTCAACGGTTATTTTATTATTCCGCAAAATATAATGTTTTTGTTAATTCAGATTTAGAAAAATACAAGATATTACCTATCTCTCTCTTTTTTTCCTACACTTTTTTTTTCTATTTTTTGTTACTTTATATGCTTTTCACTGATAATACACAATGCAAATGATACATTTGACAACTATGTACTTTCTTCCCCTTTATATACCTGTCAAAGGTTATATACAAGGGGTACGAGAGCTTTCGGTACTGAGGTCCTTACAGGTTGAAGGTTCAAGGCCGAATGACGAGAACCAGTGTATTCAGCGTGATATGGCCGTTGGCGCTAGATTATATTAATAATATGAAGTAAAGAAATTTTCTAATAACGTAGCAAAGAACCATATATTTTTTTTACACATATAAATGATTATTTAAAAAATGTATTGTTTTAAAAATTGTTAATTATAAGACAGTCATTAGTGGGTGGCGGAAAATATTAATTATGTTTTTTGAACATGCTATTATTTTATTAATGCAAATGCTGGACCGTACAATATTCAACTACCAAATGAAAAGATGGGTAATGATGTTATTCAGTATGAAATATGTTACACGATATAATTAAAATATTTTGGAGAACCAAAAAAATTGTAGATATTTACTTTATTTAATCAAAGAGCAAATATAATTTCTAAAAAAAAATAATACCAACAGCACGCGGGGTTCCCAAGCGGTCACGCATCCAATTACTAACCGCGCTCAATGCTGCTTAACTTTGGTGATCGGACGAGAACCAGTGTATTCAGCGTGATATGGCCGTTGGCGCTAGATTATATTAATAATATCAAGTAAAGAAATTTTCTAATAACGTAGCAAAGAAGCAGATATTTTTTTTACACATATAATTGATTATTTAAAAATTGTATTGTTTTAAAAATTGTTAATTATAAGACTGTCTTTAGTGGGTGACGGAAAATATTATTTATGTTTTTGGAACATGCTATTATTTTATTAATGCAAATGCTGGACCTAACAATATTCAACTACTAATAATATTAATGTATTTAATTTTTAATCTATTGTATATATCATATTGATGTTTAGAATAGTGTATGATTTACTTGATTAATATTTATTTTATCTCCATATAATTCTGCATCTACATTTAAAGCATTAAATTTTAGATCCGTTATTATCATTGAGTACACATTTAAAAATTTTATGAGTTTTATCATCAGGAATGAGTAAACTAATACATATTCTTTCAAGTCATATTCACAACTTTTTTTTTTTTTTTTGTTTTTTACATATGGAAAAAATACATATATTATGTATTCTTAAAAAAACAATTTTTGAATTATTTATATATATTGTAACAGGGTTAATTCCTACTCGTCGGGAGGGTTTTAATTTTCCTGTGCATATCCTCAATGCACAGGAACTATTCTCGGTGTAGTGATCAGCTGTTTTACCAGACAGCTAACCGATCGGCGGAACCGTCCTTTAAAGTGGTGCGAGTGCCGCGGTGGCTCATGGGTAGAGCTCCCGACTCTCACACCGAGGGTCGTGGGTTCGATCCCAGACGTGTACCTCTGAACATTTTTTCATGTGCATTTTTCGAACACCGCGACTCAGTGACTCGGCGTGTCACTATAATGTGACGCCAGTTCAGATGCGCGTGCGTTTCGTGCATTTGTCAGTGCATGAGAGGCACGGGCATCTGAACTATAGAAAGCGTTAGGGACGCGAAGATGTAAAGAGGATCGCGGTGGTTCCATCGGGAGGACAGGAAACTGTAATTATTAGACTAATTACAGTGACCGATGACATCTTCCGATGGACACAAGCACCACTGTTTCAACTACATGTGCTTTGTTTACAGACACACCGTTCACCTCCGTCGCTGATTAGCCCTGGCAGCATAAATAGAGCGACGTTAAATAACAAAAAAAAAAAAAAAAAAAAGTGGTGCGAGCTAGCCTCAAGCTCCGCACGATGACGTCTTCCCTGTGTACAGCGTGTGTACTTACCTAGTACACGCTTTTCCTCGATAACGAGTGTTATCTTTCGCCGATACCCGTGCTCGGCTACTCAGCTATGTGTCGTGCGAAGTGCAATGCACGACACCCGCGGGGCATGGCGGTATTCGCCTTCGGGATAGGGTCTGTCGGGAAACCAATAAAATGTTATACCGTGTATACGATTACAAAACGAGTTTATTATAATTAAATGAAATGAACGGTGTAATAACCAACTATGATAAATACAAGGTCAGGCCAAGGCAATGCTATTCCTTGGCCCGAAAATAAACAACTATTAGATTGTTAACAAATACGCGTGTGTGTGCGCCCGCCGCTATCCGCGTTAAGACTCGACGGGTCGGTCGATCTCGAGGACGTGGACGATTCGCCAGGTACGAGCTACCTGGCTGCAAAACGAATTGACGCGGTTAGGATCGTGCCGGAGTGTTAAGCACCTAAGCTGTGGAGAGAGAGACGCGACGAAAGCGGCTATTCTCTCGATTGACTCGCTCGTCGGGATACCGCGCGTATCCCGTCGCTAACCTCACTTTATGTTACTCGCGGGTATTCGCGCACGCCTGGCCAGGACTTACTTGTACTTCGGGACGACCTGGTTGAGCTACATCTTGGCGTCCGGTTCTCTCTCTCTCTTCTTCTATTTGTCCCTCCGTCGTCTCTTTCTCTCCTTCCACTTGTCTCTCCGTCGTCTCTTTCTCTCGCCCGATTCTACTCTCTATTTTGCCTCCTTATGCTCGCGGAATCGCGCTCGTTCGAGGTTCGAACAATACTGCCGGTGTGTCGTGCACACCGGCTCTCCGACGCGCTCGCGCATGCGCCTTACGCGTCTTCGACGGTAAACTCACGCGATCGGTATGATTTTCGTCTCGCGTGGACCGTTTGCCGTTACAATATATATATATATAAATATAAATATATATAGGCACCCCGAAATTAAACCAAGTATGGATAGTGAGCTGAAAACAACACTACCCCAAGCGGGCATGGCAATCCTGTCAAATCCCGCCACTGATTCCGATCGGGTGAAAGCCCCGGTGGTCAGTGCTGGTCCCACGGATTTTGGGGGGGGCCAAACTCACACCGTTAAAATGGTAAGTGCTGCGGAGGTTGATCACTCGGCCTCTGTAGCATCTAATGCTACGTGTGACCTGCCCTCGACTAGGATGTCGATGGCTGACAGAGCTTTTCTCCGTCTGCGTGAGAAGGTAGACACCCTGATGAAGTTTGTTCTTAATAAGAACAACATCCACAAAGAGCTGAAGAGTATGGCGAGAGCAACCAGCAGAGCTCTCAATGAATACGCGCGGGTGAACAGTGCTGTGTGTTCGACAGCGCTGAAAACTAAAATGGCGGATGCGCGTAGGGATGGAACGTGCCAAACGTCGCCCATCTTCCGCGCTGAAGAGCGTCAAAGGAGGCTGGTGGAAAGGGAAAAGCCCTCACCACCTCAGCAACCCCCGGAGAAAAGGAAGAAGGGGTCAAAGCAGCCCACTAACAAAGGTGGGCCAGCAGATGCTTCGCCATCCGTTCCTGAGACCGGTGGGAACCAGTCAAAGGTCCCTGACTGGGCCACGGTAGTGAAGAAGGGCAAAAAGAAGAAGAAGATGAAGGACAGCCAGCCGAAGCAGCAGAACAGCAGAAACGTGCCAGCAAACCGGCCAAAGGCACGGCAGAGCCTAAGGCCGGAGTAAGACCCCCACGCCCAGATGCCATCAAGATCAAGACATCTAGCGGGGGCTCTTCCTACGCTGACATTCTCCGGAAGGTCAAGGCTGCACCGGAATTAAAGACCCTAGGAGAACGGGTCACGCGTATCAGGCGCACCAGGGCTGGGGAGCTCCTCCTCGAACTGGGGCGACCCGGAACGGAAACGGTGTATACGATTACAAAACGAGTTTATTATAATTAAATGAAATGAACGGTGTAATAACCAACTATGATAAATACAAGGTCAGGCCAAGGCAATGCTATTCCTTGGCCCGAAAATAAACAACTATTAGATTGTTAACAAATACGCGTGTGTGTGCGCCCCGCCGCTATCCGCGTTAAGACTCGACGGGTCGGTCGATCTCGAGGACGTGGACGATTCGCCAGGTACGAGCTACCTGGCTGCAAAACGAATTGACGCGGTTAGGATCGTGCCGGAGTGTTAAGCACCTAAGCTGTGGAGAGAGAGACGCGACGAAAGCGGCTATTCTCTCGATTGACTCGCTCGTCGGGATACCGCGCGTATACCGTCGCTAACCTCACTTTATGTTACTCGCGGGTATTCGCGCACGCCTATGGCCAGGACTACTTGTACTTCGGGACGACCTGGTTGAGCTACATCTTGGCGTCCGGTTCTCTCTCCTCTTCTTCTATTTGTCCCTCCGTCGTATCTTTCTCTCCTTCCACTTGTCTCTCCGTCGTCTCTTTCTCTCGCCCGATTCTACTCTCTATTTTGCCTCCCTTATGCTCGCGGAATCGCGCTCGTTCGAGGTTCGAACAATACTGCCGGTGTGTCGTGCACACCGGCTCTCCGACGCGCTCGCGCATGCGCCTTACGCGTCTTCGACGGTAAACTCACGCGATCGGTATGATTTTCGTCTCGCGTGGACCGTTTGCCGTTACAATATATATATATAAATATAAATATATATAGGCACCCCGAAATTAAACCAAGTATGGATAGTGAGCTGAAAACAACACTACCCCAAGCGGGCATGGCAATCCTGTCAAATCCCGCCACTGATTCCGATCGGGTGAAAGCCCCGGTGGTCAGTGCTGGTCCCACGGATTTTGGGGGGGGCCAAACTCACACCGTTAAAATGGTAAGTGCTGCGGAGGTTGATCACTCGGCCTCTGTAGCATCTAATGCTACGTGTGACCTGCCCTCGACTAGGATGTCGATGGCTGACAGAGCTTTTCTCCGTCTGCGTGAGAAGGTAGACACCCTGATGAAGTTTGTTCTTAATAAGAACAACATCCACAAAGAGCTGAAGAGTATGGCGAGAGCAACCAGCAGAGCTCTCAATGAATACGCGCGGGTGAACAGTGCTGTGTGTTCGACAGCGCTGAAAACTAAAATGGCGGATGCGCGTAGGGATGGAACGTGCCAAACGTCGCCCATCTTCCGCGCTAAAGAGCGTCAAAGGAGGCCGGTGGAAAGGGAAAAGCCCTCACCACCTCAGCAACCCCCGGAGAAAAGGAAGAAGGGGTCAAAGCAGCCCACTAACAAAGGTGGGCCAGCAGATGCTTCGCCATCCGTTCCTGAGACCGGTGGGAACCAGTCAAAGGTCCCTGACTGGGCCACGGTAGTGAAGAAGGGCAAAAAGAAGAAGAAGATGAAGGTCAGCCAGCCGAAGCAGCACGAACAGCACAAACGTGCCAGCAAACCGGCCAAAGGCACGGCAGCCCCTAAGGCCGGAGTAAGACCCCCACGCCCAGATGCCATCAAGATCAAGACATCTAGCGGGGGCTCTTCCTACGCTGACATTCTCCGGAAGGACAAGACTGCACCGGAATTAATGACCCTAGGAGAACGGGTCACGCGTATCAGGCGCACCAGGGCTGGGGAGCTCCTCCTCGAACTGGGGCGACCCGGAACGGAAACGGCGGAGCTAATGACAGTGGTCTTGTCCATCCTGAGTGGGTCAGCAGAGGTCCAGCTGCTGACTCACAAAGTGTCTATCACCATCAGGGACATGGACGAGTCAACGACAGCAACGGAGGTGGCCGCAGCGATTGCAGCAAAGATCGAGCCAAACGTGGTATCCCCGGATAATATTAAAACCAGGGGGTCCTACAATGGCACTCTAGCTGCGACCATCCAGCTTCCGGCAGTAGCTGCCAAAAAACTGCTGCAAGACGGGAAGCTCCGGATCGGATGGGTCAATTGCAGAGTTCGACTGCGAGAGGTATCCTCGCGCTGCTACCGATGCCATGAATCGGGACACATCGCGAGGGAGTGCAAGAGCGCAGTCGACCGGTCAGCGTAATGCTATCGGTGTGGCCAAGAGGGCCACAAAGCAGTGGACTGCGAGGCCAAAGCAAAGACCTCGCATGAGGAAGAAGCACACATCAAAAATGATTAAGGTGCTCCAAATAAACCTCAACCACTGCGCTGTGGCCCAGGACCTGCTGTCCCAGCTGGTCAGAGAGGAGTGAGCGGACGTAGCGATCATCAGCGAGGAGTTCCGGGATCTCGAGAAGTCGAACTGGGTAAGGGATGCCACGGGCAAGGCGGCCATCTGGGTATGTGGAAATATACACATCTCCAGAAAGATGGTCGCCCCCCTTCCCAGCTTCACCTGGGTGGAGGTGGCGGGGGTACGCATGTACAGCTGCTACTTCCCGCCCAGCGATTCCACCGAGGACTTTGCGAGATTTCTGGATGGAGTCGTCACCAGTGCTCGGTCCTCACGGCTGCCGGTCGCAATCGGTGGGGACTTCAATGCTTGGGCGACGGACTGGGGCAGCGCCAAGACCAACGCGCGTGGTCGCGCACTCCTCGAGGCGTTCGCTTTACTGGGGCTGGAGATCGCTAACACAGGAACAACCCCGACTTTCACCAAAGCCGGCAAGTCGTCCATAGTCGACCTCACCTTCGTCGATCCTAGATTGATGGGGGGAGGGGGACTCGGCTGGAAAGTTAGCGATCGTTACACGGGTAGTGACCACCAAGCACTCGTGTACCAGCTCCAGCTGATCAGCGGGAGCACAAAGAGAGCAGGAAGAGGAGCAAGAGAGAGATGGGCACCAGCCACGTTTGATCGTGAGGCGTTCCTCTGCTCCCTTGAGAGGGCAAAAGTGGAGGGAACCGGCGAAGAAAAAGCACGAGGCCTTACGAATGCCTTAACAGCGGCTTGCGATGCCTCTATGACCGTGAAGTTCAACCCTCGCGGCCGCCCACCAATAATCTCGTGGAGTGAGGACATCGCAGAAAAGAGACGTGAGTGCCTGCGTGCCAGAAGGCTGCATCAAAGAGCGAGGGGAACACCGCGGTTCCAAGATCGTTCCGCAGAATACGAACAAAAGCGGAGGGATCTCAAGGTGGCCATCAAGGCTGCCAAGAGAAGGTGTTGGCGGGAGCTATGTGAGGAGGTGGACCACGACCCCTGGGGTAGACCGTATAAAACGGTTATGAATAAGATCAACCCCGGGGGCGCTGTTGCACCCACCGACCCAGTTTTTCTGGACGGAGTAGTCCGCCACCTGTTTCCAGAACATCGGAAAAGGGCAACAGAGACGGGCCTGAGTGCCACCATTGGTGCAGCCGAGTCGCCAGACATTAGTGAAGCTGAACTGGGGATGGCCGCGTAAGGTATTTCCGTACGTAAAGCCCCAGGGCCGGACGGAATACCTGGCCTGGCCGTCAAGACAGCGGCGATGAGTGCTCCGGGCTTGTTCCTGGACGCGTTCAACGCATGCCTGAGAGAAGGTTGCTTCCCGGCCCAGTGGAAGACGCAGAGGCTGGTACTCCTACCGAAGGGAAACAAACCCCCGGAGGAGCCATCAACTTACCGCCCGCTCTGTCTACTGGATATAGTTGGGAAGCTTCTGGAGCGGGTGATCTGCGCCAGGCTCGCAGCAGCCATCGGTCGGGCCGGAGACCTCTCCGACAACCAGTGCGGCTTCCGGAAGGGTTGATCGACCATGGAACGCTGTAGGCAGAGTTGTTGGTATAGCCACAAACGCCATCAATGCTGGTCGGAGTGCAAGGCGGATGTGTCATCATGCTGTCCCTGCAGCACTTTCAAGTGCCACTCTATCTCAGGGAGGTCACCTCGAGTTACCTGACTGACCGTACTCGACTCTACGACACCGACGACGGTATGCACTCCCACAACATCACGGGAGGCGTGCCGCAGGGTTCGGTCATTTGGCCCCTACTCTGGAACGCTGTCTATGACGGCCTGCTTAGGCAGCAACTTCCGGACGGTGTCTCGATGGTGGCTTTCGCGGACGACGTGGCGCTAGTGGTGGTCGCAAAGAGTGTCGAAGAGATCGAATATCTCGGAGACGTCTCTATAGAAGTGGTCGCCACTTGGTTGAGAGACCACGGACTTAGTCTGGCGGCGGAAAAAACGGAGGCGGTGCTCATCTCTCGCACAAAAAAGGAGAGGACCGCCATCTTCACGGTAGGTAAAGAACGGATACGGTCGGTGAAAACGTTGAAGTATTTAGGGGTCACACTAGACGCGCGGCTGTCGTTCAAACACCATCTCGCGAACGCAGGCTCAAAGGCGGCAAAGGTGGCCCGTGCGCTGGCGGGCATCATGCCCAACATCGGGGGACCCCAGCAACCACGAAGGTCTCTGCTTGCCTCGGTGGTGAGCTCCGTAATTTTATACGGAGCTCCTATCTGGGCTGATGCCCTGAACAGGCACAAGAGCTTTGGTGCTCCGTGCCAGAGAGCCTGCAGGATAGCTGCGCTAAGGGTGGCCCGGGCGTACCAAACCGTATCTGACATTGCGCTCTCGGTGGTCGCTGGACCTACCACATCATCCCGCGGATCCGGGAGTGGGCGAGCAGGAAACACGGCTTCGTCAGTTTCCAGCTTACCCAGGTGTTGACCGGGCACGGATGCTTCCGTAGCTACCTATTTCGTATAGGGGTCTGCGGCAGCGCAGAGTGCCCGGCTTGTCCAGGGGTGGACGAAGACGTGTAACACGTCCACCTACGGTGTCCTCGTTTCAGGGAGGAACGGGACCAATTTCAAATCACTTGGAGCGGTCCCCTCACCCCTGAGGGCATCGGGGCGTGCCTGCTTGACTCCCAGGAGGGATGGAACGCGGTAGTGACCCTCTGTACGTCCGTAGTGGACAGGCTGGGTCTCATCAGAAGAGAAGAGGAGAGAAGAGTTGCGATGGCATATGTCATATATGTTATATATATGTTATATATATATATATATGTTGAATTCTGAATTCTTAGACACGGCGGCGGCGAAATATTTATATATTATAGAGAGATATATTTGGAATGTTATTTTGATCTTGCAAATTATTGTTTTTGTCTAAATATATAAATGCTTTTGCACGTAAATATCTTGCGTTTAGAGTGTTTGAGTAATATAGTGGGTTAGCAAATGTTTTATATTACTAAATATCAAACTATTATCTTTTATTTTTGAAGCTTGCTTGAAATGATTTCTAGTAAGTTTTAAAATATGATAATCGATTCTATGGATGTTTGTTAAATCATATAGTTTTTTGGTCTTTATAGATTTTTTAAATCCACTCGGGTTTGATCTATAATTATTGAGGCAAGCTGTAATACATTTTCTTTCAAACACTCTGATTTTTTCTATTATTAGATCTATATAGCTGAGATAGTATATATAGAGCAGACATATGTGATTATAGGATATATGAGCGTTTGGTAATATATAATTTTAACTCTACTTATAAATGTTTTTTTTAAAGGTTAAAAAAGTCTTTTAACTTTCCAGAAACTATTTTAGCTTTTAATAGCTGGGCTTCAACATGTTGTTTAAAGTATAATTTTTCGTCGAAATTTACTCCTAAGTATCTTACACATTTTTTGTGCGAAATTAGTACGAGCCTTCCTTCGTTTTCTTTAATGTAAAAGTTTTTGGAAGCATTTCTTTCGGATTTACTAAGGCAGGTTAAATTTTGTCATACATTGTTTTGCATTTGTTTATATTTATTTTTCATTTCCATATATGATATTAATTAATACTTTTTTCAACGAGTTTTTGTAATTCTGTTTTTCTTGTTTAATTTAATTTCCTATAACGTACATGATTAAATCGTCAGCGAAGGCTCTAGATAATGTGTGAAAAGATGTATTTAGTATGAATAAATTCAGTACACCACTATTAAACATATTAAACAGTATGTGCGAGTTTACAGTTCCTTGCTTTAGTCCATTTTCTGTTATGAATTCTTTATTTGATGATAAAATTCCTTCATCGATGAATTATGAATTCATTAACTATATTATTTTCTTTTATTAGTATTTAAGTCTCTAGTATAGAGACTTAACCAAAATAAAATGGGATAAGGTAAGAAAATACCACACGTGTTGTTGCAGAGAACAATTCTGTAATCAAACAAATATTTAGACTGTTACAATGTTTAATCATTTACAACTACTTATAGATATACATATTATGTATTTACCTGAATCAACACAATTGTCGGTATTTCAAGTAGATATTGTCGGAGCGAGCGCGACTGTGACGCAGCACAGTTTATCAGTTACTGACTATTCGAAGCGTTTCGTTCGTAGTCAGTGTAAATGACTTAGGCGCTAATTGTCACGTGACATATAGGCGGCTAAGTTTGAAAAGTTTTCAAACTTACAAGTAATTTAAAACCTCTGATGAGGTTTATTTTCGCAACTTTATTGAAGAAATTTTTAAAAAACTTATCAAATAAAAACAAGCAGGTATAATTGGAGCTGTAAACAAAGATTCAATAACAGAGACATCGGAATTTTGAGTTATATCAATTTTGAGTGTTTTTAATTTGTTAAATAATTTGCGTGTTTCCGGATGGTAGTGTTTGCAGCGACAAACAATGGGGTGCAGATCCTCATCAACCATATTAAATTTACATTTTCTGTTAGGATTTAATTCTTGCAAGAGAAGTTGCCACGCTGTGTTGATTTGACCTGCAACAATTGATGGTGACTACACATTTTCTTTGTAGATTTTTATAGCAAAACCATGGAGTACTTTTATCACTCAAGTATATTTCAATATAGCGTTTGCCTTTGTATAAGCCTTGTTTTTTTAAACAAGTAGTTGTTGCAGATATAGCATTACTTTTGTGTGTTTCACACAAGTCAGTAAATGAATTCGCAGTGATATCGGATACGAAAGATTTGGTGGCAGATTTGGCCAGCTCGTCCATCTTGTCGTTGCCTTTAAGACCGATGTGGGAAGGAATCCAATAAAATTTTATAATATTATTTCGATTTGTTGATATGAAAAAGTTGTATTTTTTTATTTCAGTAAGATATCTATTGTTTTTTATATTAATTTTGTTAGAGTTTAAAGTTTGTAAGACTTTCAGTGAGTCACAGAAAATGAAATAGTTAGTAGCATTATTTTGAAAAGGAATATCAAGTCTATCTCTTAATAATGCTACACACTCAGCAGTAAAAATAGAACTTTCTTTTGTTATGCTTTCAGGGATTTGAATATTTAATTCTGGACATATACAAGCGGAAGGAGCATCTTTAATTCTACTACCATTGATACAAATAGCATATGAATTATTTTTTTTATTAAGTCTTAAATAACTTTGGATTTGGATTCAGTCTGAGTTTTGCGCCCAGAACTGTCTCGAATGGAATGATTGTATCGTAGTTAGCAGTGTAAATGTTAAAGCTTGAAGACGTATAACTTATTTATTATCGATAAGTGATGTTATACTCTTATTTAAAATACAGGATATGCTAGATTTTCTGTTCTTGCTTATGTGAAATTTTTTTAGAACAGATTTGTATGTTGATGAGTTGTGGTTGGACGATACCTTTGTTAGGTAAGTATTGCATAGGTATTCTATTCTATCTGATATTAATACAATTATTGATTCGGCTAATACAATATTGCTGGATGTAGATCGTCTACAACCAAAGGCATAATAAATGACAGCTAGTTGAATTTTTTTGAGTTTGTTTATTTTGCTTTTTGAGCCAGAAAAATAAATAAAATAGCCATAATCAATAATCGATCTTATATAACTCTTACGTAAGATGATAAGCGTTTCAGGATGACAGCCCCACTATGTCCCACATACATATTTTACAGTATTCATGGCAGATGAGCACTTTCTTACAACATGTTCATAATGATAATTAAAGGATAATCGATAATGAAAAATAATACCCAGAAAACGTATATTTTCGCTGCTTTTAATAACGCTATTATCAATATTAATTTCAACATTTCCTGGGGTTATGTTTTTATTGTTACAATGTATAATAGTTGTTTTTTTAGTTGATAAGGACAGTCCAATATCATTTAGATTATCGTTAATGATATTGATAGATATTTTCACAGCTTTGTTACCTCTTTTTAACGATATAAAATGGTCGTCTGCAAACTGAGATATTAAAATACAATTAGATAATTGTTTTTTTTTATTTGAACGTCGCTCTTTTTATGTTCCCAAACCGGTGCTAATCAGCGACGGAGGTCATACGATGTCTTGGTGAAGAAAGAACTTATTGAAAATACATTCGCCAGTCGTGCTTGTATCAATCGGCCGGGGCCGGGAATCGAAACCTGGGACTTCCAGATTACGAGCCCGACGCCCTACCGACCGAGCCATCGCAGGTCTCATTAGATAATTGTTGTGAGATGTCAGATGTATATAATATAGGTATATAATAGTGGGCTCAAGAATCCAGCCTGAGGGACACCTCTATGACTTAATATGTAGTGTAAGTGTACTTTATTAGAAAATACACTGCCGCTCACATAAATTTGGCCACCCCATCAAAAATCTGTCAAACTTTGAAGTTTTGTACCTCTATAAGGAATCAACCGATCTAAAAAATTCAAAGTATGTTTTGAAGCTCGTACCAAGCCCTTCAGTATATGATGAAAATATTTTAAAAAATAATGCTTAATTAATTTTTTATAAACAAATGAAAAAAAAAATTTTCAATTTTTTTCGTCCATTTTCAAATTGGCATAACTTTGTTAAAAATAATCTGATTAAAAAAAAAAACAAAATGCAGGTTAAAGCTATGGTACTCCTGTTCAAAATGCGCTATGCAGAATTTCTGTTCATTTATTTTTTAGGGAATTTTTTAATTTTATGTAAATAAAATCACATTTTTTTCAACAGCTCATAACTCAAAAACTATGAGTCAAACTAAAAAAATCATAAGAGCAAAAATTATGCGTTTTTACTCAACGAATACGAATTTAGCGTAAAAAATTCAAATTTGAAATTTTTTTTTTTTACCAGGACAATGTTTTTTGTTTTAGGTATATAATACATACAGTTGCAAAAATAAATACAACTATTCAAATAAAGTGATATACGTCGAAGATTTATTAAAATAATAACAAACTTCAAGCCATCAATTTCATATTATAAATAACTTCATACAACCTAAAAAACATAAGTACGTTAGCAATAAACACATTAACAATAACAATAAACATATTACAAAAATTCATTTAATGACATAATAAATCATTTTTAAAGCATTAACTTCATTTTATAAATTATGATCAATTACAACAATCAAAACTATCAATTATTTGTCATACAAAAAATAACTTCTTTGGTCTTCTTTATTCAACTAAATAAACATATCACAAAGTAAACAAATTTAAACTTTTCTTTCGTCAAAGAATCCACCTTTGCTTTTGATTACAGCTTCGCATAACCGTGGCATTCTCTCTAACAATTTGTCTAGTGTTTCTGTTGCTATTTTCTCCCATTCATCTTGTAGAATTTCCCACAAATGAACAGCTGAAGTTGGACATGATTTTTCGTACTTTTCGATCAAGTTCTTCCCATAACAATTCTATAGGATTCAGATCCCGTGACTGTGGTGGCCCTTCCATAACTTGTAATGTATTTTTTTTCTCAAGATTTGCTAAGTAATTTTTACATATTTTCGCTGTATGCTTCGGATCATTATCTTGTTGAAAAATGAAGGATGGACCGATGAGTCGTGTACCAGACGGAACCACATTATATTGTAAAATTTTTTTGTACTTCTCCTTTACCAAAATTCCATCTACTTTTTTTAAATCACCGACTTTTGAATTTCCGAAGCATCCCCATACCATAACTGACCCACCGCCGTGATTCACCGATGGAATTAGACAACTTTCCAAATATTTTTCGTTGTTTCGCCTTCGAATATACGTCTGACGTTTAGACCCAAAAACTTCGAATTTAGATTCGTCACTCCATAACACACGTTTTCAGTCACTTAAATTCCAAAGCCGATATTTTTAGCCCATTCCAATCTCTTCTTTTTGTTTACTTTTTTTAATAATGGTTTTTTCCTTGCAATTCGGTCGTGTAAATCTTTTTCAACAAGTCTTCTTTTAACAGTAGATACACTTATTTGTGTGTCAAGATGTTCATTAACTTGAGCCGTGATTTCTGGAGCTGTGAGACGTCTGTTTCGAATTACTCAAAAGCGCTATGTAGTCATCTTCTTTTGCTGTAGTTTTTCTTTTCTTTTTCTTTGGTTTTGTAGCGATGTTTTGTTCAGTCAAAAACTTCTTTATGTTGTAATCTACAGTGCCTTTAGCGATTTGCAGTTCATTTGCTATTTTTCGTCTACTGTATCCAGTTTTATACAAAATAATTATTTGCAAACGAACTTGCTCTGTAAAGTGCTTGGCCATGGTTATCGATCGATCGAGATCCGTAGACAACTAAGTAAATCATCGATTAAACTTCTAACTCTCCTTGAACCGTGGTCACAAACAATTTTTGTTGACACAAGACACTGTTTCGCATATACATACACAATAGCAGTGTATTGCGGCGCAGATATTATAATCGCAGCACCTACAGTATGTCACCAATTTATAAACACAAGTTAAACAGAAATCCCGCAAAACTTGTAGTCTTTATTTTTATATCAAGGTATATATATGCGTGCATTCATTGTATACGAACTACTATTATCATAGGTACGATACCATTATAAAGTAGATTATATACCGATTGTAAAAAATATCGATTATCTATTTAAATCAAAACTACGTATACAAGTCGTATAACTCATTATATAATATTTTACTAAAAATTTAATAAATAATTGTAAATAAAAATCTTTTTCTCAAGTTAAAAAAAAAAAAAAAATTTTTAAATTTGAATATTTTACGTTGAATTCGTATTTGTTGAGTAAAAACGCATAATTTTTGCTCTTCTGATTTTTTTAGTTTGACTCATAGTTTTTGAGTTATGAGCTGTTGGAAAAAATATGATTTTTTTTACATAAAATTAAAAAATTCCCTAAAAAATAAATGAACAGAAATTCTGCATAGTGCATTTTGAAGAGGAGTACCATAGCTTTAACCTCCATTTTGTTTTTTTTTAATCAGATTATTTTTAACAAAGTTATGCCAATTTGAAAATGGACGAAAAAAATTAAAATTTTTTTTTATTTGTTTATAAAAAATTAATTAAACATTATTTTTTAAAATATTCTCATCATATACTGAAGGGCTTGGTACGAGTTTCAAAGCGTACTTTGAATTTTTTAGATCGGTTGATTCCTTATAGAGGTACAAAACTTCAAAGTTTGACAGATTTTTGATGGGGTGGCCAAATTTATGTGAGCGGCAGTGTTGTATTTTTCGTGAAAAATAAACTTAATAAATTTGACTAAACTCAGAGAGCAGCCTAATGCTACTAATTTGTGAAGTAGGATATCAACGTTTATAGCCTTGTTTATAAATATGACGAATGATTATTCCAAGAAGCTGGATAATTATAATTTGCATACATGTCATTATAAACGTCAAGTAGCAATAGTTTATATTTTATAGGCAGTTTTGCTAGTATTTCAAAATTAATGCTATCCAAACCCGACGCCGAATTTAAATTATTGGATTTGAGAGCAATGTTGAACTCAGTATAACTATAAGGTTTATCAAGAAATTGATTTGTGGAGCTTGAGGTTAGCCCAGTCAGGGTTAGTCTGATCCCAAGCAGGACTAATTTTATTTAGTGCTATTTCGAGTTTTTTTATCATCTTGTTACTGGTTACTTTGATGTTGAGATGTGATTTTTGATAAGCAGTTTTTAAAAATTTTACACATGTTTCATACAAACGTCGGATTCGTATTGGTAATAAAATTTTGAAAGCAAAACTTTTTCTTTGTTCTGAATAATCTTTTAGCTACAGCGCAGTCTATTATAATTAATTAGATCAAAAAATTTTGAATGTGAATGTCCATTTTTTATAAGCTGCAAATCTTAATCTGATTATTTTTGCACATTCGCTGTCCCACCAGGGAACAGGTTTTTTTTCGATTTTTTTACAACTTGTTCTATAGGAGGAGTACATGATTTTGTTATTCATTGTCTAAGTATTGCCTAAAAAGTTCCCAGTCAGTTTGAATAGAGTTTAGCTTGAAGGACATTTTTTTGTAGTAGTTTTATTCAACAATTATTTCTATGGGGGTGTGGTCAGACCCCCCAGGTTTCATTGTTGACATTTACTTGTATTTTGTCGCTTAAGGGGAGAAATTTTGTCAAAAAATGACGCTGCATGAAATTGCTGTTACTATCTTGCAGCTCCCCAATACATTAGCTGCAACTGAAAGAACTTTCAGCACTTTCGGCTTTACTTACAGCTCATCACGTAATAGATTAGATTTGCAAAGAGCTGCAAAAATAACGTATATAGCTCACAACGTTAATATACAAAATAAATTAGCCATTGTTAATAAGTTTCGTCAGCAATTCGAGGTTTGCAGTGATGAAGATTACTTAAGGAAGATTACTTAAGGATAGTTTTGTTAAACAAAAGTTAATATCCAGTTCAAATTGGAACATCGAAGAGAGTAGACGTATTTCGGGAGTGTTTACAAACAACTCGTAAACGCGTATTTTCCTTTTCCTTTTTTTTCAATTTAAGTACACTATATATCTCTAGTTTTACGTTCTGATATAATTTAAGTGTGAGTGTAACGGATTTCGGGCTTGCATGTTGCAATTCCGACTATCAAAGGACTAAATCCGCAGCTCTCAAGGTTTAGATCAATCCACAAGTAATCAATTCTCCACATGTTTACAAAATTCTACAATTGTTCAACAATCAACAAACACTCCAAATTATCTAGGTATTCAAGGTATTTAAGCTCCACTAATCAAAATTCATACAAAAACATACGCAAATGCCACTCGACCCAAGAAGGATCAAGCCATCATTATGGATGCAGTAGAAGGCTTTACTAACGATCATTACATAGATGGCCGTAAAATCATTTTTCCAGTAAGTAACATCCTATCTATTTCAAAAATATCCGGAAAAAGAATATGTGTATTTCTCTCAAACAAATAAATTATAATGTACAGACACACATTGCCATCGACTTATTAATCGAAGCACTTGCAAACGAAGGAATTAAATTGGTATCTTTAATCAATAACATTAAAGCAAGTTTAAGCAAACCCGGCCGCGCACACACGTAATCTCACCAGAGACAAGTATACATAAAAGAAGGTGATGTATCAAAATTATCAGAATCGGGGCAAATTCTCTATCAAGATACCACATATTGGATTTACTTCAGTGCTGATGCTACACTTTGTTTCGTCTGCAAATAAATGAGTCATGTCGTCAAAATATACCCTAATAATAATACATGAGTGAACTCACACCATGACTCTCTTCATAAGACTCTACATATACAACAACCTGATCTAAACGCAATTACAAACAGTAACCACACTCAATACACTCAAATACCTAGTCAGGATAAGCAGGACTTAATGGATGAACTCACTTCAAACTATGACACCCAAACTTTCAAATGATCCCGCTCATTATCAACCTCCAACAGTAACCTTACTACATCGAGCTTTCTGAAAGAATACTCAGCGTTAAAAAATCTAACAAAAATAAAGTAAAAAGATATCTTTTACTGACAGTAAAAACCTAGATGAAATTCTAGAGCCAGCCAAAAGTTTTATCCATTAAATTATTTACAACTAAAAAGCTACTTAGAAAAAATACATGGATCCCCCCATTCTCTCGAAATCGCAAAAGAATACAACCTAAATATATATACCCTCATTAATTTTATTAAAGATTCATACCCTTTTATTAAAGATAGAGGTTTTAAAAGCAGGCTAACAACACTAACAAAAAAACTTAAAATACGAATGGGCGCTTCTATGGAAACTTTCTCAGAAGATGAATCACCTTCTCAAATCAAGTAAATTTTTAAATCTTCACTATCGCTTAAAATGCATAAAATAATCCAATCGAACGTAAACGGGCTGTGAGCGCGGTACAATTATATGCAGTTATTGATACATAATGAAGACCCGAACTTAATATGCATCCAGCAGACGAATTTTAAGGAAAACCAACACCTGCAGATTAAAAATATCAAAATTTACCATAAAAACAGAAAGAACTACCTTGTTACCAGTAGAGGAGTAGCTATTTACATTAAATAATCCCTACATGCAGAAAAAGTCCCCTTAAATACAAATGTAAAAGCACTGGCAGTATGAGTCATAATAAATAATAAAAAGCTACCATCTGTAATATATACATCTCAAATATCTGCGCAATAAAAAAACAGAAATTATACAAATTATAAATCAATTACCTAAACCTACTATCATTATGGATGATTTCAACTGCCATAATCCCGTATGGGGCTCAACAAATTTACACCCAAGAGACCAAATAATACAAAAAATTATATTACCATCTGATCTTATATTATTAAACGATCTCTCCGCAACATATCTAAACATGTCATCTACATCACATAGTGCTATAACGTTATAATTTAACGTTATCTAGTGATTTGCATTTGATGAAATTTGCATTGAAACTATCTTGGGAACAGCTGAAATTTATACTCCCCGCTGGCAATTTTCTCAAGAAATGGGCCTTTATATAGAGCTGTAATTAATAAACCACATACTCGAAAATTTCAATAATATGATTTTAGAAGCAGCGAACATCTCTATTCCTAAAATAACTTTCCCTCATGGTAAGAAACATGTACCTTAGTGGAACCATAAATGCAAAGAAGCAATACAAGATGAAAAACAAACACTAAAAACATATAAAAGAAACAAAACATTACACAATTTTATAGCCTTCAAAAAAGCAAGAGCTTATGCCAACAATACTATAAAATCAAGTAAAAGAGAATCCTGGCTTCAGTTTTTATCTACTTTAAATTATCAATTTTATTATAAAAGTAAAAATCAATGGAGTCCTCTCAGAAGAAAAAGAACTTGAAATTGGTGTCATAATCAAAGAAATTGATCATCCAATCAAAGTCACCTTATACGCTGATGACCTCACGATATTTACAACGGGAAAGAACATATTGATAACACAAAACATCTTACAAAACACGCTTAACAAAATTTCACTATTTTCTCCTAAAGCAGGCTTTAAATTCTCAAAAATTAAGTCAACATTTACTGCTTTCTTTAAAAACAAAGTGGTTTTAAACAAAATTAAGTTTAAACTAAACCAAGTTAAGCAATTCAAGCTTCTTTTTTTTCAAACCATATCTACTTGAACTCAACTTTCTTCTGATTGTTAGTTTATTTTTATTTGTTTCCGAGTTGTAAGCGATCAAATTGGAAGTAATTTTTACTTATATTATTATTAGATGTCGAATAGCACCCGTAAAAGTAGTTATTGGCAAGAGATAACTTGGCTTCCTTCACATTTTTATATTATAAGACATACCAAAGTTAGGATAAGATCCGTTTCCCGAAGGTCAAGTACTCCCCTTATAAGATAGCTCCAAATCCTATAGATTATAACAATTTGATCAAAACCACTATAAAGAATCTCGATAACTCAGAGACTCACAGTCTCTGCAGCAGCCCTGCTATCCTTTTCAATAGAGCAGATCAGGGCAAACTATAAAGACTAAGAATAAAACACACAAACTTAATACACGCACATCTACTCTCAAACACAGATCCCATTTTATGCGATGTCTGTAATTCTAGAATCACCATGCAACACATTCTAATCGAATGCCAAAAGTATAGTCGTGAAAGAATTGAGAGGAACATCTCAGACTACGTGCAAGAAGCTGTAGGTAATAAAGAAAACTGTCATTAAGTCATAACATTCCTTAAGGGGATGCCATACCTGAATTAAATCCTACTATGCCGACACCTGTATATTACACGCACTATTTCTCCTATTACTATTATTTAATACAATGACAACCTATAAACGAAGTGGAGGCATATTTGTAATACATATATTAAATAAATTATGAGTACAAAAGTTAAATTTGCGTTAAAATGTGCTTATAATTTGAAAAATACGATCTCAAACATAACCTCTCTTAGTTAACAGGCAACAACGATTTAATTGAATTTTGTAGAAACTGGATAGATTTCTAACAAATACAGTGCAGACGCATAATTTCACGATATTGGTTGGAACACTAAAAAAGATAGTCAAAAGTGCACGACGAAGAAATAAATAGAAAAATACGATTGGTACAAAGACGTTGGGAAGCTGGTATTACATATTTACGATGAAAATAAATACAGATTGCAATTACAAGCATCAAAAAACGAAGTAGATGCAATATTTTACATTTTCTAAGATTCATTTTTCAGTAAAAACTAGAAGGATAAATAATCGATTAAAAAATTAAACGAAAAATAAAAACGATATACATTCCTTCTAAAAATGTGTAATTTAGCAGACGCAAGAGTAAGAAAAAGTTTAGCTACGTAGTTTGAAAAAGCATCAATAGGTGGCGATGCTAAACGTTTCCACACAAATAGACGACGGATTCTAGGAGGTACGTGCACCGATTCGAGCCGTCTGCCGCACGCACCTCCTACTTTCAAATACATTGTAATATGCAGACTCTGAATCTTGGGTGTATTATTTAATTAATTACAATTATTCAAATTATTGTCAGCTTAAAATGGTGGTCGAGGCATAATATTATTAAATATTTTTAGTGTATAACAATTACAAAATTTAAAAATGAGCTAATATTTTCTAAAAATTTGAAAAATACGAATGGAAACATAACCTCTCACAGTCAAAAGCGACGGATTCTAGGAGGTACGTGCACCGATTCGAGCCGTCTGTCCGTACACGCACCTCCTACTTTCAAATACATTGTAATATGCACTCGAATCTTGTATTCCTCAGTCTACAGCGACGGATTCTATAGGAGGTGCGTGCACCGATTCGAGCCGTCTGCCGCACGCACCTTCTACTTTCAAATACATTGTAATATGCAGACTCTGAATCTTGGGTGTATTATTTAATTAATTACAATTATTCAAATTATTGTCAGCTTAAAATGGTGGTCGAGGCATAATATTATTAAATATTTTTAGTGTATAAAAATTACAAAATTTAAAAATGAGCTAATATTTTCTAAAAATTTGAAAAATACGAATGGAAACATAACCTCTCACAGTCAAAAGCGACGGATTCTAGGAGGTACGTGCACCGATTCGAGCCGTCTGCCGCACGCACCTCCTACTTTCAAATACATTGTAATATGCAGACTCTGAATCTTGGGTATATTATTTAATTAATTACAATTATTCAAATTATTGTCAGCTTGAAATGGCGGTCGAGGCATATTAATAATAAATATTATTAGTGTATAACCATTACAAAATTTAAAAAAGTTCTAAAATTTTCTGAAAATTTGAAAAATACGAATGGAAAAATAAGCTTCCTCAGTCTACAGCGACGGATTCTATAGGAGGTGCGTGCACCGATTCGAGCCGTCTGCCGCACGCACCTTCTACTTTCAAATACATTGTAATATGCAGACACTCAATCTTGGGTGCATTATTTAATTAATTACAATTATTTAAAATAATGTCAGCTTTAAATGGTGGTCGAGGCATATTATTCATAAATATTTTTAGTGTATAACAATTACAAAATTTGAATTTATGTTAATTTATCGATAAAATTTGAGAAATACGAATGGAAACATAATTCGAAATTGAGTTAAAATATCGTTAAAATTTGAAAAATTATAATTAATTCATGACTCTTCTCAGTTATAACGTCGGATACAATAAGAGATGCGTGTACCGATTCGGCCGTCTGTATTTCCGTGCAAGTAAAATCAATCGCACGCTCATGGCAAGGAAGCTAGTCGACCAGACGTGACGTGAAAATCTACTATTCTTGTAGATCCTACAGAGATGTATTAGCGCATTCTGAATAATTTTTTTTTTAACTTATAACATTTAGGCTGTCATTGCACAACAGCAATATAATAAATACTATGTTTGATTAGTTCGAGAATTAAATATTTTATTTATAATAATAATAACCTTCGATAATTCTTGTGTAAGTAAAAAAATCCGCGCGTTTGGAGTCTACGAAGCTAGTCGATCAGACGGGACGTGAAATTCAACCAGCTTCCAAGATCCTTATATATATATATATATATAGATCTAGGATGCTAGTCGTATTTTACGTTCCGTATGGTCGACTATCTTCCTAGCCTCTGAGCGCGCGAATGGTTTTAATTGTACGGAAATACAGACGTTTCGAATCGTTGCACGCAACTTCTATAGAGTCAGTTGCTGTGGAGTAAGAGAGGACATGTTAAAATACGTACTTTTCAAATTTTAACGATATTTTGACATGTTTACACTTAAAATGTTTATTAATAATACGCTAATTATGTTTATTAAAAAAATATTTATTAATTATGATATGAAATATTTGTAATTCATCAATTAATGCAAATAAGATTCAGTGTCTGCAAATTACAATGAAGTAGGAAGTGCGTGCGGCAGACGACTCGAATCGATGCACGCACCTCCTATAGATTCCGTCGCTTTAGACTGAAGAGGTTATGTTTCCATTCCTATTTTTTAAATAATATCGATATTTTAACACAAATTGAAATTTTGTGTTTGTTATAAACTACAAATATTTATTAATAATATGCCTCTACTCTGTTTTCAATCTGACAATAATTTATATAATTGTAATTAAACAAATAATGCACCCAAAATTCAATGAATGCATATTACTATGTATTTGAAAGTAGAAGGTGCGTGCGGCAGCCGACTTGAATTGGTGCATGCACCTCCTATAGAATCCGCCGCTTTAGACTGAGAGAGGTTATGTTTCCATTCGTATTTTTCAAATTCTATCGATATTTTAACATAAATTAGGAATTTTGTATTTGTTATAAACTTTAAATGTTTATTAATAATATGCCTCTACTCTGTTTTCAAGCTGGCAGTAATTTAAATAATAGTAATTAAAGAAATAAAGCACCTAGGATTGAGTGTCTGCATATTACAATGTATTTGAAAGTAGGAGGTGCGTGCGGCAGACGGCTCTAATCGCTGCGAGAAGCTGCGCGCGCACGTCGGCTCCGATCAGCGAAGCAGCGAACGAGCCGAAACTCGAGAGAGCTCTTCGGTACTTAATCGCGACACATTGACAACATTAGTTTGTGCATGTGTGTGTGAGGAAAGCAACAGTTTGAGCGGCAACCTAGGCGACGATTTCCATACCGACAAGATTGGTGCACGCCTTCGCAGCAGGTGAACTGCATTACGTCTTTTGTGAGTGTGTTTCACATATCTCCCCCTTCGCAACCTTTTTTCGCGCAACTAACCGCCGCAGCTCGTACGCAGCCGAGCATTCGTATTCTAAATTCACCGCGATTATATGCGGCTGGCGCCTAAATCCCTTTATCTATTATTATAATAAATTATTACTATTGTTATCGATCGTTTATTTCGCCTTTCTCACCTCGCTCTAATCCCCAGCGTGACCGTTACAAAATGTATATAGTAAACAATTTTGCATGAATAGTCATATCACGGCTGAGCTTGTTAGGAACTACCAGACGACGGTTCCCTCTAGAAGGTGCGTGCACAGTTTGGCTCGACGATCACACACATCTCCTACACTTGACAAACGGACTACGATTTCAAGTTGCACTTCTATTAGGTTATGTTAGGTTATGATATTACCATGTATTATATATTGTCAGTTATGCAACTGTATCATAATAAATATAAATTTTGTAATCAATATATATACGATAAATAAAACATATTAGCAATTGTATTCAATGGCCTCTTCCACGGCCTATTCACAAATAACTGTTTTGCTCAGTGCTTAATTTAATAGTGGTTAAAAACATTGAATTAAACATACTAATTAGTTGAGATTATTGTAGACTTTGTGCGGAAATAAATAGTTTATTAATATTAGAAGATATTGAAGATTTGAACAATTGAAACTCCATTTTAAACTATACAAAGTATATATGGGTTAAAACGATGGCAACGAAAATTGAACTTTAGTTATAATCTATTATGAATAAAAATTTACAATTGAATTTCAATGCAAATGAAAGTGTAAATGGAAAAATACAATACCGACTGACAGTTCGTTACCATGCAGTGTACGTGCACGTAACAATAAAGTGTACGTGCAGTACACGTAACAATAAAGTGTACGTGCAGTACACGTAACAATAAAGTGTACGTGCAGTACACGTAACAATAAAGTGTACGTGCAGTACACGTAACAATAAAGTGTACGTCTAGTACACGCTATCATAAAGTGTACGTACAGTACACGTTACCATAAAGTGTACGTACAGTACACGGTACCATATAAAGTGTGTACGTACAGTACACGGTACCATATAAGTGTGTACGTACAGTACACGGTACCATATAAAGTGTACGTACAGTACACGGTACCATATAAAGTGTGTACGTACAGTACACGGTACCATATAAAGTGTGTACGTACAGTACACGGTACCATATAAAGTGTGTACGTACAGTACACGGTACCATATAAAATGTGTACGTACAGTACACGGTACCATATAAAGTGTGTACGTACAGTACACGGTACCATATAAAGTGTGTACGTACAGTACACGGTACCATATAAAGTGTGTACGTACAGTACACGGTACCATATAAAGTGTGTACGTACAGTACACGGTACCATATAAAGTGTGTACGTACAGTACACGGTACCATATAAAGTGTGTACGTACAGTACACGGTACCATATAAAGTGTGTACGTACAGTACACGGTACCATATAAAGTGTGTACGTACAGTACACGGTACCATATAAAGGTGTACGTACAGTACACGGTACCATATAAAGGGTGTACGTACAGTACACGGTACCATATAAAGGGTGTACGTACAGTACACGGTACCATATAAAGGGTGTACGTACAGTACACGGTACCATATAAAGGGTGTACGTACAGTACACGGTACCATATAAAGGGTGTACGTACAGTACACGGTACCATATAAAGGGTGTACGTACAGTACACGGTACCATATAAAGGGTGTACGTACAGTACACGGTACCATATAAAGGGTGTACGTACAGTACACGGTACCATATAAAGGGTGTACGTACAGTACACGGTACCATATAAAGGGTGTACGTACAGTACACGGTACCATATAAAGGGTGTACGTACAGTACACGGTACCATATAAAGGGTGTACGTACAGTACACGGTACCATATAAAGGGTGTACGTACAGTACACGGTACCATATAAGTGTGTACGTACAGTACACGGTACCATATAAAGGGTGTACGTACAGTACACGGTACCATATAAAGGGTGTACGTACAGTACACGGTACCATATACACGGTACCATATAAAGTGTGTACGTACAGTACACGGTACCATATAAAGTGTGTACGTACAGTACACGGTACCATATAAGTGTGTACGTACAGTACACGGTACCATATAAAGTGTGTACGTACAGTACACGGTACCATATAAAAGTGTTACGTACAGTACACGGTACCATATAAAGGGTGTACGTACAGTACACGGTACCATATAAAGGGTGTACGTACAGTACACGGTACCATATAAAGGGTGTACGTACAGTACACGGTACCATATAAAGGGTGTACGTACAGTACACGGTACCATATAAAGGGTGTACGTACAGTACACGGTACCATATAAAGGGTGTACGTACAGTACACGGTACCATATAAAGGGTGTACGTACAGTACACGGTACCATATAAAGGGTGTACGTACAGTACACGGTACCATATAAAGGGTGTACGTACAGTACACGGTACCATATAAAGGGTGTACGTACAGTACACGGTACCATATAAAGGGTGTACGTACAGTACACGGTACCATATAAAGGGTGTACGTACAGTACACGGTACCATATAAAGGGTGTACGTACAGTACACGGTACCATATAAAGGGTGTACGTACAGTACACGGTACCATATAAAGGGTGTACGTACAGTACACGGTACCATATAAAGGGTGTACGTACAGTACACGGTACCATATAAAGGGTGTACGTACAGTACACGGTACCATATAAAGTGTGTACGTACAGTACACGGTACCATATAAAGTGTGTACGTACAGTACACGGTACCATATAAAGTGTGTACGTACAGTACACGGTACCATATAAAATGTGTATGTACAGTACACGGTACCATATAAAGTGTGTACGTACAGTACACGGTACCATATAAAGGGTGTACGTACAGTACACGGTACCATATAAAGGGTGTACGTACAGTACACGGTACCATATAAAGGGTGTACGTACAGTACACGGTACCATATAAAGGGTGTACGTACAGTACACGGTACCATATAAAGGGTGTACGTACAGTACACGGTACCATATAAAGGGTGTACGTACAGTACACGGTACCATATAAAGGGTGTACGTACAGTACACGGTACCATATAAAGGGTGTACGTACAGTACACGGTACCATATAAAGGGTGTACGTACAGTACACGGTACCATATAAAGGGTGTACGTACAGTACACGGTACCATATAAAGGGTGTACGTACAGTACACGGTACCATATAAAGGGTGTACGTACAGTACACGGTACCATATAAAGGGTGTACGTACAGTACACGGTACCATATAAAGGGTGTACGTACAGTACACGGTACCATATAAAGGGTGTACGTACAGTACACGGTACCATATAAAGGGTGTACGTACAGTACACGGTACCATATAAAGGGTGTACGTACAGTACACGGTACCATATAAAGGTGTACGTACAGTACACGGTACCATATAAAGGGTGTACGTACAGTACACGGTACCATATAAAGGGTGTACGTACAGTACACGGTACCATATAAAGGGTGTACGTACAGTACACGGTACCATATAAAGGGTGTACGTACAGTACACGGTACCATATAAAGGGTGTACGTACAGTACACGGTACCATATAAAGGGTGTACGTACAGTACACGGTACCATATAAAGGGTGTACGTACAGTACACGGTACCATATAAAGGGTGTACGTACAGTACACGGTACCATATAAAGTGTGTACGTACAGTACACGGTACCATATAAAGTGTGTACGTACAGTACACGGTACCATATAAAGTGTGTACGTACAGTACACGGTACCATATAAAATGTGTATGTACAGTACACGTTTCATATAGTACAAACAAAGTGTTCGCAAAGTGCAGAGTTAGTACATATGTGCTAATAATTTAATTTTTTGTATTTATAACAGTGTATTTATATCACACATGTATAATCGGAAAATAGTTTGCAAATATAATTTGCCATTTGATAATATTGCTGTATACAGTAAAGAAAAATTTGTTTATATGTATGTCTAATTACTTTAAACTAAAATTAAAAAATTTACAGAAAGGTAAGATATTATGGTACCGTAATTATAATCAATAGAATGGTTTCACATTCAATAATATTATGTATATACTTATAAGTTTTGCAGTAAACTATACATTTACTTTTACAGTAAATGTTATATATTTTTTTACAATCAATAATGTAATTAATTTTTACCAGCGCTGTGTTCTGTACCTTGTTTTACATTTTCGCTTATTAGAGCCACCTGTGGGCATGCAACTAAATATGTATTAGTATATAATACAGAGGACGCCACAGATATTTTCTGTTAGGTTAATTTTATATAGGGTATCGATAAAACAGAACGCGCGGACCTGCACAACAATTTTTCGTCGGGTATGACATCCCCTTAAAAAAACGGACCTCTACAAAGATATCTAATGTATATACATACATATTACCTACAAGAAATCTAATTTAATATATCGAAATATTTTGTATTAATTTTATTATTTTGGTTCACTGTATTACTACTATTGGTGAATTTAATATTATCCAACCTTTTCTTAACATTCTGGTTTATAAATTTTTGCGAATTATTGATATCATATAAAAATTGTTTAACAATTTGAAGGTTAGAATTGTTCAATTTTGAATGAGATAATAAAATGTCTTTGTGTACCAAAGTATATACCATATCCCTCTTTTGCTGTATAGTATGACATGAATCAAAGTTTAAAAATCTACCAGAAAAAGTATCTTTCCTATACCAATTTGTTATAATTCTATTCGAATTTTTCCTAATTCTTTCAGTAAGCCCTTAATTTACTGATTTAGTGACTACCGACTTGGAAGAGGAGTGTATCAACAAATTAGATTTTTAAACATTATTTTATTTCTGTTATGTTATTGACACGATAATGTATATACTTGGAAATGAATTAAATACAGTACTTGAAACCTTTAATAATTACCACAGTAGATTGCAATTAACGAATGAAAAAGAAATAAATGGTACTATTAAGTACCTGAAATTATCATTTGTGATGCTAGTTTAGAATTCTATGAAAAAAAATGATTTAAATAAAATTATTTCCGGACCCAGACATCATCGAAAAATAATAATAATTTATTCGTCCTTATAACCCGGTGGACTCACCCAGAGGAAGTCCCGTTGAATAAAAATAAAATAGCTCCGGATATCTATTAAACCGCGATAACGAATATTAACACTCCTAAAGAAAATGTCGATCTATAATATTTTATTACGGGATCTAAGAGTAGATCCCGTGGCACCACTAATCACGAGAGAGAGAACGTGATTTTAAATTAATTAAATAGATAATTTAATTTATTAATAAAACACGCACTGAATTACTCCCGATCGTCCCCATTAATAATATTATTTATCATATTAATAATTAAAAATAACTCACCAATATATATAACGTAATTAATTAGAAAATAATCCTCTGTCGAATATATTATGGATATATATATATATATATATATATATATAATTGTCTGATTTATGCGGTGGTTTGTTTCCTCCTGATTTATTTATACACTAAATTAGATAATTCTCCTCAATTTCTCCTTTTTTTAAAATTTTTTTCAAAATTTTAAAATGCACCAAATTTTGGGTACACATTGCAAATGTTTTTCAGAATACAGAAAAAAATTTTTAATCAGATAAAAGTTATGATAATTTAAAGAAAGACAAAAAATTCACAAAAATTAACATGGTATATTCCATTTAAATTTTTAAAAAAATTTGGTGTTTCTTTAAATTATCATAACTTTTTTCAGAATTAAAGGCCATTAAAATGCTACAGACCATTTGAAAGGTATTGCTCCAAGCTTTCTTTTAGACTTTTGAATAAAAAATCAATTGTGGCGAACTTTCACTTTTATTAAGTTGAATATTGACATGTAGTTTATGTAACATTGACTTGAGATTAGAAATTCTAACCCAGAAGGATAAATTCTACATATAATTAGCAACGAATGTTACATATAATGTTGTATAGTAAAAGTTGATAGATTTTGAGTTAAATAGCGATGAACCCAGCTGGTGTTGAAAAAAACTGGAAAAAGTTCACTTTTTGAGGTTAGAATAACTTTTGAGCTAATAAATTCCAGTACCTAAAAATTTTTTTCTGTATTCTGAAAAACATTTGCAATGTGTACTCAAAATTTGGTGCATTTTAAAATTTTGATCGACCACTTCACGTGGAATACCCCATATATATGATTATGCTCCTCAAAATTTACTGAATAGTCCTGATAATCACACTGGAAAAATCTCCTTATTTGGTAGAATGCCGGAAAAACAATACTATGATCTAAGATCGATAGAATCAGAATGGCGAGGATCCGTTTTCCGAGCCACGCCAGACTTCTTCCCCGATTTTCTATCTCCCTCAATCTCCTAATATCCTTATCTGTTTTCTCTCTCGTTACCTGCGAGGGTTCCGGCAATATTATATTTCTCCAACCCTTCCGTATCCGTCACAGGTGTAATAAAGCTACCCATATTTACCCCACTATAGATAAAAATGACAACTAATTTGCATAAGTTATCATTGTCCCAACTAGTATTTCGACTTTCCGTATTTAAGGTAATTACAGTCATATAACGTAATATGCTGATATATTTACCCATACGGAAGTCTTATCTCTAATAAAGTCATCTATTGATTGACTCAATAGATCACTATATTATTCTCTAGTTAAGGGGGTATCCTGCTTTAGAAGGCCTAAAAAACCGTTTTTTAGGGATTTTTTTTAAGATAAAAGAAAATAACCAACTCCAGAGAACTTTCAGGAATATTTTATTATATAATTAAGGGGGTGCCATACTCAACATTTATCCTCCCTACCTTACCGACCGAGAAAATCTAATAATCCATTAATTATTTATAAGCAAAATGACCAGTTGCAAAAATATGAGAACGGGCGCCTGCATTTACAAAAAATGCATCTCTGTGCAAAGTTTCAGACTGAAATTCCATTGCTTTTTCGAGAAAAGTCTTACCAAAAATATAAATGTTATCCACGTCGTTGAGAATATAGGACTACACTTACACATGGTGGTACGTTCGAGACATCGAAGCTGCGCGCGAACGTACCACGATGTCAACGCGCTGCGAGTTGCACACGCTATTTATGATAATTAATTAATAAAAATATAAAGCTGAATGCGAAAAAGTAAGAGAAGAGGCGCTTGCTAAACGTGACCAATTCAATATTTTTTGGTCGGGGTTTTCTCGAAAACGTAAGAATATTTATGTCTGAAATTTTGCATTACAATAGTCTACGGCAATTCCAAGGCGCACGTTCTCTCTAAATTAATTGGATTAACAATAATTATTGTAGATTATATTACCATAAATAACATTAAAAACATAATTACGATTGTAACGGTCACGCTGGGGATTAGGGCGTGGCGTCAAAGGCGAAATAACAATTATACTAACATAAAATAATATTTATTCAGATATATATATAAAATAGGTTTGGGCGCCAGCCGCGTACGATCGCGGCGAATTTAGTTAAACAAGCTCGGCTGCGTGCGAGCTGCTGCTGCTACTTGCTGCGCGAGGGGAGGGGAGGGGAGAAAAGGGGAAGCACACTTACGGTAGGAAGGTGACTATTATCCGCTGCAACTATCGCAAGGCGTACACCCACCTTACTATCGAGGAGATCGTCTCCTGGAGATTGCTGCTCTACGTTCGATTGCTCTCGCTCTCCAGTGCACACTCACACACACTCAAAAATATATCTAATCGGTCGGCCGATGTTGCCTCGTAGGCGTCCCGATGAGCTCTCTTGAGTTCGGGCTCGTTCGCCGCTTCGCTGCTCGGGCCCGACGTGCGCGCGCAGCTTCTCGCGTCGAGTCGCCCGTCGGCCGCCGTCGTCTCGCGCGCCTCGTGTAGTGAGTGCTCGCGGCCATGTTGATCAAGGCGGACGACGTTGCCGGGCTGCTGCTTCCCACGGAGAGGACGATGTTCCCGGTGATGCTGTTACCCAGGTAAGCCTATATGATCGTTCCTCCGTGTTGTATAATGTATCGGCTAATGAGTCTGCTCTGTTACAGGTGCAGACGGGACGGCCGATCTTCGAGTCTTCTCTCTCCCTCGCTCTCACGGTGGCTGCTCAGCTGGTGTGCGTCGGGTCGGTGATTGCTGCTCTTCGTCGGTGCTGCGTTGCTGCGGGGATTCTGGCTGCTTCTCAGGTGAATATCTATCTCCCGAGGGAGTGCTGCTTATTATTTACTAATTATTAATTGAGAGTTATGGTAATGTTATGATTACCATAACCTCACTTCCAATCCTCTCCTAGCATGTAGCTGTCAGTTAGTATGTGCACTACATGCGTCCTTGTTTCCTTCTGCTTAGGGTTATTATTAATTATTTATCTGTTTCACAGCTTCCTGGATATCCTGTTGCTGCTCGTGCTGCTCCATCTGGCACCTTGGGCCATCGTAGGCTGCTCCATGGACCTGGTGCGAAGCCTCCCAGAAGTAGTATCGCCTCTCCTGACATGCTGCTTTATTGTGCTACGAGGAAGGAGCCAAGAGAAGTATTGGGAATTTGGGGAGCTTCGGGTAGGCTAGGTAGGCTTAGAGATGTGAGGGTAGGTAGGTTAGTTTATATTGGGGTTCGCTCGCTTATTAACTTTGACAGGTATTACATACCTTGTCACAACTCCCCACCACCAAACTGAAGTTACGCGGAAGTCGTAACTGAATTGTAAAACTAACTAACTAAAAGACAATAAATTAAATAAATACTTAATTACTAAAACTAAAAAAAAATTGATTTGCTATTATCGCTGCTAGTAATGGTGGGGAGAGTAATGCTGCTTCTTAACTAACTTATTTCTAACAAGTAGCCGGTGCTACTGTTGCGGTGTGCTCGTGTTTAGTCTCCATGACTATTCTGCTTGGCTGCTATCTGTGTTAGTGTACACGGTGTTTGTGATTTAATTTTGCTCTTATTTTGCTTATAGGTACGATTGGCTGGGCCCTTACATTAAATTTATTATATCTTACCGCTTTGAGAGCTCATTTCGCGTTCGCGACACTCTCATACTGCATACTTACATGTTTTCTCTCATTCCTATTACACATTTTATTTAATAACAAAAATTATATTCTTAAATGCAAATAAAATATCGATTATATATATTATGCTGCTATTAAATTATAAGATTGGTGCATGCCTTGCTGCTTATTTGCCATATTGCTGCTACTGCGTCCTTATTTTGCTTGCTTATTAAGTCATTTAAAAAAAAAATTTCTTTAAGACCACGTAATTAATAAAAAATAATTTTGTGCATATTATTTCTTGGCTGCTGGGGTATTTGTTAGTATGTTAGTACGTTAAGCTGCTGTTAGTAAAAAAAAATAAATAGGAAGAGAGAATGTAGGATTAAATGATTACCAACGTTAGTTTGGTTTTGCTGACTATTTATTAAATAATAATAATAAAATATATATTTGCTCTTGCTGCTGCGGCTGCGTATGGGTGGGATGAGGGGAGGGAAGGGAGATCTACAGTCTTCCGCGCTTCCGTTGCATCTCCCAGTAATGTTCGCTGCACCGCGGACAATCCTTAGTGTGGAACCCTCTCATCCCACAGTTTCGGCAGAATAAAATGTTGGGGCTCACGCAAGCCCGCCAACTATGTCCTCTTCCGCCACAGTTCCAGCATCCAGCTGAACATGTGGATGGTGGCGGTCGAGGCATGCGCACGAAACTGGGGGAGGATGGGTCCACTCGCTGCTCTCTGGGGGATGCTCGGGAAGGCGGGAGACTTGGGGTAGGGTTAGGGATGGTGGGGATCGGCTGCGGTTGGGGTTTAGGTATTTTTAGGGACATCAAGGGTTTGGGTTCGGCTAAGGGGGCTGCTGCGGTTTGCTGGGGTAAGGATGGTGGAGGGAAGGGTTCGGATGCTGCTGGTAGGTTGGAGGATAGGAGGTGTTGGGTATTGGGAAGTAGGGGCGTTGGAGGGGGAACAGTCACCGGGACATGGATGTACGTATACAACCCGGTGACTGGGTTGTATACGGGATGGGTCAGGACTGGTTGTGGAGGGAATTCTGGGGAAAAGGAGGGTGGACGGATGACAGGTGGGGATGTTGTCTTTGGGCGGCGGAGGGATTTTGGGGTAGCTGCGAGATGGGAAGTGGAGGGTAAGGGGGACATTGGGGCTGCGTAGGTTGTTGTTGCTGCTGGGATTGTGGCTGCTGCTGGGGTTGTGGCTGCTGCTGGGGTTGTGGCTGCTGCTAGGGTTGTGGCTGCTGCTAACCAGGAGGGATCCTCGCAGAGGTGCCTCCCTCCTCTTATGCAGCCCCGAGTACCCGGACATGTTGATGGGTGCGGAGGTATCTCCTCCGCCTCGGAGCTGCTACTGCTGCTACCGCTGCTGCTATTATTATTGGCGGTTTCCGCCGGTCGGCTGATTGGACTCTGGGGTAGAGCCAATCTCTGGAGCACTTGCTCCAGATCTCCAATAACCGGCCGGCGCTCGCCAAGTACTTGGGCACGGCCTCTGCCCCGTCCTCTGCGTAATGCGGAGGCCGTTCTGCTCGTACGATCCATTCTGCAAGGATTTATTTCATTTTGTATTGGTTTTGCATTTGCTCTATTTACCTCATCGCTGCCATTCCATTTATTATTTACATGCTTTTATTATTTTCGCGGTCTAAGCTGACGTTTGGGTGGGCTGCTAGGGGACATATGGGTATCAGGTATAATTTTCTTGGGACGACCTCTTTTACGGGTAATCGGGTTATTGGGCGGATTCGTGATTCGGATGCTTTGCGATAATTGCTGCTGCTGCGTTTGTGGACATTGGGGTGGAATTATATTTCGGGGAGGGACGTACCGCTTTAAATCGCTAATATGGACTTTAGTTTGTCGTTTGCTGCTTTCATCCTCCACTAAATAAATGCTAGGGGAGAATATTTGAATTATTTTTGCGGGTCCTATATATTTGGGTGCGTGCTTAGCTGCGAAATTATCGTCGGCTGACGATAGCACACGATTGCGGCGACAAACTAAATCTCCTAATTGGTATTGTATATCTCTACGACCTCTATTGTAATACCGTGCTTGCTTGGTTGTGGCTATTTCTGTATGCTTCTTTACTAGGTCGTAGATTGCTGGCAATCTATGTAATCGCTCTATCCATTGCTGCGTATCTGGGGCGGGAATTTGGGTTGGGGATTCAATGTGCTTTTTGACCAGAGCTATGGGAATAGGGTTCCTACCAAAATTCAGGAATGCTGGTGAATATTTGGTGGAGGAGTGCACGACCGTGTTCAGTGCAAAACAAAATTCGCCTAGATGGGTGTCCCAATTTCTATGATCATCAGCTAAATAGCTGTTGATCATTGGCTTTATATTTCTATTTACCCTTTCCACAGGGTTGGCTTGCGCGAAGTATGGAGGGATTGTAGACTGCGTAATCCCGTAATATGCTAGCTTCTCTGTGACCATCCGATTAACGAATTCAGTTCCGTTATCGGTGATCAAATATTTGGGACATCCCCATCTATTTATTACAAGCTCGTCGAAAGCTTGCAATACGCTCTTTGCATCAGCTCTTCTTAATGCCTTCATCTCCACGTATCGCGTGAACAGGTCTTCAAATACAATAATGTATTTGAAGCCTTGTTTCGATGGTGGCTTTGGGCCCATAATGTCTGCTGCTACTACTGTCCAGGGTGCACTGATATTCCTGCCTTCCATAAGACCGGCGGGGGCTTGTTGGCTGCTTTTATGAGCTTGGCACTCTTGGCAAGCTCTAACATATTGGCATGTATCCATATATATTCCTGGCCAGTAGTAATATGTGGCCAATCTAGCATACGTCTTGTCATTGCCTAGATGGCCTGCTTGCGGCGTATAGTGGGCTTCGTACAGGGCTCTTTGTCGGTCGTTTTGGGGTAAAATCAGCTTCCAGGCATCGAGGTCGGGGACAAGGGGATCTACTAGGGGATTGGGACGGTGGGCGTATAATAGATTATTCTCTATTCTTAGGTCTGGGTACTTATTGGGGAATTTGGCTACTGCTATTAATTTTGTCTGATACCAGGGATCGCTGCTGTCTATTGATATGGCTGCTGCTGCTTCGGTGTTCTCGTACGCTCGAGATAGTGCATCCGGCACTTTGTGTAATGCTCCTTTGCGGTGCACAAATTTTATATTATAATTCTGGAGGATGGTATTCCAACGGGCCAATCTCCCTGTTGGATCCTTTATATTGTGCAACCAGAGAAGACTGTGGTGATCCGTTACTACCGTGAACTCTTCCCCTTGCAAATAGCCCTTGAGTCGGTCTACACACCATAACACGGCCAAGCACTCCTTTTCCGTGACGGTGTAGTTCCGCTCAGCTTTGCTTAGGGTCCTGCTCACGTAGTATATCGGATGCTCCTCTCCGTTTATCTCCTGCGTGAGAACTCCGGCTATCGCGTAATCGCTGGCATCAGTTTGGAGGGAAAATGGGAGGGAAAAATCGGGTCGGGCTAAAATGGGGGCTTGGGTGAGGGCTAACTTCATCTTCTCGAACGCTTCTTGCTGCTCCTTGTGCCAGTGCCATCTGACATCTTTCCTTGTGAGATAATTCAAGGGTGCTCGGTAGTCTGCCAATTTGTCAATGAATCGGGAATACCAACCGATTAATCCGGTAAATCTCCTTAGCTGCTTTAAATTAGTGGGGGCTGGGTATTCTAATATCGGCCTTATTTTATCAGTATTTGTTTTTAGGCCATCCTGGTTAACTTTATAACCTAGGTATGTAACCTCCGCGCAACAAAATTCCGATTTTTCGCGGTTTAGCTGTAAATTGGCTTTTCTAAGGGCTGCTAGTACTATTTTGAGCCACCGAATGTGTTCCTCAAAAGTTTTGGCTGTGATGATTATGTCATCTAAATAAGCGAACACATTCGGTTCCCACTCCGGCTTTATTAAATTGTCCATTATTTTCTGGAACATTGCTGGTGCGTTTGCTAGACCGTAGGGTACGCGGGTGAATTGGAATAAACCCTTTCCTGGGAGGGCAAAGGCTGTTATTTCTCGGCTTTCGGGGGCTAGGGGGACTTGATGGTAAGCTTGGGACAGGTCTAGCTTGCTTATATAGCGGCTTTCTCGTAGCTGGTCTAAAATATCGTCCATGTTTCGCATGGGATAAGCTATTTTCTTCGTAACTGCATTGACTTGCCTATAGTCAATGCAGAAACGATATGCACCGTTCCCTTTAGGGACAATAACGGGGCAGCTGCACCATGGACTATCGGAAGGTTCGATGATGCCTTCACGTAGCATTCTATCGACCTCCGCATAGCCTGCTTGTAGCATTTTAGGCGAGTACCGGCGGTTCCTCTGCCTAATAGGCTCTGCTCCTTGTGTATCTATTTTATGGACCGTTAGGTTCGTAGTACCTAATGTCTTGGGGGCTGCGGGAATCATTTCGTCCAAAAGCTGCTGCAAAATTTTTTCTTGGGAAGGGGTAGCTCTTTTGAGTCCTCCGATGCTGGCTAGGGCTGGTATGTAGCTTGGGTCTTCACCATGAGGATAAAAATGATGCGTAATGCCTTTAGAAGTCCACCACGTATCCTTTTCATAATTTATCCTCATGTTGACCTTGCGCTTAAAATCGATCCCCAGTATGCAATCATACTGCAGATCGTCTGCTACTTGAAAGGGCATTATGATATTGTCGCCGTCAATACATATAGAGACGTCTACAATACCTTGGATTGGTACTGTTGTACCGTCTGCCACTTTCACTGCTTTGCAGTCAGATCTCCTGAGCTTCTGCTGGAACACCTTACTCATTCCTTTGCCTATAAAGGAGTGCACTGCTCCATCATCGAGCAGTGCTATGAGTTTGTGTCCATTTAGCTCAATATTAAAAAATAAACGGGGATCAATGCCGGGAATTTGCTGAATAAGGGACTCGTTAGCTGCTATATGGGAGGGGTGAGACCCTATGGGGGGTTTGGGTGAGAAAATACGGGTCCTTATTTTCTCTGGCTGCCGTTTCCCTGCTGTTTCGTGCTGCATTTAGGGCAGTCTCTTATATAGACTCCCTGGTCTCCACAACCATAGCAGAATACTTGAGAGCACTCTGCTGCCCAGTGACCCAATTGGTCACAAATAAAGCAGGGCTCTTTCTGCTTTCTAGGGTGGTTGGGGATTATTGGTGCTCTTATAGCTGCTCTAAAATTGCTTCTTGGTTGCTGCTGCCTTTGGCTCCTTGGCGATTCAGGTCTTTGTGGAGCCGTTGCTGCTTTACGCCATTGCTTATGGCTGGTGTCGGCGACTACCTTGTTCCACGGCTGCTTATGTTGTGTGCTGCTGCTGCTGCTTGATCTAGGGGGGTCGCGTTTTGCTGCTTCTTCATACTTGGGGGAGTTCGGCGCTGCTCTTCTTGGTTGGGGGCTGCTGGGCTTGGTATATCGCTGCTCATTACTGTATTTGGGGTTGGATGTGTGCTCTTTGGGGGTCTGGGGAGGGTATGAGGCTTTTGGATTGCTCGAGCTGCTTACTGCTGCTAGGCTGCGCGGTTTTTGCTGCTTTGGGTCGACGTAGCCATACTTTGCTAAGCCATAACCTTGCAATGTTGGTGGTGGCTTGTATGTCTCGTCGAGTAACCGCCTAGCTTCTTCTTTTTTGCCTAGCTTTTGTAGCTGCGCAAAATTATCAAATTGGCTTCTTTCCAACTTGCATCTGTAGCTAGGATGCAAATTACGAAATGCTCTGTCCAATTGATCTGCTAGCGGAAGCGGAGGTTTAATCTGGTCCAATATCCCTCGTAATTTTGACAGATACGTCGAGATGTCTTCATTTGGACCTTGCGTGCGATTTTCTACTATTTGCCGCAAGTTGCTCTGGATTTCCTCCGATCCATATTGCAATCGCACTGCGTCGACAAAATCAATAAAATTTCGCCAGCTGCTCTTTTCTCTCTTGAACCAATCCCATGCTTCATCGTCGAGCACGGATGGGAGAGCTTTAATTATGTCGTCCATTGAGAGGTTATATGTCTCCTTGCATTCTTGGAGATTGCTCAGGAATGTTTCGGGATCGCTTTTCCTTGTCCCTTTGAACTGGATATGATATCTAGAGAAAATTTCTATCGTTCTCTTTTCTCTAGTGAAAAGCGAATCCTCCAAATTGCTGCAATTTGAATAACAATTCCTAAAAGATGGAATCGACGTGTTTGTTTGCTGCTGCTGCTGCTGCTGCTGCTGGGGATATTGCTGCTGGGAATATTGCTGCTGGGAATATTGCTGCTGCTGGGGAGGGGGAATACTAAATGTTGTATTTCTTTCAGGGCTTCGATTCTGGATTTGAGGCTCGTCGGCTATGCTTCTTTGGTGTGCTTGATCTCGTCGTTGCTGCTGCTCTGATAATTCATCTTCCCATTGCACGCTGGGGAGAATTTTTCTGCTGCTGCTTGTGTGTGTGCTGCTTTTCGGGTCGTTAGGGTTCATTCGGTTACGCTCGTTCATTCTTCGCTCTGCTGCTGTTTGCTGCACTGCTCTAAATGCTGAGGGTTGTATGCTGCTTGTCGTTCTTGGCTGCGAGTTTGTATATACGTGTGTGCTTTGCGTTGCTGCGGGAGTTGTATTTGGCACGAAGGGGTTATTTGATAGATTTTCATCTGTCGGTATGGTTGGAGCAAGCGTAATAATTGGGTAATACGACGTTGAGTTTATTCCCAATAACGATACCGTTGTGCTTGGCGCTGTATATAATAATTCTGGAATTATCGGTTCCAGTAAAAATCTTTGCTGCTCTTGCTCACTTGGCGACGGCGTTCTTAACTGCCTGCACGTTGATTGTGCTTGCGGACGATATGCTGGATGTAGCAATCTTTCGTTTATTGGTTCGTTGCATTCCGTTGGCTCCTCCATAGTCAGTGGATCCTGGTACCGTCCTTGCGACTGTCCGGTTTGCAGTTCCACGTATAACATCCGACCAGATGTAATATTTTGTGCTCTTGCTGCTCGGGGAGGGGGAGGGAAATTCGTTATTTCGGATTCTGTTAATGAGAGATCCAGGAGAGATTCTTCTTCATTTGGATTAAATTCTTCCAAGTGTCGTCCATCTTCTTCTGGTCTCCATTCTGCTGCTGAGGGGCCGTAATTTCTAATTAATTCGTATCGCGCTACGCGATCACGAATTGTGCGTATATCGTCGTCGATGTTTAAATCCAGCTGATTGCAGTAAATTGTGATTTTACCATCGGCGGTATTATTTATAGTGCGCCTAATAATCGCTGCACCTTGTGCTACATTATCAATATTTATTTTACTACCTAATTTGTAGTTAGCTGCCATTTTGAATTTAAACTTAATTATTCTATCAATAATTAAGAAGGGGAGGATATAAGTTTGGCGCAAAAAATCTGCAGCTCAATACTTATTGCTATTAAACTAACAGCCCAACGTTAAAACGAAAATTTAAAGCTGAAGTTTCTTATATGCTATTTATCTGCTTAAATACTATTTAGGGGAGAAACAATCCAAAATAAGGTGAAGGTTATAAAATTAGGCAAGGGTAATAACAATAATATCGGGCTTTTAGGTTTTTGGCTGCTGATAGGGAAAGGCGTAAAAATTAACAAGTTTGCTGCGAAATGGAGTTATTAAATGCAATTAGTTGAAAGCAAATGAAAAGAAGGGAAGAAAAAATTAAATTGATTTTTATGTGCTAATTTGCTAAATTATTACTTTGTTAAAAGCAAAATTAAAGTTTAATTAATATTAATTAATTGGCTGCTAGCTGCGAAAATAGGAGAACAAAACAAAAAGAAATAATGTTTTTAATTTGCACGAGAAAATAAAAATTTATTTATTATGTATTATGTATACAGGTTTGCAAAATTAATAAATAATTAAATTGCAGCTTCTGCCAGAAAAGAGAATGAAAATATTAATATATAAGGGCTAAATTATTTTAACAACAAAAAAAAATTTTTTTTTAATTTGTTGATAGCACTATTCAAAAATTAAAGTAACAGCTTATAATAATAAGTGGTATGGCTGCGATGAGAGAAGGGGGGAAAAAGCGAAACAAAATGTTAAATTGTGTGTTAGAAGATAATATAGGTATTATAAAATAAATGTATAAGAAATATTGTGCACAAATGAAAATTATTATCAAAATATATATTAAAAAGAAAACAAGTTATTTTGCATAGTTATATTAATTATTAATTGATTAACTAAATAATGTAAAATTCAATATAACGTGTATATTTAACACGTGTTCACTATTTAAAGATGGCCGATAATATGGCCACGCGGCTTCTTCCTCCTTCCCGTATGTGTGCTCCACGCGGGGGGAGGGAAAAATGGCTACGGCTTATTATAATTAAATTATTACTCCGTCACGCTTGACGTTCACAATTTCTATTTTAATCGAAATTTGAGAGAAAAAAAAACTTAATTTGCTGCTGCCGAATGTTGTATTTTATATATGCTGCTCCTAAAAAATTTTAATTTAATCCCGTAATATTCAACATCGGTTATATAACGTATACGACGCCATTTTAACATACAAAAAAAAACGTGCCGATGCCGAAAAACCACGTTGGGCGCCAATGTAACGGTCACGCTGGGGATTAGGGCGTGGCGTCAAAGGCGAAATAACAATTATACTAACATAAAATAATATTTATTCAGATATATATATAAAATAGGTTTGGGCGCCAGCCGCGTACGATCGCGGCGAATTTAGTTAAACAAGCTCGGCTGCGTGCGAGCTGCTGCTGCTACTTGCTGCGCGAGGGGAGGGGAGGGGAGAAAAGGGGAAGCACACTTACGGTAGGAAGGTGACTATTATCCGCTGCAACTATCGCAAGGCGTACACCCACCTTACTATCGAGGAGATCGTCTCCTGGAGATTGCTGCTCTACGTTCGATTGCTCTCGCTCTCCAGTGCACACTCACACACACTCAAAAATATATCTAATCGGTCGGCCGATGTTGCCTCGTAGGCGTCCCGATGAGCTCTCTTGAGTTCGGGCTCGTTCGCCGCTTCGCTGCTCGGGCCCGACGTGCGCGCGCAGCTTCTCGCGTCGAGTCGCCCGTCGGCCGCCGTCGTCTCGCGCGCCTCGTGTAGTGAGTGCTCGCGGCCATGTTGATCAAGGCGGACGACGTTGCCGGGCTGCTGCTTCCCACGGAGAGGACGATGTTCCCGGTGATGCTGTTACCCAGGTAAGCCTATATGATCGTTCCTCCGTGTTGTATAATGTATCGGCTAATGAGTCTGCTCTGTTACAGGTGCAGACGGGACGGCCGATCTTCGAGTCTTCTCTCTCCCTCGCTCTCACGGTGGCTGCTCAGCTGGTGTGCGTCGGGTCGGTGATTGCTGCTCTTCGTCGGTGCTGCGTTGCTGCGGGGATTCTGGCTGCTTCTCAGGTGAATATCTATCTCCCGAGGGAGTGCTGCTTATTATTTACTAATTATTAATTGAGAGTTATGGTAATGTTATGATTACCATAACCTCACTTCCAATCCTCTCCTAGCATGTAGCTGTCAGTTAGTATGTGCACTACATGCGTCCTTGTTTCCTTCTGCTTAGGGTTATTATTAATTATTTATCTGTTTCACAGCTTCCTGGATATCCTGTTGCTGCTCGTGCTGCTCCATCTGGCACCTTGGGCCATCGTAGGCTGCTCCATGGACCTGGTGCGAAGCCTCCCAGAAGTAGTATCGCCTCTCCTGACATGCTGCTTTATTGTGCTACGAGGAAGGAGCCAAGAGAAGTATTGGGAATTTGGGGAGCTTCGGGTAGGCTAGGTAGGCTTAGAGATGTGAGGGTAGGTAGGTTAGTTTATATTGGGGTTCGCTCGCTTATTAACTTTGACAGGTATTACATACCTTGTCACACGATATACTACTTCAAATAGTTACGTCAGGTGGCGCTAGGTACGGTGCAGCTCAAAGAACACATTGCTTATAATTATAAATTGTTATCGTTAAAATTTATTATAAAAACCACAATTTTCATGTTGATATTTTAAAAGAAAGCATTAATAATTTATTCTTGACTACGAAGGTAGCGTTGTGGCGATACCAAAACATAAATTTAAAAATCGTTTTGATTATTGAAACATCACAAGCGTTGATCATCGTAGTACGTTCCCGCGCGCCTTCGATATATTGGACGTACCACCATGTATAAGTGGTAACTTAACCTCAACCAGGCGGAAAGTCTTTATATTTTTGTTAAAACTTTTCTCGAAAACTCATTGACATTTTTATCTGAATTTCATCATACAGTTAGAATATTAAAAAACCAAGGCGTCTCTACTCTTATTTTTTCGAATTCAGCTTTATATTATTATTAATTAATTATCATAAATAGCGTGTGCAACTCGCAGCGCGTTGACATCGTGGTACGTTCGCGCGCAGCTTCGATGTCTCGGACGTACCACCATGTGTAAATGTAGTCCTATATTCTCAACGACGTGGATAACATTTATATTATTGGTCAGACTTTTCTCGAAAACACAATGACATTTTTATCTGAAATTCAACACATAGTTAGTTTATTAATAAACCAAGGCGCCTCTTCCATTACTTTTTCGCATTCAGCTTTATATTTTTATTAATTAATTATCGTAAGTAGCGTGTGCAGCTCGCAGCGCGTTGACATCGTGGTACGTTCGCGCGCAGCTTCGATGTCTCGGACGTACCACCATGTACAAGTGGTAACCTAACCTCAACGAGGTGAAAATTTTACATATTTTGGGTAAGACATTGCTAAAACGCAATAAGATTTTAATTTATAATTCAGAACATAGTTAGTTTATTAATAAACCAAGGCGCCTCTTCACTTACTTTTTCGCATTCAGCTTTATATTTTTATTAATTAATTATCATAAATAGCGTGTGCAACTCGCAGCGCGTTGACATCGTGGTACATTTGCGCGCAGCTTCTATGTCTCGGACGTACCACCATGTACAAGTGGTAATCTAACCTCAACGAGGTAAATATTTTCCATTTTTTTGGTTAGACTTTTCTCGAAATCTCAAGAATAATTTTGTCTGAATTTTAACACATATTTACACTATCGATAAATGAAGCGTCTCTTATATTATTTTCTCGCGTACAGCTTTTTTTTTAATAAATAATTATCAAATTTAGCGTGTGTAACATACTGAGATCGTGGTACATTCAGGCGGACCTTCGATATTTTTGACGTATCATAATGTGCAATGGATATGAAATTATTTAGTTATAGATTTATTTTACGTAAACAAATATTTGCGAATATGCTACTATGTAATCAGCTGAGATTTAGTCGATAAAGAAAATGCTATTAATTTCGGGTAAATAATTAAACTAATTATTAAAAATAAATTTTTGTATTATTAAAAATTTATTCATCATTATTGATAATTTTTAATTGTCTGCCAAGTTCGCGTTCTAGTGATTCAGAAAAGATTAATTTAAAAAATGTTTAAACGTTCAGACTTTTACTAATGTCAAGTTCGTTGACATCGTGGTATCGAATTATTTTCAACTATGCATTTCAGTCGTTATTTTGAATAAATAATTAAATATTAATATTGCACAAAAAATTTTGTTTAGCACTTTGATATCTGCGGAGCCACTCCTTGTGGTTCCCGATTGCTGCGAATCTTCATGCGCGCATGCGCATAGCTCGGTCTCGATCGCGCGTCTCTTTGTGGCTCAGCTGGTATCCTGCTGCATGCTGATATCCTCTACGCCCAGACATCGCTGCTGCTACTTCCTTCAGGTAATAATCTTGTGTATAATCTTCGTCCGTCAACTAATGAGTACTGCGCTTAATAAGATTCAGGCGCTATGTCGACCGCGCTGCGCCGCCAACGTCGTTACCTGGAGCCGCCTCTATCCTGCTTAATGACGTCAAACACCAAAGTTGCCATAGCTATCCCATGTATTGCTTCAGGTAATTACTTACTTTTTGGGCTTGCGCTAGTATGCGTCTTCATAAATATAATATTTGCATATCTGCTGTACATACAGTTTGTAAACACTAACATAACCTCACTTCAGCCTTGTCTCTCCTACCATACAGCTGTAATATTAAGATACGGCAGTAGTATGAAGATACATCTGTATGTGCTTCTGTTATCCTTGTCCTCGCATACTACTAGCATACGCTAAAATAGATGGTATTATTTCTACAGTGAACTGGCTACATGCCTGCTGACTCCGGATACCCTGAAACGAGGGTAGCTCTCTTCACCCTGGCTATGAACTGCTGACAGCTTCCAAATCAACCTCTCCGTGCATGTCAGGCTATTGGGAACCCCTGTGTTTACTGCTTCATCAACCTTCCTCAACAGGTGCCTAGACGGACCTGAAGATAAGCTGAGTTCTGCTAGGTTCATTCCACCTTCCGGATAACGTGTATTGGCCAGTGCCAGTGTGTTTTAGTGCGACTTGGGATGTGCTATTAGAATTGTAAGGGTAGGTAGGATTTAGATACAGTGCGGGTAGTCAGATATAAGGAAGGGCTTTAGTTATATGGGTAGGTAGGTTTAAATAGGTAATCGATTAGTTATTCCAGTAGGTAGGTATTTGCGGTGCGATTTACGCACTGTTTGTTTTTAAAAAATGCAAATACACCTTATGTATCAAAAAATATAGTTCGATGCGCGGGTGACAGATGAGTTTCAACTCAGCGAGTATCTTTATCGCTTTGCTCTAATGATAAAATTAGTACTCGTTCGAAAAACGATTTTCGCACCATTATCGATAAGTACTATATTATTACCAACTCATACGAGTATTCAATTCAGATAGTAGGATTTTGGTTCAAAATAGATGGCTATAATTGTTTGATAATTGATGTAATCAATTATGATATACCAACTCATGAGTATTTAATCCCATTTATTTGATTTCGGTGTAAAACATAAGGTTGAAAATTTTTATTACCAATCTTATTACCAACTGTAAATGTATGAGTAGTATTATTAATATTATTGTATATATTGTTATTATTCTTAGCCAAAAAGTTATAACCTATTAGTATACTGATAGCGCCATCTACGTTTTCAATATGAAATAGTAAAATTATATACGTATGATGGCGCTACTAGTACACTGCAGTTAACTGAATTATCTCCGCTTTGTCGGTAATTTTTGAGTATGGCACCCCCTTAAACATTATAAAAAATTTTTTTAAAGAAAAATATCAAAATGCAGCCGATTATTAGGGACATTTGTTGGGTAATCCGTAATCCGAGTCTTCTATTGGCGGGAGTGATAGAGCTCTTAATCTTGATCTGAAACAGAAAGCCAAAAAAAAATTTCATTTTCATACATGTGTTTTCTATTTGAACCAAGAAAAATCCGAAGAAATTGTGAAATATGAAATTTTTTCCGAATTTGCAAGCAAAAAGTGCTTTTTACGAGAAAAAAAAATCTCTTCAATGTACTGAAAAAGTCTTTTAGAAATTTATTTCCAAAAACCTTTTCGGTTCATATTGAAGAGTAGATAAAACTGAAGCTAAAAAACTACGGATTGTTACGATAGCTTATTTATTTTTTTTGCAAACACGCCTATTTTTTTTGCAAACTGGAAAAATGTTAATTTTCGACTACTTACGGCAATAATTCGCTAATTAGTTATTTCTGCGCCATATAATAGACCTTCAGCTTCCTCATGGAACTCATTTTGTTGAAGTTGTTCAAGTCTACGGGCCGTACGAGCTTCCTTACTGGAAAGAGACGAACATCGTCTTTCTCGTTCAATCCGTTGTATGTCGACATTATCCGCAAACATTTTACATTGCTGGCCAATTTTCAAATTGAGAAATTGCATGGTATGCAGAACTGCTGAATATCCTGCATTGAACATTCCTGCAGCCATATACGCAGCAATTTCTACGATTTTTTTACCAGAATTGAGATGTTTCGGAGTTATGCGCCAGACAGTGGAGTTGAACGATTCGTTCGAATTTTGCGGGTGTCCATCTAAGCATCGCGTCATAAGATCGTCATTCGAAAGTTCTTCGTAGATTGGATGAATATATTCCTCCACTTTTTCGTCAATCAATCGAGCAGAATGTTTGAAGGATGCAAGACGATTCGTAGCTTCGGCTTTGCGCCATTCTCACCAGCTGTCAGTGCCTGTCGGACAATTCTCGTGACGAGGAGATTCATCAGTTGAACAATAATGATCCAGCGTTGCCATCACAGCCTTTTTTATATCTTGGACAGAATGAATATTCCTTCGAATTGCTAAACCATAATATATTGTCAACTTTTTGATGAGACTCTCTGTTAGACGCTTTTTTCCTCCAAGCTTCTCTTTCTTCCTTTTATTTCGGAATCGAGTACCCATGCGCTTTTGTACGTGTCCCACGCACTCATTTTTTGTCACAGGGTAATAATCACCATATGGATTCATTTTTACAATACCATTGAAAGTTTTCGAATCACCGTCGCCGATGTAATTCGTATACCTTACTCCAAAATTTTCAACAGATCTCAAAAACATTTCCACGATTGAATCTACCTCCATCTTCCCTGCTGAACCATCGTGATTTGAAGAGCATGATTCTTTATGATCATTATACCATTCTTCAAATTCTTCTTCATCTAATATATTCTTTTGTAAAGCACATGAATGACAACATGCACTTTTTACAATAAGGTCGACTACCTTGCTAGAGTAATATGCAATGAGCGTTGTAATACCTGTCCTTACTAATAATTATATTGATTAGTAAATATATATATATTAATATAGTTCTCTTTTTCAGATGCAGTGTGCCAAGGAGCTGTCACCGAGGGAACCCCGCACACGCTGATCAAGAGGAAATTTGCTGGACATTCGCATCAACTCCTAAGGAACGATTGGATAAGTATAATCAATTAATATAATTTATTTAATTACCAATTGATAATAATATATATATATATATATATTCTTCCCTTCTAGGTCGCCTCAGTGATGTCCCCACATCACACATTATTTAGAAAAAATTCGAATAGAACTATAACAAATTGGTATAGGAAAGATACTTTTTCTGGTAGATTTTTAAACTTTGATTCATGTCATACTATACAGCAAAAGAGGGCTATGGTATATACTTTGGTAGACAAAGTCACTTTATTATCTCATCCAAAATTGCACAAATCCAACCTTCAAATTGTTAAACAATTTTTATATGATAACAATTATTCGCAAAAACTTGTAAACCATAATGTTAAGAAAAGGTTGGATAATATTAAATACACCAATAGTAGTAATACAGTGGTACCGACACGGTGGCGGAGTGGCGGAAGCGCACCTCGGCCGGTCAGGAAAGTTAAGCAAAATCGAGCACGGTTACTACTTGGATGGGTGACCGTTCTCGGACTTAGCTTAAATGATCGGTTAGGTGTTTTTTCACATTCCACAACGTGAGCGGGAAGGTGTGAGATATTCGGTTTTGGTGTTAAAGTGTACGCAATGTGACCTTCCCACCCAAACAGAATTGTTCTCAAATGCACCGTCCTTCTCGGAGGAGGTTTTCCTAATAGGCTATTATCCCACGGGGTATGGCCACAGGTTTTCCCTCTCTCCACGGGCATAACCCCGGGCGAATGCGAGAAGGTGGGGTAACGGGGGGAAATTGGAAAGCAAAAACAAAAACAGGAATAAATAAAGGTGTAGCGAATACGGACGTAAAAACCCGAGAAGGGTATACGTGGAACCTACCAAAAATTTAAAAATTAGTAGTAATACAGTGAACCAAAATAATAAAATTAATAAAAAATATTTAGATACATTAAAATTACCATTTGTACCAGGTTTTTATGAAAAGATTGAAAATACAATAAAACAGAATTATATTAGACCTGTTCCTACAATTTGTAACAGTCTTGATAGTATCATTGTAAGAGAAAAAGAAAAATCAGTAGAGTCTTGAGACTAATGTTGTGTATAAAACTGAGAAACTGAAAGACAATTACAATGCAGAAGTAATGAACATATGTTAAATACCAAAAAGATGGATTCTCATTTTGTTATTAATAATCATATAACGTCTTTTAATTATTCTTTTAACTTTGACGATATTAATTTTCGATAAAGAAAGTAATTGGAATAAAAGACTATTAGCTGAAATGATATATTTTAAATTAGAAGAAAATGCAATAAATGTAAAAGATGACACAAAAAAACTTAGTCAACATCACAATGGCATTATCAATAGATTGAAAAAATAATTTTAATCACGATGGTTGCTTTTTTCTCTTATACAGTGTATGATTCTAGTCAATTTTTAGCAGATAGTATTGATGTAGTCACAGTTTCTAATATTTATTTATTTTCTTATTTATTTATTTATTTATATTTTTAATTTCTTTGATTAATTTTATCTCAATGGACAATAGAATTTTTTATTTTCTATATAAATATGTGACGAAATATAAAAATTTATTTATTTAAAATCAATAAATTAAACGTCTAGTTAAATTAAAAAATCGCGTCTTTATACAGGTATAGTTGGTGTCACGCCACACATGACTATACTTGTATATGAGCAAATACACAATAGTTTTAACATTTTATGTAAACGGAACATGTTATTTTTTAAAGTTGTGAGACAAGCCTTAATTAAAATATAAAATAAGTAATTGTTAAGTGATAGAAATTTCGATGGAAACAGATGAGATGGTATGAGAGAGATGGATGTAGAGAAGTGAGAGGTGAGATTAGGACGGCGGTAGTTTGTAAATACCGGCCCGAGCCACTCTCATTACCGGGAAATCGTGAATGAGAGTTTACGTGATAATAGTAGGGAATTTTTCGGTTTGTCGAGGATGATGGATATAAGGGAAGGATTGGCGGTTAACCTTTAGAGGACGGGGATTTGGGTTTACTGTTTTCTCTCACTTTTCTATAGAAATCGAGTTTTTGTGATCTCAAAACTAACACATGTAAAGGGCCGATCATGGGCATGGCCCGTATAGGGGCCATCCCGTCATCTAAAGGTTAATGATAACACGTAGCACCGGTCAGAATGCGTACGAGTATCAACGGTATTAGCGAAGCAGCCGACGACACCGTCGTAACCCGTGTATATCGATCAGATACACTGTCCCGTGGCGACTCTGTAAGAATATCGGCAAACTGATGTTGATCGCGTGCAACTAGTAAGAGAGTGACGGCGAGCATACTGCACGCGCACATCGAGTATAGGTGAGAGCGGTGCGCCGGACGGGGACGACTGCGAACGGGCTGATATCCATACGTACCAATGTAAGAGGATAGAAGGTAGAGAGCTGTCCCGGTGCATTGGTGGAGGCGTTGGCGGATAATTACAGATAGCGGATACATTAAAATGGCGAACGTACACTAGCGGAATTCGAAGGAAAATAGGTGGCGTTACGGACGGTTATCGGTACGTCTACTACCACCGATCTGGCGGATATGATAGCGGAAAGGGAGAGCAACTAGCTCCGCTATCGGTAGCAGTTAATACGAATCGGAGAAGAAGGACGAGACTCCTTCCCCAACCGTCATATAGTACAGATGTGTTGTGAGAAAGCTAGCAAATAAAGAAGCCATTTTTGAGTAGTTATCGGACGATTAGTTGTAGAGAGAGATAAATTTGTAAAAGGAGAGTTTTCGACTCGCGGTGAGTGAGAACGTACGGCGTTGTTGTAAGGTATAAGAGTGTAGTAAAAGGATGTTCAATAAATATTGTAAAAAAGAATAGCCGCGCGAAGATCGGCAATGTAATCGATTTAGTGAAACGGTACAATAAAACATTTGTCAGTGATGCTACGATTCAAAATAAGTAGTAAATAAAATGTTTCAATTCATTAGGCTTAATACAAAATTAAAATTGTTTATGTATTGTGACAATGCAAATACGACATGTTATGAGAAGCGGCAATAGAACCTAGCTAACGTACTTCCCCTTATTCGATCACACACACACCAGCCTAACAGAACCTAACTACACACCTACATTACCTTACCCCTGCCTCATTACCTTAAAGACTTATAATAATACCCTTCCCTACAACCGAGCTACCTAATACACTACAAATCACCCGTCGAACCCTACAAACGAAGGTACACAGGAGAGCAGCCCAGCAGAGCATGTCAGGAGTCGAGGTAGAGCCAAAGTGTGCTTGAAATAAATCAAGCATGAACTGCAGGAGAACCTTGAAGAGGAGAAGATAAATGAAGCAGGATGCAGGCATCTAATTGTAGCGAGCTGCCAAATCCTTAGTCCAGCTGAACAGTGTATCCAGGAGAAGCCAAGAAATAACGAGCCAGATGAGTGAGCCAGCGGAGCCAGGAAGCCAACAGTTCCTGCAGCAATCCAATAAACCTGTAAGAACCAGCTAATGTAATGATGGTTTATTACAAGGGAGCAAGCAGGAGCACATATTTACTTAAGTAAGTGTGTACAGGACAATGACAATGTTATTGCTCATACAAAGTATACTAAATACACTACGAGCCGTCTTCCAAATACGTGATTACCTGATAATTATCGCCGCTAGCCTTTAGAAGGACCGATTATCTATTAATCTTTAAGATAATCTACTGTGCAATCGATGATCCTTGATCTATCGCTATATGTCTACGCGCATGATATTTTTTCTATGTAATAATTACTAATTTTTATGTTATTGTTATTTTAATAATTAAACAACAAATGAATTAATTGATTTGACTCTTCATACTTGATAAATTGTTTATTATCGTTATATAAACGAATATCCGATTAATGTGAACTAACGAAACAAAAAACCCGTTTACAATATCTATTTGAGAATTTGTTTATTTATTTTAATAAATTCCTATATTAAAATATGAGAAAAATAATAAAAAAGCAATGATCATTCGGATACTTGGGACATATTAGAATTAGATAAATTTATAAAATGTTAATTAAACAAAAAGAAACATGTTTAGTTGAGGTGAAAACAAAATGTAAGCCGGCCTTGCCTTATTTACGCAGTTAAGTTGTTTGTAGACTGCGCCACGTGGGGCGAGATGCGCGCCTTTCCCGCTGGGCCGCACGGTCAGGGGATAATGTTCGCGTGCCGCGCACCAATTTTGACGATGAGTTTGTACGCGCGAGATTTAAAATATAAAATTTTTTGATTATGAATTACTTATTTATTTAACTAAACGATACTTGGATAGGTTGCAATTTATGACACTGTTTGGAAATATTTAACAAATATAAAGAAACATTACATTTTAGCGATGGACCAGGAGGCAGTGGAAAAAGTTACTTACTTAATGTCTTAAGCGATGTTGGATGGTCTAAAACGATGTTACGCAGCTCGGTAATATAGATTGTTAAATTAATACTATATTTACGACGTAGATGGCATAAGCGTTCTCTTCTATGTCTATCAAATGTATAGTGGCAATGAGAAAATTTAACGAAAATCGTTACCTTGACTATTGGCGCTGAGGTTAGTCGAGACATATCCAAAATAATGGTTAATTTAAAAAAAGAATAAAGACTATACCATGCAAATAGAGAGTTGAGCGGGATTGCCACTCAAACCAGAAATATTTATAGGCCGGTTATCACCTCAAAAAATTAATATTCGTATCGTAAAGTGATAAGTAAGATTTGGCTAACGCGAAACGACTTCTATTGCACTCCGCCATTACTTCACGAATTACGTCACGCGGTCGTGCAGTGATGTTTTATCTCATAGATGGCGGTTGCTGTATCATTTCGTTACAAATTTTTAAGGCACCGTAATAAGGAAAAAAAATCTTTCGGCCAGTCGATAATTCCGTTTTACTAGTACTACTAATGAGTTTATTCGATCGATAGATATACCAGTAGATGGCACTAGATGAATAATATTTTTGTAATATGTAAAAATCAACGTGGCAATGCTAATAAAATTATTTAGAATTATAACATATTCAAGAAACGGTTATTTTTTACATTGTTTTTATAAACAAAATAATGAGATTTTGAAATAATAATCCTGTGCTTCAGGTTCTCAGGCGTGTTTTCAACAATGTACCCATATTTTGCCAGATATTAAAATCGATTTTTTATAATTAATAATTACAAAAAAATAGTAGTTTGCTCAATTACTATTATAAAAATAATTTATCATTGAACATTCGTACATGCCCTTCCTCATGTTTTAAGTTATTTGTATCATTTGCATCACATTTTTTGGTGTAGATCCCTGTAATTTGGCTTCGACATCTCTCTATGCTCATGCAGTACACCAACCTAAAATGTCTCGTAAAAATACAAGCAAATTACACAAAAAATTTTTTACATTGTTATTTTAAAAAGAACAATGAAGTTTTGAAATAATAATGCTGCCCTTCACGCCCTCAGGCATGTTTTCAACAATGTACTTACATTGATTAATAATTACAGACTAAACTGGTTTGCTTAATTATTTAAAAAAAAAATCTTTTTCTTTAAAAATTAAACCATTAGATTTTTTCTCTGTATCAAGTTTTTAATTAATATTTTAGATACATTTTTTGGTGTAGATCCCTGTAATTTGGATTCGACATTTCTTTATGCTCTCATGCAGAATACCAATCTAAAATATCCCATAAGAAAGTATAGCAAATTAAATACATGGATTTCTAGTAGCATATCGAGCAATAAAGTAAAGCATAGAAGAAAATCATGCAGAGATATTAACAGATCACAAAAGAAAGTAAAAGAAAAAGCATTATTTGTAAATATTCGATTGTCAAGGGTCTTAACAACATATTTACAAATTAAACAATGGAGGGTGAAAATTATAAATGTAAAAGCATTAGGCTATGCAATTAGCAATTCACTAAAAAAAGTGAAGTAAAAGAAAAAATTCGTATCACCAATTGACATTTCCCAGGATTTTTAATAAGATATCTGAATTTAAATCCATTACATCACTAAAATTATATATATCGATAAATTGGAAAGTTAAAGGACTCAGTTTGATGTGAGATTTTAATTGCTTTTAATTGTAAGGCATTCAGGTTTCTATTACTTACAATAGATAACATTAATAAATAGAAAATAACAAAATCTACAAGTGGACGACAAGTTGAAGAAAAGTTTAGTATATTAAAATTTCAATTATACCACAAATGACATTTATTGATTTTTTGATAATTCTTTGATGTTAAATAACTTTTTACCACATTGGCAGCTAATAAAATCTTTCGAACCATTAACAAGCTATTAATGCAAGGTATTTTTTTTATATGAAAAAATCAATTGTGGCTTGGTCGCCTTATTTCCACTTTCTCTATTGTCATATAGCTTGTTTATATTTGTTTTTTATATTAAGGAATCTGATCCGGATTTTTACATTCTGCAGAATTTTTGCAGTAAAAATTATATTACATGTCATATAAAATAAGTTGATAGATTTTGTGATAAATAACTTCAAAAATAGCTATTTTTTAAATATATTAACATTTTTCACTTTTTGAGGTTAGAATCAATGTTGGTAAAATTGTTTCTATCTCTTAACAATTTTGACCTGTCTTCTGGCAAATATCTCTATGCTTTACGATAAAAATGGTGCGGTTTAAAATTTTGGCCAGACGTGTTTATCTGAAATTATCCATAAACGTATATTGTGACAATGTGCTTCGCACATGTCAACATGATTGAAAGATGTTTGAAACTAAAGGGAATCCTACCTACCCGAGTAGCTAAGCAACTACATATTTAAACATACCTACTCATATAATTTCAACCTTTCTATATATATACCTAGCCGCCCTGGATCTAAGTCCTACCTACCCTCACAATCCTAATAACCCTCCCAAATCTCACTAAAACACACTAGCACTGGAAATATAAGTAAGGTAGACTAGCGAGAATCCAGCTTATCATTGGGACTGTCTAGGCACCTGTTGAGGGAGGTCTGAAATCCTCAGCAAGTTGAAATCAGCAAACACAGAGGTTCCCAATATTCTGACAAGCACGGAGAAGCTCAGCTGGAAGATGTCAGCAATCCATAGCCAGGGCGAAAAGAGCTATCCTCGACTCAGGGTGTCTAGAGTCAGCATGCAAGCAGCTAGTCCGCTGTGAATGATACCATTTATTTTAGTATATACTAGTGGTATATAAGACAAGAACAAAAGGAGCACATTCAGCTGCATATTAATATCACAGCCGTATCTACGTATGACAGCTGTATGTTAGGAGAAACAAAGCTAAATTGAGGTATTTTGCCGGTTGGAATATTTTGTTACTCCAATATTTTGTTATCTCAAACGTAAAATCACAGATACAATAGCTTCTCCAGAAATCAGAATACTTGAGACTGATTGGTGCAGACACGTAAACGTTTTGCGACCGTAAGAATCAGTTGCCACGCGGAGCGGACCTACGGGGGACGTGCACCTCTTGTGGCTCGCGCGGTGCACGTCCCCCGTAGGTCGAAAATACGTTTTGTCGTTTTAGAAAACGATGGCAAAAAAATGCTGTGTGTAAATCACGCATAATTAATGTTTGTTTCGTGACATTTTATATTTTTAATCTCATGCGATTTACGGGGTTAAATCAATACGCAATTAATCCACTGAAGATAGAGAAATTGACGAATAATTCCGACTGGAATATTTTGTTATTATTATCTTGAACGCAAAATTGCAGATATAATAGCTTCTCGAGATGCATGAATACCTGAGACTGATTGGTCATTTCATTACCGTACTGGATCCTATGTTTCAATTTTACTTTTTAGCCTCAACACTTCATATTTTCGAAATGTCACTTGTAAAAAGAAACAGCGACATACATGAGACAGCATACCAAAACCAACGAACCTATACTTTTTTCTCTGAATAAATTTGTTCGACAATAAACTACTGGTGGAGACATCACTTGCCAGAAATACTTGCGTTCAGTCACACTCGCTATATACCCTTAAGCATGTTTTAAACCGTATACTCAAATTTTTTCACATTTTTAAATCTGTAATTTAATTCTGTTTTTTACGTTGAAAATTCATACCTTTTTAGACCAACAATTACCGACTGAAAATTGTTTATTCAATTATAATTCACAAATTTATTTATTTTGAAAAAATCAAAACGTCGTGCCTTCGCTTTTGCTTTAAACTACCCATATGAATTTTTTCAGATTTTTAATTCTATATTTCCAACATGATTCTTACGTTGAAAGGTGTAGATTCTTGTAACTTGGACTCGACATCCCGTTATCATGCTTTATTCTTACGCGATAAAATTACTTTATCGCCATAAGTATTGCCGATATGCAAAAACTTTATCTATTTTTTTAAAAATATTAGTTGTTTAATATATCAGTATTTGTCGAAACGATGTATCATGGGTTCAATGTCTCTAATAACCTTTTATTGGTAATGGAAGGGTAATAGTAGATTTCTTTTTTGCTTTTTTTATTTTTCGAAAAAAATTAAAACGCCATACCCTTACATTATTTGAGGTGATCCTTGAGTAAAATTTTCATTAATTTTTATGCATAATAAAGGTACGATGTTTGCGTTCAAAAATTTCAAACATAAGAATTATACTGAAAATATATAAATAATTAATTGAACATTTGCATGAATATTTTTCTTACAAAAATGAAGGGCATGACGTTCGAAATTTTCTTAAATAAAGCCTCATTTGTTGATAAAACAATGAAAACCCCAAATTATCTACAATTCCGGTAAGGTAAGAATTTTCAGGACTATCCGACATCACCTTAATAGAGTATCTGAAATATTGCTTGGACAGGCATTGCGGCTAAATAATTACAAAACGGAAAAACAGTGCACACAAGAAATAAATTACCACTCAATATAACAGAATGTACAACGTGTAATATAGAACTTCATTCAAGGGATGGTGGAAATTTAAAAGAAGTAAAAATTACAATATAGAATGAAATATCTATGACGTGAAAATTAGTTTTTGAAGCACTTGACCGACTACTTCAAAATATATGTAATACTAAAGAAATATTTTATGGTAAGATATTACTTATTTTAGGAGATATCAGGCAAACGTTAACTGTTGTTAAAGATAGTAATTTATGGACCAGTTTTATATGCATGGCTTTAACTGAAAATTTTCGAATATGCGATAATGATAATGTATTCATACAATGACTATTCGATGTTGGCGAAGGAAAACATACTAATAAATTTGAAGTAAATGAAAATGACATCATTAAAGAAACTTTTGGTAATGAAATAAAATTATATGACAATAATAGTTTAAATTATAAAGTTATATTGGCTCCTACAAATCGCGTAGTTATTGAAATTAACAACAGAATATAGTATAGATACATCAGAACATGATAATGGAGAAAATCTAGATGTTATGCTACCAATAGACTTTTTTAATTCACTAACACTCAATGGACTTCCTTCACATAAACTAAAATTAAAAGCCGGTGCAATATTTATTCTTTTAAGAAATATAGACAAAGGGTTGTGTAATAGAATGAGGTTACCAGTAAAAAAGCTAATGAAATAATCGATTCAAGCTGAAATTATATGTAGCACAAAATTGGAAAATCAGTTTTAATACCAAGAATTACTTTATCACCAGCTAAAGAAGAAATACTATTTAATATGCGTAGAAAACAATTTCCCACTCGATTAGGATTTGCAATGACTATTAAGGGGATGCCGTATTACCGACATATTTAATTTTTTAAATTAAATCTTCAGTTTATCTTTTATTCCAATTGTGCGTGCATAGATACATTCTACATGATTTGCAGATTGTGTGTCAATTCGCAGAATCTTAAAATTCGACATATTCATTTAATTAAATGAAAAATAGTTTGTAAAAACAGCAATGTCGGTAAACAGCTACAATTTATAGTTCATTGCAATTTTTCATTTAGATAAGGAAATGTATCGAATTATAAGATTCTGCAAGTTGATGCACAATCTATTAATTGTGCAGAATGTACCTATGATCGCAAAATCGGGATAAACGAAAAACTCAACATTTAATTTGAAAAATCAATTCGACAATTTATAGTGTGTGATGTGGGTTCCAAAGTCAATTTTATGACTGTATTATCGACCTGCCGTTGATATAGTAGGTTCCATTATCAGTATAATACGCCATCTAGCGTACAATTCAAATGATGTCGGTAGATGGCGTAGTTATACTGACATTGTGATTTAATTTTGTGGAGATAATATAACCTATAAGCTTGAAGGAATTTATTGTCTGTTGATCGAGAGACAAACAATTTTTTTTCTGTAAGAATGCCTTCTTAGCATGTAAGATCTCTATAAAAAAAATTGGGTACTTAAAAACCGAAAACTTTTTTATGAATTCAGTTACGTACTGAAATATTTTTAATACCTTAATCCGATAAATTCAGGATTGTTTACTCGTTATAGAGTAGGCAATCGGGCAGACAGTACTGCACTTGTATAGTTACAAGTATTTGATATTTATACTCTCTATGAAGTCATAATAATTTGTGACGTGGTATTCGCGCACCCGATCGAATTTAATTAATTTTAATAATTGGGATTGACCGTTGGGCCGCGTTGCCCAATACCGCGCACACAATTAATTTATTTTCCGAACTGCGGGTTGTCGCCAGGAACACGAGTTCGCTGGGACGTACGGTATGGAGGATTCGGGCGATCCTCCTTGCCTCGACACGATTTATAAGAATTAAAGGATGTCGGCGGGAGCGGGGAGAACGAAATAAACACAATCAAATAAAATAAAATGAATATAACATCTATTTCGACATATTAATAAACATTGGCCATCCAGGCCTCGTGCCGCGACACTGTTCTTTCGCGCGGGCGGAAGTATCGGGAGCCAACCGGATCGGGACATACTAATTAGGCAATCGCCTAATTTTATAAAAAGGGATTAGAGTGGGAAACACACACACACTCTCGCGCTCTCATCCCTACGTACTATTGCGCGCGTAATTGTACACTTGATTCTGTAAACAAATGCCGTCGGTTGGCCTTGACATACCAAAGGCTCCGACGACTTACATTTAACAGGATTTTAAATATTCTATTCGTCGTGAATAGATTGTGTGACGATTTCCGTCACAAAGCCCCCCCCCTAGACTCCACTTCCCTCGGGAAGGCCGAGTCGAAAGAAAGGCACAATTTATCCACGACTGCGCGCTGTACGCTTTTCTTCTTTTCTTCAATTGGAGGCTGCTTCAATGATTCTTCGTGCTTTGGATGATATTGACGTGGCATACAGTCACCAGGCCTAGCCTTCACTGACTGTTCTCACGTACGCCGATACGTTTTTCCTACCGCTTCACATGGCAACCCGAGGTGGTACATATCTCTTCACATCGGATATGTGTACCTCGGTCCGTTTCCGACTAGACTCTTCTAGTCTCAGAACTACTGGAGATAGTACTTCTATAACTTTAAAGGGTCTGTCATACTTTGATGCCAGTTCAGCAGACATGCCTTACGTACCTTAGGTAAGTGTACGGCAATTTAAATCATAAGCCTTGAGGACCTGCTTGAGACGTCTTATAGTTCTGACATATCAGACACCGTAAGACAAATTGGTGGGTATCGTGGTAGATACCTGGCCAATAGTACTCTCTTGCAACGCGTTCGTAAGTTTTTTCAATTCCCATGTGACCCATAGCTGGGTGGAAATGAGAATCTACTAGAACTCGGTTCCTCTGCTCTAAGGGTAGCACAAGACGCCAGCCTTCCTCTCGTTCTGGTACAGAGTCCAGGACTTTACCGCTTGTAAAACGATATAGCATATCATCCTCAATTTTCCACTCCGGAAATTTTCGAGGGCATGAGCGTACATCGTTTAAGGGGACAAGCCTGGGTTAAAACCTGAAAAAGAAGCAATTGTTTTAATGGTATAAAAAAAAATTTCAATTTACATTTAGGATTGTGTAAACAAGTATACTTAGAATATATACTATGTTAAGTTAATTTGCCTGGGTTAAAGCTGTATTCGAAGCCACTTTCCAGGTTACGCTGGCCATGTCAGCGTAGAACCCATTTTTTCATCCAAAGCCACTTGCCGCAGGCTTACTTTCTTGTTGCTCCACCTTTTTAACCCAGGTTGGAAGAACATCACCTCAGTTATTATTTAATCCACTTGAATGGACAACTTTTCTGAAACAAAGAAAGAAAAAAATTTTTACTGAATTTTAGTAATTTTTTTCATTTTTATTGATTTTTTTGACCAAAAATAGTATCTAACTCACCTGGAAACAATTTTTAACTCAGTCTGCTCCATTCAAGTGGTTCTAAATGTAGATATCAAGGTTTCCTCAAAATTGCATCCAAATTGAATGATAGGATCTAAAGATATCCTGCGGCAAGTGGCTTTGGATGAAAAATAATCTAGCAATATACCATGGGTCTGTAATTACTTTGAACGAGGCAATCTCTTCTTCGTCGGGGTCTGGGTTGACGGCACGAAAAAGCGCGTCCGGGACATAGTGCAAGGCTCCTTTCTTATGCACTATTTCAAAGTCCCATTGCTGCATTTCAAGTATCCATCGTGCCAACCTACCCGACGGCTCCTTGAGATTTTTGAGCCATATGAGAGCACTATGGTCGGTCACAGCCGTAAATCGATAGGCCTCAATGTATGGTCTCAATCTCTTAATAGCCCATATGAGAGCCAAGCATTCTTTTTCCGTTGTCATGTAATTACGTTCAGCGCGATTTAATAATCGGCTGACGTAGACAATCGGATGCTCGAAACCCTCGTCGTCCAGTTGCGTCAACACCGCACCTATTGCTAAGTCACTAGCGTGATTTTGGACGGTAAATGGCTTAGAAAAGTCTGGACGGGCTAGTACAGGCGCTTCAGCTAACGCAACTCTAAGCTGACAGAACGCCTCCTCCTGCTCCTCGCCCCAATCCCAAGCCTGGTCTTTACGCAGCAACTTGGTAAGGGGAGCTTTAATGTCAGCTTCTCGATTAATGAATCGAGAGTACCAGCCTACCATCCCGAGAAAGGATCTCAGCTGTTTGACATTACGAGGAGTAGGGTAATTAAGGACTGGAGCGACTCGTTCCTCGTCAGGCCTCATCCGTCCGCATCCAATTTGTACCCAAGGAACGTTACACTGGAGCAGCAAAACTCACACTTCTCTCGATTCACTTCGAGTCCAGCGTCATTCAACGTCCTTAGTACGTATTCGAGCCATTTTAGATGGTCCTCAAAAGTTTCGGTAATGACGATCAAGTCGTCTAGATAACCAAACACATGAGGTTCCACCTTAGGACCGAAAATTGCATCTATAAGCCGTGCAAAGGTCATAGGAGCATTCATGAGGCCAAAGGGCATTCTCGTGAACTGCCACAGCCCCGATCCTGGTACAGCAAATGCAGTATAATGCCGGCTCGCCTCGGCCATTAATATTTGGAAGTATGCTTTCTTAAGATCGATTTTTATATGTACCTTGCATTATGCAGCTTATCCAATATTGTATCCATATTAGGAATTGGATAAGAATCACGTTTGTGACTGCATTAAGGTCTCGAAAATCGATACAGAAGCGATAACTTCCTTCGTCCTTACGGACGATGACCGGAGCAGCTGACCAATCACTCGCACTCGGTTCCATAATGCCCTTGTCAAACATCTTTTTGACCTCACTCTGGGCAATTCGAGGACCTTGGGAGACATTCGTCTTGGCTTATGACGAACCGGTCTTGCACCAGGATCAACCTCTATGTGGTGCTCCGTTAACGTCGTAAAGCCGTGGACGTCTCCCGAGGGCAAGAGTAGGCTTTCAACAACTCTTTGACTTGTTTCCGCTGGTCGTCCTGTATCTCAATTATACCAGCACATTCAGCGGAAATCCTCGAATCGATGTCATGAGATGTATCTCTGACGAAGTGTCTCCAATCACTCTCGCCAATACGCCAAATAGCTTCGCCTATTTGACTTCCATATTCCAATGTTGTAGAAAATCCATACCGAGAATGATGGAATGCTCAATATTCTCTACAATTCTCAGTTGACAGAACGCCTCCTCCTGCTCCTCGCCCCAATCCCAAGCCTGGTCTTTACGCAGCAACTTGGTAAGGGGAGCTTTAATGTCAGCTTCTCGATTAATGAATCGAGAGTACCAGCCTACCATCCCGAGAAAGGATCTCAGCTGTTTGACATTACGAGGAGTAGGGTAATTAAGGACTGGAGCGACTCGTTCCTCGTCAGGCCTCATCCGTCCGCATCCAATTTGTACCCAAGGAACGTTACACTGGAGCAGCAAAACTCACACTTCTCTCGATTCACTTCGAGTCCAGCGTCATTCAACGTCCTTAGTACGTATTCGAGCCATTTAGATGGTCCTCAAAAGTTTCGGTAATGACGATCAAGTCGGTCTAGATAACCAAACACATGAGGTTCCACCTTAGGGACCGAAATTGCATCTATAAGCCGTGCAAAGGTCATAGGAGCATTCATGAGGCCAAAGGGCATTCTCGTGAACTGCCACAGCCCCGATCCTGGTACAGCAAATGCAGTATAATGCCGGCTCGCCTCGGCCATTAATATTTGGAAGTATGCTTTCTTAAGATCGATTTTTTATATGTACCATATTAGGAATTGGATAAGAATCACGTTTTGTGACTGCATTAAGGTCTCGAAAATCGATACAGAAGCGATAACTTCCTTCGTCCTTACGGACGATGACCGGAGCAGCTGACCAATCACTCGCACTCGGTTCCATAATGCCCTTGTCAAACATCTTTTTGACCTCACTCTGGGCAAATTCGAGGACCTTGGGAGACATACGTCTTGGCTTATGACGAACCGGTCTTGCACCAGGATCAACCTCTATGTGGTGCTCCGTTAACGTCGTAAAGCCGTGGACGTCTCCCGAGGGCAAGAGTAGGCTTTCAACTAACTCTTTGACTTGTTTCCGCTGGTCGTCCTGTATCTCAATTATACCAGCACATTCAGCGGAAATCCTCGAATCGATGTCATGAGCTGTATCTCTGACGAAGTGTCTCCAATCACTCTCGCCAATACGCCAAATAGCTTCGCCTAATTTGACTTCCATATTCCAATGTTGTAGAAAATCCATACCGAGAATGATGGAATGCTCAATATTCTCTACAATTCTCAGTTGGATATTGCCATCAAGGCCTTCTACACAGAATAGAATGTCGATAAGGTCAAGGACTTTAAGTGCTGGTCCAGCCACACCTTTCACGATAACCTTGACAGGTCTCCATTTAAACTTGTACTGTTCGACAACATCTGATCGTACAAGAGAGACCATGGCGCCAGGATCGAAAAGTGCTTTAAAGTCCTTTCCACCGAGTCGTACCAAAAAGAATAGCCGGTTATCCGATTGGATTCCAGCAATTATCTGATCGGTTTGACTATCGTCGTTAGGAGTCGATGCCGTGTGCGTCATTTTAGACGTACTTGGTACGGCATCTGCCCCCCCCCTGAACTGTACTTCTCGGCAACGAGTTTGTACGGTTCATGTTATGCACACCATCGACAACTACCTTCTCCACCAAGGGCTTCTTGTCTTCTTTACTAGGTGTGTCACAACGGGGTGACGATGAGCAACAACCAAAGTCGTTCACTCCGATGGTGCTAAGCGGCTGAGATAACGATCTCTTTACGCTTTCTTCACCAATAATATCTCTGCTATCAGAGTATATTTGCCTTTGGAGTTCCTTAGCCCAATCTTAGCCTCACGCTTTTGTTGGTCTAATAAGGTTCCTTGTTCTGTTTACCATGCAAAGCTCGGGTGGGATTGACAGGTTGTGTTCTAAGAACTTTTCCATCTGTCGAATCCCCAGAACGTTAGGATCCTTACACTCAGACTTACTTTCAACCACCAACTTCGGTCTGAGAGGGAATTTGATCTCCGTTAAGGCCTTAGAGAAGTCAGCAAATGATTTGCTAGACTTCTTAAAGAGTTTAGAGGGTTCTCCAACCTTAAACTCTTGCCCTTGTAAACCATGCGGTTTACTTACTGCAGTGCAGGGCGCCCGGGGCAGCTCGGGTGTCCTGCGTTCAGGTTTCCCACGTTTTGTGCTGGCACTCCTTTGCTACCAATTCCGTAGAGCACTGCTCAGCGGAGTGCCCAATGTTTCCACATCGGTAGCATGTTCGGCTCGGGCAATCCGACGACCTATGACCGACTTTTTGGCATGTGAAACACACGCCGACAAAGTTTGTGCTCAGGTTCGTTGGATTTACTGCCGTCGCCTGTGGTTGCACATACCTCACCAGGTTTTGTGCCATTTGTGGGACAAAAACATTTTGCTGGGGCAGGTGAGATTTCGTCAAAGCACGTCTTCCTCTTTTGCCCGAGCTCTGTTTTTGTTGCCCAGGTGACTGTTGAGAAACAGGCACGTACGATACAGATTTCGAATTGGGGGCACTCACTCCATTATTCGACTTGCCGTATCGTTTCTGAAAACTATTAGCGACGTTGGAAGTACCGTACACAGCGGCTGCTTCGTATTCGCTTGAAGAAGAGTTTGGCGAGTTTTTCGCACTTTTCTTGCTCTTCTTCTTAATAGTTTTCTTCGACGACTGTGTTCCGGTCAACACATGCTCACGTAAATTGACAGTTTCAAACGCGCGTGGTCTAAGAGCAATAAGCCCAAAATGCAGTATAATGCCGGCTCGCCTCGGCCATTAATATTTGGAAGTACGCTTTCTTAAGATCGATTTTTTATATGTACCTTGCATATGCAGCTTATCCAATATGGTATCCATATTAGGAATTGGATAAGAATCACGTTTTGTGACTGCATTAAGGTCTCGAAAATCGATACAGAAGCGATAACTTCCTTCGTCCTTACGGACGATGACCGGAGCAGCTGACCAATCACTCGCACTCGGTTCCATAATGCCCTTGTCAAACATCTTTTTGACCTCACTCTGGGCAAATTCGAGGACCTTGGGAGACATACGTCTTGGCTTATGACGAACCGGTCTTGCACCAGGATCAACCTCTATGTGGTGCTCCGTTAACGTCGTAAAGCCGTGGACGTCTCCCGAGGGCAAGAGTAGGCTTTCAACAAACTCTTTGACTTGTTTCCGCTGGTCGTCCTGTATCTCAATTATACCAGCACATTCAGCGGAAATCCTCGAATCGATGTCATGAGCTGTATCTCTGACGAAGTGTCTCCAATCACTCTCGCCAATACGCCAAATAGCTTCGCCTGATTTGACTTCCATATTCCAATGTTGTAGAAAATCCATACCGAGAATGATGGAATGCTCAATATTCTCTACAATTCTCAGTTGGATATTGCCATCAAGGCCTTCTACACAGAATAGAATGTCGATAAGGTCAAGGACTTTAAGTGCTGGTCCAGCCACACCTTTCACGATAACCTTGACAGGTCTCCATTTAAACTTGTACTGTTCGACAACATCTGATCGTACAAGAGAGACCATGGCGCCAGAATCGAAAAGTGCTTTAAAGTCCTTTCCACCGAGTCGTACCAAAAAGAATAGCCGGTTATCCGATTGGATTCCAGCAATTATCTGATCGGTTTGACTATCGTCGTTAGAAGTCGATGCCGTGTGCGTCATTTTAGACGTACTTGGTACGGCATCTGCCCCCCCCCCTGAACTGTACTTCTCGGCAACGAGTTTGTTCGGTTCATGTTACGCACACCATCGACAACTACCTTCTCCATCAAGGGCTTCTTGTCCTCTTTACTAGGTGTGTCACAACGGGGTGACGATGAGCAACAACCAAGGTCGTTCACTCCGGTGGTGCTAAGCGGCTGAGATAACGATCTCTTTACGCTTTCTTCATCAATAATATCTCTGCTATCAGAGTATATTTGCCTTTGGAGTTCCTTAGCCCAATCTTTAGCCTCACGCTTTTGTTGGTCTAATAAGGTTCCTTGTTCTGTTTTACCATGCAAAGCTCGGGTGGGATTGACAGGTTGTGTTCTAAGAACTTTTCCATCTGTCGAATCCCCAGAACGTTTAGGATCCTTACACTCAGACTTACTTTCAACACCAACTTCGGTCTGAGAGGGAATTTGATCTCCGTTAAGGCCTTTAGAGAAGTCAGCAAATGATTTGCTAGACTTCTTAAAGAGTTTAGAGGGTTCTCCAACCTTAAACTCTTGCCCTTGTAAACCATGCGGTTTACTTACTGCAGTGCAGGGCGCCCGGGGCAGCTCGGGTGTCCTGCGTTCAGGTTTCCCACGTTTTGTGCTGGCACTCCTTTGCTACCAATTCGGTAGAGCACTGCTCAGCGGAGTGCCCAATGTTTCCACATCGGTAGCATGTTCGGCTCGGGCAATCCGACGACCTATGACCGACTTTTTGGCATGTGAAACACACGCCGACAAAGTTTGTGCTCAGGTTCGTTGGATTTACTGCCGTCGCCTGTGGTTGCACATACCTCACCAGGTTTTGTGCCATTTGTGGGACAAAAACATTTTGCTGGGGCAGGTGAGATTTCGTCAAAGCACGTCTTCCTCTTTTGCCCGAGCTCTGTTTTTGTTGCCCAGGTGACTGTTGAGAAACAGGCACGTACGATACAGATTTCGAATTGGGGGCACTCACTCCATTATTCGACTTGCCGTATCGTTTCTGAAAACTATTAGCGACGTTGGAAGTACCGTACACAGCGGCTGCTTCGTATTCGCTTGAAGAAGAGTTTGGCGAGTTTTTCGCACTTTTCTTGCTCTTCTTCTTAATAGTTTTCTTCGACGACTGTGTTCCGGTCAACACATGCTCACGTAAATTGACAGTTTCAAACGCGCGTGGTCTAAGAGCAATAAGCCCAAAACAATTAAAAATCTGCACGTTCACAACTCGCGTTTTTGTCTTTCTCTTTTTTTACCAAGGGTTCAACACGTGCGTACATAAACGTTACCTTCTCGGCGATTCCTTCACAAAAAAAATAAATAAATAAATAAAAGGAAGCAATTGTTTCGCATGAAAGACGCGCGGGTTTTCTCTAGCATATTTGGCGCAGATGTCCTCAATATTGCCGCAGAGAATACGTATAAAGTACCCGGGAATTTTTCTAATTGTTTCGAGACTTTAAGCCTTCCCGGCCGAAGGAAAAACGTGCGACGCATGGGCCTTATAAGGTAGGCCATAACTCCGTTTCAATATTAATACTCTAGAAATATTTACACCGTTATTTATAATCGTCCAGCGGATTAAATATTATAAAAAAAAACCATATGTAAGCGAAGTCTCTTGCTCTATCGGAAAACCACATTATGTAATTATTGTTTAGATTATAAAACTAATTATGATATGACTCGCAATTAATTAAATTAATTAACAAATACTCTCGGCTAGGCCAAAAAGAAAACAAAGGTCGTCAACCAATCTCCTGTTTAGCGCGGCGACCGACAAATGTCGACCGTGGCTAAGAAGCCACCCTCGTTCAGGGGCGGTACAGACCGTCCCAGGTTCTTTTGATCTCAACAGGGAGGTAACTCCTGGGTTGAAGATCACTCAGCGGCTAGGAAAGGCCGCACGGCCGAACCGAGGTCGTATTAGGCTACCTTAGAAGAGTGGAAGGCGTATGACGGGCGGACGCCAGGCGCGTCAGGCCCAACGAATCATTTGCCCTTCTTGACTGTAGGTGTGGGAAAACGTGGGCGGGCCGCTTCCAAGCTACCTGCAACGTCCACCGTACAGCAAGAAGGATTGAAGCCACCGAAAGGGGGTATTTTTGAGTTGCGAGGCAACTAGTCCTTTTGTAACACGGCACTTACGATTTGACGTTCGATCAACAATCAGGTCGTTCTCCTTTCAAGCGAGAGACTTCGTATCGCAGCTTTAGCTCAGCGTAAAGTAAAACAGCGCGTATTTACTCTAATTTTGTATTCGTATTTTACTCCATTTTTGTACTTGTTAAACAACAACCATGTACCTTGTTTTTATATTAAAAATATTATATCATATTAAAAGAATTAAAGAAAAACACTTTAAATTACACACACGCATTATTATTTATACCACAACCTTAACAGACTGTTTATCCGAATGAGAAGACTCATCCTTACTCTTTTCAGTAACAGTCGCCACTACCCGAAACTCGTGCTCCATCACTCTGTTTCGGAAAAGCTTCTGGTACGAGCTTCTCGCGCTTAACGTTGGAACTGGAGAATTTCGTGTCCCATGTTAAATGCTGCTCGTACTCTTTACCGTAGCTTGTCAAATCAGAGCAATTCCTGATTTGTCGTACTGGTATGTACCTACGGTAATCTGGCCTCATCTGCGAGTAGGCCATCTTCACCTGTTGTTCTAATGAGGAAGGGCATTTAAACTTATTTACGATCGCTCTGAAACAGTTCAAGAACGTCGTAGCCTTTTTTCCCTCATTTTGTGTTCTTGATCGAAGTTCCATGAGTAAATCTTCGTCATTTATTATACGGCCATACTCATGTAGGAACTCGATCTCAAAATCACGCCAATCTCGAAGAGAAGGCTGAACTGTTCTATACCAGAACAGAGCTGATTTTGAGAACACATTGGGCAGGGCACTGAACATCCTGCGATCTGAGAACTCGTTGTCATTTCTGAAGTCGTGCAAACGGTTCAGAAACTCTTCCGCGTCCTTTTTGGTCTCACCATCAAAGGACATATTCCAGATACGCAGCTCTCGTGCGCACCCTGTCCGATCGTGCGTTCGGTTATCGTCTTCACGATACCTTGGCCTGGCCTCGTAGGAGTCTCTTTCCCGACGGTCATCTCTATTATCCGTCCGGGAACTCCTACGCCTACTGGTAGAAGGATTCCCATTCTCTTGTCGGCCTTCAGCCGCCCTACGAGAATCGGATCTCCTACGAGTAGGTTCGCGATCAGACTGATACCCATCGGACGAATCCGTCTGAATACATTGATCGCAAGTGGCCACCGCACGTTTCTCTCGAGGCGTTTCTCTACGTCTGTCCGACCTCTCTTTGTGACCTTGTCTTTGTGCTCGGTCGTCGAGTTTACGGTTGGACTGACGTTTATGAGTACGTCTCTCCGTACAGCTTTCACGACGTTCATCGTTGCTTGAGGCTCTACTCACAGAACGATGGTATCGTGGCTTTCTGTTTGGAGTCGTATACTCACGCCTCTCTCTTCTATCTTGTCCCTCACAAGTCTTAGAAGAGGTATCACGACGTCTTGGTTCAAACCCCGGTTTTTCGTAAGATTGAACACTGACGTCATTAAAAAGGTCACATCCATTCCTATCATCAACAAATTGATGTTCGGTTGTGTTAGCCTCGGGTTGCCTGTTGTCGTATTGTCTAGAGGTGTATCCTCGTAACGTACGACGGTCGGCTTCCGTCAGCGAACCCAAGTCAAAATGTTGTGTTGGCACTTCACTCTCTCTAGTGCCAACATGTCCGCTGTTTCTTTGCTCTTCAATTGGGAGGTAATGTGCGGGTGCATAGAAACAGCAATGTGCGGGTGCATAAACTCCAAGTTGAGCAGTCGTCACGGTCGTAACCGTTGACGTAGTGGTTGTGCACGAGGTTGCAGCCACCGAAACAGGAACATAAGGGATTGCAGTCGTGGTCGTGTTTGTTCCCAGTACCTCACCAAACCTGGGCCATCCACGGGGCGCATCCCGGTAAGTTCTGTTTATATTACCGTGCGTTCCCCCCTAACCCCGAGTGTATGTGTGTGTGTACATCGGGAGTGTATTCGGGTACGCCGGTACCCGAATAGCGGAGATCGGGGTCAAGTCAACCGCAGGCGAGGATCTCGATCCGGTTGGCTCCCGATACTTCCGCCCGCGCGAAAGATTATTGTCGCGGCACACGGCCTGGATGGCCAAATGTTAAATTAATTAAAATAAATGTCTGTTTTATTTTTATTTTAATTATTTGTGTAATTATTGTGTTCTCGCCGCTCCCGCCGACATCCTCTATTAATTTAAAACAATCGTGTCGAGGCAAGGAGGATCGCCCGAATCCTCCACACTGTTCGTCCCAGCGAACTCGTGTTCCTGGCGACAGCCTCAGTTCGCGATAAATAAATTAATTGTGTGCGCGATATTGGGCAACGCGGCCCAACGGTTTTTATTAATTACATTAATTATTTAATCATTCCGGGTACGCGAATACCACGTCACAAACTATAAATAAAAAAATAAATATAATCAAACTATTGAAATTATTCTATATATTACACCATTCCTACTTGAAGTGTAATTTACGACTGATCGTTCTTTTAAGTATCTTTGTTATAACGTAGAGGTTAAATTTATTGATAATTAGAAATGTAAGAGCAGGACGTATTCAAAATAAAATGAACCAAAGCGATTCGCATTCTGCGTGCGCAAAGCAAATTCACGCTAATTCACGCTAATTCAAGAGTGCCTGAATCAGGTGCTTCGCACATGCAAAGCAAGCATAAGAAACCGTGTTTCAACACCATCTATGTTTACCGCTACTTATCTTTAAATCTATCAACTTTTACTATATAACATACGTAACATTGATTGCTGGTTTTCTCTAGAATTTATTTTTTTGGATTAGAATTATTAATCTCTATGTCGAAAACTCATAATATAAAAGTCAACATTAATGTCCAAAAGTCTAAAAAAAGTTTGAAGCAATCTTTCTCTAATGGTTTGTTGCTTGTAATTGGCCTGTACAGCTGTCAAAAGTTATAGTATTTTAAAAAATTACAAAAAAGTGTCGAAAATTTAAATGGAAATTAACATTATTGAAGGACCACGCTAATACGCTGATACCGAGTTAATCCTGATGAAATCTCCACGAACATTTAAAAAACTTTACAACAAAAATTCACAATTTATTTTTTCAAATTTTTTCCAGTTGCAAAGATTGTATTTGCTCTATAGTATCAGTATTTAGTATATATTATTTTATTAAAGTTTAAGCTTTATTTGATCGCAACATTATACAGTCAATTTTTAAGTTACGAGAATAACACTAAGACTAAAGTAAAAAGAACGCATTGCGAAACTACGAGTGCATCAAAATATTCTTTTGTTATGTTTACTCCGGCACTAGATATAAGAACAGGTCATGCGAACTTGACATTGTTTCTGTCAATGTACTCTTATGCAAAGTCATTAAATTTGCGTTTATGTACCCGTATTTCTTATGGCAAAATTTCTGTTATATAAACATTACACATTCTTATATACAAATTATAATTAAAGTGAATATTTGATTTAGTTAATGAAGAAAATTAAAATAATTTAATGTATCCCTATTAGTCCGGGCACAACCTACTTTTGCGTAGCCGATTGATGTCCACGATTCTACCCAAGTTTTTTGCCGTATTTTTTATCAACAATTTCGATTTTTTAAGGTAGAATGTTCAATTATGGTAAAATAATAAGTTATTAACAAATTTAAAAACAAATTAAAAATTTCATTTTTGTTGAAAAATAAAAAATATCTTCATGTTTTTTGAGCAATTCTAAACAAAAAAGGTCTTTACTTCTTTCTTTCTAAAATGTGTTTTTAATAGGTAAAAAAATTATCAAAGTTTTAAAAAATCGTAAAAGTGAGAATTTTTACACTATCATTACGCCGACTATTTAAAAGCGATTTTAATCCAATATGGGTTAAATTACTTTATAAATATTAGTCTTCGAAATGCTTAAAATAATATTAACAATTTCAAGGATTATTATTATTTTACGAATTTTCAAATAGGCGGTCGCGCGGCGCGTAAACGCGTAATGCAGATATGCTAGCGAATATTCCCCTCGTCAACTAAAAATAAAAAAATAATAAAAATAAATAATAATAATAATAATAATAATAATAATCCGCGCGGGGTGTCCTGTCCCCGTATGCGGCGCGTCCCCCGGGTGGCGGATGGGGGAATGCTCGTCACTCTAGCGTGAAGGGTAGAGGTGAAATAAAATAATCTCCGTGGACCAAACAGTACAACCAGAAGTATGAGCAAGCGAGATGAAAACATACTACCCCAAGCGGGCAACTCCAAACTAGGAGTGAATCCCGTCGTCGGTTCCGATCGGGTGAAAGCCCCGGTGGCCGGCGCTGGCCTCATGGATTTTGGGGGAGGCCACAAACCGCTTAGTTCTAACATCACGTCAGAGGCGGGGTCCTCGAAAGAAAACCTCCAACAGCAGCCGCTATCCCAGATGCTGAGTCTTCCTTCTGCAAGCAGGTTACGAAGCGGCAGCGTTACCAGCATTGGTAGCGCCATCAGCGGCATCTCTGCCTATAGCAGAGAATCTCAAGAGGAGATAGAAGTGTTCCGTAAGGAATACGAGAAGGTGGAGAAGGCGCAGGAGGAGATCGACTCCACTTACGACCATCTGAAAAAAGAACTTCAGGCAATGTTGGCAGCTTGTGCAAAGCAGCCGAACATTTCCATGGTCGTCAAAACAGGGTTGAAAACCGTAGACGCTCTTGTACAAGAGCTCTACGGGAAAACGAAGAAGATGTCTTTAACAGTCGATGATTACAAGTGCCAAGTCGAGGATTATCGAGTTGGCCACGAGAATCGTCGGCGGCCTAAGAGAAGAGGCATCATTGCTAAAGCCGTCATCGCGGCTACAGCCAAGATACAGGCTCAAAAGAGGAGTAGGGAGGGCCCTCAAAGCCCACCCGAGGCCTCTAAAACCCGTAAGAAGAAGAAACCTTGCAAGGAGGTGCCACCACCTGGTAAGGACAAGGAGCAATCCAAGTCCAAGCCTGTGGTGGAAAAGAAGAAGCCGACGGATAAGTCGGGACAGGCGCCTCTTGACAGGAGAAAGCGCCAGAAGGCGCCGGTATCCACCCTGGTGGTCACAATCGCGAGGAACCGAACGTTTGCTGAAGTTCTGGGGAAGCTCCGAAAGGAAGTGAATCCGGACGACAGTGGCGCGCAGGTTCTAAGTGTGCGGTCCACTGGGCGGGGGGACGTCCTGCTTCGGCTAGGCAAAAAAACCGATGCGGCAGTATTCGCGGAGAAAGTGCGTACTGCTACCCAAGGAATGGGAGAAGTTCGAGTCCGAGATCGAAGGGTTACCCTTGAGATCAGAGACCTGGACGCTCTCACAACGAGGGACGAAGTGGTGGCAGCCCTAAATAAAGTGCTTACTTCTTCGCCTGAGGGCCGAGAGGTGACGCTTTTGGGCCTAAACCGCAGTCAACAGAAGACAGCCATCGTGAAGCTGGATCACGAGAGCGCTGACAAGCTGAAGTCGATGCGGCATCTCTGCGTCGGCTTCGTAAGCTGTCGCGTTCGGGATCGAGTCTTGGTCGAGAGGTGCTATCGGTGCCTAGACTTCGGCCACACAAAACGGAATTGTAAGGGAGTGGACAGGTCCTCGTCGTGCTACAAGTGCGGCGAGCCTGGACACAACCTTAAGAATTGCAAGAGCGCTCCCAAATGCTTTCTTTGTCCATCAAAGGATGCTGAGGGAGTGTCTCACGTGGCGGGGTCCGGAGCCTGTGCCAACTTTAGGCGCGCGCTCGATACCGCCAGAAAGGCCGCTTCACGATAAGTGGCAGTCTCATCGAGGGAGGAAAGAAGAAACAGGACCGACCGAATTGACGCATGTCACAAGACACGCCTTCCAGCTTGAAGTAATGTGAAAAACAGTTCCGGGCTGGGCAGGTGAAAGCGTTGGGTTTGGAGTTTTAGCCGGTAAGAATCCGGCACTGGCGACGAGTGCGGACCCTCGTCGTCGTCTTATGTAAGATTTCTCCAGTTTCCCACGAAAAAAAAAAATAAATAATAATAATAATAATAATAATAATAAAAATCTGCGAGTTTGTGGTTTTACCTAAAATTAATCATAAATTATTTACCTTTTACAAACATTAATTTTAATATGGATATATATGTATATATGTATATGTATTTGTATATAGGGGAAGCCCGGGCAAGATGAACACTCCGGACAAGACCGACACCCACTAGAATTTTTGCACAGACTATAGCAAACATTTTGAAACTTTGTAGGTGTATTGTTTATGATGCTAGCATATAAGTTTCAGTGTGTGAGCCGTGCTCGAAGCGAAAACACCGTCGCTATATGTAAATATTTATTTTCATGGCCCCGCTTACGATGTCACCAAGGTAAGAAAATCAATTTCTACTTCGCTCCTATCTTTCAATTAACTCAAAAATACGCATAGATCATTGCACTAGCTCATATTTAATAAATCCATCGTTTTTAATCAAGAATAATTTTTTTTTATATTGTTTATTAATAACAAAATTAATTATATACATAACGGGCAAGATGGACACCCCATTTAAAAAAAAAAACATCTGATGAAAGTTACAATTGTTTAGTTTGTTCTGAGAAATATGTAGATCCACCCACCGAAGATTGGATACAATGCAGTGATTGTAAAAAGTGGGCTCATGACAATTGCACTTCATATAAAGAATATGGTAGTTACTTTTGCGATGAATGTGATGAATAACCGATGTATGCATTTTATTCTTAAATGTTTCAAATTTTCTAAATGTTGATAATTTTGGATATTCCTTATTATATTATTTGTTTAAATAATAATTTACTTATTTAGTTATTATTTGTGAATTATTCGTTTATTTTTTTTTATCTTTATAAAAGCTATAATTACATAATTTTGTTTGTATTTAGTATTTAAGTAGTGGTTACATACAATAAAATTTTTTTTTGTTATTTAATCGTTTTTTATTTAATTTTCCCTAGGGTGTCCGTCTTGCCCGGCAATTTTTGAGCACCTCAAAATTGAACTATTTTTTCTATATTTTTTTTCCAATACTTAAAATTGTTTGTGCGGGCTGAAAATACATGGATATGTTTGTTACTCCGTCTAGTTTATAGTAATATTTTCTTTAACATTTTTTTCTTTAGTTAGTGTGTTTTTTTTTCACTTTCCCTTAAGGTGTCCGGCTTGCCCGGGCTTCTCCTACGTATATATAATATTCAGTGCGCGATTTTTGCGAATCTCTTTAGCTGCGAAATTCAAAATAATGTATAAACTTTTTCTGACTACTAATAAATTTTAAACATTCTATGAAAACTAATTATATATATATATTTAGTTTTCATACAATAAAATGCGTATGAATATGAAATATTTTTTGTTTAGAATTGCTCAAAAAACATGAAGATATTTTTTATTTTTCAAAAAAGATGAAATTTTTAATTTGTTGTTAAATTTGTTAATAACTAATTATTTTACCATAATTGAACATTCTACCTTAAAAATAGAAATTGTTGATAAAAAATACGTCAAAAAACCTTGGGTAGAGTCGTGGACATCAATCGGCTACAAAAACGTAGGTTGCTCCCGGACTATATGGAAATATTGAATGTACAGAATTGTTCCAAAACGTACGAAAATGTACGAAAACACAAAAATGTACAAAAATGTACGAAAGTATACAATAAATTGTACGGTTTCGTACATTTTTGTATATTTGTGTACGGTTTTGAACATTTTCGTATGTTTTGGTACGTTTTGGTACGTTTTAGTACGTTTTGGTACATTTTTAGTAGAATTTTGTACATTTTCCTACATTTGCTTACGTTTTCGTAGATTATTCTACATTTTTTTACATCTATTATCCCAATGGAATGATAAACGTATGAAAATGTACATAAACGTACCCAAAGGTACGAAAATGTACCAAAGCGTATAAAAATGTACACGGAGAGGATAAAAATAGCAATATGATTACATAGACGCCTAGTAAGTCTGAAACGATGAAACAATTTTTAACTTACTACTTGTAATTCGTAGCACTGAATACTAAAATATCAAGTAGCGAGTACTTTTTTCTTTCCTTTTTCATCATGCAAATTACTTGACATGTATATTAATCAGTACTAAGCAGGATAGTAATCATAGATACTTTTTTCTCTCCGTGTACATACAAAAAGGTATACTTTCTTACATTTATTAACTTTTCCGTACGATTACCTACATTTATATATACCTTTCCATACGATTATCTACATTTACCAAAATCAGCCGTATGTGTTCGATAAGACAATTATTTGTTAAATATACGAAAACATAGAAAAACGTACAGAAACCGTCCAAAAATGTACGAATTGTCCGAACTTCAACATTTATGTACATTTTCGTATATTTTGGTACGTTTTCGTACGTTTATCATTTCTATTGGGGTTAGTAGTTGGTTAAGTATACAATGATTCTAAAATATGAGATCGGTTGTGTCATCAAAAGAAAAATTGCTCAATCATCAAAACAGTAAACTTTTACCTTTCCGAAAGATAACGGTAATGATTTCAACGCATGACTAACCTATCTGTAAGTATCGAGGATTGCCCGAGTCCTTGGTCCCAGTATCTTCGAGATGACAGGCCTGATAATTGGAAGCACCGGAGTACGCATCGCCGCGAGACATCCCTTAGTTTTGTGCTCTGCTACACAGTTATCGAGGGGAAAGTTTGTTACAGCCTACTCACCGGAAGTTATGTTACTCACATGATGTTCCGCATAACCTCATTTTTTTCTTCCATAACTCGGTAATGCGTTTACGTATAAAAAATTGATTTCTTTGTTTTTCTTTAAAAAGAAAAAATTGATATTTGATATTGCTTTTGTAAAACAGTTATAAAACTTATATATGATTTTATAATATTTAATTTCTCAGTATTTAAATTATTTATTTAACAATCGTTATTACGGTAAGAATAATATGTATGAATTTAATTTTTTAACTACACCTATTGCACGTGCTCGACGAACAACTTAAATATTAGAGATATATATAGGTACCTAAATATTTGATGTAATAATGAAATTCAAGCCAGAAAGACGAACGAAAGGCCAACATCATTGCTCGATGAAAAACACTAAAGAGTAAGATTTACTAAATAGAATTAGAATAATATGTAGGTCTTGTCTCCCCTCAAAAAGTTATCTTACGTATACACTTTTAGCACGATTGCGTCTTCTACGTAATGAAGCGAAGGGACATCAAACAACTTTGACTTTGCTCTTTCTTAATTACACTTTATTTCGTTGCAATCCTTACGCGCGTTAAATACGTAATATTGTTCAATAAGACTCATTATCTCATATACTTTATTACATTTATTAACTTTTCCGTACGATTACCTACATTTATATATACCTTTCCATACGATTATCTACATTTACCAAAATCAGCCGTATGTGTTCGATAAGACAATTATTTGTTAAATATACGAAAACATAGAAAAACGTACAGAAACCGTCCAAAAATGTACGAATTGTCCGAACTTCAACATTTATGTACATTTTCGTATATTTTGGTACGTTTTCGTACGTTTATCATTTCTATTGGGGTTAGTAGTTGGTTAAGTATACAATGATTCTAAATATGAGATCGGTTGTGTCATCAAAAGAAAAATTGCTCAATCATCAAAACAGTAAACTTTTACCTTTCCGAAAGATAACGGTAATGATTTCAACGCATGACTAACCTATCTGTAAGTATCGAGGATTGCCCGAGTCCTTGGTCCCAGTATCTTCGAGATGACAGGCCTGATAATTGGAAGCACCGGAGTACGCATCGCCGCGAGACATCCCTTAGTTTTGTGCTCTGCTACACAGTTATCGAGGGGAAAGTTTGTTACAGCCTACTCACCGGAAGTTATGTTACTCACATGATGTTCCGCATAACCTCATTTTTTTCTTCCATAACTCGGTAATGCGTTTACGTATAAAAAATTGATTTCTTTGTTTTTCTTTTAAAAAGAAAAAATTGATATTTGATATTGCTTTTGTAAAACAGTTATAAAACTTATATATGATTTTATAATATTTAATTTCTCAGTATTTAAATTATTTATTTAACAATCGTTATTACGGTAAGAATAATATGTATGAATTTAATTTTTTAACTACACCTATTGCACGTGCTCGACGAACAACTTAAATATTAGAGATATATATAGGTACCTAAATATTTGATGTAATAATGAAATTCAAGCCAGAAAGACGAACGAAAGGCCAACATCATTGCTCGATGAAAAACACTAAAGAGTAAGATTTACTAAATAGAATTAGAATAATATGTAGGTCTTGTCTCCCCTCAAAAAGTTATCTTACGTATACACTTTTAGCACGATTGCGTCTTCTACGTAATGAAGCGAAGGGACATCAAACAACTTTGACTTTGCTCTTTCTTAATTACACTTTATTTCGTTGCAATCCTTACGCGCGTTAAATACGTAATATTGTTCAATAAGACTCATTATCTCATATACTTTATTACTTTAGTTTGTGTATTTTTACTTTATTTAATCTACACTTTTAAGCATAGTAATAATTTGGTGTACCGAAAGGTACCCAATTGTTGATCATGAACCTACTTCTAATCAGTGTATTATTTCAATAAAATAATAGGATTTACATAGATCTAAACGTTGCTACGCACAATTTAAAGGTTAAATAATCAATAATTGGTTAGTAGACTTAACTAGGAAGTGGTATACGTACCGAAAATTTACTGATCAGAAATTGGTACTTTCCGTTTTTTTCTTAGATTGTTGCTTACTTTTAAAATAGCAATTTTTTGTTTTTGAGATGGCTAAAAGGAACTTTAATACTTAAACTTTTTTTACGTGCTAAAACATGTACAATTATTAGCCTTTATTAACATAAAATTATTAGAGGCCTGCGATGGCTCGGTCGGTAGGGCGTCGGGCTCGTAATCTGGAGGTCCCAGGTTCGATTCCCGGCCCCAGCCGATTGATACAAGCACCACTGGCGAATGTATTTTCAACTCGTGCTTTCTTCACCAAGACATCGTATGACCTCCGTCGCTGATTAGCACCGGTTTGGGAGCATAAAAGGAGCGACGTTAAAATAATAACAAAAAAAAAAATTATTCTATGAACGTACGGACTTGCTTTAATTGATCAACATTTGGGTATGTGACGGTAAGTAAAGTATTTATATTTCAATCTAAATACACATGCTATACCATCTTATAAAATAAATCATTTTTTGTACAGATTTCAGATTCGGAGAGCAGTCGAAACAAACTTAATGTAATATAATTAAGAAATTTAAAACAATATTTTTTTAATGGGGTAAAATAAATGTTCTTATTAACGTTGTCGTGTGGAATAAAAAAAAACATTTATTATTTCATACAATAATTACAGATGTAATCTTAAATTTGTATTTAAGCATTAGATCGCAATAGATCATATCTCATTTACACACTTACAATTAGTAGTATGTCGGATTATAGCTTAAGGTAATCGTTGAACAGTTTCTCAAGTATAATATAATTTAATATTATAATTTTCGTTGATTGTACAAAAATGTTTATCGTTCTATCCGTTTAATTTATAGACTTAGAATATGAATAACACTACAATCTATAGCTTTACTAGAAAGTAATATATTTATACAAAAATTTGAAATGTATAACCATCTTTAAAAAATATGTTTCGCTCTCTGCCTTTAACTTAGATATAATACATAAATATCAATATGTATATTTAACAATAAATACAATGGTAATATATCGTAATTTAATAAAACTTCAAATCATTTAAGTAATCAATCAACTATACACTTTGTAAATTTTGGTATGCACATAATCATTTATATTTACAACATTTTCAAAATCGAGAAAATGATAAAATATTGACAATACAAATAAATTATTATTTAGAAAAAAGTATCAATAACTTATCTATATTCATTAACAATTATATATGCATTTTTGCCTTTTTGTCGTACCAATATTTTTGGCTATTCGTACCACTAACGAGACTTAAAATTAATAAATATTTTATACGTATGTAAACATTCTATTAGAATAATTATACTTTATAATATTTACGATTATAAATAACAACAGATATTACAATAATTTTTGTTATCCATAAGTTCATTTATATACATTTTATTATTTTATTTATACAATAAATTATATAATATCGTTATTCTAATATTATAAATATGTATGTGTTAGCAAACATACCATCAGTTATTTATAATTACATATAATATTTACACGCATACTTTGAGCGTATTTATTTTCCACTGTTGAGTCTCGAAGATGCGAGACGATAACATTTTACATTAGTTTTTTGTTCGTTTACAATATACGTATATTGGCATTAGAAAAAGTACTGATAATTTAGTTTACTCGATACATACAAATTTTATCGTCGATTTCGAGAGGATTCTGTTTGATTAACAAGAAAGTTGCGTGATCTTTCTTTTATCGTAAAAGTAATATTACTAATTAATATTCAATGCATACGGTTCTGTTTTAGTTAATATATGGATTGTTTTTTTTTCATGGATACACTACAAAAATAAATCTCTGCATGTATAACATTTCTCTTATTTTCTCGTCTACAGAATTTGATGATTTATTTGTAGTAGAAAGTTGTAGCAACTTTTGTGCTCGAAGAGTTTGGGAATTTATGATTTACTAAAAATGAGTTTTATCGTTTGATCCTTGCTGTAACTTGTATTTTTTATACAAAACATTTCCTCGTTCTCTTTTTTCATCGAGTAATAGTTAGTTTTACGTAAAGATGAAGAATATACACCTGTTTGATTTCGTTTGTTTATTTCAAAATAATATATTGTTATTTGAAAAAATAAAAAGCTCTCGATAAAGCAAATAAATACAAGTATCTTATACGAAGTAATATCATTTTCACTTCGACTGTCCGATCATAAATCTCGCATACACGCGATAAGGGAAAACATAACGTCCCGCAAAAAAAGGAAAAAAATATAAAGAAAATAAATAAGATGAACAACGTAAAGTTACTTACACAAAAGCATATCATTTTCCAGCTTTGACTTGATCCTCTAGAACTTTCCTATTATGAGAAACGTTCCCTTACAAAACAGCTCTGGTGACGCAAAAAAACGCTACGATTTTTTATCCCATCACTTCCGCCTTTTTTCCTATCTCATCCTTAGTATTTACCATGCTCTATACCTTTTTTTTTAAGTTCCTTATTTTGCATTTCTTTCCTTTTATTGAACATATTCGCAAAATCTTTCACCGAATTCAATCAAGTTAAGAATGCAGTAAATTTGAGAGGAAAAAATTTGTGAGTATACGATGTTTTTATTTGTACACTGTATATCTAATATATACTTATTAAATAATAAAGAAAAACAATCTCATAGGGGAAAATAATAATAACGAAAATATTGCTTACTTATGAAGTTATGCAAGTTTTTTCTTAAATTACGTATAAGAGTGCTTTTAAATTACATTTAAATCATTGTAAAAATATTATGAAAATAAATCGCTCGTACACTCTTCATTTAATCTACTGCATCGATTGTTTATGTAATTTATAATCAAAAATAATTTATCTATGCGCTATTATGTAAATTACAAAACATTAGTTAACCAATCAAACAGAAATATACATACTTTTGTGAAATTCGTTATATATAGAATTTTTCAGCTTATTAATACTAAATGAATTTACAAAATCTTATGTACAGATTGTCTCTCTTTCTGACTAAGAAATTGTTAAGAGAATCACTGACTTAGCTGTCTAAATACAAGATATTTCTGACCAAGATCGACACTCTTCATTATCTTCAAGCGCATCTTCACTCTCCCTTTTAGCCAAGCATCACGGTTGCGTATATACGTATATACGCACGTATACACATGCATGACCCATACACACATATTGGATAGTTGCTGCGTACGCATTCATCCCCTTTAAGCCGTATTTTTCGGTCTCTCGTCATGCGAGTTGATTAGTACGAGATATTACCTTGAATCGGTTAGCACAGGCTTTTTCTTGTCATTATTTCTTAGTTACTCTTTACGCAGCAAGTGAATAAAAAGTTTCAGGAATAAAGACTAAATTTAAAATTTGAAAATATTGGGACAATATTGCTGTTTGTTCCTTAAAATTAAAAAATGAAATATTGATCAAAAATATACTCTGAATTCTTTATGTAATATTCTGAATGAACGAAATACATTTTTTGTTAGTATTTCATTAAATATAAATATTACATGCTCCACACTATGTATATATACAATATATATATATGTAGTAGTTTACGATATTTTTGTCGAAATCTTTAAAGGTACAATTTTTATACGCAACTATAGTTTCAAAGTACTTGCAATTTTCGCGAGTTGGTAAATTTAAAATTTTGTACTTGTTTTATTTTTTCCCACATATTAACAAGATAAAAGTTTAATATTTTTGTAAAACCGCAAAAGACTTATTTAAGTAATAGGAAGAAATACTTCTTGTTGCAACTAACGAGACAACAATTTTAATTAAAAAATAAAATTAATTTTTCGTGTATCATTAAAACCGGATGTATTTCAACGTACAATATCAAATGACGAGTATCTAGTTATATACATATATAATCGAAATACAACACAAACAATAGGATTTAGCTCTTCTCAAGTATAAAAACCTGTGCTTACCGAATATAAATATGAAAGGCTATATACCAACCCTCAGATCATAGCTAGAAAAATCTGGCATCGTAGTTCTCGACTCCCCCTCCCTCTGTATAGGTATATATTACGCGCACATCAACCAGGAAGGAAAAATGTCAGTCTGGAACGAGTGAAAGAGAGAGCGTCGACTACAAAAAATCGTGGGAGAAGGATAAGCGCTCTTGTACGTATATGTATGCTTGTGTAGACGTGTGTATGTACATATATATATATATATATATATATATACACACACACACACCCGCACACACGGGGTACTATGTAGGAAGGAAGAGGAAAAATACGTCGACCGATGGAAAAAACGGCGTTCAACTTCCCTCTTCTTTCTGCGTCGCTGCTTTGTAATTCTATTAGACTTGGAGGAACCTAAAAATAGTAAACGTTTATCGAGATGTGTTATTACACGTTTATTTTTTTAGAATAAATAAACAACGTTTATTAAAATAGTAGAAATAATAAATAAACATTTTGGGATAAGTGTACATAAGATGTTAATAACACAGTAAGTATTATTAACGTAGCTACGCGTATACACGTTATTTTTTTGAGAATAGATGAGAAATTTTTTCAGATGGATTTCATATTAAAGCTAAAAAATTACTACATATTACTCGTGATCTGTTCCAGTAATTAATAAATTAGCAATAAATTGATGATATCCTTATTTTAAGATGTTTACATTGCAAATTAATCGTACCGCGCACATAAACCGCAACAGAAAGATCATATGTAGGATAAGGGGTAGGATATTGTAGAACGTCCTTCTTACCATTAGACAAGAGAGACCATCACTCGCTTTCTAGACGACGGATGCAGCATCGATATGTGTCCACTTCGACGAGACGAGTGAGCGGTTAGCGAAGTTGTCACAGTCGTCCTTGTGCTGTTACCGTGAGTTCCCGTACCAAAACAGTGCTGGTGACTTTTTGGACACAGGCCCGAAAACCACGACATTGCTTGCATATTTCTAAATAAAACAATGATAAATACATTTCACAAGTGCCGAGCATTGTCACCGATACAAACATCATATATCAATATATATATAGAAGTAAGGATTACTATAAATATATTAACATTATTATTATTATTATTATTATTCAGCAATACGTGGTTTGAATTTCACAAACTTGTCACTGTCACGTAATCATATTAATCATTATAATCTCAGATCTGATTTGTTTATATATTTTTTGTATTAAATACGTATATTCAGTTATTGTAATAATAATGTTAATATATTTATAGTAATCCTTCAGATTAGTATCATAATTCTGAAAGGGTTTGTAAAATCGAAAATTTAGCATTATAAATGTATAAAAATTAATTTTTTATAATTGTATAATAATATTTGTATTTTTAGCACCTTACAGAGGATTAGATGGATACTGAAACAAGTGGAGATACTTTTCTACCACTCCAAGGTAACTGCATAAATTTTTTTGCAATGATCATGCTAATAGATTCATCTTTATAAGGCAACAAATATACATTTCTATTAATATTTCGGGCACTTTTTGCAGATATTTTGACCATAAGTGATCTTAATGATTTAGACCCACTCTGAAAATTTTTAGGCAGTTTCTGACTATAAAAAGACATGTTTTAGACAGTATTTGGTTTTCAGAGTCCGGAGCAGAATTGCTGATTTTCACTATTTAAGGTTTAAATGGCTTACAAGAGTGTGACAGCATACATTTATGACTTTAGAAGTATTTTTAATGAAAAATTCCGAAAATTTTACAAAAAAAAAGCATATTTATGTTTTTAGTGAAAAATGCATCCCCTGGGAGCTAAAAATTCATGAAAATGGGCATATAATGCAAAAAAGTGCTAAAATGTCAATTTTAACTCTCTGTAACTTAAAATAATGGCCCCGAAAAAAATCTAAAAAAATTCAGAAAAGCTACTGGACACCTCTAAAACACATTACCACAGTTATAGCAATATTCATTTTTTTCATCTTCGATTTCACAGAGAACCATCCATATATATATGTATATATAAATTTAAGTATGTATAGTATTTTTACACAAAGGAAATTGTTCTATTAAACATTAATATATTATTTTATAATGCATGTTCACAGACGTTCAAGGTGCTAAATATGACTGTATAGTACTGTATAGTACAATTTAATACAAATATATCAATTGTTATTGTAACTAAGAAATAAATTTTATTATACAGTATATTTATTTATTGTATTAAAAAATAGTTTCACTGTTTGTATAAATTATATTAAATGATATTCTAATTATTAATAGAATATTTTTCTGAACGAACGTTTAAATTGTGTAGTTGAGCAGAAGAATATAGTTGTAGTATAAAAAAAAAGATTGTTATATATTAAATATTTAAATTTCAATTACTTATACTACACTTCTTTACGTACACTTCTTGTTATGTTATTTATATGTTTCTTTTTGTTTTTCAATTTTTTGTTGTCAAAATATAGTTACAATTTATAGTGAATGTAATAAAAAATATTTTTGATAGAGATGAAATTAATCGTACAGGAACGGTGGAACTGAGGGAACATGTACACGTGTCAATTTGCATACATTAAGTAGAAGTAATGTAGCATGATGAGACTGATGTATTTATACGTTTACTTCTTGCACTACTTAATCATTTGCTATTGTCTCTGTATACAGACACACACACACATACCCACACGTATTCATGCATGTACTTTAATAAATTATAAAAATTTAATATATAATGTATATATAATATAATATATAATATATTAAAATTTATAATATTATAAATATATATATATATATGGAGTATTCCACGTGAAGTGGTCCGATCAAAATTTTAAAATGCCCCAAACTTTGGGTACACATTGCAAATGTTTTTCAGAATACAGAAAAAAATTTTTAGGTACTGGAATTTATTAGTTCAAAAGTTATTCTAACCTCAAAAAGTGAACTTTTTCCAGTTTTTTTCAACACCAGCTGGGTTCATCGCTATTTAACTCAAAATCTATCAACTTTTACTATAGAACATTATATGTAACATTCGTTGCTAATTATGTCTAGAATTTATCCTTCTGGGTTAGAATTTCTAATTTCAAGGTAAATGTTAGATAAACTACATGTCAATATTCAACTTAAAAAAAATCTAACTTCGCCGCAATTGATTTTTTTATCCAAAAGTCCAAAAGAAAGCTTGGAGCAATACCTTTCAAATGGTCTGTAGCATTTTTATGGCCTTCAATTCTGCACAAAGTTACGATAATTTAAAGAAAGACAAAAAATTCACAAAAATTAACATGGTATTTCCCATTTAAATTTTTAAAAAAATTTCGTCTTTCTTTAAATTATCATAACTTTTTACAGAATTGAAGGCCATAAAAATGCTACAGATTATTTGAAAGGTATTGCTCCAAGCTTTTTTTTGGACTTTTGGATAAAAAAATCAATTGTGGCGAAGTTAGATTTTTTTCAAGTTGAATATTGACATGTAGTTTATCTAACATTTACCTTGAAATTAGAAATTCTAACCCAGAAGGATAAATTCTAGACATAATCAGCAACGAATGTTAGATATAATGTTCTATAGTAAAAGTTGATAGATTTTGAGTTAAATAGCGATGAACCCAGCTGGTGCTGAAAAAAACTGGAAAAAGTTCACTTTTTGAGGTTAGAATAACTTTTGAACTAATAAATTCCAGTACCTAAAAATTTTTTTCTATATTCTGAAAAACATTTGCAATGTGTACCCAAAATTTGGCGCATTTTAAAATTTTGATCGGACCACTTCACGTGGAATACTCCATATATATATATATATATATATATATATATATATATATATATATATAACGAATATTTAGATTTTTAATTAATTAAAAAAATAATTATACTTATTGTTTATGAATGTTTTTAGTTTGTGTTGTAGGTTGTAGTTATTCAATTAAATCAAATTGCTATAAGAATGATTGGGTATAGTTTCCCCGTTGAATGTGTTAAATAATTAGATTGTTTGTAGTAATTTTTTATACAATTGTTTAATATTTCGAAAAACTATATTTTTACCATCCTATTTATAAATATTACAATTATTTTTATACTTTTCATATTTTTTATCTAATATATTTAAATAATTAATTTTGATCTTTGATTAACTAATATTAAATTATAAAACAGTTCGTGCAATATTAATTAAATATTTCGATATTTTAACAAGCATATATGTGAATGTGAATTATGCACATACTGCTCTTGAAGCATACTTAGGCCTCGTCACGTTTTAATGATTTTCTGCGTAGCGTTACTAAAATACTAAGCATTTTAATCAACAGAAGTTTTACTTTATTAATCAAATAAAATCTATCGCGTAAAAAATGAACAATCAATTAATAATTAATTAGATTAAGTATATTTTGTTAAATTCACGCGCTTAATTAATATGCGTTTTTAAAAATAAAAAAGAGCAGTATTCGCATACAAGTATCAAAATTCATTGGAATAACGAGAGCGTCCCTCCCTTTCGTACTGCATATACCATATATTACATCATAAATGCCTGAGGAAATAAATTCCACGATTAACCACGCGTGTTCTCTTAAAAAGAAATCTCGTATTAAACGACGATCTCATTTGTCCAAGAAGCAAATAGATCGTCCCGTAAAGAAAATTTACACTCGAAAATTCGTGGCCAATAAAACATCCCTTTGATTATACGACACTCCACGTGGAAAAAAATTGCAAATACTACTTTTAGCGGGATGCTATTTTTACGAATACGTTGCAATTAATTGACGTCATCTTTGTCTCTTTAAGGGGCCGCTTCTTATTTCTTCTTTTTTTATGAAACAGGAATTGTACGAGAGATACAAAAATAATATTCCGACACGTGAGGGCAGTCGCGTGTGTCGTGATTTTTCAATGAAGGCTATTTTTATTGGAAGATAGGGTATCGATCGACGTATACGTGTGTATGATCGCGGGTTATTTTTTCTCAAGGAGTAGAGTAGAGTATTTAGCGAAAAATATTTTTAAAATGTTAATAAGCTATGGTAAATACGTGGGAAGAAAAAATGTTCTTTTTTCATTTATTATGTATATATAGAATTGTTGTTTAATAAATATAGATTTATGAAAAAAATTAATAAAAAATGTGAAACTATAGGTTCATTGTGCGATTATGATAGAGTAATGCAGACAACAATTTCTAAGGAAAATTGTGGCAATTCAGCATTTGACATAGAAACATTTAATCTGAACTTATTATAAAAAAAACTTGATTATTACATTCGTTATAAAAAATATATGTAAATTTATTCTACGCTTATATTCGTTCAAAAAAATGTACAACATTACATTCTATACCAACTTGTAGCATATATTCCCGATAAAGAAATATTTTCGTTTATTTAAAGATTATATAAATAAGTATTAAACAATTTTCTTAAAATTGTCAAAAACAGCCTATTAATAACAATATTTAATTAAAAGTAGTTTACATTTTCGATCTAATTTAGCCATGTAACCATGTTTATAAAACACCTTTATCTTCAAATCAAGGATTGATCGAATGTCGAAAACAGCAAATTGTATCGCAGGAACGATCTAATGCTGTTAAAAAGAAACGTACAAGAAACTACCAAAAATTGAGTGTGACGGGAGGGGGAAGTGGAGAAGGGGGGGGAGGGAAGAGGAGGAGGAGGCTTATCCGTACGAATTGCTCATTTAGTTCCAGTGTCGCGTAAGCTAGCCAAGTTTATATATCATAAAAGGTTTATAAGACGATCCCCTCAGTATAGGATGGAGAGCGAATTTCCTGGCGTTAAAGGGCTTACGTGCGCTTTTTACTCGTGAATCAACATAAATCTACGGAATCTTAACGCGAACGAAAATTATGCAAATTTTATTGCGAATTTGTGGAAGACGACCGCGCGTATGTACGTATTCACACGAATTTCTTAAACTCGCTAACCCTGAAAATTAGTTCCTTTAATCTATGTGGCAATAGAATAATGACAGTCTAATCCATTGAATGCACTTATTACTAATACTCTCATGATTATATATACATTCATTTATCGACCTTTTGGAAAGTGTATATTGAAACTTTTGAGCATTCGTTATAAGATTTATACTTAGTACTTGATATAGTACTACGTATCGATTTTCGTCTGGTATACATTTCTTTTATCCAATAATATTTTTGTCTAAATAAAAATTGCAGCATTATCAAGCAGTAACAAGTATGACCAGATTATTCAGTAAATATCAGATTAATATTATAAGAATTTTGCGAATTACTCTTCAAGTTTGTAAAGTTTTTTTTCGATGAGTTTGCTCATTTCTCGCAATATCTATTTTTTATCTATAGCTACGCTTTTTATACGAGTATATATACTTCGTATATGTATGTGGGCGACTAGTATCGTTTAATGCTTATTTAACGATAGATAAAGTCTGTCAGCATCCCAGAATCTGAACAATATTTATCTACTTCCAAAAGTCGTTTATGAAAACTCTTCTGTATTCACAAAGAAAACTATCGAATTACCGTATCGTTTTACGACCCCTTGTATCCCCCCGTAACCTCATAAACTCCTCGATACGACATTTTCACGTCTACTTTATCATTGAATAAACAGCCAGTAAATAAACTCGTAACCATATAAAAAAATGACGCTCGTCATTATCGCGTAAAATCGAAAAGAAGACCACGAGAAAAGAATGATAGTAAAAAAGGTGCGAAGCGAGTCCGATTAATCGATTAAGACTTCTTGGTGAGTGAAAGACGAGACTCGCGTGGAATGTGATTCGTATATCCACCTTTCGAGAGGGGGTAAAACAATTCGGGCGCGTCAATCTTCGGTAGACTCGAATTAGGCGCTTCGCTTCCATTTTTCTCTTCCGTTTACGATTAAACGCACGCGGCTTCTGGTACGGAGAGTCTCGCGCCGTTTATCAACTTCTACTTTTTTTTCTTTTTCTACTCTCAGTTTTAAGGTTGTACGGTTGTTCGTCTATTCCTTGATTCGACTAAAAGAGCTGATCATTTGCCGAGGTTTAATTAACGAAGAGGTCAGGTCTTGCTATTTTGTCGGTAACGAGTGTCTTAGCCTGGCAAATTGATTGGATCATTTTTTAAGGCGGTGGTAATTTAAATGTAAACTACACTGCAAAATATATCTTATACTTTATCAATCACCAGTAATGTAAAATACATAATTCTTTGTTAAATCGAGGTAACATATCCTAAATATTTAATAGATAAACAATAAAGACATATTATTTTTTCATTTTATGCAAATATATTGAATAGTTCTTAGTTTTTCTTTACGTCAGTTGTACTTTAAGAATTTCAAATTTAAGAAGTCGTGATACCACAAACTTTTCATAAATTTTATAATTTCTATAATTTTTATCTATTTGCTCCAATTATCATTATTAATTTAGTCTATAAATTAATGAAATTTCAATGTGACAAAAAATCTTTATTTTACACGTAATCGTTATCGACGAAAAGTAATTTATTATTAACTCTTGTTATAGCTAGTCTATTGTCACACGTGTGTAGTATATTTGTAATGCGGAATATTTGGGTGCTCTCTTAGTTTTAGGCATCAACATTAGTTCAGTCTCCAACCTATTATGGATGAGTAAAGCAACTTAGCCTTCCTAGTCAGATTTTACTATATAGTTAAAGTTTATTCACGAAATATTATCGCGTTTTATTAATTGAAACATCTCCCAATGTCCTATAATTTTAAAATCAATTATTTCAAAAGTTTGGTCATCTTATTTTAAGTCACTTTAGCTCAAATCAATTACAATTTTCGATTTTTTCAAAGTAGCTACCAATAATTCGTCTGTTATTTATCAATCTATTTTATAAAGAATAAAAATACAAGAATGGAAACATACCTTACAGTTTTGCAAAATGGTGTGCTAAAGAGGCAGTAAATAATTGGATTCGCTGCCGAGTTGAGTGGCGTGAGGCTCTGTATGAAAGTAGCGACCGCGATATTAGTCTGGGATTTTGGTACGTACCCGTAAACTTGGAGAAGATCAAACACGATGTATGGACTCCAGCACAAGATAAACACTGAAACAGTTTAAAATACATCCAAACATTTTAACTTAATGTTTGTCAAACTTTACAGAGTCTGTTGACACCTATACGTAGTATGCTCCATTTTAACTATTTCATTATATTCTTGAGATAACAGTTCAATTAAGTAACAAATTTTGTTAAACAAATTTAATTTTTTTTTATTACGCATACGTATAAATATACGCACGGGTGTATATTTATGCATTTATATATGTACGAGTTGATTAAACACTTTAAGTTAGCTTTAAATACAATACGTACAAGGATAAAATGAAGAAATAAATTACTGTCGGCAATTTAATTTTCGAGAATTCGTTGGAGTTGTGCAAAACTCCTCGATTTTTGGAAAAATTCTCTGGATCTCGAAGCGCGAAAAATGTAAATAGCAATCAAATATCCGGGCGAGTGAATCTTGATGTACTTTTTTTCTACGTCGACGTTCATTTCCAGAGGATAAAAGAGAAAACTAAACCGACGGTAGTTACAGCGAATCGTGACTTTGTCTTATCCTATTTCGTTTCTCCCCATCACAAAGGAAAGGCGAAAAAATGCGAAAATACCATGCGTTGCAAGTGACCTGACGAGAATGTCTGAAGTCGAATAAACTTTTACGCATTTCAAGTGACAGTCAAAAATTGCTTTTCTTATTTACTCCAAGGATGCGATCATCGTACACTCTTATAAATAGTATTTTAAATCCACGAAACTATTTTAATAACAAAAGTAAATTAATTCAATATAAAAATTTCTATATTCTTAAAAATAAATTAATATTTTTAAAATGTGTTAAAATTAGTTTTTGGACACATGTACAAGAACAGTGTTCAAAGCAAGTGTATTCTTAATGAGAATCAACCATTTGATTAACTATATGAATTTAAGAACGTATTTGCCAATAGTATAGCTTATTACTTAATCATTTTATTTATTCCACTGTAATTTCGTAATATTTAAAAAATTTACTTATTAAAAAGTAACGTTAAATTGTAGATGCATTGCTCAAACTTGATGTGATTATAAGAAAATTCCAAATAAATAATAGTAAATAATACTTGGTTAAATTATGTACATCTATAAGAAAAGCTATTGATTACAACTTTAGCAAGGCTAGACTTATTTCTTAACTTGTACGATGGCAAACTTTCAGTTTTGTTGTGCACGTAATAATAAATCTTTAAGATTTTTTCTGGTACAAAAATGTAAAAATTGCAGGCAAGGAAATAAATAAAAAGAATTTAATGGGAAATTCTACAAGAGTTTGTGTATAAAATATATAGCATAATATAAAAATAATCCATTGAAAGATTGACTATCCCTTTTTTTCTGCAAGATCATTCATTTGTCTGATACCTATAAACTGAGGAAGGTGAACTTTATATACCGATGACTTTAAATTCAATGTGAAAAGTTATGATTTTTGGAAATCCGCGACAAGATTATCGCGAGATCTGGACCGTTACGCACCATATATTACGTGATATAAGGTATGAATCTTAATGATCGGACAATTTCCGAAGAGATGATCCGAGTCTTCCTTTTGTGCGATTCTCGAATCCACGGATTTTCCTTTGGACAAGTCCAAATACGAGGAGAGGCTTTTAACAAGGGCCGGGATTATTGAGGCTTTATTAAGGATCGAGGCGAAATTTCGCGGCTCTTTCATCTTCCTGGGTTTCTCCTATTCCCTCGTGTATTTATGGGGTTACGAGAAGGAATGCGAGATGACCGCTGAGATCACTTTAATCGATCAGATGAGATTCCGTTGATGATTTTTCTTTTATTATTCACCATTCTCCGAACTATTTCTTTTCTCCTTTCAGTATCTTTAGAAGTTATTATACCGGTTAATACCTTTTAAACTTATTGTAGTAAATATAATATATATCGTGTGGTATAATTTTTAACGAATAAATATTAACCTTACGTTTAACCGGAATTATTATTACTAGAAACATCTGCTTTTGTAGATGCATCAATTGCTAAGATTAATTATCAAGGTATATATCGCTATTTATACCAAAATTATATTTGTCATGTTATGAAAGTTCTTGATGTTTCACTGAAACAAGCATGCGTGTACAAGCAAACTTCTAAGTGCTACTTTCATCGTGGCAGGTTAGCAAACATTGCGTCTTCTAGAACTCCTTTGATTAAGATATAAATATTGTCAATAAATTCAAAGAGATATAGTTTTGCACTTCAATCTTAATATTCTGCTTTATTTACTGCTTCTCTATTGTATCTTCTTGTGATATGAGTTAATTTACGATTTCTATAATATACCTTACACGTAGCATTTTCCAAAAGAATATAAATAAAATACAAACATTTTAAGTAATTATATTAGTAAATTGTAGCTCTTAATATTAGTTACTATTATTGTTTTTTTAGATTACCTACTCGGACAATAAGTATATATTTTTTCAAAATAAAAAAAGAAGTATATATTTTTTCGATAAAAATTGAAAAAATATAAAGAAATATCAAAAAATAATAATTTTTAGAAAAAGTTATACTTAATTACCAGATTTTGAACAATATTTTACAATTTTTAATAATTATCATTATTAGTTTATACTATTAATTTTTAGCTGAAACGTTTTCCGTGCAAGTTGTTTATTACCTTAATTATTATTGTTTAATATTAGCTTAAATAATTGATGAATTTGACATTGCGTATTATTCTTAATATAAACAGTGCTAGACTATAATTAAGTAAATTACATATTTGAAATGATTTTTAATCAAATTTATGTATTTCGTGTACTTCGAATTTCCTCATCCCTATAACAGTTTTATATATACGTGCGTGGTTCTATCATAGGCGATTCTCCTCGAAATTAATTGTTGAACCACCTACGCGGAAAATTCACTCACGCATCACGTGGGCATTTGCTTCCTTTGTCAATCCCACATTTCGAGCCCAAAATTCAAAGGATCGCGTTTCCATTTTCATCAATTGGTTCATCAATTCAGTGTTTTCCAGCTTGTCAAATCTTTCTCGTACGATTTTCTCATCAATTGTTATGGTTTTTTGTCTGCCCTGTTATATACACTAAATTTTGATTATCTTTATATGTATAAAGGTGTGCGAGTATTTGAACGGATACATTGAACGGTGATCGTGAAATTGAACGTCGTGGTTGGAAATGTCTATTAAGGTTATGTATTGCTATCTATCCAATATATATTTCTATACTTATATACAATTTATGTTTTCGCATCGAAATTTCATATATCATTGTAATTCTTTAACTTTCTGTCACAGACTTTGATTTATACGCGCAACTCGAATGGTAATTTTACTTAACTGAAAATTCACAAATTTATAAACAATTTTAATTTTAATTAAATTTTTCGAAGTGTGAAAAATGTTATGAAATATATACCTTATTATGTATACAAATTTCTTTAATAACTTGATTCTTAGACTAACTATAAATCTTTTTCAATACTTTTTCTATTATAAGTAAATGAAAAATATTATTTAAATTAAATAATATAATATTAATTTACTTTTATAAATTTTTAAATGTATTATATTCAAATCGGAAATACTTTTAAAGTGAAATTTTTATCAATTTTATCAAGTAATTAAAATTTTACTTTTCTTTTTTAAAAGGCAAAGTTTAATATAAGATCAAATGACTTTTATTCACATTATATCATCAAGTGTAATCGCATATATTATGTTTCTATACAGTTTTCTTATACATTTTCTTTTAAAGTCTACATCGCGTCGATCTTCTCCATAAAATTAAATTCCGAGCCTATATTCGGTTAATTAGTAAAATCCCCTTTATTAATTTTAACAAAAAAATTTTTAATAACCACGCAGTATAAGCTATGCATATTAATAATTATAAGAGCGTTAGACATCGAGCTACAGCTATATAAGAGACGCAAACCATTTCTAAACAATCAAAGTGACTGGAAACCGACATTTCCAGACTAACGTGGAAACTTCCACGAAAAGAGAAAAAAAGAACGAAAGAAAAAGAAATTGGTGAAATATCGCGTTGGCGATGACGAGAATAACTTGGTATCGCGCCGCATCTGACAAATGTGCCGCGCATTTTTTATTTCACACCCTAAGGCGAGAAACGTTGTCAGCTAAAAAATAATCCACCGCAGTAGTATATATATATATATATATATATATATACGATTTTGCTCGCGGGAAAGACGAAATCGTGGGACTTTTCTAGAGGGGAAATGATCGCGTCGGATTTCGTTTCATCTCTGTTTACCCTTTTTCATTTCCGGGCTAGTCGTCTCGGCTTTTATTGACCGCTTCGTACGCGATATCCGGAACGTTTAGAAAGTGAAATTGCACGTGCCAATGCAGTGGTGCATTTTGTCCTACGATTGGATTATTCCGTTATTGATTATTCGTTGATTAATTCCTTTCATTTTTTCCCAATTTTCGGATATAAATTATGTATATTATGAGACAGTAAAAATAATTATGTTAAAGTAGATGCCACTCAACGATGTATGTAGAACTTTTAAATTCCAAACGCAAAATTTAACTTTATATAACATTTTATAGATGTTTGTACTTTAATCAATTCATTTTCAATTTAAAACTATCATCATCGTTATTTCTTGCTATTGTAGTCAACGATATTAAAAATATATTGAAAAATTACATCGAAAGAAAGTGGCAATTAATTTGTACATATAAGCTACCCGAGGTTCCATACTAAATTTGCTACGTGCGTACGAGCTCGATATCTTTGACGTTATTATACAAGAGAGTACGAGGTCGTATACTTTTATGAGAACTACTCCTAAGTGAATAATGAAAAAATTTAAAATCTCTGGTATAATCCTTATGTAAATAATAGAATGCTGGGTACAATCTGTAATGGTATAATTATATAAATTGGTTGGTATATATATCAACGCCATTAAATGGTTCAATTTGATTCGTCGGTTTTTTACCCCAAAACATTCAGGTATATAAATAGACTTATTTTTTCTATCGTGCATTTAAAATAGTATACTAGAATTGTGGTTTAATTCATTAAAAAAAAGACAAAATATTTGAAAACAAAAAATGATTGGCTCGAATATTTTGATAAATACTGTGTCATCGAGAGCTAAAAATAAAAACAGTTATTTTCGTTCAGAGTTGTAGAATATCTATAAAAAAATATGTCTGTAGGTATATCAATATAATTTTTAATAATGTGCGCTGTATTAATAATAATATGTTACTATCGACGTTAAATAGATAAATCGAAGCTTACCGAATACGATGACAAATGTCATTTTGACAGTTTTAATTTTTGCTCGAGGTATGAGACCCCTCGACGAAGCTCTTCTTGTATCTCTGCTCGTAGCGCTGCTTTGCCTCCATATGGTCCTGACGATCACCGTGTAACATCCTCCGATTATAAGGGCAGGCACGATGAATAATGTGCAACTGACTATTATCATGTAGACTCGCCAATTGAAATCAGGACCAAGTTCGATCCAGCACTGCTTCTTACCCTGCATTATATATTCATATCAATTGCTTGGAGATGACAGTTTTAGACGAATAGATCATTTTCTAATGAACATTTATTCGTTGCCATATACAGTTGCATGTCAAAATATAATTATGAAAAATTTACGAAATTTTACAACAATTTTTTCAATAAATATTTTACAAATATTTAACTATTAAATATATATTGTACAGAGGAAGTCTTGCCATTTGTTTCAATATATAACTACTCATAATTATCGATATTTGTCACTATCATTTCAATAAATTAACAAAATAAAGTTTTTATAAACATAACAACGAACAGAAAATTTCTATGTGTAAAGAATACGAAACGTCAAAATTTTCTCCAACGGTAGCTGATTTCTCATGGTTTTTACAACGCGTTTACCAGCTATCTTTCGATGAATACGTTACATTAAGAAAAATATATGATTCTACACACGTACATAATAAAACCTTGCACAAGAAAAAATTGTACCGTTGTTTAATAAAGTAAATTCTACGTACGTACTAGCTTCTTTTATTACTTAAATATATTTCGCAATCGTACGAAAAGAATAATAGTATATTGCATATATAAATACCTGAACTGTTTTTTCCTCGTACAGGAAAATTATCGGGATGCTGAAAAATATGGAGATACCCCAAGCTGCATTGACTAAAACTCGAGCACGAAACCCTATATTAAATACAGATTGTTTTACTTTTAATTATGTTAATCATTATATGGATTTTTTATTTACTATAAACAGTGCAATTTTTTATTTTTATTTTTTATTATTGACTTGTGTATGGAAAACGTAGTGTTACGTAAAATCACCTTGAAATCCATTTTATTAATTAAGAATAGAAAAACAATTATAATGAGATTATGAGAAAATATGTTAGTTTACGTAGTATATCTTTTATAGATAATTTATCAATAATTTTCAATGATTTTTTCGAATTTTATTAATAACCTAGTACTGTTATTGTCTTCTGATGATCAAATTTTTAATTACCCGTGATGTAAATTTTTATGTTTCTACTAAATTTATGAGAAGTTGCAACAAAGATATTAAGATCAAAATGCAAATTGAAAAAGCAGAATATTTAAAATAATGTATAAGTATTGATAAATGAAATAAAATAATTTTTTTTCTATAAATAGTTCAAAAAACGTGTATTAAACCGAATGAAATTACTATACAACAGAAGCTATTAATAACAACTACACCCACGTACAAATTCACCGAAACATCAATGAACGCGTGCAAACTAATTTCATCGCGTTTTCGACGAGCTGTACGCGACTCTTCATAATTTAACATTAATAACCGACCACGCGTACGACGCCGAGAAATTTAATAAAGTGTAGAATAAAAAAAGTTTAAAAAAAGAGAGAAGCACACGCGAATGCACGCGTATAAAGATACCAAGCGGATTATTCAACCCGAGAAATTTTACGAGGGTCGCCTGGAGCAATGGACGACGAGGGATCTTGATGGGATGATTTTTAAAGAGAACCTCTGGATGGAATCTTCTCCCTTTTTTTCTTTATTGACACAGTCACTTTGTGTATTTTGAAAAGTTTAATAAACATAAGGGACTGATATAATTCTATATATATATATATACATGTGGGTTTTTCAAGATAGAATAGAAAACTAGGTTATCGGCTTGTTTATTTCAGCTAATAAGATCGATGGCTATTTTATTTTCTTTAAGTTTAGTACATTAGTTTGTGTATGTTTTCGAACCAAGTATATTGAACATAACTTTTGTGATGTAGTATGTGTTAAAAGTATTATAAAATTGAAAAAAAATATGTGAATATTGGAGATAGGATTTATTTTATTTTACTTATACGCTGTACAAACATTTATACTTAATATTATAATTAATAACACTTATGAAAAATGTGCTTTTCAATATTCACATGTAGGAATATGTATATAAAATATTCTATTAAATTTCCGACCAGTTTCTTTTGAATCTGTAAGAGGAAAACGCATCCAAAGTTGTTTCCTTCTAAATAAGTGGATTATATATATTTTTCTATGGAAACGAAAGAGCAAATAAAGAATATAGTACAAAAAAGATAAATATTTTATTTATACAAAAATTAATTAATTCGACTTAGGTTAAAAGAATTTTATTCATAAATTGTAACGTTTAGGTTATCGAATATGGTTAAAAAGAAATTGAAAATTGTTTCAAGTAGATCGTATATACGTTTTACGGATAAAAAACCATTGTTTTCATCGCAGCTGCTAAATAAAAGTGATCAGTCGTTGATATCGGAAAGAACCAAGATGCGTGAATTATACGAGGCCGATTTTTCAGCAAAACTTTCTGGACTTTTATGGAGTGCGAAATTTATTACCTGTTGTCAATATTTCATTTTTTTTAAAGGGAAAAATCTCGAGTTCCTAGATAAAATATTTAAAGTTTTATTATAAAAATTAAATAGTTAAATTCTTTTATTATACAAAAACACGCATAGTAAAATAAATATTGTATAATGTATATACACATTACATGTATGTAAATTAATATTATGTAAATGATAAATAAATTAAATTGATAAAGTTAGTTGAGGAAGAAATAAAGTAAATTATTGTTTAAATTCTGCATATTTACTCGATAAATAACATGTTGAATGGTGTAGTTAAATACACCATCATGAATATATTTAATTTACAAGCCCGATTAATTTAAAAATGATAATTTCGTTATATGTCATTTTACTGTTTAATATAGATATAGATGCTTTACATTTGTTTCTCTTAAACTAAATAATGTATTAAATCTTGATGTATTTATAATCGTATATGTATGAGTTATCAGTTTAATGTCATATGGATTTATAAAAGATAATTAAAAGAGATTAAAGAATTTTTATTATTCGATATTGCTAGAGTTATTACTGCCTTACAGTAGTTCACGGAGAAAAAGGTTTAGAAAAATATCTAAATATTTTGGAAAAAATTGTAGTGCCTGTATGGTAGAAATTTTAAAACAAAATACATTCTGATCAATTACTATAGTCAATATAATACAAATTTCAACCTAATTCTTAAAATCATTCGAGAAGTGTGTACAAATGAGCATTCACTAGAATTTTTATGAATTAACCACCATTAATATATATAAATAATTTTTATTCAACTTTTCTCTCACAATGCACCAATCATAAATTTTGTATAATTAATACAACAATAATTTAGATTTATTTTCAATAAAATATATCAATATTAGTGTTTACATTAAAGAATACGATTAATCAAAGACATAAGTAAATAGTGAAATTTTCAAATAGGTTTCTTTAAAAAGAAGCTAAAGTAAATTTACAGTTATTTATAATCAAATGAGTGATTATAAATAATGTGTAATATGAAAATTGTTACGATATATAAGAATATACACCGTTTAAATAATGTAAAAATAATAAAAGTATAAATAATGCTAAAATAAGGAAGACATTTTTTCAATACTTAACGTTTAACAAATAATTAATTTTTCTTATATAGGTTACGTTGTCTTTCCTTGACATCATCTTGTTATTATTTGTTACATGTGAAAAGGATAGGAGTGAGCGAAAAAAAGCGGACGACGAGGACGAGTCGCGAACTCATGTTACGACGCACCGCGACACCGTTCATTATTCGACTCTTGCCTTGACCACCAGCAACGTCCGCGGTTCGCCGGTCCGCAATGCAATGCTTTGCAATCGTCTACACTTTGTTTCGGTCACTTGGTGCACACATTTAGTCACGCCGCGCGATATATTGTAAAAAATGACAATTTCATTATAAATTTTACAAATCCGTAGTGCACGTGTAACTACTACAAATGTCTGTTCATATATATAGTAACAATAATAATATATACAACAATAATAATAGTGATTTTAACATTTTTATACATAGACACATAAATTTTTATTATTTTGTTTTGTCCGCCATTTTGAGAAGTTACACGAATAGTATGGTTAAAAGAGAAATGTTCAAGTCGAGGAAAAGTGTAGGTGTAATGCGATGAGAAATAAAAAGCAGAAAGAGGATGTAGGGAAGAGGGTGAGCGCGTGGGTGGGGGTGATGCACGCGTACTCACAGCTTCTGGAGAAGTTCATCGGTCGCGTTATCGCGTCGTATCTGTCGATGGAGAGGGCGACAAGTACGTAGGTCGAGCTGTATGTGACGACGACCTGCATGAACCTTATTATCTTGCAAGCGACGTTACCCGCGTACCACGAGACCGTCCATCGCCACACGATATCCGTCAGCACTGATATTAGACCCACCATTAAATCTGTAACAGGGTAGCATTCATCTTTATTAACCCCGCTACGGTATACACGATCGCTTTTCACTTTTATCGACTTTATTATATTTATCTATTTTATCACTATTCTTTACTGACTTAGGTTACTAGCGGTTTTAAATATTTTATTACTAATTGAACTTTGGTACAAAAAAAAGTTATTCTATTGTCATTTGGTCTATTGGATTCCTAATTCTTATTTGATTACAGTATGATAAGGAGCACTGCAGTATTCGATTAAGGGGGTTCCATACTCAATTTTTGATGATTAATTAATAAAATTAATTAATTAAAGTATAACGGTATGTGAAAAAATAAGAGAAGAGGCGCCTTCGTTTATCGATAATCTAACTGTGTGCTGATTTTTTAAATTAAAATATTATTGCGTTTTCGAGAAAAGTCAAAAATATCAAATCTTTTTACCTCATTGAGGTTAGGTTCACATTTTTGGTAAGATTTTTCTCGAAAACGCAATAATATTTCAATTTTAAATTCAGCACGTAATTAGATTATTGACAAACGAAGACGCCTCTTCTCTTATTTTGTCACATACTCTTTTATTTACAAAATTATTACTGATAATCGCGATTGCCGATAAGGTAGGGAGGATAAATATTGACTATAACACCCCGATTAAGACACGAGATCCGTAGCTAGAAAACTTGGCTTTCAAGCTAGACTAGCCTCCCGAGCTGGTTACATCCAATATGCTAGTATCACTTAATGTATACTGGTAATTTGACTATAGCATAATATATGTCACATACTGCAATGATAAATATTATATAAATTATGCAAGCATAATGTTTTTTGACATCGTTGATGTAATTTTTCGTTCGCGTCTCGATAACCCTATGACATCATTCCCGTATTATTAATTTTATACACTTGTTGCACAACTGCATACTATAGCTGTGTACAAAGATAAATTGTTTTCATCAAAATATTAATTATTTTTGGTTATTCGGATGTGCGTAAAACCGAAATTAATGTTTAATGTTTGATGCTCAAAGTACTGAAAAACCCATATAATGGACATTAATAAAAATTTACTAAATATGGATTAAAACTACTTCTTCTTATATTTAAGAAAGTTTAATTTTGCACTCAATGACATTTTTTCTGTTATATATACTACACCGAAACTTTTTGCTACAGCAATGAAAATATTATTTTACTGGTGTGTTATTGAACGACGGAATAACCTCGTTATCAGCTCGCCTGCATTTACGATGCAAACTTATCGTTATGGCATCGGCGTATCATCAAAAGGATGAAAGCACGCGATTGGAATATACATTTGCAAAGACTGCGCCAATGCTGTTTATCCAAATTTAACAAACTTTTATTTAACATCATCTTATATTTATATCAATTTAGTTCACCGTAAGTAATAGCGATTAAAAAAAAAATTTAATACAGATGAATAAAGCATGTAATCCAAAAATAAATAATCCAGTCTTATCGATTTTTATAATCTACTGATTAATACGTATCGTCAACACTTTTGAACTTGCGGAACTGTTATGTTGCCGCGCACGAAGAAGTTGTAATAGTGGAAGAGGATTAGTACGTAATTATAGTGTAGTAAATATAACTAAATTATTTATGTACCCTAGTAGGTACAATTCAGGTAACAACTCGTCTAAGTCTATTATAATAAATTGGTATCATTTGGCGGTATTATAGGTGGTCCGAGGTATTACACGTGAATGAAGAGGTCGTAGAGTAGGAAGATCGTTTCCCTTATTAGATTTGTGTTAGGGGCGACAGTATTGGAAAAGTCAAGCTCGAACACATTGTAGCTAAATATCTGATGAATTAAGTGGATACAGCTACCGTGCGGTTTTTCTATCGAATCTATATAATCAACATTTTTGTTAGTTACCACCTTATTAACATCGTCCTTGCACTTACAAGTGATTACTTTTTAAGGAAATAAAAACATGTAAATAAATTTAGGTGAAATTTATTTTTACAAAAAAACTAAATTATAATTTAATTATTGATGTATAAATTATAAAACACAAATAATACTCAGAAATTGGAACGAAAATTTATCTCTATTATAAAGTTCAAATTGATTATTTTATATAATTAAATTGAAAAAAGTTAAGTTAATTAGCAGTAACGATATTTTTTAACCAAAAACAGCAAGTAGCGTAAGAAATAAAAGCATCTACCTAGAAAACTTAGATAGACACGAAACTTGGGGAAGAACCGAGGGAGCACTTAAAATTCAATTTAAATTTAATTAGGCTGTAAGAAGTCAGCCGCAAGTCTCCTCTTGAAATTTCGATGCCTGCGGCGTTTATTTTGTTCATGCGCGTCGAAGCTTGACGGGTGGTCTTCGACTTTCTTTTGACGGTGATGAGACGATTTTTACGTTTGTTTTTACTTTTAGTCTTATAACGTTATAATTCATGGACATTAAGTATACTGTTACATTTTTAGAATCGGTTTTTTTATAATACAAATATACGCGATGTAAGGATTTCAGAACAAATTTAAATAAATCCGATACGAAGAGTAAAAAGAGGAATCTCAAAATGCTTCCACATTAAGCAAGCAGACATAAAAATTTCGTTTAGCATGATAAATACAAATAATTATACGAGACGCATTGAGACACCTATAATTAGAATACTCTACCTAATACATATATAATTTTGGAATATGATCATTATATATGTTTAGTGTGAACTCGAATGAATAAATTGATAAATAAAAATGATCCATTATATATAGGATGAATAACCATCACGAGAATATTAAAGAAATAAAGCTCAAGTTTATTATTTGCCAAATGAGCCTAAACTCGATTGTTTTATCACTCGAGCACGTGAGGATCTTAAACGAGGAAAAATTGCACCAGTCTCAACGGCAGTTAGTGTATGTGTACATATATGCAAGTTTAACTGCTGCTGGTCGATTGGTCGAAAGTCGTTAAAGCTCGCGAATGTGCGTCGCGATTCCCACGAGTTTATCACCCGGTATGAGGGCCTCGAACTTTAAAGTTGAAAATTTATTCGTGCGAACTTGCCAATAAACGGCTCGGTCTAAAAGCACTTTTCGGCGCTCCTTTCTATTGCACGTATGAATGGGACTAAGTGCCTTTCTCCCAACTTCTCGAGTGTACTCGGCACACGAGAATGAATTTGAAAAATAATGCTCTTTAATCTCATTTACAACTTTAACTTCTCTCTCACTTTTACTACATAATTTTTCAATTGCCCTTAATATGCGAGTGCACGTCATTTCAAGTGTAAATGATCTAGTCATTGCTGAATTAAAAACTAATTTCTTGTATCATTTTTTATATGTAACGTATCCTATAAGCTATCATTAAATGAAACATTATATATTCAATATATGTAAAATAGCAAACTTATTACACTTAGAAATAGAATTTGTTTATTTAACAATGGAAACAATATACGTTGCCAATAAGCACGTGGAAGAAACAAAAATATTGTTCAATTTTTGATATAGAAATTAATAAGTAAAACAAATATTCAATTCAAAATAAAACGCGATAACGATGATAAATAAGATTTATTTTCTAGACGTCCGTGAGAGTAAAAGTTATAGAATAAAAGACGTTTTCGCGTACCTCTAATCTCAAGGATAGCCATGCGTGATCTTGACTTATCTCAAGTGCGCGGCGGATCCTTATATTCAACGACAAATCCGTGATCTACAACATGTATTTTTCTTCCTTCGCGTTTTTCCTGTTATCTCTATCAAGCCACTCGGCTATTATACATCCCTCAGAGACATATTTTTGGATGTACATTTATTAACCGAACGACGGATATTCCATTAAAATTTCTTTTCTATTTTCACCGGCATGGATTATATTCGAATTTATCAAACCTGTCTATAAAAATTATAATGTTATATATTTGATTTACCTATTATATTTTTTCATTTTTCAAATAACAAGTGAAATTATGTTGAGGTAAACTTGGAAAGATAAATGAAGAGGGGAGATATAATTTTTAAGTTAATAAAATAATTAAATTTAAATTACCGCAAAATATAACGTTATAAAAAAATACAACGTCACTATATTTTGACATATTTAAATGTAGTAGAACAATATTTCAAAACGTTAGAAAAAATATATACGTCAACAGTATAATTTTTTTATATAATGAAAAAGGTATATACTAGTCTGTAAGTGAGTAAATTGTATTAATACTTTACATATAATGCATTTATAAGCCCTTGATATACATAAGCAAAATAATGAATACAAAGTAAAATTTATGGAAATCGAATACGAAACAAAATTAATAAATATTAATTATCGTATTAGTTTTCATAAGAATACCTAAGTAAAAGTGGAAAAGGAAGTAACATTACGAGAAAGTTGGTCAAACACTCTTCTTTTAAAATCTTAAGGGAGAGCAATTTAATCAACTGGATAACCTAACCACTTACATTATAATCCAGCGATTTTCTCGACGTGGCGTCTAATTGACGAATAACCAAAAAAAGGGTACCTTGCAAGACGAATTCTCGGACCGACCTGATTAATAAACCCCTTTAATTCAACTAAGTGCATTGAGCAATTTTTTACCGTTGGGCATTTCGTTGTCGAGATGAATTTTCTTGTTACAGGATTCCTATTATCCCAGCAAGTTTTTCTTACGTCTTAGATTATTGTTCACCGGAAACGAACGTGAGTAACGGCCTTGACTATATATATATATACACTTAGTAAGTGACTGATTTCTGCTTGAAAATTTATCTCAATATTATTCATTTGTATGATTATGTGCGTATAAGTATCGATGAAAAATTGAAATTAAATTTTTTTTTGTTTTAACCGAGCTTAGGAACGTTCATTATATTCGATATAGTCATATTAAAATTCTTTACATAGGTAATCTCCAATGTTAATCTAAAATTTTAACCTACGGATTATTTTTGTATACTTGGGTAAATTTATCTTCTTAAACATAAAAACTCGCTCAAATATGGAAAACAGAGTTATAATCAATTAGCGTATTACTAATTGTTAATAACGAATACGCAAGTAAATAAATATATTATTGCAAAAATATCGTCAACAAAAAAGTCTCAGTGGAACAGTGCTTCTGTCCCAAACAGAAACTTTTCCGTATAAATTGTAAGGTTGCTATTTGAATGGAAAGACGTTTAACAGAGAATGAAAATCGACTGAGTCTTTCTCTATCGTTACTTGAGTTCATCGTAATAGATTTCCGCTATTTTCTTATAGTTGACGAATTATGCAGTACGAAAGAAATTCCACCTACGCATTTTATTTAACATTTATTAGTACCACACAGTGCATGGAATTGGAAAAGAAGTTTCTGTTGTAATTTAATTGATTTTATGTAACAACTGAGATTATGTAAATAACTTGTTTATAAAAAATCTATTATTTATTAATGGTTAATCTTATATGTATAAAGAAAAATAGATATAATTATTAATTTATTTTGTTTATTTTAATAACATACATTGATTTTCAAAATTGTAGATAAAAATAACATTAACACCAATACTGAAAAATAATTAAACAATATTTTATTAGTTACTCCTTGAAGTTAAATAGATAGGTACTTTTAACTTTAAACTCTTATTCCTAATTCACTGATATAGTAGGAGAATTCGATTCCTACGTTTCCTTAATTAAATAAGTATCAGACTTGGGAAGTTTAAAAAGAAAGTAGTTTGTTAAAAAATTAGTCGAATCTTGGATATCTCTTTTCAAGTTTAAATTAGCTTATTTTAACTTAGTTTTTAAATTAAAACAGTGTATATCATATTAAAAATAATGTGGGCAAAAAATGTAGTTAAAATTTTTAATTAATAATATTAAAGTGTAACCTACCTGCAAAAGCGAGTTGTTTGATGAAAAAGTTCATTCGCGATTTTCTTCTTTTGCCGAATATGAGACCAGCAAGAACTGCTGTGTTGCCAGCCACAATCACAGCGAATAACAAGCACAAGACCGTTAATTGTTCAGTCTGCAAACAAACGCAAAAACTTCTTTATTAATATATACCTACTATGAATATAAATATTTTATATGCATAATTAAATAGTTAAGGAAGTTCATCGATATGCTCGATAACACCTTTAAAAACTTAAAAATTTATACATTATTTTTTGATAAATAATTATTAATACTGAAAAAATACAATTGTGATTTACAAACTATTTATAAACACGTAGAAAAAATTATCATTCGGGATATTTCTGCATTCGAGAGAAAAATCGTTTTTGGATGTTTCGATATACTTTGTAAAGAATATAAAGACCTTTACTTTAGATTCAAGTTTTTCTCTATTACATCTCAAGCCATTGAAAAAAAATTATGATCATTCAATTTGTTATAACTCTTAAAGTAATCAGTCATTAGTAGTAAAAGAATATTAGGGTGTAAATTTATTGAAAAAAAATTAATAAATAAATAAAAATAAAAATCGAAAAAGTAGGGTAACATTTTTTAAATCGGTTTATCATTATCAGTTTTAAAAACGTTGGATAAATTTGTTATGAATTATTCAATTTTATATTCGAGAAATATAAAATTATATTACATATAGGAACGATACGTTGATATTGCGGAAGCTACACGTGCTAATGACTTGTCAGCAGCAAGTTTCTTTGTGCATAATCTTACATTATATTAATATTTCACTTGTGGTTTAGTTTTAATCAAACACTTTTGTGAATCAATACCAATTCAAAAGTGAAAGTTACTAGAAATTTTTTTTTAGGTTTCCTTGTATCAGATATACATCTAAAAATAAGTTTAAATAAATACTGATATTCTTTTTGCACTCAATTTACACGGTTGCTAATGTACGTTCTTTTGTTAAATATTCCATACATTCGGAAAAGCCACGTGTTCCTCTTCAAAAGTAACGTGCAGTATCAACGTCAATATATACGTTGGATTGCTCGTGGTTCAAAAGTGGCAAAAAGTGACTCGTTGCATTCGATTTATCTCTATAATTCAAGCTAGAGACATATCCATAAAATACGCAAATAGTTGAAAGCAAAGGATACTTCATCATGGATCGATAAGCGAGATTTAGAATAGTCGTATGAAACTAACGTCGATCATGAATTCCCGGTGACCGGGATACACATGCGCGACACTGTTGAGGTTACAATTAATCATTTGAAAGTTTTCGTGTTAATCTCAAACTTGCAATTATTTTAATCACTAAATTAATACGAGGTTTTATGGAACATGTTGGTTTTTTGCTGAATGTCGAAGAAAAATAATAAGTTATTATTTTAAAGAATGATGTTTTAATTTGTACTTTTTCAACAAATTTCAGTAAAAAGGGTGAGTAAAACGTTATTATTTCAAAGATTATTAAGATTAATTATTATTTATGATCGCAATTTAAAAGAATATTGATAACTCGCGTGTAGATATAACTTTTTCAATTTCGTGTAGATATACACTTCTGGAACAACGTAAATGTATACCTATATGTATATATGTATACGAAGAATAGGAGGTTCAATTGCCAAGCTAAGAAATCAAACAACCTGACATTGTAATTGTATATGTTCCTTGAACCGGTAAATCATGGTTTAGGGTTCAAATCGCTTTGATTTATGCGGCTCGATCAGCATTTCTTTTCATTTCCACTACCTTACATAGCGTATAAAGATTTTTCACTTTTATAATTTCATGCGCCATGCATTTATGATATACACAAGCAGGCGCAGGAGCAGCAGTAACAGCTCATTCATTATTCGACAGGTCATAAAAGAGAGAAGTAACGTTAGATTTTCCTGTGGAGAAGGGCATCAATTCTAGTACGTAAAAGGTTCGATTACGTGTTTCGCGATTACAGGGATATGGGATCCATAAATTAGAGGAAACCAAGAGACGTGTAATCGCATTGATTGTTGATACGATGTCACTCTATCAGTATCCTATTGATTAGTTCCTCGATATTTCAAGTTTATACTTGTCATGCAAATTGTGACAATAAATTGATAATCTATGTTAAACAAAAAATGTTCCTCACTTTTCCATAAATGGCAACGTTAAAAATAATACTCCTCGAATCGTTTAACATTATTTCCGGTAAAATGTCTTAGCTTAATGATACATTTTATAGAACAAAAATCGAGAGAACCACGTCATTAATGTGAAACGAAATGTCATTAATTCATCAAACAATATATATACGATGATATAAAGTGGACTCATGTTTCATAATTTATGAATAATTTTAAAATTATAAAATTTAAATATTTAAATGTGCTAGTGTAAATTTCTTGCATCAAGTTTACAAAGTTTGCAATGTATTTAGCATAATTAATAAAACGCATCGTATATACATCAAGAGCAAGGAGTTACAATCTTTGTCTATACGTAACTGGGATGCAGTAACATCAATTCGATATTAATGCTAATTTTTCGGCGAACCGCCAAATTATATCCAACTTCTAATTAGCAGGAGGTTTCCACGAACTCTATGTAGCTGGCATATATAGCAGCACATCGTAAAATGGAAACCGGCAATATTAACTGACTATTCAACCTTCGTCAACTTTGACGTGAATCTAATCAACGGAATTTACTTTAATTAAAAAATTATATATCATTACATAGTTTACTAGTTCCCTTAATCGATACAACATTTTATCATTGGATGTAAACTATAGAAGCATATACATCATGCATGTTACGTATCATAATAGTTCTAAAAATCAATATTGTTCATATAAGTCTTCTAACTTTTTTGGTATACATTTTTTTAAATATTGTAAAGTAATAAACTGATATGACACTTTGTACATGGTGAAAGTCTGCAATGCCTCACGGGGATCAAGTTTAACGGCAAACCTTAAGACAGACATATATCAAACTATCGATCAGAAATATTTATTGATTCTCCGGAACGTACCAAAAACTTGAAAACGTTAGCAAAATCTCAATCAAGATGCACTAACTTTGCAACACACCACCCAGAGTTGTGAAAAAGGAAAAGTAAACGAATACCGAAGAAATAAATATTCTTCGAGAGTGTGTAAACGGAAATATAAATGCAGTGGTCGAAAGTACTTCCGGTATAATTACAGTATGCACATGGGTACGGGTCGTAAATTTCTAAGTGAAACTAGCTGACCACTAGAAGAAATTTTTGAATTACGAGAACCTTTACATACTGATGAATAATGTAAATAATGCGTATGCGAGCTTGCAGGCTTTTAGGAAGGTGATAGAGTACCGTGCGCGCACGAATGCTGGACAGTGTTGGCTCCACGCTAAGGTGCTGAATTTTTGGCAGACCTTTGTCCAAGTTGTTGTCGCTGTTGTGCAGTGCCTCTTGTTGTTCCTCGCATTTCACTGGAATGCGCGTGACCTCCTTTTCGTTGCTTTACGGTCAAAGTTTCTCAAGCTGTCAACTCTAACTCGACATTTGGACAAATTATCGAATAATCGAGGTTGCACATTGTTACGACGCATCACACTGAAGCAAAAATTATGACTAACTGATGCACTCACTCTTTTGCGTTATATCTAGCAATTTTAGAAAGCTTTTATATTTTAGAAGATTAAAAGAGTTTAGCTATACGTAGCCATCGATATTTTTTAATGTATTATCAGCGATACACATATACATCTTTGTTAAAAATTGTCAATTAATAAAGTAATAAACAATTATTACTGAACTAAAAAAGGAATAATAATTCATATATTTTCTTGCACTTATGCATATATCGGTTTTTCTGTACACTGTAACAGTATTATAGGTGTAAAAGAATATACTTATATATATTTATATTTTAAAAGTAATTTATTACACAAGGATTTGTAATTAAATAATGTTAACGCAACTTTCAGGAGTGTAAGTCAACCGGAGCTTTATTATGGTGTCAAATTTGTATAATTGGCTCTTCATAGTCAATTTTTCGAAATCCATAATATGAAAAGTACGAAAAATAACATTAAAATGACTATATACTGCATTAATACTTGTGAATTTATGGTAAATATCAAAAATCAATGTGGAAGATTTCGTTAAATTAGTGTCTTTATATTACACACATACAGTATATATAACATAAAATTAATTATGGATTTACAAAATTTCTGTCTGCAGTAGTTAATCTCGGGATTTTAATATTCAATTTACATCAAAATCACTAAATTCCGCATACATCGAATTACATTGATAATTGTAAATCTATAGCAGCATTCTACAGAACTTGATATTAATACATTGTTGTACCACAAAAGGAATACGTATTATGTACATCATTTTGATTATATACATTTAAAATGTGAAGCGTTACAGCTGAATTCGATTAAAAACATCTTTTGTAATCCATTTCCTTTGTAATAATAGAGAAAGATCAATCGTTATAATGACGTGGAAGTAACAACAATATTGAAGGGAAGGTTGGGTGCTTTTTCGATATTGATAGAGTAACCAATTTATTTATTTGGCGACATTTCGATGGATATCTTCCATCCTCATCAGGCTATACCTTTTATTTACGATATTATATTAACATTTTTTACAAACATCTTTTTATTCTTATAACATATTCTTATAAATAATATTTATATACTTCAAACAAATTACTTATTATTACGTCATTATTAAAATATGTATAAATTAATAGCATCTCTGATGCGTCGCTCTAGAATTGAAAACAAAAAATAAGCAAAACTTAACAAATTAAAAAGCAGAATCTGCACAGAAATTGCAGTTATGAATGACAATATACCTTTCCCCATTTTTGTGTTCATAATCAACACAATGAATTTAAATTTATAATAAATAAATAAATTAAGAACATCACAAAGTAAATTAATACACATATTTAGCAAAAGACAGTCTAAAAAATTTAAATTTTTTGCTATTTTTATGTTGCGCAGCGCAATAAATTTTAAAATGTAATGTTATCTATTTTTTATTCACTTTAAATGCAAAAAATATGTTTTTATCTAAAAATATAAAATAACAATTAATTACTAACAAAAATATTAAAAAAAAATTTTTTACTAATTATAACAAGAAGTTTAGTTTTTATATAATTTTTATATAATTGTATTTTTACTTACTACACATATTTATTTATTGAATGATTTTTTAAAGATATATCGTTTTTAATGTATATGTAAATTATCGTAATTCAAAATTTCGCGCTGTGGTGTGGGGGAGACGAATGTCCGCGTGATCGATTTAATTGGTATTGATCACGCAGGTGTCTCTTGAATCGCATGGCGAGAAATTTTGAATGTTTTTTCAGTATTAACCGGCTGTGATATTAATTAATTTGAAAATTAAAATTTTTTAGATTGGCTTTTGCTAAATAACTTAATAATATTGAAAGGCTATAAATGTAAAGAATACTCGATTATTGTATAATACACAAGATGACACTATACTAGAGTTTACAAGTGATGGAACGCAATAAATTAACATTTTATAACAGTAATGTTGTAAACAATTCAATTACACGAATTGAATAGAGCTTCTCACAAAGGTAATATTACTAGAGATTTTGCGGGTCGTTTATGAGTATAGGTATTACATTATGTTTGACTTTCAATTGTTACCAATTTACTCGATTTCGTTTTGTACCGACAGATTTCATAGCAATTATCTTTAACTTGTTGATTTCACCCTCCATTATTAATTATCAAAGGTATAGATGTCGATGATCAATATTAAATAAATAAACACTATTTATTAAATTTTTATTGTTATACTATTTATTAAAGTTGGTTGTACAACGTTTCATCTGTTTGATTTACAGACCTCTTCAGGAACTAAAATTATTTTGAAATTAGAATTATAAATTTAATTTATCGCACGCAAATCTGAAACCAACTTCTATTTAATTATACATAATTAATTTATACGGCGCGCCGCTTTTGCCTCATCACTCCCGATCTTGCTGCCTAGATGGTTGGCGATCTCAATACCCTGTACCCAGAACGTCTCCTATAGGATAAATTGGCACTCTTTTAAACTATTTGATTATCGCATGGTTTTGAAGCTGTTGATGGTGGGTGATTGTCCGATTTTGTCTATGGTCGGGAGGAGAGTACATTAAATTACTATTCTCATCTTACAAACATTGCCGTGTAAATGATTAAATAATAAGTCCAGATAGGCATCGTCGAATAACAAAAATGAGCGAAAGTGTGCGAATGTACAAAACAAAATACGTGTACACATATGGTCTTTTTTTTTGTCCCAGGTTCGATTCCCGGCCCCGGCCGATTGATACAAGTACCACTGGCGAATGTATTTTCATTAAGTGCTTTCTTCACCAAGACATCGTATGACCTCCGTCGCTGATTAGCACCGGTTTGGGAGCATAAAAAGAGCGACGTTAAAATAATTAAAAAAAAACATATGGTCTTTTTAAATTACATTATAAAATTTCTATATTGTTGGCTTAAGTATTGTGTATCTTCGTTAGATTAATCGTCAAATTATAATAATTAATGTGCAACGTTTCGGGAAGAAGTCGTTTTTTATAACATGATTATCCCAATCAAAGTCATGATCTACATTGTTAAAAGTGTGTGCGGTAACAAGAACGTTCGGATTATTAATTTTGTTTGATGTTCTTTAATTCTGTTTTTTAAGCAGAGTTAAAAAGAGCAATCGTATGCAAATCAAACAGACGAAACGTTGTACAATCAACTTAAATAAATAGTGTTTATTTATTTTACATTAACCCTCGATATCGATACTTTCGATAATTATCAATTATCTTTATTATCGATTATCAGCCATAGATTCACATTTGACGTATGATAGTATATTTTTCATTTTTACCTGTTTATTGTTAATAATCAAATTTTATAATGTATTAATTGTTAGTACTTCTCTTTAAGTACATATTTATAATAATCCAATTCAAACGACCAGTTCAATAATTGCGTTAATAATTGTTTAGTAAGAGGTTTGCGATAGCTCGGCCGGTTAAGGCGTTGGGCTCATAATCTGGAGGTCCCAGATTTGATTTCTTTGCAAAAACATCGTATGAACTCCGTTGCTGATTGTATCAAGTTCGGAGCATAAAAAGAGCAAAGTTACATAAAGTAAACTAGCTCGCCGCGTGCGTCGCTACGGAGCGCTAGATCAAACGCTTCGCTTTGCGAAGCTTTTTGTATATAAACCATGACCATGTAAAGCTCGCGCTTTGCGCTCGCACCGTTTGTAAGTATTCGGTAAAATACCTGACTCATCAATTCAATTTTTATTAATTTTCTCAAAGTTTGGAATTTTCGGCCTAATATTACAAAATATAATATACATCATAAGAGACAGTAATAAAAACATGACTTCAAATTATGTGCTTATCATCTTCGCCTTCGAATTATGTCACAATTCACACGCACTGCGATATATTTAGTTTTATTGCGAAAAAACGTGTTTCTTTGTACTTTTTTCATTATTTTGACCGTTTTTCTCTATTTATCTTTGAAAATATTATTCTGAACGAAAGTATACAATAGCAAAAAGTTTTGTTATTTTGAGATAAACATTTCGGGCTTATAAAGTTTTTATGTAGGATTAATACATTTCAAGATAATGCTATTTAACCGTTTCTAAGCAATGAAAAATAATGTCATAACTTAAAGTGTTTCTGTGCTATATATTTGAAAATAGGATCATTATCTAATTACATTATGACGAAGTTACCCTGTAAATCTCAGGCAAATCGGTCAAAAATTGATTGAGTTATCTTATACATACATAATTACATACATGCATACATCCATACATACATTTTAGGAAGGGCCTCAAATCAGTTGTAATACACATAAATTTCTCTTACAACCCATAAACTAGTATTTTTTGATGCATCACACATTTTGTCATGATGAAAATATAAGGCTCTCACGTGTAGCGGTCGTGCATAAAGAAAATTGTTTAGTAAATGCGTATCTATCAATAGAACCTTTTTCCAAAAGTCCAAGGAATAGTATTGATTTTAAAAGTATGTAAATACCCGCGTAAAAATGAGAAAGTTTGGGCCACATTTAGCCCAAGTTTATGTTTGTATAAAGTGTGGCGCAAATGTGTGCAATGAGACTATCCCAAACTTGAGAACTCACACATTCCAAGTTTGGGAGAAGTTTGCAAAAGTTATGCCAAACTTCCTACGAAGTTCTTATAATTTATTTTGGTATTGGCCGAAATATCGGACAAATTCGTCCAATGTATGGCGCAAGTGTAGGATTACTTTTACTACACTTTATTTTTAGGTTATATTAATTTAAAATTTGAAAAGAAAAGAAATTAAAAATAATTTAACATTACTCGATTTACACCTGAAAGAAAAAACATACATGTATTTCCAAAGATTTCAAGGTCCTCGGTGAATTTCATCCTCTTCATCAAACTCGTCGCAGCACGTCATTTCAAGTCGACGTTGAGGGTTAGACTGATGCATCGACGTCAAGAAAAATTTCTTAGTGACCAGTAAACAAGAAGTCATTTGATTGCTCGTTACTTAGGAACGTTTGTGAAATTTGCTTGACGACCAGCAAACAAATGACTTCTTGTTTACTGGTCACTAAGAAATTTTTTCTTGACGCCGATGTATCAGTCTAACCCTCAACGTCGACTTGAAATGACGTGCTGCAACGACTTAGATCAAGAGGATGAAATTGACCGTGAACCTTGAAATCTTTTGGAAATACATGTATGCTTTTTCTTCCAGGTGTAAATCGAGTAATGTTAAATTATTTTTAATTTCTTTTCTTTTCAAATTTTAAATTAATATAACCTAAAAATAAAATGTAGTAAAAGTAATCCTACACTTGCCCCATTCTTTGGACAAATTTGTCCCATATTTCGACCAATACCAAAATAATTTATAAGAACTTTGTACGAAGTTTGGCATAACTTTTGCAAACTTCTCCCAAACTTGGAATGCGTGAGTTCTCAAGTTTGGGATAGTCTCATTGCACACATTTGCGCCACACTTTATACAGACATAAACAGTTCTGCACCTTCATTAGGTGTTAAAAATTACCGAGTACTGTCAAGCTATAATGCGCTCTTTGATATTTTTGGTCAGTTTTCTGACGATTTAATCACGAGTTTAGAAAAAAACTGTCGATGGACTTGTGAATGTTTCTCCCGGGTTCGTAGTTACATTATTTCAGTTTCCGCTTAAACTTTGATTTAAAGTCAATTTAACTGTGAATAATTTTCTTAAAAAACTGTTTGTTAGAAAAGATTGATAAGAAAGGAAGTTTATTCATATTGTAATAACTTATGATAAAAGAATTCTTTATTGAATTTAAACCAGTAAGAAATTGTTATTTAAATATAGAATTAAATTGAGAATTTGCAGTTTTAACCCTCCATCATTAAGGAAAAAATAATGTTAGTAGGGTGTTCTAAAAAAATATACATACATCTGATCCAAGCAAAATTTAAGCTGTAGTATAGTAAAAGCGATAAGTTACCTAAATGTGGGTTATCCTTACAGAGAGCTATATAATAATTATTATTAATGTCTTAAATAATTTTAATTTACGCGTCATCATCATATTGAAGCATCAGTCTCATACCGAATATAACAAATTTAGGTAAAATATCCAGTAGCAAATTAAATTATCAATGAGTAACACAATTTTATAAGGTTTCAAAATATCTAAGCTCAATATTCTAATATCACAATTTTTTCGAAGTATTAGTTATCTAAGAGGATATCGAATTCAGAAATTGGTCATTTTTATACTTTTTTTAAACAAATAAATAAATTTTTTTAAAAAACCCTAAGTGTCTAAAAGGCCTTCAGCCATGTTTTAAATAATAAACCCAAATTTTTCGAGATTTTTAAATCCACAGTTTGATTATCATGTTTGGGTTGAAAGTATGCTTGTTTGACTAATAGTTAATTACCGACCAAAAATTGTTTATTAATTATTATTTAAAAAATGATTTTTTTCTTAAAAATCCAAAACGTCAAGCCTTTTCTTAAGTTTTAACCAAACCCTATGAATTTTTTTTAGATTTTTAATTGAATATTTTAGGTATAACTTTTGGGTTGAAAGGTGCAGATTCCTGTAATTTGAGGCCGATATCCGGTTAATGGCAACATATATTAAAGTAAATTAAGTAAAAAACCGTACATTCTTTTTACACTAATCTAACGAGTTATGGTTTTTAGTCCAATACATGTTAAAGGATAATGGAAAATATGAAACTATCATACTAACTTGGGTAGAATATCCAATAAAACATTAATAAACAATTAAATAAATAAATTAATTTAAATGTATGCCCATATGCTGCTGAGACAATAAATCATATTTAAAAATTTTAATCTACGCTGTAACTTTAATTTGTTGTAATCTTTTTAAAATGCATACTTTATAAAAAATTAATCTACTTTGTATTTTATTATTCAAGATGCAGCGAACAAACTTTTCCAAACTCGCCGTTAAACTTTGTTTTCGACTACCTTTTTTTCTACAGTCGTTTTACGATTTGGAAAGTATTCAAAGTATCGTTACGCAATTTTATATTATTCTTCTAAGTTTCAATCTGATAAATATAAAAAACATTAAAAAAACTTTACTTAGATTTAATTGCACTTTTGTATTATGAGAATTACAAGCAAATTATACGGAAAATAAATTTTAAAATGGAGTTTGCTTTGCTTAAATTTTACCAGTTTGTTCATTAAATATCTTGATAACGCTGCATTATACGAATAATAAAAAATATATAAAAATGTCTGGTACGTAACTTCACTTCATAATTTCCCATGTAATTTATCGGAAAAAAAGTAACAGATGTGCAAGCAATGAAACATTAATCCGCAAAGAGTCTGCACGTGAATATACAAGTTAAAGTGAATCAACAGGCGGAGAAAACAAACGTCAACAAGTTGTAGCACCGCTGCGATATAATTTAAGAGGTTTTGGGGCACCTGGCAATGCCGAGACGCTGCCTCCAATTAGTGCGTATACGCAATTAAACTTTCAGCAACGGTTATACCTTGTGAACGTAAACTTTTACATGGTTTTTGCCGTATGCCGATAACTATTGTAATGTCACATAATGGTTAATTATTTGGAAACGGTCGATAAAAACCACTTACTTTTTTATAGCTATATATAGTCGTTAATTTAAATAATTGATGTACCCATTTAATAAGACTAATTTTCTCTACACATGTATAAATAATTGGAGAAGCGATTCAAATTTATTAGATTACATTACTTATATGTAAAAAAAGTAGTATCGAAGATATTACGTTTTTGAAAAAAAAAAGAAAAATGTGCAAATATGTCGCATTTAGACATACAATGTACCTTCATGTTTATATATGTGTGTGCTGTGTGTATTCACCAGCTTGTATTATCGTTTACGACCATTCAATCATAACGATCAATCATCCGTTTCTTATATACAATGTTCTTATGTATCGCGTCGGAAATCAGAAAACTGTAATTCTATTGTACACACGTATCAATGAAACGAGTTTGATGAAAGCGTGCTTCGAAATGAATTGATTCGCATTTCCACGTCTCTCAATTATGTTTGATCGTACGATCTTTACGTTTCTTATAAATTTCTATTTCACGTTAATCAATAATAATTACTACTATATTACTATTATATTAAAGAGTGAAATTTATCTCATTTTTTTGTAAATAGGCAATGAAAAGCAAACCAAAACAAAACGAAATAATGTAACCATCGTTACGCAGAACCCAATATAAATGTTAAAGTAAACACAATTATTGTATAAATCAAATATAAAAGAAATAAAATGACAATTGCTGCGGAAATCGCAAAGTTAACCTTCCTATTCCATCTCCTTTAAAAGACGTCGGCGCAATACAAAAGTGTATTGCATAGACGAAGATTTGATTCCAAATGTAAGGGAATGAAGAAAAAACGAAAGAATCAAGAAACGATTAAATCCAAGAATATATATACATCTAGTATAAATAACGATTTCGAATATCTGGGGTATATAACCATCTATCTTATTCGTGGCTGACTGATTCGTTTTGCCTTTAATGCGCAGCCCATTATCGCATATTTCGAGTCCAAGCTTGATAACAATCGCAACTTCATCTGTCGTAACTCGATTCGATTCATCTATGCAACGAGAATAAGGTTGAGGGTGTTTGAACCATTGTTATACTCGGATCACGAATGACTTTTGTATCCTTTCTTTCGTTCTTTGATCGCTTTTGAAAACCAAGCCAGTATTTTTTTATCTTCTTGTTATACTCCTGAATTTACGCGATTTTGGTGATTGTTAAAGTTCATTTATTTCAGTTTTCTTCAAATAAAATAACATTGTTGTGTATAGTGATTTAAATTAATTTATTTTCCAAATAGCAAGTTCGAAGTTAATTTTGGATTCAAATGAGAAAATAATAAAATTAATTTTCGTGAAGAATATCTCTTACAAATAGCTAAAAATTCATTTAATACAAAATTAATATATATTATATTTCACTCTTATTCTTTTTTTAAGAGGAAAATTTAAAAAAATTGAAAATAATTCTAGCTTACGGCAACATATTCCATAATTTTACATAAACTACGGAAGTTATTTCATTTTCGTTCTTTGTCACTTTCTTATTCCTTAAAGAAATAGTAAAATTTCGTAGATCGTTTCTCCTTCTGTAAGATAAAGCACAAAATTTTTCTTAATATAGGTAGATGTTAAGATAAAAGATGAAAAATAGTCGGAGAAACTTTACAGTTTTTATGAATAAAAACTTTCATGAAAAATGAACGACCTGAGATTTAAATGTCAATTGATTTTGTTCGAAAGGTTTCAGCGGGAAATGCTTATGTTATAAATGATAAAACTAAACAAACATCGTATATTTGTTCCTACCTAAATTGTTATGCACAATAATTTGATCTACATATAAATAGATATTTGACGCATTGAAACAACGTTTATTTTCTATATGTTTATAAAATGTAATTGAAAATTTGTTTCCATAAGCATGTAATGTACAATAAATATTTCAAAAATAATGTTCGAAGTAATAATTGAATGAAAGTAAATAGAAGCTTTTTATTCGATACAATAATAATAGCTTATCAATCGAAAGTTATCCAATTTCATAATATAAAAATAAACTTTTAAAAGAATGTAGTTTATTTTAGTATTATCTTTCATGGATTATTTAATCATATTTGTATAGAAAAAGTGTAATTGTATCTATTTATTTTTGTTATATTAAGTACATTATATAAAATTGTTAATTACGAAAATAATGAAAATGTGTAATTATTATTCAATGCAATTGTTTAATAAGTAATGATAAAAGCAACTTTTGTCAGAGGCATGAATTGAAGAAAAAAGTTGTACCGCAAATGAAGGCAACACTCAATCTTAAAAATCGAAATGGTATCTCTCGCCACGTGAAGGCTCGTCGACCCTTTATCGAAGCCTTAAATGGCAGCGTGGCGAACTGGATGAGCGCCTGGAACGACGACACGCTCATGTGAATAATCACCATTAATTTTGATCCCGTAGTATATTTCACGGAACTCAAAGCGGGATTTTGCGCGTATTCTTTTTTTTACTTCGCTAAATTCGGGCTCGTTTTCATCAAGGATTATATGGTAAGTTGATACATTTTTTGCTACTTACTCAACTCGCACGTGTTGGAAAGATTTAATCTTGTACAATTGTTTACTTTTCGTTTCATTTTACTCAAAAAACAGATAAATCTTTACATCACACGTTTCATATACAACTTTTAATTAACAATTTTAAATTAAATTCCTGAAAATAAAACCCCCAATTTAGTTCGATATCCATCAACCTTATATATATATATATATATATATATATATATATAACAAAATTTCTCAAATTCTCATTCGACGTAATTTTGTCACTTTTTTCTTTTTAGTACGGACTCGAGTCGCACGGCCGTTCGTGTCAAACCTATAAGAGGGAAGAAAAATCAGAGCGAATAAATCCACGTGCACTGGCAGCTATTTACATTTATTTCCTTTGAGCGCTCCGCGATTCGATCCATCAAGGTGACGGTAAAAATGTCACTCGATGCACGTGCGTTGCTCACGCAGAAGTTGTTAATATTCTTCTTTAAGGTAGTACAATCTACCCAACTAATTCAAAACTGTGTTTATTTTTGTAATTAGTATTAGATAACGTGCGAAGACTTGTTTATAAAGACATAGTTTTAGATTTATTTCGATAAATTAGAAGACTTGGTTTTTTTAAGAAAACTTTTATGTAAATACTTATATAAAACGAATTTTATTTAGAATAGTTAAAATAAATTTAGGTTCAGTGCCACAGTTTTCTAAAAATATTTTTATAAAATGTTAATTATAAATATTTGTTTATAACAACAATTATATAATTACTTTTATAAAATACTTTTATTTGAGATTTGCTATTGTACTCGCAATTATTAAAAATCTAAATTACATAAATTTTAGTAAATCAAAGAGTTGTAAAGCTAATATTGGTATATACAAATTAAAGTAAAAATTTTTCTATAGAAAAGTTCGGAGGATGAAAATTAGATTCATAATTAGTTTTATTAAAAAATTAAAAAAGTTGAATTATCTCGAACGAATAAATTTTTAATAACTTTTAAATAAGTGTTAGCACACGTCACTAAAAAATTCTATAAGTCTTTCATCACTTTCCATTATCTCCATTTAGCAATAAAAGAGTTATGAAATTAATTTTTCATCTCGTTTAAATAATTTATTACTTAATATTTTTAATTATGATTAGATTGGAATTATTTTAAAAATGTATATTATAATTTAGGTATTACTATATATTTTTAATGTATTGATGACATCGCCGCGTGATTTAGGAAATATAGCATCGCAAACGTTAGCTCTATGGTTATTATAGAATACGAAGTGTTTAAATTCCGTCGTCCGTCTTTTTTACTCCTCGCCTTTTTCGTAAGTTACAGTATGCAAGTTAATCAATGTCTGATTACTATATTATAACGTGTTATAGATTATAAATCGATGCAACAAATTATTGAAATGTTAATCATATTTATGGTATAATTTTCATTTATTTATTTATTTATTTAACCAAAATCAATGGACTAGCTTGTACTTATACAATACAAAATTACAATAAAATTCAAAATATTTACAATACTTATACCAAATTGATCAAATACTTAATATAATGATAAGTATATAACAATATCTAGACTGTAAATTGTTGAATCATAAATCCAAATGAGGTATCTCGTCCTTAGAGAAGAAATTAGCAATATTTTAAAGTATATTATTTATGACACGTAAAACAATTTAGAAAACTTTGAACTAGTGATAATGCTTAAACAGCATAAATCAATAAAAAATTAAAATTTAATAAAAAATGTTATTCTTAAACTCTTGACACGATTGAGCTTGTATGCGATGTCCGTTTGTTAAATCGAAAACGGAGTTTCGAATCGCGTCTCTCGATCGGTTGTGTGCACATACGCAGAATACACTTTAACATATGTTGGTAACTGCATATACATGTTTACAAATATATATATATATTTTGATTCGATTCCGCTCGGGGTTGTATAAATGTATACATCGGTTAATTCGTATAGCTGAACCAAGTGAAAGTTGTTTCCGTTACCTTTAATACCTACACGTACTACCCGTTAGAGCTTTTTAACCGTGAATATATAAATTAAAGTCGAAACAACTACTGAATTTACTAATTATGTTTCTTGTACCTTTTCGAGCTTACGAAATAACATCAACAACTGTATACAGTGTTAAGTAATTTCGATTCAATTCATAGATATTTTAATGTACAATATCAGTTTTAATTATTTAGACGTTTCATTAATTACTAGTTACTAGTGACGGTGATTAGCACCGATTTGGGAGTATAAAAAGAGCGACGTTAAAATAATAATAAAAAAAAAAATTACTATTACTACGTATATACTGATGTCTAAATAGTTTACATGAAAAAATAGTATAGTATAGTTAGTTAAGATACATTTCTATCTATATTTAATGCAATAAATTTAAGTAATTGTAATTGTTGGTTTTTTGTATCCGATATAAATCAGCCAACTGTCCGGTTTTGTAGTTTAGTTAAAAGTAACTTGAAACGTTAGTTAAAATTATTGCAAGAGAAAATGCCTATAGTTTGCATGATAATTAAATGTACATTGTAATTTATGTGCCGTATATGATCAGTTATATACCTATACTGATTTAAGATTCCATGAAAATGGAATTGCTTCTAGAGGATCGGATTGCAGGAGCTTGTGTTCGATGTGGTAACTACACTATGGAGTAACGTAAATTCTCTATTTTCTTTGAAACTTTTGCCAAGCGTATAAATAAAATGATTTTAAAAAATACGTGGTTTTATATACAAAGAACACCCGTAACAAAATTGTTTGTTCTCAATAAAAATTGAAGGTTGAACTAAATATTTATAGGTTAAATGAATTATTTATCAAATTGAATATAAATCAATGTTTATGCTTCGTAGAAAAGTACAATTAACGGAAAGAGTATTACAATTAATTGCACAATTTATTGTCACTTTTTTTAAATAGATTAATAAATTATTATAATAAATTAGATTAGACGTATAACATCGATAAATTTTTTAGTACTTACTACGTACCATTGTCGATTTATATTCATAATTGTAATATTAACTGGAATTACAGGTGTATATGTTAATGATTTGACGACGGAATTATTACTTTTCTATTTCATTATACGTACAAATATTATATAATTTAGTAAATTCACTTAAAATTTGAGTTGCAGGTTACCTAAAAATTCGCAAGAAAGGGGATGCTAAAAAGTTTGAAATCTCTTGGTTTTATATCTTTGTACGTATACTTGCATTTTGAAAGAACTTGGTAGGAATAATTAAAAAAACGTGTTACAATCTTACAAATAAGGAGAAAAGTATGGTACAAAAATTATTACTTTTTGTAAAAATTAGCGCGCGGAACTGATTTAATTGAATGCAGCCGTTTAATGAGAAGAAAATACAATAGTCAAGGAAATTCGAAGGTAAATATTTAAACGGATAGGGAAATTGACTATCGGCAACTCAATTTGCACAAGGTGTACTCGAAGCGTTGTAAGAATCAAGTGCAGTACTTGCGAAAGTCGGAAGAGATCGTTTCGCTTCTTTCAAGTTCGTTTATACATCTGAGACTATCAAACACAAAGTTTTACTAATTATAATACTGGACAAAAACTTTTGGTTATACTTCAAGAATTATTTATAAATTCTTAAAAAAGGATCATTCTATTTTTAATATTCATAAACATGTAGTATTATTGAATGCAGAGTATAGAAAAGATTATTAAGTTATTACGAAAATTAAGTGTTTAATCATATCATTTTACAAAGCAGGTTTACTGACTTTAAATGTGGGAATTAATATAAATAAAATACAAATTTATTAAGCAATAAATCATCGAGTAAAAGTTTGATTTTAAATAAAACTGATATACATCTCGTTGACACATTTAATGTGCCCATCAAATGTGATAAATACTCTGTTTACATATATTGCATCAGAAAATCGAATATAATCCGCCGCGTATATTACATTAAAGAATATAAAATCATTTAATTGAAGCGTATAAAACAATATATTTGTACTATATGTATATATATATATATATATATATATATATATATATATATTTGTGTGCATTTAAACCGTAAAGAGTATAAAATTTTGCACAGTCAATAAAGTAGCCGGTTTGTCAAAGACAAAATTTTCGAGTAAATATATATATATATATACAGAGAGAATAAGATGAAACGTTACGTAAACTCATTGCATACTCTAATACAGTAGAGTATCACAATGCAAACACGAATGAATTTACAGTCGTTATACGTTTACGTCAGGAATTATTCATATTTATATACATTCTGATTCGCCCGTAAAAAGTTTGTTCCAACATTATGTATTTAGTGATCGATAAACAAAATAACGCGCAAGAGCAAACGATTCATTCTTTAATAAAGCGATTTCTCGGTATTGACGACAAACGGTGTAATGAAAGAGAGAATAAAAATTACCATCCTCGAAAATTGCATTAAAATTCGCATGACCGGAATTTCACCGAGAAGTTCTTGCCTGTATCGAGGTTCAATTACACATCAGAGAGAAATATCGAATTTCGTTGAAACGTGCATTTTGGCCGTTACCATAATTTTAGCATCGCGTAAGATGCCTACGGGATATTCGTCCACGTATACGTTTTGTTTACATTCGTCCGTGCACATAGTTAATTGACAATTCTTTCAACGTCTACACCCAAAATGAGGAATAATCTTTATCAATCAATTCAAATATATTCAAATGTATGCATAGTAAGTTTTTTTAGTATATATATATATATATAGCGGTTTCATTCAAAATTCTGAGAAATGGTATGAGTGTAACGTAGTTTTTTTAAATATTAAATGTATATGTAAAATATCGATTGCAATTAAGTTATTTACACAAAGCGAATGACAATGAATAAAATGTTCAGGTTATTTTAATTTACTCAGTCTTTTAGTGCACTGAGAAAAATGTTGTAGGAAGAAATACTAAAGTCGTGGTAAAAATTACTATATTATATTAGAAGGATGAGACAACTTCTATTGTAATAACTTTTAATATTTAACATAGTAATTTTTCTGACGACAAGATGAAGACGAAAAATAAATATTCTATTTTTTACTATACACATTGGGGATAAGTCTATTATTGTATTATTTATATTTATGAAATATTAAAGATTTAATAAATATATTTACGTTAGAAAAAAAAGCTGGAAATCCGCGGGATTCCAACCGACGATCCTTTGGGATAAAAGTCCTGCGCTGTGCCATACCGACTGCGCCATTTGAACTCTTTGGTTTGGTAAACTCGAATCATCCTTATATGTTACACGAAACTTCAAAACAATAGCAGTTTGTTTGTTTAACATTAACGTGTAATAAGTGTATGTACGATCCCCAAAGAATAAAATCAAATTGAATATCGTTAGATTAACAAAATGATATGGAATCACGATTTATTAATCATAAATATCAAAAGTTCCAAGTTTAAAGTATTTGAGGTTACGTACTCGCAACGTTGATTCTCCTGTTTTCATCTGCGAAGAATTTTGTTTCTTTCAATATCAAATTTTACTATATTTTATAGCAACCGTAACTTAAAAGAAAATTTACTATATTATATAGTAAAAGTTGTTATACTGATAGGGAAAATTTGTTATGTTATGTAGTAAAAATTCGTATACAGCATAGTAAATCATTTAATTTTATCATATAATATAGTAATTAACGAAAATGGTAGTAAGTTTTAATATTAAAATTGTAATTTTTGCTGAATATATTGTAAAAATCTTCATCAATTGAGTATATTCTACTGTTATCATAAAATATAGTAATTTTCCCTTGAAGTTTAGTAATTTTTAATACACCATTTTTCTCAGTGTGGATATGCATAAGTTATGCAATTTTTATTTTGAATATTGTAACAATTATGTATGTTATCTATTACAGATTATTTAATAAAAATAATATAAGTGTATCGGGGAATAAATAATATATAGTGTAGATAAATAAATCTTCTGATTGCGAGTTGTACGGTATGCAGAATTGATAATCTGTTTTATTAGAATTACGTTGCGTGTATTTAATTTAAAACTGATACCATTACTAGGGATTGCTCTCGGGATTGCTTTCGGTTGACGAATAAATGCGACGTCGTGTTAGACGCATGCGATTACCGCAACGAGTGTGACGACTAGAACAACGAAGACGACTAATGAATCGCTTGCTTAAGCCGCATGAAAGTGCATTATTGAGATAGATGTGCAATTTCGATCCACCCAAATCGATTGAATGGTGGAACAGGATTTATCGCAATTAGTCTTTTCTTTTATAAAATTGAAATAAAAGTTAACGCACTTTAATGACCATAACGATATAAATTTGAATAAATCCACGATACAGTCAGTTATAAAAGAAATTGTACAATAAGGGAACAATTGAAACGGATAGCGTAGCGTTTGAAACAAGAAAGAAAATTGATATCTCTTCCATCGGCGAATGATTCGAAAGGTTTATCGAAAGGTTATCTCTATAACCAAGTTGTAACGGAAACCCGTAGCTTCAGATTTCCAGAAAAGGAGGAGGAAACACTTTTTTCGCTAACAACGAAACCGGAAATCGCAGCCTCGTCAATGCGAAACTTATACCGAGCGCTAATAAATCCTCCGTGGACGTAAATAAACCTTTGGACAATCGAGTCACGTACGCGTTTAATCGTCATTTACGCGCCGAAAAAGGTCTTTATTTTCGTCCCACGTCATCGACTTTCGTCTCCTTACTTTCGAGCCGCATCTTCTTACTACCCAATTTGGCAACAATCTTTTTCTCTTTTTGTGATTCTTGATAATGTATCTTTCAACTTGTTTCGATATATACTAAGAAGCATATATTAGTGCGTACAATGGCTAAACACATGTTCATTTTCATAGTAATGAAAGGAGGTTTGTTTTAACAATTAATTATTTAAAAATCCTTTAAATTTTACGTTTTGTAAAAATTGCGAATGAAATTATACTTTGTTTATACATACATTTATCGGTTGTTTCATAAATAGAAGTTTTAATTGATAAAAAAACTACAAATTTATTATAAACCATAATATAATAAGACACTGAAAAATGGAATATTATTTTTCCAGAGATTACACTTTATAAAGATTAATACAATAATTAAGTGTCTTTATATATGAAAAATTTTTTCGACAATAAGTAAATTGAATTAATTTGACGGTAGAAAGCATTAAGAGTCTCGTTTAATATAATAAAATTTTTGTTGCTTCCTTGTTGTTTCCTTCTTGTTTTCTTGCGATTTCCTTCCTGTTTATTGATATGACGCGGTGGAATCAGTTTTTATGGGTAACGATAAAACGTCGCTACGAATTGTTTTTATGTATAACCGTATTTTTATAAAGGACACGTTTCAGTATGTGTATTTATAAGGAAAGGAATTTTCATCGGGTATCATAAATATATTTGTTGTCGGCGTTGACTCAGGAAAATATTGTATTCAAAATAGTTTGCATCGAATGGACATTTCGTTTTACATATTATCTTGATGAATAAGCTGGCGATGAAGTTAAGTATTTTTATACATATAAAAATAATATATAATCACTATTAAGGAAAAATTATTTTAATTAACCTTAAAAATTGTTTTTAACGGGATGTCGGACCCAAGTTACAGAAATCTGCACTTTTCAACCCAAAAATTATATCTAAAATATTGCGCTAAAAATCTGAAATAATTCATACGGATAGCTGAAAACGTAAGGAAGAGCTTGATGTTTTGATTTTTTAATGAGAAAACATTTCTTAAATAATAATTGAGTAAACAATGTTCGGTCGGTAATTATCAGTCAAAAAAAGCATAATCTTTCAATCGAAACAACGTGATGAACTTATGGATTTAAAAATCTGGAAAAATTTCGGTATATTATTTAAAACATGCTTAAAGGCTTGACGTTCGACGTTTTTTAAAAACTTTATTCCTTTGTTTATAAAAAAAAAAAGTACAAAATGACCGTTTTCTGGATCCCCGGCATCCCCTTTCTCAATTTTTATTAGCGATGTATATACATTACAATTTAAATTTAAATTGATCCATATAAAGCAATTTGCTATGTTAAAACATTAAACATTATTTTTAAAAAATATACACTATATTTTTTGCCTTATTAGTATATATTTGAAAAATCAGATAATTTAATCTTTTATACACACACACACAAATTATTAAAATAGTTTCACAATATTAAAAAGTTTTTGTGTGAATATTTAATTTATCGCTAAAATGCAGTATTATGATCGTGATTTTAATTTAATTTATTTATCACAAAGCGAATAAGTATATTAATTGCGTATTTGAAAAATCCTTTTGAGCCATATTCGATATGTAATAAATTTAACCCTTGGAAGGTAAAAGTAAAAAATTCCATAAACCCTGGGTTGAAAATCACACCACATAAAAATAAGAGCCATTTATATAATAAAGAAAGAAAGAAAAAAGTGAACCTCTTAACGCCACTTTAAAAGAGGGGAATCTGAAAATGATTGACTATAATTGGATTGAACGTAAAATCTTTGGAATGCGAACGTCGATGCAAATTTGCATAGGCACGTGGATTGTAGAAAATTAATTCGCTCATTCTTCTTTTCTATTTTAATGTTACCAGTATATATCAAGAAAGAGTTTGCGCATTTAAATGCACGTCGTGTTCGATTTATCTATCGAAAAATCTTGTTTGATGGGAGAAATATTGTCAGGAATTCATTGTGACGGTGATAAACATTTTCGAAAAAAGTATTTATGTTGTGATAGTTTATTTACTAATATTTTGAGAAAATAAAAAAAGTACATTTTTTATGTTGTTAAAAAAAATATAACTTTTCGTATTGTTAAGTTCAATAACTTGTGGAAGACATCACAAATCGATATAATAGTAGATTTATAAAACTTTTTCCTGAGGTTGATATTTGAAAAATTGATATTTTTATAATTTATTATAGTTACTACTGTAAGCGGATATAGGAAACCTACAAATTCTGTATCTCATGAATGCAGTATAGTAGTATTGGGTAAATTTTATGTGGAAGGACATTAATATTTAACTTTGCATTGGATAAATTATTGCGTAAAAGACTAAGTCAATACGTATTTACATACTATATAGAAATTCATCTTAAGGTATAAAAAATTAAGGTATAAAAAATAGTAATAATATACGGTACTCGAGTATTTAGATTAACATCCTTGCGTGATTGTATAGGGTCATTTGGTCTAAGTTCTCTTGATTTTGTGCTCGACAATCACGTCTCCAGAGTAAAGTTCTAATTGTTACCATAACTATACTGTCGTCATTTTGTCACCCTGCTTTAAACAAATAAAATTTATTTAATAACACAAATATTGTAAAATATATACCCATTTAAGTTTTTCAAGACTTTTCTCTATCTCCAGCTTTCTCTTTTTGAATTTTATTGCTTATAAGTTATATTTATGCGGTCTGGTATATGCTCTGCTATATAAACGAAAATATTTATTATATATACTTGCATTTTGTACATCATTACTTTAGCTTAATAAAAATAATTTACATTTTGCAAATGTATATATAAATATTATACATTTTAAATTTACTAATATTCAATTGACCCTTACTTGAGATACTGCAGAGTGACGTACTTGACACTTTGGTGTAAAATTCTTTTAAAACTTAAAAAATGAAATTAACTCTATAAAAAAAATTAAAACATTTAGAAAAATAGAGAGATTGATAACTTTAACAAGAAAGCTGGGATAGTTTGTATCCCAGTGTGTCATATAAGGAGTTAGAGATCTATATATGTAGATGTATGTACCACTTTCAATATTTCTATAAAATATTTCAAGTATTTACACCTTTAGCATCAACTATTATGCATTAATTTAAATTGAAAAACTATTCCATCCTCTCAACTGATTCTTCCTCTTCCTAAAGTGACAATAAATTCCCAAAACGTCTGTGCACCTATGCTTTAAAGTACAATCAACTGAATCAACTGCGACGCAACGTTTAAACGATCTCACAGGTAATTCTTAAACATCTGAATAAGAATATTTGAAGGAATAATTCTAATGTTTATTCTTTCCTGTCCAAATGCATTAAAACTTTCGAATGTGATCAAATGCGTTATACATAAAAATCAAATCAGAGAAAAAAGACAGAAAAGGAAATTGAATTACCATGAGTACATAGCGAGTCAAAGTTCAGGTTTGAATCTCTGTACGTTTGGAAGGTAAAAAAGTTGGTCTACGTCGGAACAAGAAGGGTACTCCTTTGACGGATCAGCGAAAGTAAGTATAAGAAAAAAAGTGAAAAGAAGGTGACGACAGGGAGTTTACGAGGGAGCATTACGATTAACGTATACTCTACGCGCAAGAAAGAACAAGCCTTAAAGCGAGAGAAGAAAAACTCGTACGTTATTCGCTCACTCAGCAAGGTGTATATCTCGAGAGAAGGGCTCTGAGTGAAATTGGCCCTTCTGCGGCTCGTCGGATGCGAAAAGCCAATTTCCCGCCCGAGACGATCGCGCAGTAAAAGTAGGTTCACGGCCTCTCCTTTCGCAACGTTTCGTATGCGCGAACAAATGTTGTTATGCACCTCTTCCCCTTGCAGCTATTTTCACCATTACGGAAAGATTATATTCTATTACGAGCACTCTTGCTCCTTTCTTTTCAGTCTAAGTACTAGCTCGCTAGTTTAATTTTGGAAACAAGATCAATCGAGCTTTTTTCATTTAATTCAATTACTGATCTACTACGCCGCTCGCTCTTACAAGATAACTTTTAAAAAACGGTTTTAATCGATACTGTTAGCACCTATAAACTATTGTGATAGTAATATTTAATTATTGATACGATTCGTTATTTAATCAATTACTTGTCAATTAGAACTTGTAAAAGTTCATTTCTCTCATCTCAGGATTAAAATAATTCATTGCAAGCGATTAAATCGGTTTGTTTACGACAGGAATCGTTTCTACTTTGCTCCTATCTAACTCAGTATCTCTCTCTCTCTTCGCTCACTCTACGCGTTCCTTCATCGAGAAAGTTCTACTAGTATCCTTGTATTGCAGGTATATAAATGCACTTTTCATTCGCCGAAAATGTAAAGCGAAACAAGACTGATAAATCTCCCCTTCACACAGCAAAAAGCAATTGATTAAGATACACACGCGACACATGTATACCTTGTCTAAAAATTAATTGGATCTGGAAATTGTAATTTGCAGTATGTAAGTATGAATTCAGAATATAACATCTTCTGTTTAAATAAATCCAAATTAAACTAGAAGTTTATAGATATTTCTATTTTGAAACTTTTTCACTCAAAAGTTTTAAAGCTTTCGATGAAATGATAATTTATTCCGAACACAAGTACATTATGCATAAATGAAATGCATATTTTGAGATATTATTGCATCACGAGTTACTTATTTCTGTACAATGAAACTTTGAGGAAAAAAGTATCTGCAATTTAGTTATTGTTATACACTATCAATAATACACACAATTTAAACGAATAAACTTTCTAGCACTTTAGAATTTTAATTGATATAAAGATTGCACGAATGTTCAAAATAAATGAAATTTAAAAACATAAAAAGTTTTCTCAAATTGCTTGAAAATGGTTTTTTTCCATTTACTTGTTGCACTGCAGTATATTCCATTTTTCTATACTACTTGTAAACATGCTACTAATATCTACTATATAAATAAGCCAATTCTATTTAAAATTAGATATGTTTACCTATCCTATATTTATACCATAATCGAGGTATAATCTTGTCGTAAGTTATATAAAGCAAACAAAAGAATTATACGATAAGTAATAAAACTGTATAATCCTTGGTTCATAATAATTTTCTGTATTTAAATATAGACGCCCATGAAAACTAGGAGGGCAAACGAAATGTAAAATCCGTGAATATATTCGCGCAATGCTCGCGTATTCAAATGCGAGGATTGTGGGTGGCAATTTAATCGTTTAAATATTTCTCCAAGATGTTCGTTCTCCTTTTGTCTGGATTTGTTGATGCATTCGCACGTAGACGCAAGCGCTTTACTAAATGTGAACATTACAAGTTCATTACACAGCAGACACACCAGCGGGTCTCTTTATTTCAATTCCGATTCGTCGTACATACAACTCACTGTTTATATATACGGTTCATTTTTAAGCGCTTAATTGCGCATAAGTGTTTAATACTTATTAACAATGGCTCAAATTTCTTTATATTGTAATTACGATATTGCAAATTTTTAAAACTATGATATTATTATTCATTCTGGATAATCAATTTTCTCTCGCGATAGATTTTGTGAAATGTTTGTACGATTTTATATTAATTCAGAATATGTGTTTTAATCAAAGTATTTAATTTTATGTTATCCTATTAAATAACACACTTAGGTTAACTGAAAAATTTATGTAAAATAATTATATCTATATGTCACCTTTCGAAATTTGAAAAAAATATTATATTTTGAAATGTTTGGATTGAATTAAGCCTGTAATTGTCCATTCATTTAAGATGGTTTAATAAAACTATAATCATTGTTTTACATTGACCTAATTCAAAATTTATAAATCCGATACATCCTTGATTTGAATTGATGTTACATACATGAAGGTTAATTACGAAAAAATTATTATTTCATACGTAAAACGTGATCTATATGTAAGATAAAATATTATGATTGTCGTATTTTTGTTTTATAATGATCTTTTTTTACAATGCATACGAGAATTATTTTAATTTAAAATACGAGCCACGTCACAAAGTTAAAGATTATAATATTTTTCTCATCAAAAAGTGTCACACTGATATAACTTTCCTATATGTAACTAGTCGGGTAAAACTGTAACATTAGTTAAAAAAGTTCTATCTTAGTTTTCTCGAGTTTTTGGGTGGGAAGCAACTTTTTAATTGAAAATCTTCTATTTTAAACGTCTTTCTTTTCAAACAAAAAGAAGCAATGTTTTTTCTTCCCAAAAAATTGTTATTGGCAAGTTTATAACATAATCGTTTCCATCGGACACTTGTGGAATTGCAACGGTGGTGTAGAAAATCGTTGAATCGTTATCGATTGGTTAGATATAAAGAGAAGTAGAATAGAAAAGAAATAGTGACGGTAAAAAATACGATTAATTTCCTTTTTCCTCCGTGCGATATCGATTAAGATAAAGCGATGACATAGAAACTACATTTACGTTGACATATTCACGTACTAATTTTAAACTGTATTAAAGTCGTAAACCGTATACAAAGAAATACCGTGCGATATACTTTACGATATCGCAGTAATTAGGAAAGGCCGATTAGAGAGGGATTATAAATTTATTTATTTCGTATTAATAATTCTTTTTTCTGATTTAATGTATTTCAACATTTACGTTTATTATTAGAATAATTAGTTAATACGAAATACGTGTATGTATAATGTTTTTACAAAAATGTGTAAAGATTAAAAGATTTTTAAGATTTCTAACACAAGCTTTATCGGTGAGATTGGGAAATCAATTTTATTTCCAAATTAACTGTATATATTTGAAGTCTTAAGAGACAACCATATGCAGCTCGACTTTTCCTTTTTCGAGTCTGCAAGTAATGGACAAGCGAGCCAGGGGAGCGAGAAATTGCATTTAGCTGGATACGACGGGAATTCGGGAGAGGAATCGGTTCTCGTATAGATCGAGTTATTATAACGATATCAAGTGTATCGTATATATCTAGGTTAATAATAGTTTTTTCGAATGTATTTATTTCGGGTTAGGAGTATGTATATTTGCACTATGTAATTTTATAGAATAATAATACAAACATAAATATGAATACCACGAATTGAGTCAAGTTTTTACAATTTCTGTATCTTATAAATACGTTTTTATGATAGTGTCATATGGAATACAAATGCAATTAATTAAATATTATTTCTCATGGTTAAATTTGGACAATGATTTTATTGACTGCATATAACGAGATATCCGAAAGAATAACTAGTCGAGGATGGCAGTGCTGGGAAAACTGTTGTATAAAATCACAATTAAACGTCTAGAACCAATAAAAATCTAGAGCAGCACAGAAATATACCGGCCCTTCCCTTCATTACCCAAAAGAAATATACATCATTACTATTGCTTCTTCAGCATAAAACCTCCTGACAAATAAATATCGATTCTTCGCGGTTGAATAGAATAAGCTCGTATACCGAATCGTACATTTGGTGGCATAAAAGTGAGGTCGCATCTATAATTCAAACTTGCGGATCATTCGATATCTGATACGTATACGGGCATACACATACATATACATCAGGTGCTCAGTGCAGAGATGAATGAAAGAACATGTGATGCTATCGACACGTTGATCCCACGAATTTTCGTCGTTAAATATACGTCTACGTACATGCACACAGGGTAATGCAATTTATACACTGGTCTTCACAAGACTTTCAGTCGAAACTTGGTAATTGAATTCGTACAACGGTGTAAGCTAGCTCGTTAGTCAACGTTATCCGATATTAATTAATATTCCCACACGCTTTAACAAGTAATTGAGAAATTCAACTTTTCGATACTTCTTCAAACTTTTTCGGAGATACTCGGATTGACAAAAAAATTGATTTTATTCGACAGTTGTTATCAGCTAAAACCGATTTGATATTCGTTCCGTAAAAAATAAAGTATGAAAAGTTTGCGGAAGAAAACAAAAAAAAAGAAAAATAAAAACGTACTCAACAAATCGGTATCATGTGAATCTCGGTATTCGATTCGTAAAATTGAAATGAAGAAAAGTGGCCGAAAAGCATTTGATACTCTTTGTCTAGAGTTCCGGAAGTCATATAAATTCGTAGCTTATTTACGATAGCGCATCATCCGCCCGCGATGTTTGACTGCGTCGATTCTCCGCGACATTAACCTAGTTCTCTTCTCCTTCGCGATATCGCGGTATACTACCCATTGCTTTTTACACCTCGGCTTCTAGCTCTTCTTTTTATTATATATAATTCGTCCTTCTTTCTTTTTACTCTACACTCGTCCGCGATATTTTGTTTTTCTTCCACCGGTTTCATATAGTATTATGCCGTATAATGTTGTGTCTGCTAATGTTTCAGTTTGACTCTAAATAATATCTAATTTAATGATTTTACGTCGAGTATTTAGTAGATTTTTATTATTAATATACCTCTAATTTTAATTCACTTGTTTTATAAATTCAATATCTCTGCACTACTAGAAGTTTCGCATAATAATTTGATTAATTTTTCAACAAAAAATATCATATTTCCCCAGTTATCTCAAGAAATGATAAAATTTCAATCAGGGTATGATGATTCATAATTTCTATTACGTAAATTATCTTCACTGCGCGGACTGAGAATAATTTTTACAATATATAAACAATTAATTGTATAAAAATTATCAGTTACCAATGGAAAATATGATAAGAAATTCACAGTAAGTAAGAAAAAGTCTCGACGTTAAAAGACAGATTTAATTATAATTAAAATAACCTAATAAGTATACAATAAGTCGTATTATTTATTATATATATTTAATTCGAAAGTAATTTTGATATACATAAATTTTTTTACAACAAGACATATATAGCTGTAACACAAAAAATGATATACAAAAAGCATTTCTCTCGCACACGTACGTCATTAGTCAAACCTTCCTGACTTTGTGAGAAGCAATTAAGCTAATTTCGTACAGTACGTAAATCGGTGGTAAAACCTTTGTAAACTTGTCTAATGAAAAATAGAGACGACAAACAAAATAGAAAGTACTTAATAAAACACTTTTTTTAATTCCTACTTCTAAAACGTTTTCTTCCCATCCCTTACACTCTTACTCGAGGTAATGTCTTTTTTCTCGTGAACGAAACGACTTCTGCCATTATTCCACGAAAGATCGTTCAAAGGACTGCAAAAATATATAAAAGTCTTCTGATTTCCAGCAGATGCTTTGAATTAATTAAAGGAGAGGCGGTGCACACGCGGTTAAAGCTTTTAAAGCTTTCGCGTTTGTAGCTTTTTTATGGATTATTAAAGCGACTTAGTTTGACTAAAAAAATGACGACGCGTGGACCTGCATTTCAGTTAACTAAATAAATTTATTTCATTTTTATTGTTATAGTTTTATACTTTTCAAGTTAATGATAGCAGGACGCGCGAAAATTTTTTATTTATTAGCGTTAAGTGCACATTTAATTAAAACCATATTTTAGAATATAAATTAATTTTTATAAATAAAGATATTTTATTTTTAATAAGTATTTTTTTAAAACTCATTATCTGAAATCCTTCACTGAGAAAAATTTGTTAGTATATAAATTACTATTTTAATGGTAAAACGAAGACAGACTTACACAATTGAAAAAATTGCTATTAATAATTAATGGCAAAAATTGCCACCATTGAGCAAGAAATATTATTAATGCTGTCAATTTTTACCATTATTAATAACAATATTTTCAATTGAGTAAGTCTATCCTCCGTTTATCATTAAAATAGTAATTTATATTAACAAATTTTTCTCAGTGTTCAAGTAAAAATTTATGAATGATCTCCAGTTAACCCATTATTGACATTACTGTATAATAAATGAAAGGGAAGCTGCAGATTACTTCGTATAATCATTAAATTTATAACCAATTAATTATTTTATTAAGCGGTATATTAAATATAAAAATACATAATCCAAAGAATTAAATATATAGAAAAAGGTGTCGCGTCACTCACGCAACGATATCGATAAAAATTTAACTACGCGACGTCTTTTTTTTGCACAATTGAAAATGTAAAATTTACGCGTAACCCTCTATGGTGATCGTAAAATGCGTCTTTACGTGACATTTACAGAAGGAAAATGCCACATCTGTGAGATTTTGATCGTAAAAATTTTTAATTTATACGAATATAACCATATCGATCTACATCAAAGCATATACCGTTCGATAACAAAATCCGCGTAAGCGTTTTTATATTTTTCTTCGCATTTCACACTTAATATCTTCGTAACGACCTACTTAAATTTAGGAATGGATAGGTTTCAAGGTGCGATGCGAATTTCCATAATTTAAGAATGCGAATAAACGTGAAAGAGCATGCTAGGAATTGTTAAGATTCTTGACTTTTTGAATAGAAATAAGTGTATAATAAAATTATTGTAGGTATAGCATGTACATAAAAATTTAGTACAATATCACCAGATGCAACAGGTTACAAATTTTGCATATCGTTAATGAATAAAAATGAATAAAAATATTCATGAAAATTTCTATGCAAAGTTTTAATGCATTTTCTACAAATTTACAAAAGTGAAGAGTCCTTGGAACAAAAATGTCATTATGCATTTTTATAAAAATTGCAAGTATATCTCCACGTTGAAAGGTAACGTAACTTTTTTGAATAAAAAGTGTATTTAAAAGAAAAGCGCATTTTGGGCACATTCTATATATTAGCGTATTTTCTAATTTTTTAATAGGATTAATTTTTTTCGATAAAATATCCAAAGACTGGAGAAAAAATAATTTATGAATACTTAGATTTTTACTAGGGTTATTTGATTAATATAAAATCTACGTTTTTATTTATATAATATTATAAAATCATGAAAGAAATAAATTAAACTAAATAATTAATAATAAATCGCGATATTATTTTAGATATGATATGCTAACGACGGCAACAAATATACGTATAATATGTGTATATCTTTAAGTATTAATGTGCATATATATCATCCGAACGATATTATTATACTTCTGGTGTACATATCTAAACTCGATGACAACATTATGAATAGTAATTTTCCCTTATTCATTCATTTATGTCTTGTATCAAATTTACTTGACAGACCCAGGATATTGAAAGAATCCGGTATCACCGTACAATCGAGGTATCTTGGTCGATCTAACAAGACATAGATGGATGATTCAAGAAAATCACTTATACGCACTTGTATTTTCGGTCTAAGTAACTAGTTAAACAGCTAAAATCGTCTGATTTACTTACCTACAACTAGTGACAGTTTCTTATTTGTGTACACTATGTAAAATATGAGAATAAGCGAAGATTAAAATAACAGTAGTTTAATTAATATGTACGCGTACACAAGTACTTAGCGATACCAAGCGTTTTACAGAATAAAAATAGTAAACAGAATATAACATCGAAAGTTATTAAATTTAAAAATGATGAATAGCTGTTCAGAGAATTTATATATAACAATCCACAAACAAAACCATACGTATACATGAAAATGAAAAATCTATTTTTATATTAAATCAATTGTGAACGCCAAAAAATAATTAAAATACTTGAGTGTTATTATAATTGGCGATTGACATTATTTAAAAAAAGTTTCTCTTGCACTTACGATTTAAAAGTATTTTATCTACAACGTGTACTAAAAATATGTACACAATTATTTACTTATTAAATGGTGAGAACTTGAAAATAGATAAATGCATTTATAATTTAAAACACTTTTGAATATTGGAGAAATGTATGTATACCATTAAGAAAAGTGTTGAATTCTAAAATAATATTATGGTTTGCCTTTATACATCCGACTACTTACACTAAAAACAAATGCCAAAAAAATGACGAGCTAGAAAGAATAATAAACCAGACAAGAGAGAAAACTTTCGTGTGCGTCATTTTCCAACCTAAATAGCTGTAAGCTGATAATTAGGGTAAAACTAAAAAAAAATTAAGATCTTTGTATCTTTCAGTATGAAATAGTAATAAATATGGTTAAATTTTTTTGGTGTGCATCTTTTATTGGTTATTGACACCACTTTCCATTGTTTTCCTAATTGGTGTAAGTATAGACAATGTGATTAATTCGTCATTTTCAAAATTGATTGTAAATTGAATTCTGAAATTCAAAATGAAATGTATTTGATACATTTTCTTTACTATAGCGGTGTCAAAAAATTGAATTAAAGTGTTAAACTAAACCGAAATCCGATAACGATCTAACATAACAGAAGAAACGGATATTTTTGTTAAGCAAATCGTTAAAAATCATGAAGAAAAGGTAACTTGGTTTCCTCGAATAGAAAATCGATGTATTTTCCATTCACTCGAGCGAGTAATACAACGATAACCCTGTCTCGGTTATTTTGTGTCGATCGAGACCCAAGGAAACCTATAACGACTTCACGACATTCGGCAATAATGGCCGATTTCCCCATTGAGGCGACCACAGGGAGAAATGTAGGGGAAAATGGGGAAGGGAAAATGTAGTTTTCCGGAGAATTTTTCATATCAAGAGTTTTGCGAGTTTGTTTATATCAAGGAATGCCTATTGACCTTTCGAATTTCTTCATCGATCGGTGCGTGGCTGACCGGTATAGTTAAAAAATCAAGAACAATATAATTCAGTAATAAATTGTTAATGTACAGTTTGCATTCAGATAATCTGCATATTGAAGAGATATACATTTCTTGAGATATAAATTTCTATAATTAAATGTAAATCATGTTAATGTTATTTACATAGCTAAAATATAAAAGTTTAAAAACAAAACTTAATAAACTAATAATTTTTCATGTATTTAATTGTCAAATGAAAAAGTGATATTATTTTAAAGTATATAATCCTTTCTATTTGAATTGCAATGTGTATTTCATATAACAAATAAATGACATTAATGTTTTTCCTTATAGCTTGATTGTCATTAAAATAACACGATAATACCACGTACACTTTTAGAAATTTTAATCCTGTACTGCTTACTCTACCTTTATAATTAAGTACTTAAAAGCATGTATCAGAGCATAATCCGGATATACCCTTGTTAGATATGTAATGGCTATAAAACTTATTCAATAAAACATTTATTTTGATACCAAGTTTTTCCCTATAAGTGTGAGGGATTACTTTGAAAAATGTATATAACTTTAAAAGTATGATGTTTACATCACTTATTTTTGTTAGTCATATATATTGCGAAAATTTTTTATATCTATGTCGTACGATAATTTATTAATATAGTTTTCATTTAGTCGTTAATTTTATAAATTTTTAAAAAAGTATTTTTAAAAAACACAATATATTCTGATGTTTTTATATCTGTAAAAAAAGAGTAAAATTGAACACTAATGCATAAATATTTACAATCATCATTTTATCGGAAAAACATAAGTTTAAAGAGGTAGCTTTCATATTTTTAATTAGCATCGTTATGTTACACGGAAAAAATTAATTACCGTGTAAGCTGTAACTTGTTAAACAGGAATACTTTTTTATAATTTAATAATAAGGATTAAGCATTAAAGTTATAATTAAATAATTATAAAAAAATCTTCCATATATTTTTGAGTATATTTTTATATTTATATAAAAAATTTAATTATACTTTTAAAACAAATGTTCGCAGTCCGTTGTTATGTTTACCACAAACTCAAAATGAAAAAGATGATACAAAAAAGTCTTCTTTAACGCAAGAAAGAGTGAATTAGTTTCATACAACCATCGAAACGAAATAACTTACGTTTATATTACAAATTAAATAGATAATAAAAGTTTTAGCTCAAAATCAGAACTGATTGCTACAATATCAATTTGCCATAAAATATTAATTATACGTGCATATCAATCCGCGTATATTTTACATGTATATTATACTAAACAGTTATAGTAATATAATTTAATGACTCGTTTTAGATATAAATACCTTCAATTCACTTTGATAGCCTTGATTCACCGGGCTATACGCAACGACCACATGCCTAATCTTATAGCTTTTGAAAATACATAATTATTTATGATTATAGTTGATCCTCGACCAATGCGCTAAATTCACACGTTGAATTGAACCGTAAGTTTCGTGTGCTGTGCGTATACTGTAATTCTCATCGACGTAACAATATTTATTTATTTAAATTTATTATTATTTGCTTACGTTGGGGTAACTGTACAAAAAAAGTTTTGAATTCGTTTAGTGACATTCACACCTTCACTATCCGGACGAATTTTGAAATTCCAAAGCGAATATTTCTATACGCACACTTGGACGATCATAAAAAGTTATGAACTGTTATTTTTTGCTTCGCAATACCGCGCACGTAAGTGACTTCCTTCGAAATCGAAATCCGCTTTCCTCCGTCTTCTTAACCGTTGCTTCCTCTATACGTCTCATTTTATCATCTATTGATGTTGGCATTACTGTAATTTCGATGAAACAGGTGGAAAATTATGTTTTTTTTCACCTCCATAGTATAGAGTAATTTAAGCGATATACTCGATTTATAAGAATTTTAAAAATATTATTTTAATTAATGTGTTATAAATTTCTGCAGTCTTAACGATAATTCAGTGTTAAATAAAAACAAGAATCTCACTATTATTATATCAGTTAATATAATTATTTGTTTTTTCCATTATAGATAACTGCATACCTATGCATAATACATTCCACATATTTTCACTATTTACATTAATTATTAGTTTATAATTAATTATACGCTATAATTCGCTATTATTGGGGCTACTAAAAAACATACGTTGTTCGATAAAATATATGAATAATAAATTCAATAAAATTTAATCAATAACTTTTAAACAAACCAACAAATTTTATTTATATTCAAGCGAATATGATCAATCCTAATAATTATTCGCGTGAAAAACATTTTGTATAGTTTTTTATAATCTGCTTATTTTCGCATTTAACATTGTAAAACAAAATTGATTTGAGTGATACCTATGATTATAATATATATTATCTACAAATAAGATGTACATTTGTTTTTTTATTTCATTTTTCCATGTCCTGTTAATGTTTATCTTAACTTTGGAGAAGACACGGAAACACGGAAGGAATTCAAGAGTTGTGCAACGTCAGCCAGCGTCGCGTCAGCAGCTGACGACTCATAATCCTATAGGAACCTTAGCAGGATTTAACCGACAAAGCTAAGGGTACTTACCTATTGCCCGCGTCGTCAATGACACCCCACTAGTTAACGATACCCAATTGTATCACCAATCACTTGAACTACAGGATTTCAATTAGGATTTCATGCTGCAGACGAGACAACATTGTAAGAGCATCAATTGTCACTCGTACCTCTACTTCGTTCACAATATTTTAGGCTTACTAAAATTAAAGTTGCGGATAATCATTCGTACATTAAGTAACCAAATTATTAATTAGTAGCAATTATAGTTTCAACCGCGGTGCTGTTTATTATTACAATGATATCAAGGATGTCTATATTTTGAAACAATCTTAATGAAACAGTAAGGAAATAAATATATAAGAAATAAATTTAGTAAATCTTTGTATATAATGAATTACTAAATTTTATTTATAACAAATTATTTTACCTATATTTTAAATATTTTTTACATTCTTACATTACAGCGACTCATATTATTTTACTGTTTTATTCACACAATTATTTTTTGTCGGATACATTACTCTTTGTTTTCGCCCCACTACTTCTCGTTACACACGTCCATCTAAAAAATTTCCCTCTTTAACCAGACGCGTGCATACGTGCTTACAATTTTTCTTCACGATTTTGATGAACCAATCTAGATCAAACACCCAATTTCCCAAACACGCAATATTTTTCTACCAGATAAAAAAATAAGAATATTCACCAAATTTATTAATTTGTTTTTCTCCAACATATACGTGTATGAACGTGTGTATATGTGTGTGTGTGTGTTGGTGTGTATGTGTGTGTGCGTGTAATGTAACTATATCGGTAATTCTTCGAGTCACTTTACGACTGCTCAAAAAGGGGGAGAGAGGAATCACCGCAATCAACCGAAAACTTTTTTTCCTTATACATTATCACGTTCGCAATCTGCGCCTATAATCCTCGGTATCGAAGTTTCGTAATAAAGGATTTTTCCTATCAGATTTCTTTGGAAAAATTGGCTAGCCAAAAAGTTATTTTTACGTTGCCATAAAAACTTATCGATAATTAGCTTGTAATTTTTATGCGCGAAAGTTTGAGTCGCGCATTTCTATGTATATGGATACGCGCCTTTTTCCCTTTTGCAGAAAATTGAAAATCCCTGTCGACTTGTGGATTTTACAAACGGGAACGTGCTTTTATTAAAGAATTTTTATGATCATTCGTAGGCGTTACACGAGGAGCGAAGCTTTATGCTATTCTTTGTCGAGATATTGTTTGCGTATAAAATTACTCTAAGATGCTTTGAAAGAATTCGCTTCGATAGAAATATGAGGTGAAAAAATTTTTCACTTTGTGTGTGTGTGTGTGTGTGTTTGTACGTATATTGCTATATTTTTCAAACTACTAAATCAAGTTAGCTCGTCATGGACATCTCTTTTCGATTGCCGAATTCGGGAAAAAATATTTGTTTTTGGTTTTATAAATTTGTTTTTGTTTTATTTTTCTTTAAAATTATATTTTTTAATATTGTTATAACTCTACAACTGTTATAGTAGGAAAATAATTTTTTAGAGAAAGATAGTATTTATGATAACAGCGCTCCCTATATTTTTTCAGCTAAAAAGATTTAGATATATCGAAGTAATAGAGCATTGTATATTTTTTATATCTCTGAAACTAGTCGATAAGTATGTTTCTTAATAGTAACATAACATGTTTCAAAGTACTTGCAATTTCTAAATGCTGTATATTTTGGTACCCATTATTTTTGGAAAATGCATTAATCTGTATAAAAAATATCGACTTTGAATTTAGATGATTAAAATTGTGCTAATCAAATTTTGACATCCTCAAAACTTTTTCCGAGCATTTTTTGTATAAAAATTTTTTTGTATTAATTTAGTGTGGGATCTAGATAATTTTAACGTAAGATTATTTTCTTAGGATTAATTTAATTTTATGTTAAAATAATAATATTACATATACGAGAACGATACATTAATTTGGAGGAAGCTGACCATGAATGGGCAACTGTTTTTCATCTAATTTAACCAATGAATATCAAAGATATAATAAATTGAAAAAATTAATTTTTTTAATAATTCAAAAGTAATAAAAGTAAAAATTTGATTGGTCTGATTAAAAAATATCATCCGCAACATTCAAAATTGTCAAAAATGAATTTTTGAAAAACGAAAATTGTCTATAATACAAAAGTGAATAAATAGATCCAAAAACGAATATTTTTATCGAATGCACATAACGGAAAGGAAACTACATGTCCAAGTCCAGCGATATTGATGAAGTAGTTTCAGAAATACAGCGGTATAGATATTTCAAAACCTACTTGTAACAAATTTGTAACAAATCAAAAAAATGTTATTATTACAAAGTTTGCTCTACGAGGAAGCAAAAGAAAATGGTGAGAAAAAAGTGAATTTATAACTGGGATGACTCGCTTTGCCTACGAAGGACGAACGATTTGTTTAATAAATGAGCCCATCCCTAGAATATACTCAAAGATGGGGGAGTCATAAAAAATCCCGTCACGTCACACACATGCGGGTCTCTTTCCCTATTTGATGATAAAAACTGATTCAACCATCACGATTCCTTATCCTTACCTTGGCATAATCTTTATAGAGGCTCTTTACGGATGTTTATTGAGAGAATATCCGGGTAAACTGTGCAACGGTTCAATTTAACGCACTTTGTCCGTTGTCGAGTATACATGCCAAAAAATTTGTCATAATATATCATTAGCAAAATAAACGAATCAGTTATTTTTATTTAACAGGTGTTGCACAATTACTGTACTTGACATAAAAATTTCACGTAAAAACAAATATTTCTTTAATAATACAAGTATCAATTTTTCAAAGAAATATACTATAATTTGGCCTAAGAATTTAGCCAAATATAATTTTGTACTGCATAAACAAACGAAAAGTACTAAGTGTCATTATTAATATTCCATAGCAACCATTATATAGAATAAGAAACCCTATACTATATTACATATTGTACTTCTCATTCATACAATAACCGAACGTCAATTTGAGGAAAACCGCATTTTACTGATATTCCTATTATCAACATACAAATTATTCCACTTAGCCGCATGTACTATAAATAATACAATTACGTATAAATAAAAATATTTGTATATTTTGAATCTATAAATTCGATAAATGAGTTCTTAAACATCAATAGAATAATTTAATTACATTAATAATTTGCTGGAAAATAATCATTCAGACAAATTTATCATATTATTAGATAAGTATAACCTTTGTACAAAAGTAATACGTGAAAAAGCGAGGTTTAATTAAAAGATCCAACGACCTTGGAGCTGTCGTATTCAATGTGGGAGGGAGATCGATCGGTTTGCTTCTGTTTCCTTTCTCTGAATTATCGTTGTGTTTCCTCTTTAATGTGCACCCGTGATAGTTTCATTCAATGGATTTAGGTGCAAATAGGTAAAAGATTGCATTTCTCTTACAAAAGGAGATCTGTTTAAAAAGTTTAATTATTGTTGTTCAAGTTTGCCTTTGTATGTTGATACTTAAATTGTTTAGCTTTGCTTCACAAAATATTTATAACGCATTAATTCACTTCCTAGTAAATGTCAACATATTTCAGAAACAGCTGTTTTTATAAATACATGCTTAATGATCAAACAATAGGTTTACTTAACCTTACAATGATTAGTTTCCAATTGAGTTGTTAGTTAATTATAAAAATTGTATAATCTTTTTCTAAATTCAATGATGAACACCGCAAAAAAAATTACTTTTCTTCTAAATATTTTAACGGACGAAAAAATGTGTATAGGATGAATTTAAAAGATATTTTTGTAAACATTGATAAGTTGAAAGTCGATACGCTCAGTATTTGTATTTTTGAATGAATTCCATAAAGTACGAAGATTTCATGCTCTACATCGTACCAAAACTCCCGTAGCATAAAATATTCTATTCGAAATATGCATCGTGCAGTAGACGCGTTTGTTGTCATCCTCTTTAGAATTCTATTACATCTTTACGTTCATTTGAAACTGTAACATATTCTTATCCATCTCTTTAATCTTTATAAGAAACGACACCTTTAAATTCATTCTTCTTATTTTTTATACTCCGTGTACGTATAACGACAATCGAAAGAATTATTACCGTAACAAGTTTTTTTTCTTTCTCGTCGATAAATATTAAAACGACCATTGAAAATTAAATGTCTAAAAACTTTACAACTAAAATGTAAGTGCATTTTTATAGACTTTTCTTTTTATAACTTTGTGAATTTTGCAGCTTCGAATTTTCTCAGTAGAGTTTATTGACGGCAAAAGATATAATTTTTGTTAAAATAATAACATTATTAAAATATTTATAAACAAATTTTATCTTTTTATGACTGGAAATAATTAAATTAGTTATATTCATTAAGGATGTGTCATACCCGGTAGGTTACCGATTGATCAAAAAAAGATAATTATTACATTAATTTTAAAAAATGCGCAATTTTATGTAAAATCCGAATACAGAAGCACAAGATAATTAAATAATAAGTCATTCTACAAAGTTTCAAGTCAATGCAACAAAGACACCCTAAAAATTTCTGCACCGAAAATGTATACGATTCTTCGTGATTCTTCGGTGCAGAAATATTTTCAGGTGTCTTTGTTGTATTGACCTGGAACTTTGTAGAATCACTTATTATTGAATGAATTAGTGCTTCTGTATTTGGGTTTTGCATAAAATTGCGTATTTTTTTAAATAAATGTAATTACCTTTTTTGGCTCGGTCGGTAATCCAGCGGGTAAGCAAGCCCCATAAAATTAGACAGCCACTGCTAGAAACTTTAGCATTCTGAAACGGCATGTAAGTAATAACAACATTTGTATAATAACGGATAAGCAATTTAAAAGTCGAATATATGTTAAAAAATATATTGTCGAAATCATCGAAATTTATAAATTTACAATTGACAGTGTGTACTAATAACTACACGTGTGTCAACAAAGATAAGACATGTAGGAAGAGTGCAATGTGTCTTTACAGTTTGTTGCAAACTATGTGTAGGTAAACTTAATATTGATTCTAAATCATCTTTATATTAGACAACCTCGATGCATTTCTCCGGTATATTAATTAAACACATTTTATCCTTTTCAGATTATCCACTCCAGTTTAACTTTATCATAATTTAAAATGTTTACCACTATAAAAGTATTTACCACTATAACAATCGCTCTATGATCATAATTTCGTAGTTGTGTTGTTTTAATATACATATATCATGATCATTTTATCATGAATTTATTATCACAAAACCAGAAAGTACGTGACGTTTTTGACGAAGTTTATCATCATAAACCTCATCACAAATTGGTGATTTATCTTCAATTTTCCCATATAATGATCAAAAAATGAATTTAATTTTAAAATAAGCTATAAGAACACAACCTACACAATCACTTTTAAAACAAAGAATAAAATATCGATTAAGTAAATAACTCCGTAAGTAAATAAAGAATTGAAAAATATAATTATACAAATGGTCATGGAGGAATAAAAAAAGGACAAAAAGCAAAATGTATGAATTTATCACAAGCGTTTAATAGATATATTGGCAGCACTTTAAATATTGGTTGAACGTTGGTATTGATTTAATATTGTTCTTTTTAGCTTGGACTAAATTTAGTCAAAGTTTATTTATAAAATATAGTATAATACACACCCGAGATCATCCTTTTTAAGAGAATTGCTATGTTTATTACTAAATAATTATTAAATTTAAAAACTTTTCAATATAACAAGTTGAAATTTGAAATTACAAGATTTTCTCAAAAAATTCGCATATTTCTTATTTTGATACGAATTTACAATAATAATAACACAAATTCATAAACTCAATATTAATTCGATATATTACATATTTTGTTAAAGATATATAATAATAAATGCAATACAAAATTAATAAAATTGCATTGAAGCAAATAATAACAAACAAGAAGCAAATAATAAACTGCATTTAAATAAATTGTAGAAATTAAAAATGGATTGAATGTTACACATGAAATATTTTTTGCCTACCTACGCGTAATCATCCTGAATGTTTATGCAAGGTAAACAAAAACGGAAAAACTTGAGGGTGTGTGGCAATTTAGCTGTATATAGATGTATATAGATTTTACTTCCAGAAGTGGATGTTACGACACACACGCGTGTAAGTATATTACTAACACATACGAAAATGAAGCTGTTAAACGAAGCATTAACAATGTCAGTTGCTTTTGATGACCGGGGGGATAACCTCACCAATTACTTGGTTGGTGCACAACGCGCATAATTAACGCTTGTGTATTTGGTTTCAAAAGTTCCAAATTTCTACAATTGATCTCTGTATACCTTTGGGGCTATTAAATTATGTTTTAAAATCTATTATAATTAGCTTTGAATTGCACATACCGCACTTTCTAGAAACATTTACTGAAAGTCTACTAATTTTTACTAAAAGTGTAGAAATTTTTACTGAAAGTCCAGTAATTTTATGCGTTTGGGAGTCTTACCGTATTAGTGAATGTTAAGTAAAATTTACTACGTTTTTCTCTCCGTGTATGATATGTAAATTCCAATTAACAATTAAATTTATATGCGTATATAATATATAATATCGGTCTTTCGTTAATAATTAAATTCTTGTTCACAAGTATTATAAGGAGCTTATCTTTATTGTAAGGGAAAAATTCTCGTATTACTCATTAAAATTGTATTAAGAATATAAAAAGGTTAGGTTTCTTATATTATTTTCCGTAATCTATAATTATCAATTAGTTCGCACGTTGAGATTTTATGATTTTCTCGCGTGACTTAAAAAACAGAAAACCTTGCAAAGATTCTTACAAATGACAGCTGTACCATACCGTATTTATGAAGAAAGAAAATAGTACGATTTGAAGTAGAATTTATTAATAGATTATGACAAAGGTAAACAATTATATTCTAAATAATTATTGCTGAAAAATTAACAATTTTATCCGAATAGTGCTATTAAATGAGAATAATAAAAGTATTCACGTAACGAAACATATTTATACAATGTAGAACATTGTGTGTTTAAAATACAGAAAGAAAAAGAATCGTATTAAATTTTTTTATAAAATAAAAATGTCAAAAATCTCAAAGAAAAATAGAAGAATTAAAATTAAAAATAAAGTATAAAAGACATTAATACAGAGTTTCTATAAAAATACCGCACAATAGAACTAAAATTCCAAAAAAAGTAAAGTTTAAAAATGAACAAAGCAATTTATCATTTTACACGCGCTTAAAATCGTATTATTCTTTATCGGCGATTTACGTAGTTAAAATGGCGCATTAACACAAACATTGAGTATAGTAACAAATGAGCGCATACATCTTAAAACACTTTATTTGCACGTCGAAACTGGGCGTCTGGCCATTATCGACCAGAACTACTTGTTTACCAAATTCCGTCACTTTTATGCCTTGTAATACAGAGCTTTTAATTGCAACAATACAGTCCGTCTCTGTATCGTTTAAATGTGGTATTTTGTGCTATTTTTCAAAGATTTACCCTAAAAAATTTTTGGAGCTTCGTGATGATTATCACCGCCTGAGTAAAATAATTGTAACTACTTTTATAAGAATTGTATCCTTATGGCTTATATATCGCTATTTTTAGGGTAAATAAATAACTTTTATAATAAAAATTTCTAAACAGTTACTTTTTTTTTCAAGAACTATTATTTGTTACATATTGCAAGATCAGCGCTATTAAATTTTTTTAATTTAATTTAATATTGTACATATGCGACTCAAAATTCAAATAAAAAACCTGCAAGGAAATTGAATGAATCATCGTAAATATATTAAATATTATACGAAAATTCAAAGTTTACATTATCAAATTTCATTAATAATATTTCAAAAAATGTTACAACCGCTTTTGTAAACTAAGATAAAACACGGACACATTTAGTTATACAAACCAATAAACCGAATATAATTAAATATCCAATATAATTCATCACATCGAAATGTCTATCATGTAACATTAATTGAAATGGACGGTATTATGTATTATAAATTGTTATTGTTGACGTAACTATATGAACACACTGTGCTTTGCGATCATTTAATTTTGTGCTCCGCAAATTAAAAGAGCGTCGCTGCGAGACTCACTCGAATATCACTGCATATATTTATCTAAGCAAAATCTACTTAACCGTTCGCTACACACTGATACGTATACCTATACGTAAATTCATATGTATACGTTGTAACAGTTCAATTTTAAACGATCCGCCTAACTATTGAGCTATTGGTACTATCCGCGAAACTGTTTCGAACATTGGTAGTCATGTTGAATGACGTGTGTTTTTCGACAACGAGAGCGAATATACGTGATCGTTGTGGCCGAGGCGGCACGTAGCTTTTGATACTTCTGCGGCAACGAACAAAGCGAGAAACTTGTAATATAATGTTTGTTAACGAATACGTTTTAATTTATTAACTTATAATAATTATAAAGGATTTGGTGGTCAATTCGCTGCGGAAATACTGAGGAGCATTGATGTCTGCAGGAGATAAACAGGCGATCATCCAGCTTCTCAGCTTCAAAATTCGTTAATTTCCTTAAGAGAGCCCTGTTACCAAAGTTTAGCGTATTTCGTACGATCCAAGTGATACGAGAGAACGTGCGCGATGTTTGTGTTTCATTTAGATATTGACAATCATGATCTGAACCCGAATATAGAAGCGAATCGTTTATCATTTTTCGTCTTATAGCAAATCTTTATTATGGCGTAGAGTAAATTTTTATAAAGAATGTAGTTTATGCAGAAACTGCTTCTTGAACTTAATATTCAATAAGATATTTTTTACTTTGACTATGGGTGTGAATGATAAAATCATTATTTTCGGTTAGATATTTAGTAAGTAGCACTCAGTTCTATTATATATTTGTTTTAATTAAATTATATATTTCTGTCTATTTCTATTTTGCACGAAACTTAATTTTTGATTAATACTACATTTAATTATTTTTACGTAAAGCGAATAAAATTGTAAATTATATTATTTTGTTATTGCTCAATTTAAATTAACTAAAACACTTACGTGAGCATTCGAATAAGAACTTATGATAATCTTAAAAAATTGTTGTTGGCCAATATCGTGTTTACATATGTTGTTTACTCAACCGAAAATCTACTTAAAAATAAGCAGCACCGATACACTTGAATTTCACTTAACTAATGAAGTGTATGTATGTGTAAGACGAATAAATTGTAAAAGTTAATATTCCAATATTGTTTTGACATAACAATTTAATAAATACCATGTTTATTTTAGTTCGTTTGACCAACCGTTTGGATAATATCCATAAAGAAAGTAACGCATTGTATTCAAATTCAGAAAAAAAACAGTCGTACAATAAAATGGTCAATAATATATAGGTATATATTTTAGTTAAAAAATAATTAGTCGAATTATTGTACCACAAAAACGCAACTTTAAAACATAATATTAAAACTTGCAAATTATTTTAATATGTTTAATAATCAACTTAATAATGTTTACATTTTACATAAAGTTAACATTTACTTCGAGTACATACTTGTGCTCTTGCTTCGATATTACAGTTTATAATGTTAATCAAATTACAACGATGTACTTTGAAACTATGTAAGTTGTCGAGAAAATTTAGTATAAATGTCGATAGGTACACATAGATGGAAGTAAGTGTGGAATATTATACACGAGAATAAGTGGCCCGAGGTTGGTGACATTGTTAGAGCCTCGAGGCACGTTCCGTCTTTCGGATTTTATTGCAAGGTACGAAAGTGTTCGCGAATCCCCTTCTTAAAGGTCCTACGATAATGCATCGACCCTTTTCCCGAAGGTTTTACGATGAATTTTGCACCTCATTAAACAAAGAGGATTCCGTTAATGCTCTCAACGCCTATGACGATTTCGTTTGCGATTTTATACCTTCCTCCATAAGTATATCTAATACTTTCTTCATTTGCATGTTATTTTAACTCGAGCGTTTTATCGTCTATCGAGGCAATAGTAATTCCTATGCGGTTCAACTGGAAAGGCATTTCAAAGTCGCGCGCGTCTTTATCTTTCGATTCGTGTAGGTATATAATCCCTTGGTATACGTAACGACCGAACGAAACATTTATTTCCCACATTATCGTTCTTTGGTGTTCAAGATATTTTATAAATTAAAATATACGTACAATTAGTATATTAATAAATTGGTAATAGCACAGTCTACAAGTAAATGCAGCTCGCATATAAACATATAGTCTTAAACTAATTTTGAATTACACACTTTACGGTTTGCGATTTACAACGCGAGCAACATTATCGCAGTACAATCGGTGGCGAGTCCATATATATGGCAAGCGTGTGAACTTTCGGCCTTTCCAAGAGTTGTTAATTTCTCATGCTATTAATCGGCTCGCCAGTAATTATACATTTTTTCATATATAATTAAACAGTTTCATATGGTTTCTTATATGGATTGATCTATATATTTAATTAATAAATGTTCATATAAATTAATTGAATCATACGATTTAGAGGCGAAATAAACTACTTTAACTTAGCATTAAGTAATCTCAGAATATCGCGGTGCCCCATATGTTATTCGATAAACATGTAAATCTACGGTAAGTACATGCTCATCACACAAAATCCCATACATATTCACCACCGCTCAAAAGTTTGAGTTCACTAAGTATAAATATGTAATGATGTAAAAATGGTATTTGTTTACATAAAGAATTTTTCGTAATTTATCGTTACATATATCATAAAGTTTAAAAACTAATCGAAAACTCTTTCAAAAGCCTTTAATTTTCATTGTACACAATTTTAATATACACATGTCAGGTAGAGATAATTTAAAATTCACTTTTTTGTCTTAAACTTTTGTTTATTAAGTACATAAAAATTTATAGTAAACTTTAATTACACATTCAATGAAATCTTTTCGAATTATCAGTCGAATAATCTCCAACAGGGTTTAGTAACATCGTTTAAACCAAAGTCCTTTAATTCCAAAGTTTGCTCAATTTTTACTTTAATGGACCCAAACTTTTGAACCAAAACTTACATACAAAATTCATATTCTTGAAAATCAAATGATTTAAATGCTCATTGGAATTGTATATATGCTCTCAAGCTTTCTCTGCATGAGTCTAAAAAAGATTTACCTCTGCTCTTGTTCTTAAATAGTGTTTAATTATTTTCAATGCAGTTTGTTCTAGAAATTTAAATGTATATATGTGGAATTAATAGATGCCACGATTGCAAAATCGAGGTATTAACTTTAATTGGTCCGTTAATCCGTATGCGTAAAGCCAGTATTAGTTCAATAGTGTATGCTTAAATGAATACTCTATAACTATTTGGAACAAGGTATATGGTGTATACCAAATTATCGGAATTAAACTAAAGTGCTAATTGTTTTATCAGAATTTTATGCAAATATTTTAAATCAATTCGCTCGAATAAAAGGTTGTTATTACAATAAAAATAGTGTTTCAATAATTTAATGAAAAGTTATTTACTTTATTTATATGCTGCACGTATTATTCATATCCTCATATAAACGATGTTATAGTTTCTTGATGATATGAACAATTCCTTTTAAAACGCGTAATTTAGAAATTGTCACAAATTGGATTAATGTTCATACGGGTATTGGATTAGTACTGAAGTATTATTTACAAGTTTTTAATATTATAACTAGTTACTTAATTTTATTTATGTTAAATTAAAATAGGATTAAATGAGGCTGTATACTTATCGAATTTTCATAAATTATAAATACTAATATGGTAAGTGACGTCTAAAGTAAAATTAGTCTACATTTGTCTTCTAACCTTCATCAATGTATTTGTCGGAGAAAATTGTATTAAAAACGTCGAGTCTCGTAATTTATGCTGGACAACGTACGCGACGAAACAACGATAAGGGTTATCGATTTAAATTCTGTCTCTATCTCTATCTCTCTATTTTTCTTTCTTTTCGTATCCATCTTCCATGGTCTTTCTTTTTTTCTATTATACAATTTTATTTTCTTTCACATTAAATCAATTTGTTTCATATTCGGTACTAATATATTAATTAAATTTAGTTTCCTTCTTCCCTGAACCTTTATAATGCAGATTAATTTTTCTAATATCGAATCTTTTAATTATCTAATTGAATAATCGATGAAAATTGTGTCGTTAAAAGTTTATTGAAATAATATTTTATTTAGAAACTAAATAAATTTTGCAGCCTGCATCGTGCAAAATGTTTTTCAACCAAAAGATATTACATATTGTTGCTCAAAATAATTATGTCACTTATCTTGAGTTTACAACATTTTAAATTTTCTGTACGTATGAGCTATGCATTAAAAATTATTATTCTTTAGTAGTAACCTAACAGAATAAAAATTAAAGATGAATAAATGTACCATGAATTTCCCGCATTTTCTGACGTTTCCACCTGGATTATGCTTAGCATCTTTTTTATGCTTTAAATTAATCTCACTCAGCACCCGGAATACGATGACCCTTGAATCTCAGTTTTAATCGAGGATAATATAAATGTAATCCTTTTCATGATATTTTAATACCGTGAAAACACAACAAGAAAGATTCATCAATGTCAAATATTAATAAAAACAAAATATGCAGTATCTCACACTAGATAATAAATTCATTAAAATACAATTAAAGTGTAAATATGAAATGACATTTGAATACTCGTGAATTAATTATATGTATATATGTGTTATAAATTAAATTATATAAATCAGTTTGTATCGTGTAATTTCTGAAAAGAAAACTTTTCACACGTATCGACTTGCTTGAATTAGTAAATTTCTTTCACACACTTGGGAAACTCCGGTATATAAACCGGTTAAATCAAATCACCATTACGTTTAATCCCGAAGTTTTTCATTTAATCGTTTCCAACAAATTTCTCGCTCAGTTTCGTTTGTCGCGAATCACTTTTTTCTCTTATCTGCATCAACGCGCTTTGTTTCTTCCTTTAACGTCTGCGTTTGCTGGTTTTTCGAACCAGTCTATCCTTTCTCTATACAACTAGAAAAAGAATCACAACGATGTTGAATTTATCATTGACGTAGGAATCGACTGAACCGATTGATTCTACGAGACGATGAAAAAAATTTAATTCTATCCGGTGGATTACTGATACCTACGCACTGTAAAGGAATTTTTATGATTACTTATTGTAAGCTTTCGATTTATTATTAAGTATAGCGAAACAATTTTGTTACTTTCGTCCATAAAAATAAATGATAATTCTAAAATTAAAGAGTTAGTGATTAATGATCAAAAACTTATATAATCATCATTTTTATTTAGATTATTGCAGAAGATTTATCGTGCATTAGAGATTTAAGAAACTAAAGTATCAAAATCGTTCATGGATTAGTTTTCGAGAAAAAAATTATAATCTAAAATGTGATTTTTATTAAAATTTGTTTACTTATAAAGTAGTCTAATGTGGAACTAACCATATTTTTGGAAGAAAATATTTAAAAAAATTTAAAGAAAAACAAAACTAGAGGGGCCGAAATATGTAAAGCTATACGCTTTTGCATTCCAGGCACGATCGTTAAATGTTTTAAAAAATAAACGACAGTAGTACTTAGAAGTTACTATAAAAATATATTTTAGTCAAATCAGTAAAATTGACTGAATTTTTCGATTGACTTGTTTACATGCATAGTCTTCATGAACGTATCTTTAAAAATATTGCTCGAATCAGAAAGTATTGCATAGGAAACATTCATTATTATTATTTTTGAAGACCATGTGCATAATCCAATTTCACAAAATTGTTAAATGCATTATATCTTCAACAATTTATGACCGATACAGCTGAAAATAGGACCACATACTTCTATAATTATAACAAATATACCCTGTAAATATCAGCTCAATCGATTAAAAATTAGCAGAGTTATTTTGATCACAGGATTTCATACATACACACATCCATACAATACATTTTAGGGAGAGGTTTGGATGAGTCCTAAGTTGCATAAATTCTATTTTTATCTCAATACATATACTTTTTTGAGGTATCACATATTTTTCGGTGATGAAAATATAAAGCACTTTGGTGTAACGATCGTGCCTAAAAAAGATAATTTTTTATATTTTTAATTAATGCCATCTAATATTTTCTATGGCAGTTTATGAAAAATTCAATTGGATTGTTCACAGTATTCTTATAATGAAGAAAAATTCTTGGAATATTTGAAACAGAAGATTATGAATAATATTAATTGAAAATTGACGAAATGACCTTTATTTTTTTATTTTAATAATTTTTTTATTACATTTTTCATATATATGTGTACTTATTTTATTACACAAATAAATTAATTTTTTTTACTTAGCTATAAGTAGCTATATAAGTTTCATTAGAAAATAATAATATTTTTAGAAATGTTATAACTTTTTGTTTTAAATAATCAAATAATACTATATTTTATTAATATATTATATGTAGGATCGACATGTTCATTTGAGAAAGCTACGTCTCAATTAATTGGCAGCAGTTTTATGTAATACAATACTAATATTTTGGAAGAATCTGATTCTTTATATATTTAATTAAAACTTGCATTTAAAGATTCAAGAGTTAGGGTCATATTGTTGTTCTTTTTGTATAAAAACATATCCAAGAGTTCCAACAAAATTCTAGACCCAAAGGTAAGACACACTTTCATTTTTTATAGTAAGAGTTACTAAAACTTCATTGTTCTCAGAAAGAGTGTCATGCCTTTGGGAAACAGACCATAATGCAACTTTGTTGATCGTTTTCTGACACTTGAAAATGAAGTCCAATACTTTTGTTACTACAATTACAATCCCATTGGCCCTTTATACTTTGAGTATAGAAGAAAAACATTACGTATTAGTTTTTAAACTCATCATTGGTTTCGTAGTGAAAAAAAGTAGATTTTCGCTAGTATATGATAAAACTAATACTAATCGCATTCTGCATTGTTCTAAGACGTGATAAGTGGGGCCAAAATGCATTTGTCTTCGTGCCATCCAGTTCACTGTGAATCAAAAGTCATAAAATATTCATTTATTTCGTTGACTCGCAATAAAGAATCATTGACCTGCGAAATTCATCGAATTTCGAGATGTTCAATTTTTGTTAAGTAAAAGAGAAAAAACAAAAAAATTGTATTCGCACTCGATATTCTTCCACCTTCTTGGAAATGGATCAGATTTTTTTCGATAGTGATTGAAACAACAATGTATTATTCAGATAAATTTACAAATAGTTCTTAATTTAAAAAAAGTGTGTCCATTTATTTTAATTGTTAAATAACTTTTTGATGCCGAAACCCGGGACATTATTTTCCGGTTATTCACGAACGATTTGAATTAATCAAATAAAAAGAGAGAACTTTTTTCGACGATCATTAGCCATGCCTTTAAGAAAAACGAAGCGATCTGAGAACGCCGAGCAACCTGCAACTAAACGAGGACGAGAAAACAGCCCTGACAAAGTAAAACAATTTTTTAAAACAAACGAAATTCGTCCTTAGTACGAGAGAAGGCTAATCTGAACGATGGCTTTCAGTCATGCAACGAGGACAGTCCATCAACGAGAATGACGACATCAATCTAACGTCGTTTCCAAGTGATTTCGAAACTGATGAGCTGCTGAATCCTAAACTGTCCGATTCTCAATAAAATATGCAGCAAAGAAGAACTATCTCGAACCAATTGCCGAACGACAGCGTGCCAACGACAAGGGTATTGGAGGTGCAAAAAACTATTAGTTACGACACTTGAAGAAATAATTTTTCAAATGCAAACGATCAAATGATAGTTAACATACAAAATACGCTGTCAATATAAACTTACGATAATTATCTATTACACGGATTAACGTCATCGAAAATTCAGATTTTTCGGATGAGCCTTTTGGAATGGCAATATTTTAAATAAACGTACGGAACGACAACTAGAACAAGCACGTAATCCAATCACGAAAATATAGCCAGGCATTTTACGTCATTGAAAATTATTCGCCCTAAATATATAGTCGTGCCACTGCTCTAAAGCGTTTATTTATATTAGAGAAAAAATTAGATCGCAATACCAAAATTGATAGATTTTGAAGCAATGGTTATGCCTTGAATTTAAGAGATACGGCCAAGGGTTTGGTATTACCTCATTTAGGGGTAACTAGTTCAACTAAACCGGGAAAAATTCGTCTGGTATTTGACCAGGTCACGTTTAAAGCTGACATACGCAACGTGTATCTGTGCGTTAAAATTCTAAAAGAATTTATATCTAAAATTAAGACACATAAAATGTCATGCTATAGTTTTTGGAACAAATTCATCACTGTGTAGTGCTTATACGTGAAAGCTTCAAATGCCAGATCTATCACCAACGAAAGATCAAAGCATCAACTTCAACAACTCTAATAACAACTCTGTGCTTATTTACCTAGTTGGAAAATTATTGAGCAAGCGAAATTTTTTTATTAAAAATGTAATACACATCGATACGCACAAGTAATTTTGCCGTAATCCAACTCTATATGATCGTAAAAATGAACGTGTTCTTGAACTTATATGAGATGCGAATACAAACTGTTTAGGTTTTAAATCATATTAAATAATATTCACGAAAACATTATTTACACGTTGCAATAGCAAGCTAACGTTTAAAAATCGAGAGATGAGCCTCTTATCTTAGAAAAACTAGTTTTCGACACGAAACCTGAAAGTAGATACCCTGTTTCTTCGTTGTCGATTACCGAATTATTACACGTGTTCGAGTGTTTTCACTGGTCTGGAAATTTTCCTTATTCTACAAATGCCAAGGTGCTATCTGGATGACGGCGCGTGGATTTTTCCAATGGGACACTTCGTGTCTGCTAATAAACCCGCGTTGGTGTTGTGGATTGTACGTGTTCATTATACTTGTCCTGACAAGTAAGCCCGATAATTTATGAGCCGAGGTACACACATAAGAAATGTGATTCATTTATAATTTTATCTTATATATGTATTTCCCGAACGTTGAATTTCGTACAGGTTTCACTGATGTATAGAGAAATATGACGCGACGTGTACGTATAGGCACTCGTTTTTAATTATGCATATTGTTTGTGTATATTAATTTGTTAAAGAAATTAACCATAAAAATGTACATAGAAACAATATTTGTTCGTTGTTTAATATGAAATAATAATGCAAAGCGACATCTGTACAAAACAAAATAATAATTTAGCAGAAACAAAAATTTTTTTCCGAATAGCAATTTTTATAGTTGAAAACGACCGTCCTGGAAACATAAACTGATCGATTTCATCTATACTGCGAAAATTCTTGCGAGATCTTATGCGATTGTAGAAGTTTGTGTTTTATGTTCTCTCACCTGTACAATAGAGAAAATATTACATGAAAAATGAGTAATGCAAGGTCGTAATCTTGAATTACGCGGTGAAAAATTTTAATAAATGCACCAGGATTTTTATTTTGAGGTATCATGTTGTATAAGTAAATTGTTTATTTCTTCATTTGAATAATACATACAGTTACGGAAACACTAACGATATACTTTCAACGTGAATTCATTGTTTAGAAAAGAAAAATTTAATATTACGAATGCTTCGTAATAAAAATTTTCGATTTATCATTTATTTGTGTAAGGAAAATTGTTTCTTTAACTGCTGTTTTTTACCGTACTAATTGTTGATATGTAGTAATACAGATAATTCGCTTGTTTATAATTTATTATCGCATGAATGTGTAACTTCCTACGTACCCACGTGTAAATTAATTCGTTCATAGTCCAGAAAAAGTTTAAAATATGAATACAAATGACATTGGTAAATAAAAAAAAATATTCAAAACTCAAATGTTTATTATAATCTATTTTTGTTGAATAATTATAGAAACATTAAAAATATCAAGTTGAATTAACAAATATACGAAAAAACAAAAACATAGACGAAATTTAACAATAATAAATAAAAGGCGAAGAAATTTTTAATAAGCATGTTTAAGTTATGTGTACAAATTAATTCCTTTTTACAATTTACAGTTTTCCATCCTTAACAAATTAGTATAAAACTTTAGTTACTGTGCCGACTGTTAAAATTATGCTGAATCATAAATCAGAAAGATAAGAACGCGACCGTAAACTTTAATAGATAAGGAAGAGAAAGGTGTATAAATTGATTCCTACGAAAAATAAATAATTGAGCAGCATCAATAAACTCGATTGTACCAGTAGCTAACATTCAATTATCTTCGTATTATTTCATCTAACCCTCATTAGTGAACTTTAAAACTTGATTTTCGTTGCATCAGTGTTTCAAATAATTTTACTTTTTTTTGTAAATTCTATTATCGTTAATTAATAAACACTTTGTTTTTCTTTTCAGATCGCTAATAATTATTTAGTTATCTAAATTACATGTGAAATTGCATTTTTATATTATCCTTATAGTCACAAATAAGAAAACCGCTGCCAATTAATTAACACGTATCTTCCTCAAATAACACTATTATTATTATAAAAATAACATTATTATTATTATATATATAAAAAAAATTCATGTATTTGTGTAATAAAATAAGTACACATATATATGAAAAATGTAATAAAAAAATTATTAAAATAAAGGTCATTTCGTCAATTTTCAATTAATATTATTCATAATCTTCTGTTTCAAATATTCTAAGAATTTTTCTTCATTATAAGAAAACTGTGAACAATCCAATTGAATTTTTCATCAATTGTGGCATAGGAAATTTTGGATGGTAATTAAAAATATAAAAAATTATCTTTTTTTACTTTTCTTTAAATTTTTTTTAAATATTTTCTTCCAAAATATTATAAATTATTATATTGAACATATGATTAACAATGAAATGATAGCAGTTTTTGTTCATAATAAAAAAATTTGGTTTAATTAGATTAAATTTTCGCAACTGACATGAAAACCTTTTGATGGTATCAATTAATAATATAAGAAATAGCCTTTAATATTAATTATTTTATTATTTTATTATTTTATTATTTTACAAAAATCTGGTTAGTTCCACATTAGACTACTTTATAAGTAAACAAATTTTAATAAAAATCACATTTTAGATTATAATTTTTTTTCTCATAAACTAATAATATTTGATCAATTATTTTCAGAGATATAAGCAATCAAACATTTTGTATAAAAATATATAATGCTTAATAACTTATAACGGGAGTACATGACCTTCGGGAGGCGGATCTTATCCTAACTATGATATGTCTTTTATAATGTAGAAATATGAAGAAAGCCAAGTTATTACTTGCCAATGGCCACTTTTACGAAAGTTCTTCGACATCTAGTGATAACTTCAATAAAAATTACTTCCACTTTAATTGCTTATAACTCGAAAACGAACTCAACTTTCTTTCAGTTCTTGATCTAAGTGTCTATTTCTGTTCGTTTTCGAGTTATAAGCAACTAAAGTGGAAGTAATTTTTATTGAAATTATCACTAGATGTCGAAGAACTTTTGTAAAAGTGGCTATAGACAAGTAATTACTTGGCTTTCTTCGTATTTCTACATAACAAAAGACATACCAATGTTAGGATAAGATTCGTTTCCCGGAGGTTAAGTACTCCCCTTGGTAGGTAGTTGTAGATATTTTGAGGTGAAAAACAATAGGGATCGAAACTACCAAAATGACTATTCTTTATTCCTAAAAACATTCGACATAAAAACCTCAATATTTTCACAATTTAATTTTTTTAATCATAACTAATCGATATAATTACTTGAAATTTTTTCAGAACATTTGACTGATCAAATTCCAAGATATAAAAAATTTAAAAAAAATAATTTTGTTAATAACAAAAAAACTAGTAGAGATAATTTGTGAATCCAAAAGGGAACAGATAAATTATTTTGGTCAAATTAAAAAAAAAATTATTAATATTATCAACATTTTTGAAAAATTAATTTTTCAAAAATCGGAAATTGTTTTTAAAACAAAAACTATTTGAGGGATAAATAACGAAAGCCTTTTCCGGAGTTCGGCAAATAAAAAGAAAACTACACACGCAAGCTGAGCGATATTGACTGAGTAATGTCGAAAATACGGCGGTATTCGTTACATAGATACACACACTCATTCATTAGACATTTTCTATGATTTAGACTGCTGACATGTTAAAATATACTTATAACATGTTTTTAATGAGTTGAAAAATTTTACTATTATAAAGCTTTCTATATGAGGAAACAAAAATAGTATCAAATTTATAGCATTATTGGTTATTACTAGATAAACTTACTGTTTGTTTACAGATACAAATTTGTAAATCAGTTTAAATATATTGTTTTATTATTTGTAAAAAGATAAATTCAATAGTCTGTAATTGATAATCGACGTTCAATAATTAAGTCAACGCTTTGAATTGATTAAAAGGTATCACTTTCCAGGGCTATAGTTTCTTCGTTAAATTACATATCATTCAATGTCTCTAAGAATTATTTTTTAACAATCTAGTTAGACGTTATTTCGTTATAAAATATTATAAGAAATTAAAGAAAAAAAGAGAGAGAAGAAGGGAGTGACAAAATTCATATTTATTGTAGGTACGAATCAAAAGAAAAATATATGTCCTCGACTAGGTACTTTATTTTTCTAGCGCATCCCATCGGTCGAAAGTATAATGCTGATGGTGTAGGTTAGCCGAAACACGCAATCTCGGATGACGAAAACGCCCCCGCGGAAAGTTGCCCACGCGCGCGTAAATCTGTGATAAGTCGCGAAACTTTATTGGACAAAATCGATTACGTGCTTATAGGTGAAACTGTAGGATGGATCATTATGTATATATATATATATATATATATATATATATTAATAAGAAAATTATAAGCTTGTGAATTACCCTTGCTGACTATTTGATTGGCTGAGTCAATATAACGTTATAATTAAGCTAGAAATTTGGATGAGAAAGATTCGTATATACTTGGACCATAATTTTTTATTTTTATCGATTTATTTATATTGCTGGATGGAATCTTTTTTATTCAGATAGATGAAATAACTTTTTTATGAATAATTTTGGATTAATAAAACAATCTGTCAAAATTAAAAATAAAACACAACAAATTTTAATCTTTACATCTATATAATCAAATTTTAGAAATATATTGTTAATTGTTTAATAAAAATATCTTATTTATAGAGTTAACTTATTAAAAAAATCGATAGAATTTCTATGGTATAAATAAGGTATCTTTCACTATAGAAATGGATTTTTGAATTAATATAGGGTCGTATCATATTGGAAGACACAAGTGTCCGATTATCGTAGATTGAGCGAAAATGGGTTAAACTTTCATTGAACTTATAACGAAAAGTTTGGACGAAAATTTTCTCCAAATCTAATTTTCTTTACACAAGTGTATATATACGTGATTTGTAATTCAAGTAAAAAATTATAGTCACGAAATATGTAAGCTTAATAAATAATTTTTAATAATTTTGTATTTAATAAATAAAAATCACTCTCTTTTATAATTAAATTCGAACATTTTTGTATACTATAAGCAATAATAATTAAGAAATTATATTAATTAATAATTAATTGTGTGCTTTTATGATTATACCTCGATTCTGACAGCTGTATTCGCGCGTCGGTATTGTATATTTGAGGTGTAAGGAATAATAAAAGAAAATAAATATTTTTACTCCTATAGCGATTTATGAAAAAATTGACTAGTAAACATCGTACAATAGAATTAATGGGTATAATTACTTGCTTATTAAAATCCAAGTGCTATTACATTATATGGAATTTCATCAGAGTTCACTTACAGGTCCCCGAGGTTCATACTGACGAAATGAATGTATATGATGTATATATATATATAGTAAAGGTCCCCAAACAATTAGCTAACGTGATATTAAAAGCGAGAGAGTACGAAAGTACGAAAATTGACGAGTATCGCATTAACAACTCTCGTTTCGCTTCTCGATGTAATTAAGTGAATTTGGGAGGAAGAAATTTCATAATTTAACTCACTTCGTTACCCGAGAAAACTTGAACGACATTTTAAAGGAGGGACTACAGTTTTGTTGTTGACTCTCCTTGAACTTTCATATACATATACAGGTATATATACCTCGATGAATCTTATCGCCGCGTTTGTTTGCGAGTTTTGAACACAATATTTAATTGTTTTTCTATATTTAGCATTAATTTTTAACATTCAACTTGACTGTTTGTTCAATTGTATCGCTCACCTACTTGAGGATGCCATAATTATTTTTGAAATAATAGTTCGCTCGTTACCCAGTACAGATCAAATTAATTAACGTATCACAATGTGTGTTTGTATATGCACCTTCTATCCTTAGGAAGCAAAACTTAGTTTATAATGAAATTTCTAATGTAACAATTATATTTAGATAGGAAAAGCGACGTTGTTTTAGTATAACTATTAGATCACGAAGACACAACGCATACCGATATAACCTACATAAAAGCTACATAAGCGTACCTCATCACGTTCTCTCTTTCTTTCTCTTGTTCTATCTTATTGAGCTACCAGTCAAAGTTAAAGGAAAGCGAATGTGTTTTGCATAACTTTGTACCGGAATTTCGTGTTTCTCACGTGAATGAGAGATAGACTAAACGTTCTTTGACATTTCGGAATTTGAAAAACTGACTAACCGCCGCTCTCTGTTCGCGTCAATTCGTTGACACGGATGTTTAGATTTTTATTTTTGTTAATTTACTTTATTTCCGCTCCTTCTTTGCCTTCTTAATCGTATGCAATTTTTAAATATTTTTTCAATAGTAAAGGAAGATCGAAAATATTGTATTATATTAAACAATGATTGGTTTACACAGTTTTAAAGCAAAAGTAAAATTAAATTTAAGTTATCATATTTCAAACAATTGTATGACTTTTCAACTTTTTTAGTGTTTAGTAGTTTACTGGACGCATTGCCTCAATCAAGGGTGAACAACAATTTTTCCAAAACATTTACTAGAAAAATATTATTATATTTTAAACGATAGTTGTGCTTAAAAAAGTTTTTACTTTTATTTTTTATAATTCGCAGTGTACTTCGTTCGGCAGATACATAAGTACACTTAAGATATGTATAGGTATACACACGGAAAAAAGATAATTTAAGTATAAATTGAGTCATCGAATTTTTAAACGTATATAAACCGGGTAATCTTTTGAAAGGAAAATTTTTAAGTAATATTTAAACTATGATAAGTATCCAACTATGTGGTTTCAGTCATTTATTTCTCGAATCCTTTTATTTGCTTCGCTTCAAGGGTTAAAACGATTACTTTACCATAATTTTTTTATTTCCTCGTAAAACAGTACTACTCAGAAATTTTAAAAGGTTAAATGCTAGAATTTTACCGACATTTGCCAAATAAGGTTAATTTTTGTTTTACATTTACGTAGAAAATTTGGACAACTTAAGATTCTCTTAGAAGAGTGAGTATATTTCTTTTTCTTTAAAACTGCATACTGAAATTATTAGATGTTTTGATGCAGTTGAAAAATATATCTCAAAGTGATATCACGAAATAAATATATACTTCTGATTATATCACTGCATATAAAAATGTTCTTTTAATTATTTTCATACTCACAAAATAAACTAGCAAAGACTGCATTTGTCAGATTCATCGTGAAATTCAATAATTTTTTAAAAGAAAATATCAAAGTAACATATATTTTATCAAAATAGTATATTGAAATACATAGTGAATGAGAGAAAAGTAAACAAACCTGATAAAAGTAGAAAGAATCAATATCCTCGGTCGAATTTTGGTCGAGAGAGTCGTTGATATTCGCGGATATATTGATGGGGTAGTACTCTTCCATATCCATGCTCGTATTTGCAATACTGTTAAGGACACTTCCTGATTCCATGACGGGTTGTTTTTTTCACCTCCTGCACAGAATAATCGAAATGGTGATTACAATCCGATAGCTAAACGATGCATTCAATTTCTCTTTATGATGGTAATATGATTTTTTTAATACGACAGATATTAAAGTTGAACTATGCTCGATATGTGTATTCAATATATTATATCCTATTAAGACAAGAGTAATCTAATTTTGAATTCCAGAATATTTTAAATTTTAGATTTATTTAACCATATATATCGTATATATTTGTAATAAATAAAATACATAATTGTACACAAACTGTATACAACTCCCAATAAGTAATAAAAAAATTAAACGTTTTTCAGTATAAAAAATTTTATATTGCTGCATTACATTGAAAACTCCGATATTTTATTTTTAATACATTATAATAACAAATACAATAAAATAAAGACTGTGTAATATTTACAGAAGCTACTTAAAAGAATCACAAGATTTTCCTTGTTTAATACAAACAATGTATGATCTCAATGTTATTATAACATGTTAATCTACGTGACCCTCTTTTACATTTGATATTATCAAAAACTTTTTATACACCAAAATAACGTAAAATTACTTTATTCTGACCTTTAACAAAATCATCGAAAATTGATTAAAAACTTTTTTTCTTGTATTAATTATAAGTTTTAAAAGTACAGATAAAGTACGATAAATAGGAAGTCAGTGCTTTATTAAATTATGATATGAATTACTGAGTTATTAATTTCGTATTCCACGGTAGAGCATCATCATTATTAAGCTTAAATAACAAAAACTAATTGATTATTTTATTAAAAATTTAAAAACAAATTGCAAGTTTTGTTATTGTTGCAAACATTAAAGTTTCAAGATATATTTGAAACATTTTAGGTAGACAATTTTAGCTGTTTTTCTTATAATAAGTAGCTTGGCCTTGAATTATAAAATATACCTATAATGTCAATCAGTTTTTCAAAATAATATTTAAAAAGAATTATTTATTTCATTTTATACAAGTACTCATTTTAATATTTACTTATTATAAACTTTTAGAAAGTATATGAATGTATTTAAAAAAAAAAATATATTTTTTGACAGTATACAATATTGAAAGAGTTTCAATTTGTTCTGGCACTAACATTTTTGTTTTCACATCAATAAAACGTTTAAAAAATATAGAACTAACTTTCTATATTGGTCGTATATATTAATTTAAATGTTTATAATAAGGTTATTCTTTTATTTAAAGAAGTCTTTATGTAAAACAAATTATTTATGTATAGAAATACATTTTTCAATATTAGTTACTGGTTGCCATAAGTATGAATAGCATGCTATCTAAATTGATTTTTCGCGAATAAAAATCCATATCTATTGAAATTCTTCAGGGTTATAAAAGAAAATCAATCTATCTATATTAATATTTGTAACTTAATTTAAGTGACAGCTACAATTTTTTTCGTTTTACATGCACTACGAACAAATTATTGTAATTGATAGAGTGTATAGTTTTAAATAATATTTACAGCCACTATATTTGCAAATATTAGTCATTGTACACCATGATGTATAATTAAATATAGAATAAAATATCAATTTAAAAAAATTATTTTTAATTTACATTTACAAGATAACGAAACGAATTGAATCTAACCCTTTTCTTATACAATGATATATCTACGAATCGGTGCATTTGTTCAATATAGAATTAACAATATTACAAACCAATAGTATACCAAAATATAGGATCTTGTGTGATAAAATAATGATTAACAAAAACAGAAATAAAAATTAAAATATTACACGCAACATAAGTCTGAATTGTCGTATAATAAGTATATCAAAACAATAATGGATATCCAAATTACCTCAAGATTCGCGCGGCCTCAGCACCGGCGATGAATGTGCGGCGTCCCATCGCGCGCACGTTTCCATCGTCTTCTTCTCTCAAACATTCGAGGTGATTGTCACAGGTGTGGTCCTTTAAATTTCACTTCTCTTTTCTATCTTGTTACAAAGATGCGATCAATCGCTTTATCAGCATACCTTTAATAAAACAAAAAATCTATTAAAGATCACTTGATGTATGTTAAATTCATTAATTTTTCTTACTAAAACATTTTAAGAAATCGTGAATATTAAAAAATGTATAACATTGTTCGTATAAAGATGTATGAATCAAAATAATTTTTTACGGATATGACTTTTTCTGAGAACAATTACATTTTTAACAAATATTATTAAAGAATATCAATACAAATTAATTTTTAAATTAGGAATCTTTTTTAAAATTCCTTCATTGAATTTAAGCAAAAATTAGAGAAATATATAACGCTGCAATTTGAATTTCTTTTAAAATTAATTTAATTTCGTTATATCGCAATCTACTTATAATATTCCTATATACATATTGTAAGAAGATAGACATAAACCAGCTTGTGAAATAAACTATTTGATTTATCAAATTCGTTAATCTTGTTAATTTGCCGTAATATCTTAAAAATATAATAAATTCATCCTAAGGAAATCCTCAATTCAAATATGAAAAAGCATAATAAATCCTTCGAAAACTTCACCAAGAGGAAAATGAATGTCCAAAGGAACCAAAATGCAGAGACCGAGTTCTTTGTGCGCTACATTTAATACATATCTTATCGTACTTCCGTCAACATTTATAAAAATTATCATTATTATTTATATAAAACTTTTATGCTTAAAAATTCTTTTAATAAATTAATCATTAATAATAAATTATATCATTAATAATGTTAAATGATATTATTTCGTCCACCTAAACTTTTAAAGAAAAATGTTTGCTATAGCAATCTTTTTTATACCCATACAAACATGGAAATAAACTAGAATTATTTCTAAATGGCACATGAAGAATCTTCTATAAATATTTTCTTTCTACCAGACAAACGCAAGAATGCTTGTAAAAAGGCGTGACTCAACGTATAGGGAAGTCACTACGCTGAAAACGTGTCCGTAACGGATTACAGAATTTTTCGGTTTTTTTCATACTTCTTCTTCTTCTAGAATTTAAAAATAGCTTATTGGGCGAAAAGTTCATTAATTAAAGACACCATTAACCTAAATCGTCGGTATAGTATGTGATAAATGATCTGTAATATTAATTTTCAAACAATAAATACACGATAAGCGTCGCTGAGTTTCCTAATATCTGTAAAAATAAATACTGGATCGATGTTACGACGCTGTTAAGTTCATCAATTTTCTAAATATCATTTTTTTGGTTCTGTTTACATTTAATTCAAGTTAGATCGTTTAAAATTAATTGTAAAATTATATTGAGTTTTTTAGCTTATGTATTTAGTTTAACTTTACTTATTATAATACGTTTCGCAGATTTTCTCCAAAATGCGGTAGTAAATCATCAATACCGACATTCGTTATGAATGTCTTTATCAACGAAATTTATTGTATTTTGACATCGTTATTATATTTTACTCTTCCAATCTATTATTATGTAATTATCAATAATTGTACAAAAAAGATAAAACATAACATATTTTGAGCGATTTATTTCAAAATATATGATAATACTTGGAATTTCGCGAGTGAATTTTTAATGGGCAAACCCGACTCATCCAGAGTATAATTCACAAAAATTATTTTAAAATGAACGAACCATCCTTCAAAAGCAAATACAGTATAAAAGATACATTTCTTGATAAATAAACTTTTTAATGACATGATAAAACGTAATATTTGTTTATAGATCATCGTTCTAAATAAAAAAATGAAGTTTTAGGAGCTTAAGAGGAAGACGTCAATCACGTATACAATACAAACAAAGGTTCAAAGGGAGTATAAATTTCGTTCGTTTGTTAAGTTTTCCCTTTATTTCGAAATGCAGTTAAAACGATACTATTTAATTACGTTTGTTTTTGTAATGTGTTTCTCTACTTTGGATGATTTAGAACGAAAAAAATCACTGGATATTACAACAGTTACATATACACTGACCTGATGATAACGCACATATAGTTTTGTATACGGGTGAAATACGCTTAATTCGTTAAAAAGAGACGGTTGATTTAACTGAGTAAGAAGCCGTTAAATTTAAATAAAACTTATCATAAAGTTTTGTACGTTATTGTTTCACGCTATACAGTGGGTGTTTCTTACACCTTGGTCTAATAAATTGTTCTTGCGTTGTTTTGTTGTTTTCGTCTCTTTGCGCGTTTTAACATTTGTTACAGTTTTATTTGACGATTTGTAGTTGTAAGTATAGAAAATAAGAAATTAAATACGTGCAGTCTCTTTACAGTTTAAACAAAATGTAAAACATTAAAATTTTTTTAATATTTTAATAAATATTTTAAAATATTTAAAATTTTGAGTTACACTTTCAAACTTATATAATTATTTACTCAGAATATATGTAACAATCAATTCATGTAGTTTAATTAAATTGTTTAATAAATTGTGAATACTAAATGATTGATCAACATTTCAAGTATGATTATAATCAATAAGCCATTAAGTTTGATATTAAAATTATATTACCAAACTGATTATGTTACCGTTCATGTTATTTACCGACTGAGAAGTACTGTTTTTCACAGTAATTAATGTTTCATATTAAAAAGTAATTAAAATCACAAGAACATGTTCCTTCGTTACGACTCAATCTATAATCGGGCAAAGTTTCAATTTAATTAGTATAACGTAGTTCGTGAAATTAATTGTTTTAAAATTTTTTAATGTCCTATAGCATGGTTCCCATTTTGTAAAATAATTAATTTCATAAACTACTTCACCAATCGTTTTGAAACTTTTCCTTTGAAGATTATCACCGTGGAGTTATCAACAGAGACGTACCATTTAGTTAATTATTAATTATTAGACTAACATTTAAGGAAAATCATGAGAACACTGCCCTTCGTCTCTGCGTAATCGATCATCACACAAAATTTCAAAATGATCTGTGCACGTATTTTTGAGAACAATTTTTTGAAAATTGAAGGCGTCGGATGAAATTATACTAGAAATTTAAAAATAACTGTTTCTTAAAAATGCGTGGACGGATCATTATGAAATTTTGTGTCATAGAATGGGCAAAGATGAAGATCAGTGTTCTTACGATTATGCTTAAATTTTAGTCTAACAATTAATTTTTAACTGAATAATACTTCTCTGTCAGTAACTTTGACTCTCATGATAACAACTGACTTTGACCATTTAATAATATCCATTATTATTCTAGTTTGCATTATAACAAAATTAAGAATATATTGACTAATTTATTTATTACACATTCATTCAAGTTGAAATTATTCGATAGTCATATTGATAGTCAATAATATTATCCATATTGAACTAATTTATTATAATTTAAAAAGTAAACATGTTTCATCTTTAAACTTTTTTCTTTTTATTTCACTATTTCTTTCAAATATTTCGTATTTGTTATTCGAGTCTATTTCGAAATATTTCTTTTATAATCGATAAGTTTTTTTCATTACATGATTTTCTGTATAAACTTGTACCTGTGATAACCTCTATATGTACAAATTTTGATGTAGCAACTTTAAAAATTCAAACCAGAACTATGATTTTCTTATCGTTAAAACGAATATAACTTTGTACTGTAACTTATGATTGCAATTTTGTATATAAATGAGAAAACTTGAAATACGTGGGCGATGGATGAGCTTTAATTGGAATTCCCAAATGGGATTGACACGAGAAAACCCGAAAAATAAAAAAAAATCGTACCTCGTATTGTATTGTACCTCGAATACGTTTTCTCGGACAAAAAATAACGTATTTGTTTTTTTTAACCTTGTTGTTGCTGCTCCGACGTAAGCTTGAGGCAATATTATGATAATGCGAATCAAGTGGTACGAGTATATGATAACGACAAGATGAATATACCGCGCGCCAAGTATATTTATTGACGAATGTTATTTTTTTGTTAATAGACACATACGCACACACACACGCGCGCTCACACACATACATGTATTATATTTAAATTGCTAGCTTTACAAGTGTTAATTAAAGTATGTCATATACATATGCATCATATTGTTATTATTACCAAATTTATCTCGATATTATTTGTAATTTCAGTAATTTAAATATGACTAAAAGTTTTATAAAAATTACATTTTCGTTGCAATTACAAAATATCATAAAAGAAATGTTAAAATGAAGTATGAAAAGAAAAAAACTTGATTTCGTTTCGAGAAGTAAGCATTTTCCGCTTTACAATTCGAAATAAAGTACCTACATTTAACTTCCAACTTCTTTTTAATCAAATTTCAGAACTCGTTCTTAAAGTGACTTATTAACAGTAATATCAACAGTACCTATGAAGAAAATACTAAGACTCTTTTGTAGAATGTCTTTTATAAGTTTTATTATTTTATATTAAATGATGTGCATCTTTACTGTAAAACTGTATATAATTTATGTAATAAACTAGCATTTAATTCTACTCTTTTTTTGAGCAGTATTCATTAAAGCGTTATTAAATAATATAAACGTCTGATACATTATATCGAATTCGAAACTTTTTTTTCTCTGTAACACTCTTCTATATGCTTGAAATATCATCTACATATTTTTCAAATTTTCTGTTCCAAGGCTGCAGGACTCGAGTTTATACTTAATCTTTACCAACAAAAAGCAATTATGTATTATTTCAAACTATTTTATAAAATTCGCTTTGTACATGTTTCATTTATTCATAGGTTTCCGTAATTTGATTTTCAAATCTTGTCAAAATTGACGATTGAAAATTAATAAGTTTTAAATTAATTGTTTTAAGATTAGACCAGGTTTATTCAAACAGCAAAATTCCGACTAAATGCTTAACCTAATTATATAATTGTGAATCGAAAAGTAAAAGCTCATTGAATCCTTGCGTACCTCCCAAATTTCATGTCGACAGAGTAAATGTTAAATATAGTAAAACAAAAACGTCCATTAGTTCTATCCTTCTTGTATTATACGTGTAAAGTCATTTATCATACGAAATTATATACTCCGAAAACATAAAATGAAAAAAGTTACAAGCCCTCCCCCCACTCCTTAGCAAACTTCCAAGACAAAAGCTCGTGAAACAGTTTCCCGTTTAAGCGCAAAAACTCGTATGTTAGATGAAAAAGATGTTGGTATCAAAATCAATTTAACAATCTTTTATTATACTCAATTATTAATTTGTATACTATTGCTATTCCGCGCTTTAATTATTAATTTGCTAGATTTTCTTTTAATTAGAAACATTGATAAATCGATGAATCATTTAAAAAATTTAGTGACATATATACTTTTAAATATATTGATATTTATAAGTGAATATTTTAACACGAATTTTTTCATTTATTATAAAGTTTCAATAAATAAGGCAATCTCATTATTGTTTACCAAGAAATATCAAAGGTGTATAATATTCGATAGCTACTAATAATAAATTATCTAATGTTTCCAATCACTTTAACGTTATGTTTTTGTTTTAAATAAAGATAATTCATTTGTATAGGGATCGTTTAAAGGCATCAAGGGAAGCGCGAGATTAAATATTGACCGGATAAGGATTTAATTATTTGTTTGACGGGAAAATCAATGAGGCTTATCAAGTGACGGTGTTTAAGTGATTTTGTTTTATCGTAATCGTCTTACATTACATCAAAATATATTTCTGTTGTATTTAAAAAAACTTTTATATTTTTGGAGCGATTGTATATCTAGGAAAAATAAAATAGCGAGAAAAAAATATTAGTATCGATTGAAATGCTCGCATAAAAAACCTTTCAATTCGAACCTGTATTTTTCCATTAAAATTTAACGTTTCGACGAAAAAGAAACTAAATTGATCTCTGCTTGATATCGCAATTATAATTCCGTTATAAAAAGAAAATCGAAATTTACGTGTCAAATTTCAAAATAACATAAGCGCGTACATTGATGCGTTGATAGAAATATTTACATTTTTCATAACTGTATTTTAATTACATTAGTTTCAATTTTAATGAAACATTTATTTTACGATAAGAGATGTTTTCCAATTTTTAATGAAGGATATTGATTTAATATTATTAAACAAAATTATATTTGAAAATTATATTAAAAAACAGATATTCATAAAAAACGAAATCTTTAAAGTATCTGTGCAAAAATAATAAGAGATGTTAAAAATGCGTTATGAAAAAATAAAAAATAAGTCATATGTACAGTTTTAAAAAATATTTAGTATAGTTTTATTTATTCTCGAGTGCATAATATAATTATTATATGAAGGCTCTAGAACTTTATGATATATACCTCTTACATAAAATTAGTTTATTATTAACTTCAATTTGAATAAATAAACACCACTATAAAGTTACAAAAAAAAAATATTTATAACTCACGCGAAAATCATTGTTTGTACATACCGCCTACGAAAGACATTCACCTAATTAGATTTCAACAAAAAGAAAGGAGCAAAGCCGCATCAATAGGGCAGCAAAAGATCACCGCAAACTACTTCACAAATGTTCAGCATAAATTTATTTCCTTCGAGGAAAATAAACAAGCCACTAGTTAAAATATAAACTCCCGCGAGAACTCGATCGAAAAAAAGAAGAGAGAAACGTAAAATAGTGCGTCTAGCGCACACTTAAAAGATGGAGGAAGGGACAAAAATAAAACGACAATAAAGTTTAGCCGCGTCGAGCTTCGTCCAATGCTTTCTTTTATCTCAACTCTTCTTTTTCTTTTCTTTGTTTTTATAATACTATGATTTTTCAAGTCTATGTATGCTCGTTCTCAACATGTCAATATTGGATATTTTAATGTATTTCGTAAAACGGTGCACAAGTGATTTTTTAAAAAGAATTCTGATACACAGTTTGTGCATTGTACGATTACATTTGATATTCAAAATTCTCACGTTTGAGATGTAAATTTTTGTCAGTTTTGGAATAAATATAGCGTACGTAAACTAACATAGATTTTAATATTCATTATACATTACAAAGTAAAAAAAATATATTTCATGAAACAAAGTATTTATTCACAGTACTAAATTAACGCAACAAGTATTTTAATTGTTTACAATCATTAATTGAATGATGATTTTAATCTATACTTATATCCCTTATACAAACTAACAATTACTTACCATTATTTATTGACTTATTAGCCATTTTTGGTCATACGGCTAATTTTTGGCTAGTTTTTAAAAAAAAGTATTGCTTAAATCATAATACATAAACATGATTTTTTAGTGATTCAAACTTACAATCGTAAATTTCTTTCGTCAACTATTGCAATCTGAATAAAATGTACCGTTTTTGTTATTGATATAAATGAAAATTATATTTTTTATTAGTTATTGAAATTTTTTTAAAATATTTCTTGAAAATATTAAATTAATCTAGTTTTTTTGTTCTAGTAGCTTAACGAATATTAAAGAAAAATATTATATATTACAATATAAATAAAAGCGAAAAAAGGGAAAAGTATAAAGTTAATTAATAATCATCCTCTCGTTGATTGATTGGACAAACACCATTGAATCGTCGTTATAGACAGCGTAATTGTTAGCTTAGATCTGAACGAAAGCCATTTCGAATGATTAGAGTAATGGCAGGTATACCCACCAAAAACAACCCACCCACGCTTAGACGTGAAACAAAGATTTATACTAACTTTGAATTTATATCTCGTTTTTGCATCTAATGTAATATTACATACTTCAAGGGTGAAGGGAAATAACATCGAGTACTTAAACTTCTTACGATCTATATTTAATCCCATTTGACTAAGATGTAAGCATATATATCTAGCTAAAATCCAGAGGAGTCCATGTAAACCCGTCAAAGAGTTAATCGTTCGTAATTAAATTCCTCGGTACTATAGCGTTAACAGCAGTAAAGATCTATCCATTTTGCGTTCCAATGATTTATCGGATATCCTATCACGATTAATCAGATATTGTCTTTATTCATTTTTATTAATGAATCGTGTAGATGCAGTTCAAGTATTTATATTACTGCTATTATTATTAATAATAAATATCATTAGAAGCGTTAGAAAAATGGAGTAATCATTGACAATATTTTAGATTAGAGATTGATTTTATTTTATATTACGCAAATCGACAACAATATGTAAAACTGAAATATTCTAAGCTTTATCTCTTCTAATCAGACAATTTTCCTAATGGTTATGCCGCATATAGTGGGAAATAGATCAATAAAAAATCAGTACGTTATTACTCAGTCTTTTTAAATCCAACAAAATAGATCATATAAATTACACTACAAAACGAACCTTGATAACTGTAGATTATCAAAAATTTAAATAATGAACATTGCTATCCTCTTAGCTATTAACAATATTAAACACATGTATTTTATGGTACAAGAACATATTTTACACGTGACATTTTATAGTACTTCTAAAATTATGAAATAGATTTCTAATATTTAATAATGATATTTACTTAAAACTCTTTCCATTTCGTAAATCAGTCTTAATGCTTAATTAATTTTACGTCTAGTAGATTAACCAAAACTATGAAATTTTTGATACAATATTTTTAACATAATATTTTCTAATAAGTTTACTAAATAATGGATTAAATAAAAAAATATATGATAACAAATATCAAAGAAAATTACATTTTTGTTCTTATGTGTGCGTGCGTGCGTGTGTGCGTGTGTGTGTGTGAGTGTGTGTGTGTGTGTGAGTGTGTGTGCGTGTGTGTGTGCATAAACAATAAGGGTTAATCCAATTCGACATATATTTTAAATATTCATTTGTTTTGTTGTACAAATTGTAATATCAATGTTCATTGTTTCTTGTTTACAAAATAGATGTGACAATGATGTCCAAGTCACCAAAACATAACGAAAATTTAACATGAATGTTTCGCTCGCTAACTCAGTTATTTATAATTACGTGAACGATTATATGATGTTTAAATGATCCATAATAAAGAGATTAATGATTAAAATTTAAAGCGAATCTACTCCAAAATAGGCTGATAAAATGTAGTAATTTTTTTAACAATAATATTTATTCTTATAATGCCAATATGTAATAGTTTAAATTCTAGAATGATTTATACAAGATGAAGTTTTATACATTATACTCTTAAATAATGTAAATTACTACAATCAATATTATAATTTATTACCCTTCGAGACAATGAATTATCAAATGAATTAATCAAAATTTTGGCTTACAAAGTATAATACAAGTAAATCTTAACTTTCTTGAATTATTAAGTTATTTTTAATATATAAAAACTCGAATTTAATTTAATAAAACAATATGTACACAGTAATGTGCTTCAACCAAGTTTTTATATAAAGGAAAAGATGGAACAGTGAACTGCTTTGTTTTCATTATAAAAGAAATAAGACATTTTATACACATTTCCAAAGATTTATCGATTACTGAAAGTTTTAAATCTTATGTGAAAGTTGCACTTTTCTTGCGTAAGATGATGCAGTCTGCAATTTCATAAAATACTGTTCTTTGTTTTTTAAAGTGTCCTGAATGCATCAACTTGGATTAGATTAAAATTTAGCGCAACGACACTTTACATAACAAAATTTATCCATACATAAAGTGTATTCACTTTGAGCCTTAAAGCAACATCAACGTTATTTTTTAACGTGTCGTTAACGCTCCTATTATTCGCTAGTCGTTTATGCACAATTATCGATTATGCACAAGATCTATAATTCTTATAATTGTTAAAAACATTTTATATTTGAACATTATTTTACAAGCTTTGTGTACCGTCACATACCCAATTGTTGATCAATTAAGGGAAATCCGTACGTTTATAGAATAATTTAATGTTAAAAAGACTAATAATCGTATATATTTTAACGGATACAGAAAGTACAAGTATTAAACTTCCTTTTAGCCATCTCAGAAAAATAAAATAACAGCTATTTTTAAAGTAAGCAACAATCTAAGAAAAAAAGGCGGGAAGTACCAATTTCTGATCAGTAAATTTTCGGTACATATGCCAATTCCTAGTTAAGGGGACAAGCCTGGGTTAAAACCTGAAAAAGAAGCAATTGTTTTAATCATATAAAAAATTTTTCAATTTACATTTAGGATTGTGTAAACAAGTATACTTAGAATATATACTATGTTAAGTTAATTTACCTGGGTTAAAGCTGTATTCGAAGCCACTTTCCAGGTTACGCTGGCCATGACAGCGAAGAACCCATTTTTTCATCCAAAGCCACTTGCCGCAGGATATCTTTAGATCCTATCATTCAATTTGGATGCAATTTTGAGGAAACCTTGATATCTACATTTAGAACCACTTGAATGGAGCAGACTGAGTTAAAAATTGTTTCCAGGTGAGTTAGATACTATTTTTGGTCAAAAAAATCAATAAAAATGAAAAAAATTACTAAAATTCAGTAAAAAATTTTTTTCTTTCTTTGTTTCAGAAAAATTGTCCATTCAAGTGGATTAAATAATAACTGAGGTGATGTTCTTCCAACCTGGGTTAAAAAGGTGGAGCAACAAGAAAGTAAGCCTGCGGCAAGTGGCTTTGGATGAAAAAATGGGTTCTACGCTGACATGGCCAGCGTAACCTGGAAAGTGGCTTCGAATACAGCTTTAACCCAGGTAAATTAACTTAACATAGTATATATTCTAAGTATACTTGTTTACACAATCCTAAATGTAAATTGAAATTTTTTTTTATACCATTAAAACAATTGCTTCTTTTTCAGGTTTTAACCCAGGCTTGTCCCCTTAAGTCTACTGTCCAATTATTGATTTTTTAACCTTTAAATTGTGTGTAGCCACATTTTAATTTATGCAAATCTTATTATTTTATTGAAATAATATACTGATCAGAAATTGGTTCATGATCAATAATTGGGTATGTGACGGTATATGTGTCAACTTTTTTTTTTATTTATTTATTTTTAGTCGCGTCCTCCTTTCGGGTATTGGCGACTGTTCATCAAATAGTTTTCCTTAGTCACTAATTACAAATTTATGAATATATTACCATATATACATCAGTGTAAGATACATCTAGATATATTAATTTATAAATTGTTTATTATTATTATTTTTTTTTAATATATAGTTTCTAAGGTTAATATCGTCTATAAATTTTATCAATTGAGAGTAGTTGGTTGGTATATCGCTCATTTTATTTTTTAATTTGTGGTTTTTCCGTTCCTCTTGGTATTTGGCAAGTATCGCATACAGTTCGATTATCTTTTTTCATTAATTGCTCAAGTCAGCTGCTGTACGTAACCTTTTGGGCAGCAGCTCTACTAATTTTTGTACCGATGCTGCCCAAAAATAAGGATTTTTCGCTGTTTGAGCAACACTAGCGCCACATTTGGACGTCTGGTGTACAATTTTTGTACAGCATCTGCCCAAAACGCTCGTGCGAATACTGTAACGCATTTTGGACGTCTGGCGTACTAGCACTTACAGCATAGGTCCAAACATTTTCTCAGTGTGTCCTTGTTAATATTACTTAATCTTGGCGCTCGAAAATTGTAGCTGGGTTCGTGTCGAGTACGTTTTTTTTATACATTTTAGTTTATTCTTGTTTGATTTACTATTCCATATTTTATTCCATCTTTTGTTTATTCTGATGTTTATTAAGTTGTATATATTTTCCTTGTTGAATTTATTTCGGGACTCGGCGTATTTTAGTCTCTTTGTTAAATTAATAATATTGTGTGTATCATTGGTTTGGGTCCTTTTTGTATGGGATACATATATAAAAACTTGGGTTTTAATTGAGATAGAATATTTAATATATGTTGATTTATTTCGCTGGTATAGTTGTTTTTTTAAGTCCTTTTATTAGTGATTTGTTGTCTGTATGTATTATAATTTTTTCTTCGCTGCGTCTATTTTCAAGTATTTTTAAAATAAGTATTTGCATAGCTGTATCTGTAATTTTAATATTATGTATTCGCTTTCATTGGTAATAGCTATTGCTTTTTTTATTATATATCTTTTGCTTCTTGTTTTTCTATTATTTGGTTTGGAGAGTTATTTTTTCAATAGTTGATAGTAGATGTATTGGTAGTGTATATGTTTGGTAATTGTATTTTTAGTTCTTCGAAATATTTTATCGATCGTATATCGAATGGAGTATGTTTTGTATTTATGTCGTCTTTAACACTTCTTTTGAATAGTAGATAAGCTTGGTTATTGGGAGTGCTGAAGAGTTTTGTAGAATATCTGAGTGTTATTGTGTTCTTCTTAGTTCCAGAGGTAGTAGTTTTGCTTCTCATAGAATACTGTCGATTGGGCTGGTTCTATAAGCTCCTGGGGCGATTCGAGCTGCCGAATTTAGTATTGGGTCCAATTTTTTTAGAATATACTTTTTAGCAGAAGAATAAACCATGCAGCCTTAATCTAGATTAGATTGAATAATAGCTTTGTATGTGTTAGTGAGTAATTTTTGGTTGGTTCCCCAATTTTTAGCTGCTAGTATTTTTAGAATGTTTAGTCCGTTGATACATTGGTTTTTCAGATCGTTTATATGGTGTTTCCATGAAAGTTTTTTTGTCGAAAGTGATGCCGTGGATTTTTGTTTCGTTAACTATTTTGATTTTTTATTTCTGAGTTTTAGTTTTAGGTATTCCTTGAGTTTTCGATTTTTATTGAATATAATAGCAACGGATTTAGTTTTTTGTAGTAACTAATTTAACGGATGTAGTGTTTGAAAAAATTTGAAGTTCATTTAATGTTTGTTGTAGTAGTTTTTGATTAGTTTTTAGATTTTTTCCTTTTATAAATAACGTTACGTCGTCTGCAAATATTGCGCATTCAACTGGCTGTTTTATATGTTTTGTAATGTCGTTGATTGCTAATAGAAATATGGTAACACTTATTACCAAACCTTGGGGTACACCATTTGCTATGTTTTGTTTGTGGGAAAGAGTATTGTTAATTCTTACTTGAATACTTATATTTTCAAGAAAGTTTTTAATGAAGTAAAAAGAATTTTCTGTTATTTTGTTTTCTATTAAAATTTCAATATTCTTTGTCGCCAGATTAAGTCGTACGCTTTTACCATGTCTAAGCATAGTGCTATCATATGTTGGTTATTTGCGAATGCTTCTTGGATGTTTGATTCGAGTATAACAAGGCAATCAGCTGTTGAGCAGTTTTCTCGAAAACCGCTTTGTCTTTTGTTAATTAAGTTGTTTTTTTCAATGTGCCAACGAAGTCGTCTATTGATACATTTTTCCATTATTTTGCATGGGTTTATTGTAGGGACCACTATAGCTTCTCTCCATACTGGAAAGAGTTTTTTTGTCCAAATTATATTAAAAATTTTTAAAAGACATTCGATAGCCGTGTTTGGTAGATTTTTTATAAACATATTGGGTATATTGTCCGATCCTGGGCTCGAGTTGTTTGTTGAGTTTAGTATTTCTTTTAGTTCTTCTATTGTAATATCTTCGTTGAGTGGATTAGCTTGATTGCCTTCGGATTTGCTGTTGTCAATGTTATAATTGATTTCATTGTTTATTTTGTAATTATTTGTTGTAGTTGCTGTCACTTGAGTTATTTGCAGAATTCTCTGCGAATATATTTGCTATAATATACGGTTCGGATATAATGTCGTTTTCCTCTTTTAATGTAGTTATGGTTAAAGAAAATTGTTTATTTTTTTTACAGTTCTTTTGGCGTATGGCTTTTTCACGTTGATGTTTTATTTTGTTTTCCAAAGTTTTATTTTTAAGATATCGGTTGAGAGCTTTTTTTCATTTTTTTATTGCCTCTTCGCATTCATTATTCCACCAAATGGTTTTATTCTTTCGGTGGTGGCCTTTGGTTTTAGGAATGCTAGTGTTGGCTGCATCTAGTATTGTATTAGTAAAGTTAGTGAGTATGTTGTTGATGTTGATCTGAGCGTAGTGTGCCGAGTTATTGATTAGTTCGTAAGTTCTGTTTATATTATTGTTAATCGTCAAACGAAAGTGATTCCAATCTGCCTTATGGAATTTTCATCTTGGTGAATGGGAGCTTGGTAAGGTGTTGTCGTAAGTTAGGTTTATAAATATAAGGAAATGATCGCTGCCATAAAGCTAGTCGGATGTTTGCCATTCTAGTTTTGCTGCAATATTTGTGCTACGCAGCGTTAAACCTATAGCTATAAACCTTAGTGTACCATTTGAGGCATTTAAATGAGTTGGTGATAAATCATTTATTATTATTAAGGCGTCGTTATCGTTAATAATTTTTTCAATCGTTTTTCCTTTTCCAGCTGTTTTGTATGAGCCCCACATAGAACTATGGCTGTTGAAGTCACCTAGCAGTATTATAGGTCGTGGTAATTGATTTATCAATTTATTTATATCGTTATAGTCGAGTGTATATTTATTGCTCAAATAAATGTTATATATGGTAAATTTGCAGTTTTTGTTTGTAATTATTGTAGCTACTGCTTCTATGTTAGTGTTTAATAGTACTTCTTGCGAAATTTTTATAAATTAATATACTTACACCTCCACTTGCAGATTTGCAATCTGTTCGATTTTTGTTATAGCTCGTGTAGTTTTTCAATTTAATTGTTTGGTTATTTTTTAGGTTTGTTTCCTGTAAACAAATTATGTCTGCCTGTTCGTTTGTTGATATTTGTTGTAATAGTTCATATTGGCCTTTTAGACCATTAATGTTCCACTAAATGATTTTAGGCATTATTTTAATCATTATCGGAGCACAAGGGGGTAATGCTTTGGTCACTTTCACTGCTGTTGTTGATTTTATTAAGTAATTTAGTGCAAGATGATTTCATGTTTGAGTTACGTACGTTTGCGTATATGTCTTCTTTGATGAATTTGTTAAATTTTTCTAAATCGTCAGTGTATTGTAGTACAACGTTTAGTGGATTTTTTACTCCTTTTGTGTTTTGCAGTACACTTTTGAATTGGTCGTAGTTTAGTAATATATTGCTATTGTTTAGGTAGTCTTTGATACAGATTAGTTTTTTATCTAGTTTATCTGGAGGTGGTTCTGTTTTTGAGGTTGACTTGTTGATGTCGTCGGTTTATTCCTCTTTACTAGTTATTTTTCCTTTTTTCTTATTATTCATGTTCAATATATGTTCTTTATCAGTGGTTTTTCTTTTGTTTTGTAAGGAGGTAAAGCTAATTTTGGAGCGTGCCCGTTTATTGTTATGTATGGTTACGATATAATCGTAGTAATTTCGGGATTGTCTATGTTTATTTCCTGCATATAACTGCAGGGTGCTTTCGTGTTTGTGTTAGTGGGTTGCTGAGGTTAATTGAGTGGTCGTCTGGTAATATATTACTATTTTGAGAGTTTTGTGAGAAATTGGTTGCGTTTAAGTTGATGCAATTTTTAGCTAAACGATCCTTTGAGTTGCATTTAAAGCATTTAAGAAATTCGGTCCCAGCAAAAATTAAGTAGTCTGCATCGTTGTAATTAATAATAACTCGGGGATTTTTGAGATTTCCTCCGGTTTGACAAACATTTGTCTTCTGAAGCTGGAGACGTGGTTATATCCGTCTTTTGTTATAATCGCTTTTAATATAGTTACCGCTGAAGCTCTGGTAGCGTTCAATTATTCAAGGATGTTTTCAAGAGTGTAGTTAGGAATGTCCGGAGAAACATTTGAAAAAATGATTTTTTTGCTTTTTAATATTAAAGTAGATACAGATACAATTTTTTGAGATTCTAGATGTATAAAGGATATTATTATAGGTTGCACTATGTCACCGATGGCACACACATAATCTGTAAGATTTAGTCCGTCAATGCAGTCGATGATTAATCCTTGGTCTCGTTTAGGTTGAATTATATTAGCATAACTGTTAGTATTTTTAATAACAAAGGTTGGTATGCTCTTTGGTTCAAGTTAAGACGTATCACTGATCCATTGTGGTAGGGACTGCGTCCCTTTAACACGATTATAATTTTCGTAGTATGCGGAGCGAAGACTCTACGAAGACTGTCAACTTTTTCATAGACTATTTTACTTTACATTAAATTTTGTATTTTATCCTTGTAAGAAAAATGAATCGTCGTTTCAAAAGAACACTCGACGACACACAAAGGATTAATTACGCGTACAAAAAATGGATATGATCTTGTTAAGTGTAATATTTTAACTGACTGACAAGAACATGTATACTATTAATAATTGCGTATCTGTGGGTATATCTAACAAATATTTAATTTACAACTAATTTACAATACAAAAGAGACTTAACTTTATCATTAGAAAATAACCGAAAGTTGAGTAAATTAGATTCATTTCAGTAACGTTACATATATCAATTAAAAAGTGTATCTCCTCTGACTTTCGTCGTTGCTTCGCAAAAAAGGCAATTATCCATGTAAGCAAAAACTAAAAGAAGCACATGTATATCTGTTCATTTCTTGGGAAGTAATTGTATAGGACAAAGGTATTTATTTAGGTTGAAGGAACACAATTACAAAAGAAAAGGATAAATTTATTATTTGAAATGCGAGAGTTGTAATTTACTTGGTGCGACAGTGAAAGTTTTTCAAGTTTTATAATAAAAGCATGCAAGTGTACACCGTGGGAACTAATCATTTTAACGACATTTTTCTTTGATCGGAACAAATTTAACGACATAATCGACTAAAAATGTGTTGAGCGTTTTAAGTTTACGATTGACGGCCAATTATCCTTTTAACCAATGAACGAGCTCTAATCAACTCTTTAAACAGTCCCATTGATAATTGATCATTTTTTGATATCTTCATTAGAATATTTCACAATAACTTGTAGAGTACACTATTATTGACACTATGATAAATTGCATCGTTGAAATAAGCAAAAGATTGAATAAAAGCAGCTATAACTGAGAGATTTATATGCCATGAATAGTAGTAGATATATAGTAAAAAATCCGATTATTTACAAAAGCTTTTGACGTCTGTTTTGGCGACATCTGCTTTAATGGCGGTTAATTTTAGATCAAATCGTAATACACAGATCCTAACGAGGACCACCTGATTGCAATATGCGGGATCGTATGCCAATGCTAAATGAAATTCTAGGATTTTTACTGTGAACGGTTTATTTTTGTTTTGTTTAGATAACTACTATTTTTTTCTTCGATTATTGTTAATTTTCTTCCTAAATTTTAATAATTTTAAAAGTACTGTACAACGAAAATGATTTAGAGATCGAAAAATAGAGAAGACAATTAAGACATAATAGATATAATATTTATAAAAATATTAGCAATCCATTTTAAAAACTATTTTTCTATAGAAATATTACATAAAAATACATATTTTGCGATTTTAAAGATCTGTATGATATATGCTTCAACAATGCAAATACGTTCATTTAAATGTAATAAATATTTATTTTTTAAAAATTTGACTTATTTTAATCAAATGCCAATATTAATCATTATATAATTTCAAATAAATACGTATATTTTAATTAAATTTAGTTTTTTTTTTTCAGTCCAATGACATTGATGTGCGTATCGATTTTTTAAAAAGCGCCCCCGCATATAATTATTAGAAAAATTATTTGGCTGCGGGTAATAATTGAATTGTATTAATAAATTCCTAATTTTGTATATACTTTATTTGATTTCATTTAAATTTCTAGATCCATATTAGTGCGTAAACTGTGAAAATGCAACAACAAACTTATGTTAACATTGACGTTATGCATAATAAAACATATACGATAAAATTACTTTAAGTACGTTGAAAAAAGTATTAATTGCAACTTTCTTAATGCTGAGTATGTTCTAGATAGCTCATCTTCGACAATGTATCTACTAAAGAAAATGATTTATTTACTCATCGGTTAATTTTATGCATAAACTAAAAAGCATATTGAATTTTTTTCAAAATTACGTCATATTTTCGACGACAAAACTCATTTAAATTTAGCACTGGTAAGCTTTTAAATCTAGATTTTATTGCTCTCTTGGTAAAATAATCGTGCTATATACGTAATCGAAATAAGTATAACAATGTTATGGAAACTAATAAATTTAATAATAAGTCGGCGCGTTCTCGGGTAACTGAACGCGTAATGTTTCGACAGGTGATTTAACTGCGCGAAAAATCAATTTCCGAGCATCGAGATATAACAAAGTATCTTCTTTTCCTTTAAAGTGACAATTAATTTTTTTTTTCATAGAAATGATAAATTGTGTACTTACCACGCACTAATTCTTCGGTCACATAGTTGAGAATATCGCGCACAATGCACTGTCAAAAGAAAAAGAAATTATCTTACAACGGGAAAACGAGAGGTTTAATCGCAACAAGTTGCAGCGAGAGACAAGCGTGGAGTTACCAGAATCGCGCGCGGATCGCGACTGAGGATCTCTGGACTCTTCCCTGGTCTTTGAGGTGCAAGCCGCCGCTTCGCGCGCGCGCACTTGGGGTATTCATCTGAATATGGGGTTTCTTGGGTTTGTACTGTCGATGGTTGGTAAATTATAACTTTTTTTAATTATCTTATTTTAGTTATTTTAATCAAACTGAACATAATAAAATGATTATATTTTATGGTAATAACAATCATTCATTCATAATTTATTTAAAATGATTTATTTTACACTAAAGCATTCGAATGAAATAAATAATTGAAATATAGAGTAATGAAAATAATATTACTATAGCATGCTAGAAGATGTTCCCATACTTTATTCATATATAGTGTCGATAATATATAAGGTTGCGTCGATATACTATTTTTCCGACTCTCTAAAGATTAAAGTTCCATAATATACTTTTCTAATTATTTTAAATTTTATTAAATCAAACTAATATTTTATGATATTTTCGATTATTTTAACAAAATTTTTTAAATAACAAATTCTATTTCTACTTTTAGCAAAAGATAATAATTATAAACTTACAACTTTTACAAACTATAAAAAAACATTAATATTTTTTACACAATATAATTAAAAACTATAATTAGTAAAATAGTATCTTAAACGATATTACAAATTGCAATTTGTTACCCAATATTAGTTCATCAATAAAAGTGGAAACGCTTAAAATATACCATCCCCTTTTAATACCTCCGATTGCACGTGCCAAAGGGTTGTGCGTGTGTGTGTATAACGCCAACGCTCTTTTTTCACATGAAAACACAAGGGTGAATAAAATTTTTTTTATAAATAAACATTCGACGTGGCACGTTTAAATGAAAAGATAGATCGTTCATTGATTATTTTTCTAATTACTCTTGAACAGTGGATACTATGATATTTTTTTCTTATTGATCTATTGTAGTTACTAAGTGTTTGAAGACTATTAAAGAAGCTATTAAATCTAAATGATAATAAATATTGAATAGATTCTTGATGCACTATTAAATTAATAAATAACAATATCGACTTGTATATATATATATGGGTGGTTCTCTGTGAAATTGGTACTTTTCCCGAAATTGAAAATGAAACAATGAATATTGCTATAACTGTGGGAATATGTTTTAGAGGTGTCCAGTAGCTTTTCTGAATTTTTTTAGATTTTTTCGGGGACATTATTTTAAGTTACAGAGAGTCAAAGTTGCTATTCTAGCACTTTTTTGCATTATATGCCCATTTTCATGAATTTGTATAGCTCCAAGGGATGCATTTTTCACTGAAAACATAACTATGACTTTTCATTAAAAATACTTTTAACCGATTCACTGGTATTGTATCATATATGTACAAATTATTTTCGTCCCAATACTGGTAATGTATCATATATGTACAAATTCGCTTTTTGTCTGATTTTCACAGCGGTTTGAATCCAAACTTTGTATAATAGGGTTTTTAGGTATGCTGAATCAGATCCTGAGGTCAGATTTAGAAAAATCAAAATGGCTGATTCAGAATGGCTACCCCTAAAGGTGCGTATGTGAAATAATGGATATATTGTAAAAATGTAAGGGCGTAAAAAAATGGTCTACCAGTATTGGGACGAAAGCTAAAAAAAGGCGTACCAGTGAATCGGTTAAAGACATAAATGTATGCTGTCACACTCTTCTAAGCCATTTAAACCTTAAATAGTGAAAATCAGCAATTCTGCTCCGAACTCTGGAAACCTAATGCTGTCTAAAAGATGTCTTTTTATGGTGAGAAACTGTCTATAGAATTCCATTTTTGATCGAAATATCTGGGAAGAGTGCCCGAAATATTAATAGAAATGTATATTTGTTGCTTTATAACGATGAATCTGTTAGCATGATCATTGCAAAAAAATTTATGCATTTTCCTTTGAATGGTAGAAAAGCATCACCACTTTTTTCAGGATCAATCTAATCTCCTATAAGCTGTTAAAAACACAAATATTATTATACAATTATAAAAAATTAATTTTTAAACATTTCTAATGCTGGATTTTTAGTTTTACAACCCTTACAAGAATTATAAAACTAATCTAAAGGATTACTATAAATGTGTCAACATTATTATTATAATAATTGAAGTTACGTATTTAATACAAACAATATATCAATTAATCGGATCTGAGATTCTAATGGTTAATATGATTAATTGACAGTGACAAGTTTGTGAAATTCAATAATGTATTGCTGAATAATAATAATAATAATAATAATAATGTTGATACATTTATAGTAATTCTTCAGATTATTATCATAAATCTTGTAAGGGTTGTAAAGTAAAAATCCAGCATCAGAAATGTTTAAAAATTAAGTTTTTATAATTGTATAATAATCTTTGTATTTTTAACAGCTTAGTGGAGATTAGATTGATCCTGAAAAAAGTGGAGATGCTTTTCTATCACTCCAAGGAAACTGCAAAAATTTTTTTGCAATGATCATATGCTAATAGATTCATCTTTATAAGGCAACAAATATACATTTCTATTAATATTTCGGGCACTTTTCCCGATATTTTGACCATAAGTGATCTTAATGATTTAGACCCACTCTGAAAATTTTTAGGCAGTTTCTGACTATAAAAAGACATCTTTTAAAGAGCATTAGGTTCCCAGAGTCCGGAGCAGAATTGCTGATTTTCACTATTTAAGGTTTAAATTGCTTACAAGAGTGTGACAGCATACATTCATGACTTTAAAAGTATTTTTAATGAAAAATTCAGAAAATTATACAAAAAAAGTCATATTTATGTTTATAGTGAAAAATTCATCACCTTGGAGCTATACAAATTCATGAAAATGGGTATATAATGCAAAAAAGTGCTAAAATGTCAATTTTGACTCTCTGTAACTTAAAATAATGGCCCCGAAAAAATCTGAAAAAAATTCAGAAAAGCTACTGGACACCTCTAAAACATATTCCCACAGTTATAGCAATATTCATTTTTTCATCTTCGATTTCGGGAAAAGTACCAAGAAAACTTGTTCTATCTTTTTAGTATAATACATTTATGTACCAGTAATTTATTTAGCACCCTAGGTATCAAGATAGAATTTCCAATAGCAGTTCATTTGAAGGTTCAGAAATAGTATTGGCCAATAGTAGTGGAAAAATTTTTGGTCGAAAAACCTATATTTTTCGGTAACTGAAGTATAAGAATTTCATGAGTTGTAGTTATTGCCTATTTTTTTATTATTTTTTCTTCTCAGTGTTGAGTTTAATCAAAGCTCGAAATATATATATGTATATCTACTTATTCGTTAACTAGCTGGCCTAAAAGTATATGGTTAATAATGGTGGTAAGCGTATATGGTTTATAAGTATCGGGTACCATACTTGACTCAACAATTCAATTTATATTATGGGATTTTTTGTATTTTTTGTTTGTTATTTTGACCGTTTTTCTCTATTTATCTTTGAAAATATTATTCTGAACGTAAAATGTAAAATAAAAAAAAGTTTTGTTATTTTGAGACAAACATTTCGTTCGCATAAAGTTTCATGTAGGATTAATACATTTCAATATAATGCTACATAACCGTTTCTAAGCAATGAAAAATAATACCATAACTTAAACTGTTTCTGTGCTATATATCTGGAAATAGGACCATAATCTAATTAGATTATGACGAAGGTACCTTGTAAATCTCAACAAAATCGGTAAAAAAATCTTAGAAAGATAATAACATACATACATACATACATTTTAGGGAGGGCCTCAAATCAGTTGTAATACGCATACATTTCTCTTACAACCCATTATCTAGTATTTTTTGATGCATCACACATTTTGCGATGATGAAAATATAAGGCTCTTCCGTGTAGCGGTCGTGCCTAAAAATGTAGTTACGACTATATTTTGTAAATATTGAAAGAGATGGTTTTGATGCATAGATAAATCAGCATAAAGCATTGCAAGTTGTTTAATTTAATGAACACAATATACCTAATATATTTAATAGTAATGGGTATTAAGTAATTAGCACAAATTATAGATGATTCCAATATGTGTATAGGTAAATATTTTAATGCACGCGAATGTCTATGCTATATCGTCAGGGGAACAATATGCAGTTGGCACAATTGAAATATTAGAGAAATAAATTGAACTAAAATCTTATACATTAATTTAAAAGTATGTTATTCACTATAGTAATTAGATCAATACCAAAACAGCATCGTGTCTTATCAAGCATACTAAAGTTATAATAAAATAATCTCATTTTTTACTGCGAGTAAACGCTCGAAATAACTTGTTCAGGCAATTATTGTACGTTCTACAATTATTATTATTTAAGCTATACATGAATTCATTATTATTTGAAGTGATATTACAGTTTTCTTTCTTAGTTTTATGCTAATTATGTGTAATTTAATATTGAAAGTTATATGTTTAAGTAAATAAACGATTATGACGTGATCTGATTACGCATCTACTGAAAACAATATTTTGACTTATCGATTGTCATACAAAATCTTGTATTAAATTTGAAGGTTATACGTAATAAATGCCCAGTTTAAGAAAAGGACTTACTACAAATAGATAAATTATTATTACTAATAAAAACAAGCGTATGGCTCGGTTGGTTAGGGCGTCGGGCTCGTAATCTGGAAGTCCCAGGTTTGATTCCCGGTTTCTGGATGTCGGACCCGGAAAATGGTTATGTTGTACTTTTTTTTATAAACAAATTCATAAAGGTTTTAAAGAACGCCGAACGTCAAGCCCTTAGGCATGTTTTAAATAATATACCCAAATTTTTCCAGATTTTTAAATCCATAATTTCATCACGATGTTTCGATTGAAAGATTATGCTTTTTTTGACTAATAATTACCGACCAAACATTGTTCACTCAATTATTATTTAAGAAATGTTTTTTCATTAAAAAATCAAAACGTCAAGCTCTTCCTTATGTTTTCAGCCATCCGTATGAATTATTTCAGATTTTTAATGTAATATTTTAGATGCAATTTTTGGGTTGAATAGTGCAGATTCCTGTAATTTGGGTCCGACATCCCGTTAATAAAGGCATCGTACGACCTTTGTCGCTGATTAGCACCAATTTGGGAGCATAAAAAGAGCAACGTTAAAATAAAAAAAGAAAATAAGCATAGAGATGCAACTTACTAGTATGCTTACTTAATACAAGGTGTAACGAAAATAAATAACAAAAAAGATTATAAGTCAATGAAAAATAAAATAATAAACAAATCATTTAAAAGCCGATGAGACATTGATAATAAAAGCAATACTTTTCGGAAGTGATTAATATTTTGGTACGAAAAAATATCGAACCTAACAGCGAACCACTCGTTGGAAAAGGGTAGGACTGGGGAAATTATTACGAGTTCATCGCACGTGCACGCGCCTCTGTTTAACGTGGCCGCCGGATTCTCGAACTCGAGGCGAATGCGAAAGCGCGTAATGGTAATTGTTGCGAAGTCGTTATTGGGGAACGGGATACTTTTCTTCTTTTTGATGGTAGAAAAGTATCTCCACTTGGATTCAGTATCCATCTAGATCCCCCTGTAGAGCTGCTAAAATACAAATATTTGATACAATTAATAAAAAATTAATTTTTAAACATTTCTAATGCTTGGCATTTGTTAGATTTTACACCCTTACCAGAATTATAAACTAATCTAAAGGATTACTATGAATGTTGTCAACATTAGTTATTATAATTAGATGTGAAGATACGTATTTATACAAACAATATATCATAAATCCAGCTCTGAGATTCTAATGGTTAATATGATTACTTGCCAGTGACAATGTGTGAAATTCCAATAATGTATGCTGAATTACACTAATAATAATAATGTTCATACATTTATAGTAATTCTTCAGATTATTATCATAAATCTTGTAAGGGTTGTAAAGTAAAAATCCAGCATCAGAAATGTTTAAAAATTAAGTTTTTATAATTGTATAATAATGTTTGTATTTTTAACAGCTTAGTGGAGATTAGATTGATCCTGAAAAAGTGGAGATGCTTTTCTATCACTCCAAGGAAACTGCAAAAATTTTTTTGCAATGATCATGCTAATAGATTCATCTTTATAAGGCAACAAATATACATTTCTATTAATATTTCGGGCACTTTTCCCGGATATTTTGACCATAAGTGATCTTCATGATTTAGACCCTCTCTGGAAATTTATAAGCAGTTTCTGACTGTAAAAAGACATGTATTAGACAGTATGAGGTTTCCAGAGTCCAGAACAGAATTGCTGATTTTCACTATTTAAGGTTTAAATTGCTTACAAGAGTGTGACAGCATACATTCAAGACTTTAAAAATATTTTTAATGAAAAATTCAGAAAATTATACAAAAAAAGTCATATTTATGTTTATAGTGAAAAATTCATCACCTTGGAGCTATACAAATTCATGAAAATGGGTATATAATGCAAAAAAGTGCTAAAATGTCAACTTTGACCCTCTGTAACATAAAATAATGGCCCCGAAAAAATTTTTAAATCTGAAAAAATTCAGAAAAACTACTGGACACCTCTAAAACATATTCCCACAGTTATAGCAATATTCATATTTTCATCTTCGATTTCGGGAGAAGTACCAAGAAAACTGGTTCTATCTTTTTAGTATAATACATTTATATACCAGTAATTTATTTAGCACCCTAGGTATCAAGATAGAATTTCCAATAGCAGTTCATTTGAAGGTTCAGAAATAGTATTGGCCAATAGTAGTGGAAAAATTTTTGTTCGAAAAACCTATATTTTTCGGTAACTGAAGTATAAGAATTTCATGTGTTGTAGATAGTGCCTATTTTTTTATTATTTTTTCTTTTCAGTGTTGAGTTTAATCAAAGCTCGAAATATATATATGTATATCTACTTATTCGTTAACTAGCTGGCCTAAAAGTATATGGTTAATAATGGTGGTAAGCGTATATGGTTTATAAGTATCGGGTACCATACTTGACTCAACAATTCAATTTATATTATGGGATTTTTTGTATTTTTTGTTTGTTATTTTGACCGTTTTTCTCTATTTACCTTTGAAAATATTATTCTGAACGTAAAGTGTAAAAAAAAAGTTTTGTTATTTTGAGACAAACATTTCTTTCGTATAAAGTTTCATGTAGGATTAATACATTTTAATATAATGCTACATAACCGTTTCTAAACAATGAAAAATAATACCATAACTTAAACTGTTTCTGTGCTGTATATCTGGAAATAGGACCATAATCTAATTACATTAAGACGAAGGTACCTTGTAAATCTCAACAAAATCGGTCAAAATTCTTAGAAAGATGATAACATACATACATACATACATTTTAGGGAGGGCCTCAAATCAGTTGTAATACGCATACATTTCTCTTACAACCCATTATCTAGTATTTTTTGATGCATCACACATTTTGCGATGATGAAAATATAAGGCTCTTCCGTGTAGCGGTCGTGCCTAAAAATGTAGTTACGACTATATTTTGTAAATATTGAAAGAGATGGTTTTGATGCATGGATAAATCAGCATAAAGCATTGCAAGTTGTTTAATTTAATGAACACAATATACCTAATATATTTAATAGTAATGGGTATTACGTAATTAGCACAAATTATAGATGATTCCAATATGTGTATTAGGTAAATATTTTAATGCACGTGAATGTCTATGCTATATCGTCAGGGGAACAATATGCAGTTGGCACAATTGAAATATTAGAGAAATAAATTGAACTAAAATCTTATACATTAATTTAAAAGTATGTTATTCACTATAGTAATTAGATCAATACCAAAACAGCATCGTGTCTTATCAAGCATACTAAAGTTATAATAAAATAATCTCATTTTTTACTGCGAGTAAACGCTCGAAATAGCTTGTTCAGGCAATTATTGTACGTTCTACAATTATTATTATTTAAGCTATACATGAATTCATTATTATTTGAAGTGATATTACAGTTTTCTTTCTTAGTTTTATGCTAATTATGTGTAATTTAATATTGAATGTTATATGTTTAAGTAAATAAACGATTATGACGTGATCTGATTACGCATCTACTGAATACAATATTTTGACTTATCGATTGTCATACAAAATATTGTATTAAATTTGAAGGTTATACGTAATAGATGCCCAGTTTAAGAAAAGGACTTACTGCAAATAGATAAATTATTATTACTATTAAAACAAGCGTATGGCTCGGTTGGTTAGGGCGTCGGGCTCGTAATCTGGAAGTCCCAGGTTTGATTCCCAGTTTCTGGAGAATGTATTTTAAACAAAGGGGATGTCGGACCCGGAAAATGGTTATGTTGTACTTTTTTTTATAAACAAATTAATAAAGGTTTTAAAAAACGCCGAACGTCAAGCCCTTAGGCATGTTTTAAATAATATACTCAAATTTTTCCAGATTTTTAAATCCATAATTTCATCACGATGTTTCGATTGAAAGATTATGCTTTTTTGACTAATAATTACCGACCAAACATTGTTTACTCAATTATTATTTAAGAAATGTTTTTTCATTAAAAAATCAAATCGTCAAGCTCTTCCTTATGTTTTCAGCCATCCGTATGAATTATTTCAGATTTTTAATGTAATATTTTAGATGTAATTTTTGGGTTGAATAGTGCAGATTCCTGTAATTTGGGTCCGACATCCCGTTAATAAAGACATCGTACGACCTTTCTCGCTGATTAGCACCAATTTGGGAGCATAAAAAGAGCAACGTTAAAATAAAAAAAGAAAATAAGCATAGAGATGCAACTTACTAGTATGCTTACTTAATACAAGGTGTAACGAAAATAAATAACAAAAAAGATTATAAGTCAATGAAAAATAAAATAATAAACAAATCATTTATAAGCCGATGAGACATTGATAATAAAAGCAATACTTTTCGGAAGTGATTAATATTTTGGTACGAAAAAATATCGAACCTAACAGCGAACCACTCGTTGGAAAAGGGTAGGACTGGGGAAATTATTACGAGTTCATCGCACGTGCACGCGCCTCTGTTTAACGTGGCCGCCGGATTCTCGAACTCGAGGCGAATGCGAAAGCGCGTGCCTGCGTCCGGTGTAATGCAGCCAGCGCGTAATGGTAATTGTTGCGAAGTCGTTTGAGGAACGGGATACTTTTTCTTCTTTTAAATTGGGAGATATTTTGCCAATTCTTTTCTTTTATTGGTCCAATGTAGCAAGACACATTTTTATAATCACTTTTTGTTTTGAAAAAATTAAAACTTTACATAAATGATGAAATCCACAAAAATTCTTCCGACTCGTGTTCCTTAAAATGGAAAAATTTTTTTTTGAGGCATACCTACCAGACCTCACTTTTCTTCATCTATAGTACATATAATATGTGAAACAAAATTTGAACACGAAATAAAAGGCTTGTGACGCCCTTTTTTTAAGTTTAAAGTTTAAAATCAAAAAATCATAAATTGCTGTTTTTTTAAAGCTTACATATCTTGTATAATAATTACATTGAAACAAATAATCTTTGAATTAATCTTTTTCTTTTCAAATAATTCTTAATGTAATAATATAGTAATTTTATTCTTTGTCATCTGCAGAATCCAATTAATTATTTACACAAATTAATTATCTAATCATAATAAAGACTCAATAATTAATAATCTTAAAGTAGGATGATTGGATTGTTGTAATAATAATGTTGATACATTTATAGTAATTCTTCAGATTAGTATCATAAATCTTGTTAGGGTTGTAAAACTAAAAATCCAGCATTAGAAATGTTTAAAAATTAAATTTTTATAATTGTATAATAATATTTGTGTTTTTAACAGCTTACAGGGGATTAGATTGATACTGAAAAAAGTTGAGATACAAGAGTGTGACAGCCATACATTTATGACTTTAAAAGTATTTTTAATGAAAAATTCAGAAAATTTTACAAAAAAAGTCATAGTTATGTTTTTAGTGAAAAATGCATCCCCTGGGAGCTAAAAATTCATGAAAATAGGCATATAATGCAAAAAAGTTCTAAAATAGCAACTTTGACTCTCTGTAACTTAAAATAATGTCCCCGAAAAAATCTAAACAAATTCACAAGAACTCCTGGACTCCTCTAAAACATATTCCCACAATTATAGCAATATTCATTTTTTCATTTTCGATTTCACAGAGAACCACCCATATATATACACGCCAACCTCCTATTTTTAATTTCGAAAAAGTTTTTTCGTAATTAATTATTTAAAATAATGTTTTAATTGTATTATTTTTTCACTACCATGGACACCTTAGAAATTAAACAGATTCACACAACTCCTTGGAGGTACTGTTATAATGCATTGGGTTTTTATACCAAAAATTTAATTTTTTTTAAATACGATTATAATTTATAAATAAAATTTTTACCAAAATTTAGTGTAATGAAATCACAATAAAAATAATAAAAAAATAGAGATATATTAAATGTTAACTGTAAATTTTAAACTATATGAATTCTTATAAAGCTTAAATTTATATTTTAATAATTATAAATGTTAATGAAAAATTAACTTACCAAAAATAGTAAAGTACGTATACTTACTTAATTGTAGTATTTAGTAACTACTTATTAAAATTGTGGTTCATTTTAAACGGATCTAAATAGAACTTCACCTCCTAAAATTAATTTATTCAATGACGAAGGATCATCGCCATAAGTTCTATGTCATTAATATTTTGTACTTTAAGAGTAATAAAACTTTCTTCTTAAATAAATAATTTTTTTATTAATTTTAAAGATCTATTTATAACATTTTAGCGGCATATAAATAAAAACCTGTTTCTTCCATTTCTCCCGTAATTCGTAATTTGCACCTTCTTTCAAAATTTGCGTTTTAATCCATAATTATATCCAATTTATTTTCCCTTTAGTTCAGAGCCCATATATTTATTTTAATTATTATAAACAAAGGCATTCCTTAATTAACCTTTTGTTTCTAATAAATACATACTTGTTTATTTAAAATATTGTTTTATATAAATATACGTAATTTACTCACTTATATATCCATACAATTTTTAAATTTTGATTTAAATAATATTTAAATTAAATGCTACTAAATTAATAATTTTCGAAAAACTTTTCAAATGTAATTCGTATTTTATATTGCCACTGTTAAAATTTGAATTTTCTTATTGCCTTATTGCCTCATAAACCTCATAAAATCACTAATTTCCACGTGTTTTAGGACATAACTTACACCAGCGGTCTTGGCCAGTAATCTAACTCAAGCCAATCGAAAGCTCTCGAAAAATGTGATCTTTGAGCGGTGTTAGATCAAAATCGATTGTGGCGTGGTCGCCTTTTTTGATATTCAATATTTCCGGGCGTTCTATCTCTTCGAGATTTTAAAATTAAGAATTGTAACCCAGGTAGATAAGTTCTAAAGATTATTTTGAACAAAAGTTGTTTGTAATGTTTTTCAAAAAAATTAATAGATTTTGAGATAAATGGCTTTGAAAATAGAAATTTTCTAAAAAATTGAAAAATTTCCATTTTTCATGGTGGAATAACTTTTAGGCAAATTATTTCTAACACCTAAAATTTTTTTCTATCTTCTGGAAGATATTTCCAGCCTATTTTCAAATTTGGAGCGAGTTAAAAATTTTCATCGTACCACTTGACGTGAAATAGCCCATATAGAAAACATATATATATATATATAATATATATATATATATACTAGGGGGGCTTCGCCCCCCTGCGCGCTTCGCGCGCCAACCCCCTATTTTTAATTTCGAAAAAGTTTTTTCGTAATTAATTTATTTAAAATAATGTTTTAAATTGTATTATTTTTTCACTACCATGGACACCTTAGAAATTAAACAGATTCACACAACTCCTTGGAGGTACTGTTATAATGCATTGGGTTTTATACCAAAAATTTAATTTTTTTTTAAATACGATTATAATTTATAAATAAAATTTTTTACCAAAATTTAGTGTAATGAAATCACAATAAAAATAATAAAAAAATAGAGATATATTAAATGTTAACTGTAAATTTTAAACTATATGAATTCTTATAAAGCTTAAATTGATATTTTAATAATTATAAATGTTAATGAAAAATTAACTTACCAAAAATAGTAAAGTACGTATACTTACTTAATTGTAGTATTTAGTAACTACTTATTAAAATTGTGGTTCATTTTAAACGGATCTAAATAGAACTTCACCTCCTAAAATTAATTTATTCAATGACGAAGGATCATCGCCATAAGTTCTATGTCATTAATATTTTGTACTTTAAGAGTAATAAAACTTTCTTCTTAAATAAATAATTTTTTTTATTAATTTTAAAGATCTATTTATAACATTTTAGCGGCATATAAATAAAAACCTGTTTCTTCCATTTCTCCCGTAATTCGTAATTTGCACCTTCTTTCAAAATTTGCGTTTTAATCCATAATTATATCCAATTTATTTTTCCCTTTAGTTCAGAGCCCATATATTTATTTTAATTATTATAAACAAAGGCATTCCTTAATTAACCTTTTGTTTCTAATAAATACATACTTGTTTATTTAAAATATTGTTTTATATAAATATACGTAATTTACTCACTTATATATCCATACAATTTTAAATTTTGATTTAAATAATATTTAAATTAAATGCTACTAAATTAATAATTTTCGAAAAACTTTTCAAATGTAATTCGTATTTTATATTGCCACTGTTAAAATTTGAATTTTCTTATTGCCTTATTGCCTCATAAACCTCATAAAATCACTAATTTCCACGTGTTTTAGGACATAACTTACACCAGCGGTCTTGGCCAGTAATCTAACTCAAGCCAATCGAAAGCTCTCGAAAAATGTGATCTTTTGAGCGGTGTTAGATCAAAATCGATTGTGGCGTGGTCGCCTTTTTTTGATATTCAATATTTCCGGGCGTTCTATCTCTTCGAGATTTTAAAATTAAGAATTGTAACCCAGGTAGATAAGTTCTAAAGATTATTTTGAACAAAAGTTGTTTGTAATGTTTTTTCAAAAAAAATCAATACATTTTGAGATAAATGGCTTTGAAAATA
>CM047428.1:71302051-71687051 GCA_026168455.1 Theocolax elegans | reverse complement strand
AACATTACGAACAACTTTTGTTCAAAATAATCTTTAGAACTTATCTACCTGTGTTACAATTCTTAATTTAAAAATCTCGAAGAGATAGAACGACCGTAAATATTGAATATCAAAAAAGGCGACAACGCCACAATCGATTTGATCTAACACCGCTTAAAAGATCACATTTTTCGAGAGCTTTCGAATGGCTTGGGTTAGATTATTGGCCAAGACCACTGTTGTAAGTTATGCCTCATAAACCTCATAAAATCACTAATTCTCATGTATTTTAGGGCGTAACACACACACACACACACACTTATAAATATATATATATATAACATATATAACATATATATGATCGTACAACCCTTTTTTTTACTATAAAGGTTTTTATTGATTATAACTATATTCAAAGTTTTAAAATAAAATAAATGAAATATTTGAACTGATTCTTCTTGAAATTAATAAACTTTTTCAAATTTAATGTATATAAGAAAAAATTGTTAGATTTTGAGTTATTAAGTGATAAACATGGCCAAAAAGTCAATTTTTTCAAAAAATTCGATTTTTTGATTGGCTACAACTCTGGTACTAATTGAAATTCAGGTCTAAAAATTTAGCTACACTCTATTCAAGTAGTTTTTTACTGATTCCATACATTAAAACAAAATTCTATTTTTTAACTGGATCACTTCACATGGAATCTCCCATATATATATATATATATATATATATATATATATATGTTGAATTCTGAATTCTTAGACACGGCGGCGGCGGCGGCGGCGGCGAAATATTTATGTATTATAGAGAGATTGATACATAATACGTAGAATAACTTGTTGAATAAACTGGAAAAATTTGTTACCTATTTTTACGCAAAATGTCTATAATGGAATCAATTTCCATTAAATTGCCAATAAAATGAAATTAAATTAAAATATTTCACTGAGTGATTGTATTGGCTGGTTTCAGTGAATATTTGTATTGTTATTATAACCAAATATAAGATAATAAGAATATAACTATAAAAATTGAATTAAAGAAAATTATTTCCTGAGCTTGAGAAGCCCGTATTCTAACCAGGGATGCGTAACATCGCCGATAAGGCCTATACTTCTAATCGGTTGACTCGACTTCTTACAATTCCCAAGTTGCGCGGCGATGACAACATTTGAAAATATGATAGCAATAATTAGTACATATATATATTTAACGAAGCTACGATAATTTTTGCACACTTACTTGCATTTTTATTTTGTTATAACTAAATGTTTCATATTAATTTTGAACATTGTCATAGCTTGTTAATTTCTAAAATTCTAACTCTTTTATTTCAATTTTTCGAATTTTCAAGACATTAAATTTATTCTAATTTTCATAACTTTAGAACATCTTATACAATTTCAAGAAAATTGTAAAGTAACTATATGTAGTTTTAACCAAATTCGTACCAGAAAATTTGTGTATACGTAATAAAGACCATAAATCGTTATTTACACTAAAGCTCCCTCAACCTTAGAATAGTCTTTTTCAAAAATCGGATTGCTGCATCGCATCAGAATGCACTGGATGGTGCAAAGCATTTGTTTGTTGATTTTCAAGGTGGACGTTTCACGAAAGATTTGTGGATTTTACTTCAGTAGATGTAAATTGCATTATTTCATATATAAGTAATGTATGTACTTTTTCATTTAATGTTCATTCTAATTTAGTTAAGCCTAAGTTGAAAATTATATATTAAAGTTAATGAAAAATATTTAAAAGATGAATTTTAGATGATAGTAACGATTAATTTTCGTAATAACAACATTTGGTAGTAAAATATAGTTATAGAATAGATTTCGTAATCTCGGCACGTATTGCTTCGTTAAATATGGATGAAATTTGAAAATTCATGTTACGCCATGCACCGTTATAGTATTACCAAAACGTTTTATTGATATTCATAAAATTGAAAAGAATGGAATTTATTTTTGCCACAATTTTCACTACATTATAAACATAAAATGTATGTGATATTGATTTTCATTCTTACAACGTAATACAGATTACCCAAACACACTGTAGAATGTTGAAATTTTATTTTATTTTTCATTCGATAGTCTTTGTAGTATATTGAATTTTAATTCTCTAGGTATAAATTCTATATCGACCTTTTTGTGCTACTTTTGACGACTGTTAATATAAATTAAAATTATGAAATTTGTACTTTTCAAGTAAAAAGATATTTAATACAAGCCTTACATACTTTTATATTAAAAGATAAATACGACATGTGATTTTCTTATCTTTATATTTACGCGTTTAGTTGTATTTTTCTAATTTTATTTTGATAAAATGGGCACTTCAATTTATATTAAAATATATATTATATTTATTTAATTATTTATTCATTTATTACACTTCATAGAAACTAATGTTTCGCATAATTTGTATTACCTTGAGGAGAAATTTTTTTAAACCTTTTTTTTGTGACAGTATTTAACTAACAAGAAGAGGTCACGGCCTTTGGATCACAGATCTTATCCAAAGTTTAGAATGGTTTGTAATATAAAAATATGATATATGAAAATCCGTCTATTAGTCGAGAGCTATAGCAAAAATAAGAAATGTAGCAATTTTCAGCTACAAATTAATAATTCCATTTAAGCTAAAATAGACGTAATAGAACCGGATTTGGACTTTTCTTAAATCCAAATCACTCGATTAAACTTTTTTTAAATTTTGATTTGAGTATCTCTATTTAGTCGTTTAGGAGTTATAAGCGATTAAAGTAAAGCATCTACTTTTCAATATTTTTCTTTAATTACGTATAACTTTGGTGAAATTTCCATGGGATTTTTAAATTTTGGCTTTTTTCATATTTTTATATCACAAAACAAGTTCTAAAGTTTGTACCAGATCTGTGATCCAAAGGTCATGACCTCATCTCCTTGTAAGTGCATTTATATTTTTCCTGTAAAACACAATATTAGACATATTACATACACATATTATACATAAATATCCTCACGTATTCAGATAAAATAAAGGTACATTTGGAAATTCTACACAGAGAAAAAAATCTGGTTGATTTAAGTAATTTTTGCTGTTGAATACTTCCAACTGATTTTTCTGTTATTTTAACTGCGCGGTTGCTATTATTTTGACAATCCAACAATCAATCAATGTAATAAATGTAAATTTATTGTTTTAAATATATTTCATTTCATTATGGACTTAAGATATTTTTTTGTTCACTTACGAACATTTGATATTATTTGAAATTAAGTATCGCACGCACGTATGTATTTCACTTATATTACACACTTATTATATATATCGTACAAATCGTTTGCAATATTTGTATTATAATATATTACAAAAGTAAGAACTTATTGAGCTTGTAACGTCTACATTATTAAAAATATTCATTTTTAATGAATATTTCTATGTTGTGATTGTAGTTAATATTCCTTTTTAATAATTTTTTATTTTAATCTAATATACATGTGCACTCATAAAAATTAACCTATAAAGTCTTAAAATAAATTTATAAATTTTGCTAATCAGTCTTTACACCCGGTGATGTCGGTCTCTTACCCACGAACATGCCGATTCGGCAATTGTTAAATAGTCCCACCTACGCCGAATCTGAAGCGCGTCCATCACAGATTTGAAAATATGATAGCAATAATTAGTACATATATATATTTAACGAAGCTACGATAATTTTTGCACACTTACTGCATTTTTTTTGTTATAACTAAATGTTTCATATTAATTTTGAACATTGTATAGCTTGTTTTCTAAAATTCTAACTCTTTTATTTCAATTTTTCGAATTTTCAAGACATTAAATTTATTCTAATTTTCATAACTTTGAACATCTTATACAATTTCAAGAAAATTGTAAAGTAACTATATGTAGTTTTAACCAAATTCGTACCAGAAAATTTGTGTATACGTAATAAATACCATAAATCATTATTTACACTAAAGCTCCCTCAACCTTAGAATAGTCTTTTTCAAAAATCGGATCGCTGCATCGCATCAGAATGCACTGGATGGTGCAAAGCATTTGTTTGTTGATTTTCAAGGTGGATGTTTCACGGAAGATTTGTGGATTTTACTTCAGTAGATGTAAATTGCATTATTTCATATATAAGTAATGTATGTACTTTTTCATTTAATGTTCATTCTAATTTAGTTAAGCCTAAGTTGAAAATTATATATTAAAGTTAATGAAAAATATTTAAAAGATGAATTTTAGATGATAGTAACGATTAATTTTCGTAATAACAACATTTGGTAGTAAAATATAGTTATAGAATAGATTTCGTAATCTCGGCACGTATTGCTTCGTTAAATATGGATGAAATTTGAAAATTCATGTTACGCCATGCACCGTTATAGTATTACCAAAACGTTTTATTGATATTCATAAAATTGAAAAGAATGGAATTTATTTTTGCCACAATTTTTCACTACATTATAAACATAAATGTATGTGATATTGATTTTCATTCTTACAACGTAATACAGATTACCCAAACACACTGTAGAATGTTGAAATTTTATTTTATTTTTCATCGATAGTCTTTGTAGTATATGAATTTTAATTCTCTAGGTATAATTCTATATCGACCTTTTTTGTGCTACTTTTGACGACTGTTAATATAAATTAAAATTATGAAATTTGTACTTTTTCAAGTAATAAGATATTTAATACAAGCTTACATACTTTTATATTAAAAGATAAATTACGACATGTGATTTTCTTATCTTTATATTTTACGCGTTGATTTGTATTTTTCTAATATTTATTTTTGATAAAAATGGGCACTTCAATTTATATTAAAATATATATTATATTTATTTAATTATTTATTCATTTATTACACTTCATAGAAACTAATGTTTCGCATAATTTGTATTACCTTGAGGAGAAATTTTTTAAACCTTTTTTTTTGGGACAGTATTTAACTAACAAGAAGAGGTCACGGCCTTTGGATCACAGATCTTATCCAAAGTTTAGAAATGGTTTTGTAATATAAAAATATGATATATGAAAATCCGTCTATTAGATCGAGAGCTATAGCAAAAATAAGAAATGTAGCAATTTTCAGCTACAAATTAATAATTCCATTTTAAGCTAAAATAGACGTCATAGACGGATTTGGACTTTTTCTTAAATCCAAATCACTCGATTTAAACTTTTTTTAAATTTTGATTTGAGTATCTCTATTTAGTCGTTTAGGAGTTATAAGCGATTAAAGTAAAGCATCTACTTTTCAATATTTTTCTTTAATTACGTATAACTTTGGTGAAATTTCCCATGGGATTTTTAAATTTTGGCTTTTTTCATATTTTTATATCACAAAACAAGTTCTAAAGTTTGTACCAGATCTGTGATCCAAAGGTCATGACCTCATCTCCTTGTAAGTGCATTTATATTTTTCCTGTAAAACACAATATTAGACATATTACATACACATATTATACATAAATATCCTCACGTATTCAGATAAAATAAAGGGTACATTTGGAAATTCTACACAGAGAAAAAAATCTGGTTGATTTAAGTAATTTTTGCTGTTGAATACTTCCAACTGATTTTTCTGTTATTTTAACTGCGCGGTTGCTATTATTTTGACAATCCAACAATCAATCAATGTAATAAATGTAAATTTATTGTTTTAAATATATTTTATTTCATTATGGACCTAAGATATTTTTTTGTTCACTTACGAACATTTGAAATTATTTGAAATTAAGTATCGCACGCACGTATGTATTTCACTTATATTACACACTTATTATATATATCGTACAAATCGTTTGCAATATTTGTATTATAATATATTACAAAAGTAAGAACTTATTGAGCTTGTAACGTCTACATTATTAAAAATATTCATTTTTAATGAATATTTCTATGTTGTGATTGTAGTTAATATTCCTTTTTAATAATTTTTTTATTTTAATCTAATATACATGTGCACTCATAAAAATTAACCTATAAAGTCTTAAAATAAATTTATAAATTTTGCTAAATCAGTCTTTACACCCGGTGATGTCGGTCTCTTACCCACGAACATGCCGATTCGGCAATTGTTAAATAGTCCCACCTACGCCGAATCTGAAGCGCGTCCATCACAGATTGGCCTGCGACCCTCATATGATTCTAGAATATTCGTGAGTCTATCTTTCTTTTGAGTTTTAAACCCGCAAATGCACCATCAAACGCCTTTAATCTTCATTTTGTTCTTGAATTTTGTGAGACTCATGTTAACAGTGAGCAAAGTGCCCGCCGTTTAAGATTCCGGCATAAGTATATTGCAAAATTCGTATACGGGATCTAAAGTATATAAAAAAGCTTAAATTATAAAGGATCGTCCCCATGCTTGCTCTATTAAGCTAATCGCGATGTAAGTTATATAGATCGTTTGGAGGCTACTTGAATTTAGAGATTCACTACGGTCCCTAAACGAGAAGTTAGATTTGTATAAATTCATTCGCGAAATATTTTTCTGACAGAGGTTCACCAAGGCTTCTAGAAAAATATACGAAATTTAGAATTGTATTTAGAGATAATGAAACTCGAATTTTGCTACGAAGACTGTTCGTAGAGGCCTACGATGGCTGGCTCGGAAAGGCGTCGGGCTCGTAATCTGGAGGTCCCAGGTTCGATTCTCGGCCCCGGCCGATTGATACAAGCACCACTGGCGAATGTATTTTCACCAAGTGCTTTCTTCACCAAGACATCGTATGACCTCCGTCGCTGATTAGCACCGGTTTGGGAGCATAAAAAGAGCAACGTTAAAATAATTAAAAAAAAAGACTGTTCGTAATTGTTCTCAATTTCATAACTACCTACTGGTATACTTATAGTTTGATCACCCACGTGAAATTGGTTATTACTATTATCAATATTTGGAATTGAATTGAAGGATAAAAATTGTACCAAACCAAGAACGTAATGTTTGCTTGGGGAAAGTTCAATTGGTGGAAAGTATTGAGCTTCGAGTATTGAACTAGTACCGGAAAGTGTCAGTGTAAATGAATCTTCCATGACTGTTCAAAGGAAAAAGAACTGATTCTATTTCGAAGAATACTTTAATACTTTTTAAAAATTGCAAACACAAGTGTCTGAACTTGTAAGTATTAAAGTCTTGATATCGCTCAAGATTATAATTAAATTCATCAACTCCAAAATATATCATCAAATCAAATATATTACGTTATTACTTCGTTTACAGTAGGCTACCCAGTGTGTACCAGATCCACTAGCATCATCAAAATTTACAGTAGCTGATTCACGATATCGTGGACCATCAGCCAGCAATGCATTTCACATAAAAACACCTCTAAAATCAGGAATTTCTAGAATTTTTGCATATTTCATAATATCAATGTTAATAAGTGCTCTCTGGAGTAATTTTATACCAATTTTTTTTTAAACCCTTACCTCGAATATATGGTTTCAGATGAATACCTTGTGACGATGTGCTTACATCACATGTCACTTATTCTACTCTATGTAATAACAAACAGCACCAAGCGAGCAAACCATAAGATGCTCAAAGAGAGGAGACCACACACACACTATCCTTTCCGGTAAACCTCCAGCACCAGTCCTACTCCTTGAAACTGATCCTCTCTGATCCTTGGATCCAACACCATATGAAGAAACCGTGGAACAGCAGTAGAGACTATGAGGTTAGATAGCGCTCCCAGGTTACACATAGAGTGGCCTCGCTGTAACATCCAGGTCCTCGCTCCAGCCTAGTACCGAGTACCTGTAAAGGGTATTGTAATTAGTAAATTACCGAATACAAGATATAAGAAGAAGGACAGAGAAGATGCGACAATATGCAATTCTCCCTCGGAATATAAGGAGGCACAGGAGATATCTAAACCTAGTATTTACACTAACAAGTAACCCTACCCAACGGTCACTCACCGATTCCGATGAAACTAAGTACATGCATTAAGCATCGAAAAATATTGAACACGTGTTTTTTTTTATCGGCCGAATCCAATTTTAGAGGGGTGAAACGCACCCCTTAAAAATTGCCCTTAAAACATTATTTATCAAATATCTCAAGCTGTAACTAACCGAAACTCTAATACTTTGTGGGAAAAGTGTTTGGAAATTGATCTTGATAAAAATGTGAACAATTTCTTATAGTTGGGGTGCCAGCTGTTACAACCTTTATTTTTTAGGGAATAAAATTCTAATTTAAAAACGCAAAACGCTTGTAATTTCTCAAAAATTGTGATCTTCAACCTGTTTTCTTTTGAGGTTAGCAAAAAAGACAAATTATCTTAATTTCAGCGGTTAATTTTGATCAAGCAGGTCGACTTATGTGTAAAAAAGATCAAAACATTTAGATTTTTTTTTCATAAGCTACATTTTTTTTCTTATATATATCTTTTTTTGAGGTTAGGAACAAATGAAAAGAGAAATTAAGAGCGTTTTGCGTTTTTAAATGAGAATTTCATCTCCTAAAAAATAAGGGTTGTAACAGCTGGCACCTTAACTATAAGAAATTGTTCACATTTTTATCAAGATCAATTTCCAAACACTTTTCCCACAAAGTATTAGAGTTCCGGTTAGTTACAGCTTGAGATATTTAATAAATAATGTTTTTAAGGGCAATTTTTAGGGGGTGCGTTTCACCCCTTTAAAATTGGATTCGGCCGATAAAAAAAACACGTGTTCAATATTTTTCGATGCTTAATGCATGTACTTAGTTTCATCGAAATCGGTGCGTGACCGTTGTAAATGCTCCTCCGTAAGCACTCGTATGGAACCCGCATCTCAGCTAACTAGACGAAATTGCCCTGGCACCCAGGTCGCCGTTGAAACTGCACCTAGAAGTCTCAAACAAACGGCCTAATTAGCCTAACGAATTTCTGTTAAGGAACGATTAAAATGTTACCTGACACCGAGACCTCCTGCGGCACCAACCTCCAGCATCCTGAATATGTCTCAGTGAACATCCAAACTCCAGCACCATTATTCCTGTCGATCCACGAATGTCAACACGGAGATCTAGCACGAACGGTCGGTGCAAATTATCGACCGTGCGTAGCCCGCTGTATACGCGAGCATGCGCGCGCGCTCGGGTGACCGAGTATAGCTCAGACACGACCGCTGAGTCGAGAGTAACGACGAGTGCGCAGCGTTTTCGCGCACGGCTCTCGTGAAGACGAAAACGAGTACCGTGAACGAGAGAGCTCTCCGATCGGCGTAAGCTAACGGTAGTGCCGAGATTTATAGAAAAACAACTCGATATAGAATCCGCCCGCGTCGAGTAATTGAAATTTTCTTGGAGACGATTCTCCCAGCGTATAGATGAGTTCGCCTCAAGTTCTCCAGCTCCCTTTCCGTAAAAGTGTGTGTGTGTGTGTGTGCTCATCGCGTCAAACCGCGTAAGTTTCATCGCGAAAATCGGCGAGTACATTTTTAAGCTGTGACTGGCAATACCCTAATCGGTTTCCATTCTCTAAAATAAAGAATCACATTAAATCTTATTATTTTAGTGATAGTGCTTTTATTGCGGAAGCGTCACAACCTTTTTTGTGTGGTTTTAAATAGAGACTTTTACCTAAAGCAAAGTCTTCCATTGTCTTATTAAGCCGTTTGTTTTCTTCTAATTCTTATTTAGCTGCTTTGGTTGCATTGATTGTCTTTACAATTCCTGCTGCTCCACCTGCAAGAGCACCAGTAGCGCTCTAACCGGCAAATAATGGTATTAAGAACGGTAAAGTACTACCAATTTTTTTTGGAATCGGTAAAATACGAGGAACTTTGATTTTTCCCTTCCCACCAGCAATTCTGACTACATTTTGAGCTTTTTGCAAAGCAGATTTATTTACTTGTTTAGCACATTTACTCGAAGTTGATTTTTGACAGTTAACAGCTTTAACCACTTTAAGAGAATTTTAAGAAAAGTTTTCTGCTGCATCTTTTTTTTTCTTTTTTAATCCTATACCAAACTTTGACTTTGATTTCATCGCGTTAGTTATAGCGTAAACAGCTATTTTCTCACCGATGTTAGCGTCCAAAGATAAAACTCGATTCTAAGCTTTATTTGCTAAAACTCTATCTGCAGCGTTTCTCAACTCAAGATTTTCTCGATTTTTAGAGTATGTAATGTGATGCTCCTTATAAGCAACGTGAAGAGGATTAATATTAGGATCTCCTTGAGCTAACCTTTTACTTTGTGAGGTAGTGAATACCTCACAAATAAAAATAATATTAAAAACTTTGTCGTTGTCCGGTACATGAAACAAACATATATAGTATTAATATAAATAACACGCAAAAAGATACTATTATTGAAACAACGTACCTAACACAGGTAATGCCCGTGCATTACCTGTGTATAACTGTTGTCGATGCCTCCTCCTGGGTCAGGGGAAATTCCTGCTTGGCTACGTAGCAACTCCTTGGCACTGGCTCCTGCTGGTCCTGGGCCTGGTTACCTGCAGGGAAAACTAAAAATTAAAATGATATTAAATTATGTAATTATTTAAACTAAATAAGGAAGTGTTTATAATAGATGTATTATGTAGGATAGGTTAGAGGTAAGGTTGACATGTGGTATTAGAGAGGTTAGGAAAAAGTAAACAATGAATAACAAGAAAGCCTGAGCCATTCTCATCACCGAATTGTTTAAATAAATAAAAGGAAAGGATGGGAAATAAGAGAAGTGATTTGATTTGTTTTATGTGTTTGGAGAGAGAGAGAGAGAGAGAGAGAGAGAGAGAGAGAGAGAGAGAGAGAGAGAGAAATAAACAAATAGCACTTACCGCAAACGTCGAGTTAGTTGAAGACAAGAGAGGTTACTCGCTGTTGGTGATGGAATGTGATGGAGACGCCGACCCACTCGAACAACACCTCCGGATGATGGAAGCTCCTTCCCTCGTAGACGTCACCGTGAAGTCGCACTGGGTCCGGATTGCCACATAAACGCCAAGTTCTCGTAAACACGAAAGTGAGAGAGTCGGAGAGAGGACAGACTCGCGCGCGAAGCAGTACTGCCGTATGCGTGTACATAGGCGGCGGCGGAGAGGGGGGAGTTCACTCGCATGCACCACGAGGACTACCGAGAGAGCGCGCCGGCGCAACGAAGCGCGGGACTCTCTCGGACTCAACTCCCGTGCGTAAGAAAGAGAGAAGAAGAGTGCGAATTGCACAAGTGGAGGCGCCAGCCCAGTTAACACTTGGGATTGACGATAATATTCGCGCCGCTAAATTCGAATGTATAGTACGGAAGGAATAAAAGTGGCAGTAGGATCGATAACACCTGTTAGACCTGCTAATAATGGAAAACGAGTGCCATGTTCAAATGAAGGAAGTTGACAGCGCCGCGGGTCGGCCTTGACGAAAATTTACGAAAAAGGAAGAGTAAAGCGGAAAAAGGAGGAGAGGTCATTACTAGCTGATCCGTGAAAAGAGACGTCGGTGCTTTTTCTATAATTATCGAGTATTTTTGGGAGTTTTGATTATTTGCTTTGTTGGTGAAGATAGATTTTGCTGAAAGTTATTCGCAGGGAGATACCGATTTTGGAGACATATATATGTGTTGGAGTTATAGTATTCTGTGGAGAGATCTTGAGGGAAATATATATATTGATTTGAAACAATCTGATTGTGAGGACTCGCGTGCGGTAAGTGGACTGCCCGTCGGCCACAGTTTATTTTTGTTGATGTAATAATCGTTACGTATATGGATTATTTTCGGTATCACGACTAGACTTGATGGAGAATCAATACTTCAATTATTGATTATAAGATTTTAATTATATAAATTGTCGTGATTTGCAATTCTATTTCATGTTACATTTTTCCTATGTTGGTTGAGATTCGCGACTTCGTCTATAAAATAAGAATTTGTAATATTATGTTAAAATAGTAAGTGAAAACAAATAAATAGTTAATTATTCCATTACACGGACTATTGAACTTATTTTTGTGTAATTTCAATTATCCCCATTTTTGGTTGTTAATTAGTAGAAAGGAATTTAGTTAGTCCCGCCATTTTCCCGTCGGCGAGACAAGGATCCACGGCACAGGTAAGAGGTTCATGCACGTGCTGAGTCGGCCATATTAATACGACGAAAAATGAAATCAGTTTACCCCATTTACTTAATTAAATATATATATATATATTGTGCATGTCAATAATAATTATTAATTAATAAGTACGCGGTAGAAGGCCTCGACGGTGTCGTTACATCGGAGGCTTTTCGCGAAGCAGACTACACGTGTAGTCGCGGACACGAGGTCGGCCATATTGTCGTCTGCGATGCGCGGCTTTCCCCACGCGTAGACGACGATTTCTTTTCCGTATACATGGTGGCAGGTGCGACCTCTCCAGGAACATGACCCAGGTTGAGGCGAATTATCACCTGGGGGGAGGGATGATGTTCTGTCTTTGTCGTTAAACCATGAATGAGCGACAGAGACGGATATATGATAGAAATTAGTATTTATAGACTATTAGATGTAAGCGAATCGTGACGAATTAAATATTAATATTAGAATTGAATAGGAGTATATTAATTATTGGAATTATTAATGGTTGCTTGGGTAGAATTAATGTAATTATAAGGAATATTAATGATAATAAATTATCCATAATAGATGTAAATTAAAAGAATTCGTATTTTCGCGCATTTAATGCGAAGTTGAAAGTCTCGGCGAATAGCAGCATGCTCGGACGGTTCGCGCATGCGAACCATGAGTGGTATTGCAACCCGTGCTGCGCTTGAGATATGATTCGTGCCTCCACGAGTAGAAAGCACTTGTGGAGGGGATTCTTGAGTGTGTATCGAGATTATGGAGGTGGAGGCTACATGTTGGGTGTTAGGAGGTGTCTGCAATGAACACCTGCATTCACTCAATATGTGTTTTTGATTTTCGCGCGGGCTGACATGTTGTCGTGACATCGCGATTTTTCGGCGCATGCTGAGGATGTCCAATCAGCAAGCTCCAGCCATCGACGGATCGTGAGTGGGAAAAGCGTCGGTGTTGGAATAAAAGCGGAAATTGCTCCCGGAGACGCACCCTTGGTAACAAGGCAGTTGCGCCCGGAGACGCGATCTTTAGCCACCATTTATCTATTTCGACCCAAGCCATTCCGTTTATTTTCAGTGTTTATCGGTGTTATTGTTTCTACTGTTTAATAATACTTATTATTAAATAATACTTATTGTATCGATTAGTATGTAGTATTAATGATTCGTTAATATTTGAATAAATTCTTATCTCACTCATATCCGTCTAATTAATTAACAGTGCCAATATCCCCCTTGTTATTTCTCTCTGTACCATTAGTTCGGGAATATAAATTATTCGTAATGTTTATTATTTATTTATTTTTCCTTTATTACGTGAAACCTAACCGTCAACTATAAATAATTAAAATAAAAAAAAAGTAACATTACAAAATGGCGCCCAACGTGGGGCGAATTGGCATTGTGAGTTAACATGTAGATAAATGGCTGAATTTAAGTGTTGTGACTAACTATTGTCGAGATGAATGTTGAGAGTATTTACTGAATAGACGAGTTAATAAATTTTAATTTTCTTTTGTTGTTTGTCTTTCGCGAAAATCGTTAAAATGACGACGAGAAGTGATTTGGGAAAAGATTGTCCGGAGTCGTTAAACGATTACGCGACGCGGATAGCGAGTTTGATTACGGGAAATAGGAACGTGGCGACGATATGGCGGAAAGTCTACCGGTTGCCGGACGACGCGGTACGCAATAAGATTAATGAATTCGAGCTAAGTAATAAAGGTTCGATCGAACAGGTCCGAATCACGTTTTTCGTTTCGAGGCAAGGACGGTATCGAGAAGACTCGACGTGCCGTGGTGTACCGCTTGGGATAAAAATGGCGGATATTTACCGGAGGGTATTATGGAAAAAGATTTAAATTTCGACCCAACGGATATGTTAGGAATGGTCAAACGAGGTAAAAGTATGGATAAATCGGTAGGGAGTTGTGACGATAACGAATCCGAAACGGAATCAGACGTCGAGGAATTACCGCGAAACCGAGCACCAAAGAACTCGAGCACTATGTTGTCGGAAGAAAATATTAAGGAGAACGTCGCGTCGTCATGGGAAAAACGGTTCGGGAATATCGAGAGAAAGGTAGATGAACTCGCGGAGATGCTGTTTGCATTAGGAAAAGCGTTAACATCAAACGAAAATCATATACCCAAGCCGATAAATAAGTCCAAAACGTCGTGTTCGAGCAGATCGTCGTCGCCAAATACGGGAAGCTCGCGGCAACAGACGAAACGAAACTCAATAAACCGGGATTTTCTAACCCGAAATCCGAGAAACGGGTAAAAATCGCGAACGAACAAGAAAATAGAAAAAATTCTAGTGACGATACGTACTCGGACAATGTATTTTCGAGTGAGGAACCGACTCAACACATTAGCGAACTACAAGATGGTAGGGGCGCTAAGAGGAAAATTAAACGGAAAACGCGAAAAACGAGTGCTCGAAAAGGTAATCGCGAAAATAGACCCAGTCTGACTCCAGAGCGCAATACTCGAGCTCCGATGCTAGTGATCGTGAGAACGTATTGTCGCCCGGAGTCAGAAACGAAAAACAATGGTTAATTGCGATCGAGACAAGGAACATGTATATTAAATCGTTGCAAACGTGGCAATTATGGTTTTCGGGTGATGAACAATTAAGGGGCCCGAGGAATTTCTTCGACGGTTAAAAGTATGGCGACGGACTATCGGGATAACGGACGCGGATTTAAAGGATGTATTGTCGGCCAGTTTTACGGATTCGGGGGAAGGTGCGACCTCTCCAGGAACATGACCCAGGTTGAGGCGAATTATCACCTGGGGGGAGAATGATGTTCTGTCTTTGTCGTTAAACCATGATGAGCGACAGAGACGGATATATGATAGAAATTAGTATTTATAGACTATTAGATGTAAGCGAATCGTGACGAATTAAATATTAATATTAGAATTGAATAGGAGTATATTAATTATTGGAATTATTAATGGTTGCTTGGGTAGAATTAATGTAATTATAAGGAATATTAATGATAATAAATTGTCCATAATAGATGTAAATTAAAAGAATTCGTATTTTCGCGCATTTAATGCGAAGTTGAAAGTCTCGGCGAATAGCAGCATCCTCGGACGGTTCGCGCATGCGAACCATGAGTGGTATTGCAACCCGTGCTGCGCTTGAGATATGATTCGTGCCTCCACGAGTAGAAAGCACTTGTGGAGGGGATTCTTGAGTGTGTATCGAGATTATGGAGGTGAAGGCTACATGTTGGGTGTTAGGAGGTGTCTGCAATGAACACCTGCATTCACTCAATATGTGTTTTTGATTTTCGCGCGGGCTGACATGTTGTCGTGACATCGCGATTTTTCGGCGCATGCTGAGGATGTCCAATCAGCAAGCTCCAGCCATCGAGGGATCGTGAGTGGGAAAAGCGTCGGTGTTGGAATAAAAGCGGAAATTGCTCCCGGAGACGCACCCTTGGTAACAAGGAGTTGCGCCCGGAGACGCGATCTTTAGCCACCATTTATCTATTTCGACCCAAGCCATTCCGTTTATTTTCAGTGTTTATCGGTGTTATTGTTTCTATTGTTTAATAATACTTATTATTAAATAATACTTATTGTATCGATTAGTATGTAGTATTAATGATTCGTTAATATTTGAATAAATTCTAATCTCACTCATATCCGTCTAATTAATTAACAGTGCCAATATCCCCCTTGTTATTTCTCTCTCTACCATTAGTTTGGGAATATAAATTATTCGTAATGTTTATTATTTATTTATTTTTCCTTTATTACGTGAAACCTAACCGTCAACTATAAATAATTAAAATAAAAAAAAAGTAACATTACAAAATGGCGCCCAACGTGGGGCGAATTGACATTGTGAGTTAACATGTAGATAAATGGCTGAATTTAAGTGTTGTGACTAACTATTGTCGAGATGAATGTTGAGAGTATTTACTGAATAGACGAGTTAATAAATTTTAATTTTCTTTTGTTGTTTGTCTTTCGCGAAAATCGTTAAAATGACGACGAGAAGTGATTTGGGAAAAGATTGTCCGGAGTCGTTAAACGATTACGCGACGCGGATGGCGAGTTTGATTACGGGAAATAGGAAGGTGGCGACGATATGGCGGAAAGTCTACCGGTTGCCGGACGACGCGGTACGCAATAAGATTAATGAATTCGAGCTATGTAATAAAGGTTCGATCGAACAGGTCCGAATCACGTTTTTCGTTTCGAGGCAAGGACGGTATCGAGAAGACTCGACGTGCCGTGGTGTACCGCTTGGGATAAAAATGGCGGATATTTACCGGAGGGTATTATGGAAAAAGATTTAAATTTCGACCCAACGGATATGTTAGGAATGGTTAAACGAGGTAAAAGTATGGATAAATCGGTAGGGAGTTGTAACGATAACGAATCCGAAACGGAATCAGACGTCGAGGAATTACCACGAAACCGAGCACCAAAGAACTCGAGCACTATGTTGTCGGAAGAAAATATTAAGGAGAACGTCGCGTCGTCATGGGAAAAACGGTTCGGGAATATCGAGAGAAAGGTAGATGAACTCGCGGAGATGCTGTTTGCATTAGGAAAAGCGTTAACATCAAACGAAAATCATATACCCAAGCCGATAAATAAGTCCAAAACGTCGTGTTCGAGCAGATCGTCGTCGCCAAATACGGGAAGCTCGCGGCAACAGACGAAACGAAACTCAATAAACCGGGATTTTCTAACCCGAAATCCGAGAAACGGGTAAAAATCGCGAACGAACAAGAAAATAGAAAAAATTCTAGTGACGATACGTACTCGGACAATGTATTTTCGAGTGAGGAACCGACTCAACACATTAGCGAACTACAAGATGGTAGGGGCGCTAAGAGGAAAATTAAACGGAAAACGCGAAAAACGAGTGCTCGAAAAGGTAATCGCGAAAATAGACCCAGTCTGACTCCAGAGCGCAATACTCGAGCTCCGATGCTAGTGATCGTGAGAACGTATTGTCGCCCGGAGTCAGAAACGAAAAACAATGGTTAATTGCGATCGAGACAAGGAACATGTATATTAAATCGTTGCAAACGTGGCAATTATGGTTTTCGGGTGATGAACAAATTAAGGGGCCCGAGGAATTTCTTCGACGGTTAAAAGTATGGCGACGGACTATCGGGATAACGGACGCGGATTTAAAGGATGTATTGTCGGCCAGTTTTACGGATTCGGGGGGAAGGTGGTTCGAAGCGTTAGGCGCGGAAATTAGCACGTTTAAGCAATTCACGAAAGCGTTTCACTATCGGTTCATGAAGCGGCTAGATTATAATGATATTCTAGAAGAATTGTATAGACGGAAGCAAGGCGACGGGGAAACAATTTCTAACTTTTTAGCGTGTTTTAAAATCATTATCAGTAAATTCAAAGAACCTCTGTCGGACGAGCAACACCTGCAATTAGTTATTCGCAATCTCAGGTCGGATTATCGTATGTTTGTCGCGCTCCGTCGTGCGAAAAATGTTGCGGAAATAGAGTAATACGGCCACGAATTCGAACGACTAATGGAATTAGATGTTCAACAAATGTCTAATAAAACAAGCCGTATCGAGACGCATGGACGGGAGGACCCAAGGCGTCGCGCGCAAGGAATGTTGCGATGGTAGAATTAACGGACGATAAAGAGGCAAGCGCGATGGAGCTAGTTAACAAGTCATCGACGCGACATCCTTGAACGCGGGAAGAGGCGGCTCGATGCGGCTCTCAGCTTGCTCGCCGCCCGTCCATTAACGATTTACCGGATTAACAAGTAATTATCGCGGACGTGCATCGCTCGAACGAGGACGAAGTTCGAGAAACAGAAAGGTTACACACGCAAGAGACACAGAGAATTCGAACAGCGGTCGCAGAGTTTCGCAGAGGCTTAACTAAACCATTGTCGGAAAATGTGTTGAACCCGTATGCAAAGGATTTTTATCCACGCATTGGGCGTGCGTTTAGCCTTCACGCTGAATCCGTGCTCGATCCAGGCGCTCTCTTTTTAGGGGAAGGTGGGTCTGCACAAAGTGCAGAGGACTTAGATAAAATTGAAAATGCCTACGATGTAGAAATTGCGGATGCTGTGTCGGATGATAGGCAGTACGTACAGATAATAATCGAGCAAGAACCGTATCGCGCATTGGTCGACCCGCGAGGTTAAAGGATTCGTCGTCACAAATCTGATCGGTAACTGGTCACCTTTCGTCGGTTAGAAGTACATTGCAACTGACGTTAGACGTATTGGGTGCAGTGGGCACAGTCATGGCTAGAGCCACGGAAGTACCGTACATGATGTAGTGCTCGGGACTTTTGTAAAGAGTTTGCCATAGAAGCAAATTACCAATTGGGATGTTGGCGTAGTCGTGACGGGCCGTGGGTTAACTTTTATAACGAATCATCACCGGATGCAGTAAATAAAATTTACGCTGTGTGCGCCGGATTATCGGAAGTCCGTGAAATGGAAAAGGAAGCGGTGCAAAAGTTAGTTTCTCGATTATTACCCGAACAGCCGCAAGGTTTCGGTTTTACTAGTTTAATTGAACATACGATCGACGTGCAAGGGACGGAACCGGTAAAGCATAAACCGCGTAGGTTATCACCGATTATGTGGAAGGTAGCTCTCGATGAAGTACGGAAGATGTTAAACAACGATATTATTGAGAAATCATGGAGCGAATGGCGTAGTGCACCGGTAATTGTTAGGAAACGGGACGGATCTTTTCGATTTTGTGTGTACTATCGAGACCTTAACAAGGTGACGCGTAAAGATGCTTATTCGTGTCAAAATATGGATAGTATCTTAGATAAATTACGTAAGGCGCGACATATAATGAAAATCGATTTAAAGCAAGCTTGTTTCCAAGTAAAAATGGAGAAATCGAGTCTTGTATATACGGCGTTTGCAGTGCCTGGCTCGGGGCTTTGGCAATTTAAGCAAATGCCGTTCGGATTAACGAATGCGCCACAAACGTTACAAAGATTAGTTGCGATCGAGACAAGGAACATGTATATTAAATCGTTGCAAACGTGGCAATTATGGTTTTCGGGTGATGAACAAATTAAGGGGCCCGAGGAATTTCTTCGACGGTTAAAAGTATGGCGACGGACTATCGGGATAACGGACGCGGATTTAAAGGATGTATTGTCGGCCAGTTTTACGGATTCGGGGGGAAGGTGGTTCGAAGCGTTAGGCGCGGAAATTAGCACGTTTAAGCAATTCACGAAAGCGTTTCACTATCGGTTCATGAAGCGGCTAGATTATAATGATATTCTAGAAGAATTGTATAGACGGAAGCAAGGCGACGGGGAAACAATTTCTAACTTTTTAGCGTGTTTTAAAATCATTATCAGTAAATTCAAAGAACCTCTGTCGGACGAGCAACACCTGCAATTAGTTATTCGCAATCTCAGGTCGGATTATCGTATGTTTGTCGCGCTCCGTCGTGCGAAAAATGTTGCGGAAATAGAGTAATACGGCCACGAATTCGAACGACTAATGGAATTAGATGTTCAACAAATGTCTAATAAAACAAGCCGTATCGAGACGCATGGACGGGAGGACCCAAGGCGTCGCGCGCAAGGAATGTTGCGATGGTAGAATTAACGGACGATAAAGGCAAGCGCGATGGAGCTAGTTAACAAGTCATCGACGCGACATCCTTGAACGCGGGAAGAGGCGGCTCGATGCGGCTCTCAGCTTGCTCGCCGCCCGTCCATTAACGATTTACCGGATTAACAAGTAATTATCGCGGACGTGCATCGCTCGAACGAGGACGAAGTTCGAGAAACAGAAAGGTTACACACGCAAGAGACACAGAGAATTCGAACAGCGGTCGCAGAGTTTCGCAGAGGCTTAACTAAACCATTGTCGGAAAATGTGTTGAACCCGTATGCAAAGGATTTTTATCCACGCATTGGGCGTGCGTTTAGCCTTCACGCTGAATCCGTGCTCGATCCAGGCGCTCTCTTTTTAGGGGAAGGTGGGTCTGCACAAAGTGCAGAGGACTTAGATAAATTGAAAATGCCTACGATGTAGAAATTGCGGATGCTGTGTCGGATGATAGGCAGTACGTACAGATAATAATCGAGCAAGAACCGTATCGCGCATTGGTCGACCCGCGAGGTTAAAGGATTCGTCGTCACAAATCTGATCGGTAACTGGTCACCTTTCGTCGGTTAGAAGTACATTGCAACTGACGTTAGACGTATTGGGTGCAGTGGGCACAGTCATGGCTAGAGCCACGGAACCGTACATGATGTAGTGCTCGGGACTTTTGTAAAGAGTTTGCCATAGAAGCAAATTACCAATTGGGATGTTGGCGTAGTCGTGACGGGCCGTGGGTTAACTTTTATAACGAATCATCACCGGATGCAGTAAATAAAATTTACGCTGTGTGCGCCGGATTATCGGAAGTCCGTGAAATGGAAAAGGAAGCGGTGCAAAAGTTAGTTTCTCGATTATTACCCGAACAGCCGCAAGGTTTCGGTTTTACTAGTTTAATTGAACATACGATCGACGTGCAAGGGACGGAACCGGTAAAGCATAAACCGCGTAGGTTATCATCGATGTATGTGGAAGGTAGCTCTCGATGAAGTACGGAAGATGTTAACAACGATATTATTGAGAAATCATGGAGCGAATGGCGTAGTTGCACGGTAATTGTTAGGAAACGGGACGGATCTTTTCGATTTTGTGTGTACTATCGAGACCTTAACAAGGTGACGCGTAAAGATGCTTATCGTGTCAAATATGGATAGTATCTTAGATAAATTACGTAAGGCGCGACATATAATGAAAATCGATTTAAAGCAAGCTTGTTTCCAAGTAAAAATGGAGAAATCGAGTCTTGTATATACGGCGTTTGCAGTGCCTGGCTCGGGGCTTTGGCAATTTAAGCAAATGCCGTTCGGATAACGAATGCGCCACAAACGTTACAAAGATTAGTTGACGGACTTGTTGGACCCGAAGTAGAGCCGTATATTTTCGCCGTATCCGCTGCTTGTAATTGTCTGTGACCAGAACGTTCGAGAAACATTTTGAAATGGCTCGAGTTTGTGATTAGGAAATTGACGGATACGGGAGTGGACTAGTTAATCGTGACCACATTTTGTTGCTCTCAAGTCTCAGTATCTGGTGTTATCTGCTGTGACTCGGAAGGGTTTACGTACCGATCCCGGAACGCGTTTACAGTCTTGGGAATACCCGGCCACCTAAAACGTTCTAAACAGCTTGCGTCGGTTCTTAGGAATGGTTGGGTTGGTATTCGAAAATATTGAATTAAAAATCTGAAAAAATTCACAAAAATAGCTTAAAACATAAGGAAGGGCCTAAAGGATCGATTTTCTAAGAAAAAATAATTTTTGTATTAATACTCGGATAAACAATTTTTGGTCGGTTAAATTATTAGTCAAAAAAGGCATATTTTTTCAACCCAAACATCGTCATTAAAATATCGATTTAAAAATCTGGAAAAATTTGGATATATTATTAAAAACATACCTGAGGGCCGGATGTAAAAAATGTTTTCAAAAATTCATTGTTTTGTTTATAAAAAAATATTTAATGTGACCATTTTCTGAGTTCGACATTCCCTTAAAGAAATTCATAAATTTTAAGCAAAGTTAAAATATAATTTTGTAATGTTACTTTTGTATTAATTTTATTTATGGGATTGTTCACCTAATTACTATTTTATAGTAATTGGAACGCATGTACAAATAAGCAAGTAATGTAAGTTAAAGATAAAATAAAATGAACAAAAGCTTTGAAAAATACTTTATTACAATTTATACTTAGGTGATATATATACAGTATCATTTGTTTCTATTTTAAAACAAGGATGTACATCTGGCAACAATGTTACATTTTTACATATCTTAGCCGAAGATTTTTTACATTTATATCTATACAAATGCTCGTCGAAATAAATTGTATTAAATAATTGTAAAAGTAAAAAAATCTCATTTTCCTTTATAAATATATTTTTAATTTCTGCAAAAGTAGGCAAATCATATTTTCCCATTTCAATAATTACAATCATATTAAGTTTAAAATTGAATTCTTGATATTTTGCAAATTTTGTTTCATAAACATATTCACCAAAGTTAATATTAGGAAAATAAAATTTTTTATCGAAGTCGCTTGCAAGGTGCACGACATCTAAATGATTTACTTCATTACAATCAACATTATCTGCAATACTCATACACGCTAATTGAAGTTGAGTTCTAATAGAGATAGTTTTTATTTTAAATAATTGTTGCGATGATGAGGGTCACACAGTAAAAAACACAAATTTTTACTTTTTTGTACAACGTTTCATCTGCTTATTTGCAGACCTCTTCAGGTACTGAAATATTTATTGAACACAACTATATAAATTATAACAATACATCAATATAGACAATTATAGAAAACCGTTATATACCTATGACACTGAACGAACGAAAAAAATTAATACTGCTCAAGGAGCTAAGTCGAATAACAAGAACATAAGGAAAGCACCTGTATTTATATCAAAACAAATTTTGAATGTGTAAATAATACATCGATTGTTTTATCTACATACATAGGTCGAAGTTAAATCAAACCATTATATTTGTAAATTGTCGGTGTAGAAATTGTGTATCTTCTTTTCTATTTAAAGTATTGAGATAGTTTTTAATAAATTCTTTTTACACGTTGTTGCAACTGCAACTTGACGTATATCTCTATGTTTACTTTCGTAACGCATGGACCATAAATGTACTAACGGTCCATTTTTTTTCATTAACCGCAAAATATGAAGCATATTATGAAATTTATACTTTAAATTTCCATACACTTCTTTATAAAGTGTAAGAAACTCTGTTATTAGTATTTGCAAGTTTAATATATGTCCATTCACAAAACGTGGGGATAATATTATGTCTATAATTGCTCTTAAACAAATATACAATTTCCACGATTTATCATCTTCTGGTACTTTTTCTCCTACAAGTATTCCTAAAACCTTACAAAAGTTAAGCATTTCAGATGCTGACATTTTAATTTTCTGTTTACTTTGAATGTATTCTTTCTTAATTGTTGGGATTTTATTATTATTTTCAAATGTACTGTAGTCCAACATTTCAAGTCTGATATTTAAAAATTCCAATGTAAACAGATTTCTTTTATAAATAAAATCGTTTAACAGATTTACAAGAGTATAGTTTGCAGTTCCTTCAAAAATGTCATGCATCAAGTCTAAAGAATTATTTTCGGAAACGTGAAAACCGTCTATTCCATTAAAAACACATTTTTCAACGATACCAGTAGATGATGGGTCATTTAATTTGCAAGCCTCCTCGTAAGAATTTCTTATTCTAAGTAATTTTGGTTCCTTTTTAACATAAACTGCCTATTTGAGTTATGTCAGCTGTACATATTCGACAAGGTCGACCAGATATAAAAGATTCTATAAATCCTAAAATAGAGTTAAGGCCTAAATTGTCACCCAACACAAGAACCAATTGGAAGTATATTTTATGAGTGTTACCGTTTACTATTATATTCAAACTTTGGTTGTCGGTACGCGCCATGTAGTGTAAAATAAATGAACAGATGATTACAGAATATAAATAAAGTTTATTAAAATATTTCGTTGTGCGTGTCAAGAGTTTGTGTCTAACGAGTAGGTGTGCTCGGGTGGAGTGTTAGACTGTGAATGAATCTCCGATGCAAAGCTGCTTCGCAGGTCACCTACGGAAAGGGATGGAAGGGATGATAATAATCGGTACAGTTAGTTTTCTAAGGTAGGGTAAAGGTTTGCAAGTTTGAACCCGTCGAACGATGCGAACCCGATGTATGCAGTAATTAAGGAAAACATTGACCGGGTGAATCCCAATACGTGAAAAGAAATTAATTACCCGGATGACTATAAAACTGAGCATAAAAATTTAACCGTAAGGATGCCGAAATATAAAACAATTGAGGAATGGATGTCCGCGCGGGTGAAAAGGTTTAGGATTAGGAAAAGACTGACCTGCGAAGGGACTTCGTAAAGGAGGCGTGTTTGAGGATGTATATGCATGTGTATGTGTTTATTTGCGTGTGTTTAAATACAACTCATTTATAAATACATATAATATGATTCATGTGCTTTAACTTAATAATGTATAATATTTAACTTAATAATAAATGCCCGAGCGTATGTAGCGAGCCGCTACAGTACCCCCTTGCCAGTGATGAAGTCACGATATCAGTTGAATCCAGCTTGGTAGCGCTCGGTAAATCGAACGCGTCGTCCTGACCTGCGAGGATCGTCTTGGCGCTGTGTGGTTTGAAGATGTGATGAAGGAGTGGGGCTGTTGTTTGATTGCGTTGTCTGCTGTTGCTCCTCTGTAGTTATGTTGTCCTCTGCTAGTGTGAATGCAGGTATAAGTCGATCTATACATACGGTAATGTGATTTCCGTTGATCAACAGTACAAACGTTTTATCGGACCTTTCTATTATTTTATAAGGACCATCATACGGCATATCCAGTGTATTTTTAACTGCATCGTGTCGTACTAAGGCGTGGCTGCTTATGTTGAGGTCTTTAAAAATAAAAACTTTACGCTCGCCGTGTCGGCTTGCTTTTACTGGTCGCAGTGTCTGCATTTTGCGACGTAAGTCCTTGATGTACTCAGCTGCGTCGTCCGTTGCGTTCGGCTGTGCTGATAGGAATTCGCCGGGTAGCCGAAGTGTTTCGCCATATACGAGTTCGGCTGAGGTCGCTGATAAGTCCTCTTTCCATGCTGTTCTTATGCCAAGCAGAACGGTGTGTAGAACTCGCGTCCATTGCTTGTTCTCGTGGCATCTAATGGCCGCCTTGAGCTGGCGGTGTAAACGCTCCACCATACCGTTGGCCTTGGGATTGTACGCTGTTGTGCGGAGGCGAGTCGCGCCTATCAATCGATTGAGCGATTGAAAAAGGTTAGACTCGAATTGTCGTCCTTGGACTGTTGTGACCTTTAATGGTGTTCCGAAACGGCAGATCCAGTCCTCGTAAAATGCTCGAGCAACTGTCTCCGCCTCTTGGTCCGGCAGCGGGAAAGCTTCGGGCCAGCGTGTATAGCGGTCGACGCACGTTAGGCAGTACCGTTGTCCTTCCGATATCGGCAGTACTATGATATCTATATGTACGTGCTTGAATCGGGCTGATGGTGGTGTGAATTCGCTCGTAGGCGAAGTAACGTGCCGTGTAATCTTTGACCTTTGACACGCGATGCACGCTCGCGCCCATTCGAAGGCCAAACAAAACGTATCATAGTTTTGAAGCACTAAATTCAGTTGTTTCTTTAAGAGATTCGAATATTTAGTATTAATAAAATTAATAAACATTTCAATAAATATCTGTATAATATTTCGTGGCACAAGTGGATTACTGTACAGTTTTAAAGTAAATGCTACTAATTCGGACTCTAACTCTTTTAAAAGTGAAGACATTCTTAAAAGAAATTCTTGATCAATTTAGAAAATAAGATGTATAAAAGGATTGACGATACAGATATTATTTTAATTGCACTTACTATAAATGTTATGTATGTATATGTATGTATATATATATATATATATATATATATGGGTGGTTCTCTGTGACATCGAAGATGAAAAAAATAAATATTGCTATAACTGTGGGAATATGTTTTAGAGGTATCCAGTAGTTCTCCTGAATTTTTTCAGATTTTTTCTGGGCCATTATTTTAAGTTACAGAGAGTCAAAGTTGACATTTTAGCACTTTTTTGCATTATATGCCCATTTTCATGAATTTTTAGCTCCCAGGGGATGCATTTTTCACTAAAAACATAAGTATGACTTTTTTTGTAAAATTTTCCGAACTTTTCATTAAAAATACTTTTAAAGACATAAATGTATGCTGTCACACTCTTGTAAGCCATTTAAACCTTAAATAGTGAAAATCAGCAATTCTGCTCCGGACTCTGGTAACCTAATACTGTCTGAAAGATGTCTTTTTATAGTCAGAAACTGCCTAAAAATTTCCAGAGTGGGTCTAAATCATTAAGATCACTTATGGTCAAAATATCCGGGAAAAGTGCCCGAAATATTAATAGAAATGTATATTTGTTGCCTTATAACGATGAATCTAGTAGCATGATCATTGCAAAAAATTTATGCACTTACCTTGGAATGGTAGAAAAGTATCTCCACTTGTTTCAGTATCCATCTAATCCCCTGTAAGCTGCTAAAAATACAAATATTATTATACAAATGTAAAAAATTAATTTTTAAACATTTATAATGCTGAATTTTTAGTTTTACATCCCTTACAAGAATTATAATACTAATCTGAAGGATTACTATAAAAGTATCAACATTATTATTATTATTATTCAGCAATACATTGTTTAGATTTCACAAACTTGTCACTGTCACGTTATCATATTATTCATTATAATTATATATCCGATTTATTTATATATCTTTTGTATTAAATACGTATATTCAGTTATTGTAATAATGATGTTTATATATTTATAGTAATCCTTCAGATTAGTATTATAATTCTTGTAAGGGATGTAAAACTAAAAATTCAGCATTATAAATGTTTAAAAATTAATTTTTTATAATTTTATAATAATATTTGTATTTTTAGCAGCTTACAAGGGATTAGATGGATACTGAAACAAGTGGAGATACTTTTCTACCATTCCAAGGTAAGTGCATAAATTTTTTGCAATGATCATGCTACTAGATTCATCGTTATAAGGCAACAAATATACATTTCTATTAATATTTCGGGCACTTTTCCTGGATCTTTTGACCATAAGTGATCTTAATGATTTAGACCCACTCTGGAAATTTTTAGGCAGTTTCTGACTATAAAAAGACATCTTTTAGACAGTATTAGGTTACCAGAGTCCGGAGCAGAATTGCTGATTTTCACTATTTAAGGTTTGTTTATAAGTCTCGTGAAATAGGAAAAGAAATTATTAAGTAAATTAATATAAGGCAATTATTATGTGAGTTCGGTGGTTAGGATAGGTGGAGGATCGTGCCAGATAATAAAGATACACAATTTAAAGTGAAAATAGAATTAAATTTATTTTAACGTAAATTAAATATATCGGCATTAAAAAACCCCAGTTGATGTGGGGAAAAAGCCTTGATATATATCTAAATATCTAATTTATCCTGATATAATTACTAAATAACTTACATTAAACTTATTACAATCGGAAACTGTTACTAAACTAGGAATAATAATAATAACAATAATAATAGTAATAATAACCGACTATATATACATAAAATGGAATCGCTCGCACAACTAGCGATTCTTCTCTTACGTGTACGCTGGCGTCGCGATCCGGTGTGTTCCAACACAATCCAGGATTCGACACGATCACGGTCGACCACCTGGATGTAACGGCGATGTTCAGTCCAGTTATATCAAGCGATCACGCTAATATTGAGATGTCCAAAGATTGGGCAGGCACTGCCCAGGTATTCACACACACGCACAGAAATCGCGAACACCAGATACACGTCACACAATAGTTTATAATTAACCTCGCAAAATGATCAACAACACACAATGCTGTGAAAAGGTACAAGTTGCCCGGTTGCTGGCTAGACTCGAAGTGTCGCTCGTCCGTCAAAGATCTGTCAATCAGGGTCTTGGTCAGGGTTAGGGTGGGGATGTATTCCATGTGTAGTTCCCTTTAGCGTACCATTCGGTATATCGCTGTTTGTTTCAACTCACTAGCAGTCGACAATCGAGAAACATATGGTTAGAGCTAGGTATATACGGGGACGCGACGGCTGCCTACTCTACCGCTCATAAAACTCCTTTGAAAATCCCGTGAAACAATGAACTATGGTTCTATTTGGGAATTCCCTTGTCATTTGTTCTTCCAACGTGTTGGCCATGCCGCTTAAAATACGTATTTTCTTATGGTATGCTTCTAAACGCTCATATATTAAGAAAAAACGCGCGTAAATACGTGACAAAAGGAATGGCAAAAAGATTTACTCTTAACCGTGCCTTTTTTTCAAATTTAAAGCGTATAAATACGCGAACAAGGTTTAAATGGCTTACAAGAGTGTGACAGCATAAATTTATGTCTTTAAAAGTATTTTTAATGAAAAGTTCGGAAAATTTTAAAAAAAGTCATACTTATGTCTTTAGTGAAAAATGCATCCCGTGGGAGCTAAAAATTCATGAAAATGGGCATATAATGCAAAAAAGTGCTAAAATGTCAACTTTGACTCTCTGTAACTTAAAATAATGGCCCAGAAAAAATCTGAAAAAATTCAGGAGAACTACTGGATACCTCTAAAACATATTCCCACAGTTATAGCAATATTTATTTTTTTCATCTTCGATGTCACAGAGAACCACCCATATATATATATCACATTTTATATAACAAACTTCTTTAAATCTTAAACTTTAGCTTCTTTAAGTTAAATAACATTTTTATACTTGTAAAGTATTTAAACGTTATGGTTATCAGTTAAACTAATAAAAATCTATAATAAATAATACGATTAATTCGTCTCGTTTACGTCACTGTATCACTTATAGAACTATATGAACACATGAGTTTCATTACACTAACTTTTTTAAATTGTCTATTAGTTGCTTTACGCTCACGTAATGCTTTGAACACTTCATTGGTAAATCGTATACAAAAGTACATAAAAAGTACCATAAAGGTTTGCATGTGCTGGGAAATTCAATGTTTAAAATTATCTGGCTTTTAAAACAGAAGTCGATGGCGTGTAACAGATTGTTGGTTTCAATTTTGTATTTAATGTTCTCGATTACAAGAAAAACCTCTATCTCACTTGTTCCATGATTTTGCAAAGATCCGATTACAGCTATGTAAGGTTCAATTAAGCCATTTTCTGTTTCAAAAGTGACTTTTTCCTCATGAAACTTTGTAAACTCCTCCTTCGTCTAAAAAGATTATTTATAAAGAATTTAAAAAAGTGAACTTAAACATGACCTAAATTAATTAAAACTTAAACTAATTAAGACCTAAACAAAATTAACTTAGCCTTTTATTAAAAAAAAATTAATGAAGATTGAACTTGAGAAGAAATTTGTATTCTTTTCAAAAAGTTAATCATTAAAATTATGCTTGATAAACAAAAATAAATCAATAAGTGTATTATACAGTGATTTTTTAAAAGAAAAAGTATAAGTAATTAGATACAACATAATAAATATTTAGAATTGCTCTTTTTACAAGAATAAATTTTAAATATATAATCTGAACTGAATTAAAAAAATAAATATTATAAGTTCTTAAAATTTTAAAAATACATAATACACAAAATATTTTATATTAAGATATCAGTTTTCAAAGGGCTGCATCAATGGCCAGTTGGTGAGTTGCAGTAATAAAACACAATAAATGTTACATCATTTCATGGCATCAAGTGTCTGATTCATTCATCCCTTTCTAAGCCATAAAAACATGACAAATATATATTCCACCTTAGTATTATCATTCCTTCGGGTCCTTCCAAATACGGTGTAACATTTATTCTGGCTTCGCATACTATGTTATATCATATTTGGTTGGCCTCGAAGGAATGTTAATACTAAGCTGGAATAAATAATTGTCATTTTTTATTATTTTGCAAGGGATGAATGAATGGTTACTTGATGCCTTGGAATAATATAATATTTATTCTGGCTTCGAATATTGTGTTATATAATTTTAAGTCATCAAGTAATCATTGTCGGAGCCCTTTCAAAACCATCAAATATGACAGATGCTTATTCCACCTTGTAAGGTATGTAATAATTTTACCTCAGCATGAAAAATGAAACAATTATCAGCAAATTATCCTTTTTTTCTGGATAGAGTTGGTCAAAATCGCTTCCCAACTAAATCAAGCATAATAATAAAAGATTATATAAGAAGAGCCATTAAAATAATAAATAATAAAAATTGAAATAAAGTTTTGTTTCTACTTCTTCTCTTGGGCTATCATTATCCAACAACCATTGTACAGTTTCTAAGTTGATGTCCGCAGTTACTATCTCTAAAATAAAAATTTATAAACACATATTATTTATAGTAGAATATATATATAATCAACTACATTTATTTACAGTTTATTATTTATTACAGTTACCTTCTGGTAACTGATCGTTTTTGTTGATTACTCCAGCTTGAATTAATTTTTTTGGAGAGATAAATACTTATCATAAAGGCAACCTCCAGCGCAATTTTTTTCCATTAGCGGTTGCTTGATAAGGATAATAAAATAATTCAGGCTCTACCTTGTCGTCATCCGTTGAAAAAAAGTTACTTGCTTCTTCCGCTAATTCAATAAATCTGTTCCTCCTTATGCTGAAAAAATTAAGATCAATAAGTTTATATAACAGTTAGAATATTTATTAACGTACTAGGTATAGTTATAACTGTACGTATTATAAAAATACATATTGTTTCTTGTCAGATAAAATATATAATTTCGAACTTTTACCGGAAACAATCTGTTGCTGCAAATTCATATTTTATTATTACATCAGTTAATAGACGATAATCAATCACGTTATACTAAACAATCCATTTACAATTTTTCCATCCGTTTCATATTTAAGTAAGTCTGCTATCGTTCTTTTTGTTGCAGCTACATAAAGAATATAGTTATCAAAATCACATATTTAATTTCTTTTAAATTTGAATAAAAATTTTAAATGTAAAGTAAATTGACTCATACGTATTTCTATTATTTCAGAAAATTCATTTCTTAAAGTACTTTCTTGCGGAACAGATATTTCATTACTTTTTTCACAATATGCACTACTGTCAAACGTAAAGGAAGAGTCTAATACACAATGTGTAATATTTTCAGTTGTATTTGAATGTGTAGAACTTTCATTCACGCGATCACATTTTAGGTTCTCATTTTTCCAACTTTCCATACGTCTAATAAATTTTTGTTCAAAACCACACTCATTTATTGAAAATAATTTACTTAACATTGAGTCATTAATACTTAAAAAAATTTCTTCATCTATACCAGCTTCTGAAAAAAAAAAAAAAAATCTAAATGTTTGACAATTGTTCAATTCTGCAACGTAATGTTTATGTATTTTGACTCAAATTGATCAATTTATGTTGCATACAACAAGGTATGTTATACGTAAGATTTAATTTATAAATGTTATGTGTAAGATTTAATTTATAAATGTTATATGTAAGATTTAATCATTAGTTACACTATATGACAGTTATACGTGTACAAGCAAAATGTTTCAAATCATTGTGTACAGTAATATAACCTATATACTTACCTTCAAACCGTGTGATAAACTTTTCTAGCTTCCACGATGTTAAAATATCTATAACAAATTGGTCCATCCTGATAATTGCCGAATTATAGAAACAAACTTGTAATGATAACTATAATAATCGCCTCCCGACATCAACAACAATTTGACAGCATCGAGAGTTCGAACAAATAGACCGCTCGAGTGAAGCGTACTGTTGCAGTAGAGTTAAAAGTTCTTGGCGCGCTATTCGGTTAGTAACACTTACTAAGCAAAGTAGATATTACTTGGGGCTAAGAAGATATTGCCGAAGTGACGAGCAGAAGTATCTTTGTGCCTGCGAGAGTAAATACTACTTGCGTCTAGAAAGACATTTCAACCTTTCTTTTTTTTCAGTGTACCACCGAGAAAGAGTGTTTAGCGGTTAAGTGGGCGATTTTAAAGTTAAGACCGTACCTCGAAGGCTACCATTTTACTGTTATTACCGATCATAGTTCTCTACGGTGGTTACATAATCTTAAAGAACCGTCGGGACGATTGATGCGCTGGGTGCTCGATCTTCAACAGTGGGACTTTCACATCGTGTATCGAAAGGGAGCAATGCATTATGTACCGGATGCATTATCGCATGGGTTTGATTTAGAAATTGCGACGTTCGAAAATATAGTAGACGAATGGTATGTCAAACGAATGAGGGAGGTTATCGAACGCCATAACAAGTATTCGCAGTGGAGGGTTAAAAATGGATTACTCTATCGATATAGAAAAGACGAATTAATAGATCCGATTAGTTGTCCCGAAATAGGATGGAGGTTGGTTGTGCCGTGCGCATATCGTGACAGGGTGATTTCTGATGCTCATGATGAGGCTTCGGCTGGTCATATGGGTATTGAAAAGACGTACGATCGAATCGCTCGTGAGTATTACTGGCCAGGCATGTGGCATGATATTTATGCATTTATCGCGCAGTGCCAATTGTGTCAGCAATATAAGCCAATGCAAACCGGTCGAGTTGGGTTAATGGGTAGTCGTAATATCGATAGACCGTGGACGGTAGTCGCTGCGGATATAATGGAATTCCCTCCAAGCAAAAACTGTTGTAAATATCTATTAGTCTTCCAGGATCTGTTCACTAAATGAATCTAACTAAAGCCTGTTCGGGTGGCGGACGGAAAGTCGGTTGCATGGGCGTTTGAAGAGTTAATCCTTTTTAGATGGGAGACTCCGGATTATTTTTTGACCGATAACGGAAGGGAGTTCAGAAATAAGCATTTGCTCGATATGTTCCGCGAATACGGGATAAAGCACGTAACCACTCCACCGTACTACCCACAAGCGGACCCAGTCGAACGATCAAATAGAACTTTAAAAACGATGGTAGCTATGTTCGTGGAGTCCGATCATCAAACTTGAGATATACATTTACACGAGTTTCGTAATGCAGTGAATACAGCGGTCCAATCGTCAACGAAAGCATCTCCTGCATTTTTTAATTATGGCCGGCACCCGCAACCTTGTAAAAGTCTTTGTCGTGACGTCGATACTATCGATCGGAAATTGATACAATCTCCCAAACTATGGGCGGATCGAATGCGCCGTCTTGATGCTTTGCGCGACCTAGTTTCAAAGAATATCGAACAAGCTAATAGGCAACAGGCGAAGCGTTATAATAAGGGACGTAAAACAACTCAGTTCCAAGTTCCAATGGAAGATTTATTTGACGGGGTGGCATTGGATAGCTAGGACGCCCAAATGAAGCTGGAGGAATGGGTGGAGGGCTTAGATGCACCAGCAACGTCGAGGACTGAGCCGGACGGCCTGCCAGATCAACCTCAACTTCCCTGTTGAAAAAACCTCATATAAAACTATAAAAAAAATATTTTTATCGTACTTCATGTGGCTTTTGCACCCGGAGTTTGCGATAGTATGCTATACATTATTTAATAGGAATCGGAAAGAATAAGCTTATAACTATAGGCTTCATAATGAACACCTCATAAAATGCGATAAAAATAAATTTGTTTATAAGGTTTTATAGGAACAAACGTGTAACATAAAAGAGCATGAAATAGTTTATCGGAGTATATCGGGTACATATTTATATTTAAATATTTTGTATTAATATTTATCGGGCATTATAAGGATTTGCCACTTTTCACGTACTTATATATCAATGCTATTTCACTCTAAAGCTTATAGTATTTTATAATGAAAAACCCAAACATGAATGAATTATCTATAGTTCTATTTCAGGTAATACAAAATGATATATTCTTAACAAGTGGATTTCTATCGGGATTTTAACAGTTATTGTCTTATAGAGAATACAAAAATATAAGGTTAAATAGGGCGTTTCACTAAAATAAAATAAAATTTAATATTTCTTTCCCTAGCGGAAATAATCATATGCGAATAATGTTTATAAATACTTAATAAAAGTTATTAGCTTTTATTAGATTTTCATAACACTTTATAAAGTGCGGATTTTGGATTCTAGTAATAGTTTAAAAAATTTGGTAATGTTTATAAGATTTTTTAGTTGTTTTTAAAATTTTGTAAATATTTCTAAGCTTTATTAGGTTTTATTAGATTTTTGTATTTCGAAAATATCGTGAAAAACGATAAAATGACACTAATAGTAACTGTTGCATTTTCCTATATTTAACTGTTTTTAGCTGTTTCTAAGTGATGTATGCAAAAAAACAAAAGCTATTAATAAAAGATTGCTATTGGTAAATATTCATAAAAATTCTAAATACTTATTTACTGTATATAATAATTTAAAAAAGTTATTAGTAGTTATTAGCTTTTTTAAACTCGCAAATTTCTTTTGCTTTTGAAAAAAACCTAAAAGCTAATAAAATCTAGCAAAAGCTAAGAAGAGCTAATAAAAGTTAGAAATTCTTACTAACTATTAACAGAGTCCAAAATCTGCATATTATAAATTGATTATAAAATTTATTAGCTTTTCTTAACTCTTTCTGGAAAAATAAATTTCCGTCTGGGTTGGTGTTTATTACTAGCTTACTGTAGAAAACCACTATCTTTACTTTCACGAAGAATAATATTGAAAAATATGTATAATTAAAGGGCACAAAATTAAGAATACCTGCAAGTGTCACTCGAGTCTGACAGTTATTTCTATAACCATTAATAAATCACTTAAATATAGAAATATTTAATATTTCTTTGATGTTTATTAGTAGTTTGTAATAAAAACTTCTATCATTATATGCATGAAGAATATTAATGAAAAACATTTGAAACTAATGGGCACAAAACCAAGAATACATAGAAATATTATATAATTGAAATATTTTTTCTAATAGTCAGGTTACTATATATTTAACTATTTGAAGAATAACGAAGCAAAACTTATCTAACAAATGTATACTAATTAAAGAATACATACAAATGTATACAAATATTTTACAAAGTTTACTTGCATTAGTCGTCATATAAGAATTATTATACTGGATAAGTTTATTTAAAATTACATTTAATATTTCTTTGTTGTTTATTAGTAGCTTACTGTAGACAACTTCGTTCTATACTTTCATGAAAAATAGCAATGAATAACATTTATAATTAATTAACAAAACTAAGAATACCTGCAAGTGTCACTCGAGTCTGACAGTTATTTCTATAACCATTACTAAAGTAGTTAAATATATAGGAATATTGAATATTGAAATATTTTTTCTAAAAGTTCGGTTAATATTTTTTTTATTTTTAAAAAATAATGAAGAATAAACTTTTATACAAGAGTATACTAATGAAAGAATACATATAAATGCCGTTACACATTCTGAATTATTTTACAGAGTTTACTTGAATCAGTGAATCGTATAAGAATTATTATATTGGATCAGTTTATATAAAATAAATTTAATAATTCTTTGATTTTTATTAGTAACTTTATAATAGAAAACTTTTACCTTTACTTGCATGAAGATTAACAATAAAAAATATTTATAACTAAATAATTCAAAATTAAGATTACATGCAACTGTCTAGAGTTTGGCTGTTATCTTATAAACATTACTAATTAACTTAAACATAGACGTAGTATAAACTTTGAATATTTTTTTTTACAAGTTAGGTTAATATTTTTCCATATTTCAATAATTAAAAAGAAAAACTTATTTTACAAGAATATACTAAGTGAATTACATTTTAACAAGAGCATAGTGTATATATATATATATATATATATATATATATATATATATATGAGTATATGTAAAATATTACTCACTAAGAGCTATTAATTATTGCTATTAATTAGTTTTATAATTTAGAGCACATTCAAATTGAATTAAAATTATTTGTTTTCCAGATTTGTTTTGTCCTTGGAGGAAGAATATTCTTTATATTTGAAAATATACTGAAAATTAACATATAATTGAGTTCGATTTGATGCCTCAAAAGAAAAACTTATTGTATTGGATAAGTTTATATAAAATAAATTTAATATTTCTTTCATGTTTATTAGTAGTATATCATAGAAACTTCTATCTTTATAGGCATGAAGAATAACAATGAAAAACATTTATAACTAAAGGTTACAAAACTAAGAATACATGAAAGTGTCACACGAGTATCGCTGCATATTAAGTATACTTATGTAATTCGTATTATTGTTGGCGCAGCCGATACAACCCGATAGGCCGTCTGCCTCTTACATGCGTCGCACCTCGTAAAACCTTATAAAGACGTCAAACATTCGAAAACCGGATACATGCCTATTTGTTATAAATAATAAATACGGAATTGTCTGGTAGAATGGGATTAGCGAATTTGGATTAAGATTAGTTAGTACTGGCGCAGCCGGTAGTCACGGATAGGTCCGTATGCCCAATACATGCGTCGATCCGCGTAAAACCGTATATAGATGTCAAACATTCGAAAACCGGATACATGCCTATTGTTATAAATAATAAAATACGGAATTGGATCTGGTAGACGCGATTAACAATTGGATTAAGATTGTTGGTTTATGGATGTCTCAGCTCATACGAGTCCGGTAAATGAACCGCCCATTATGATTTATTTGACGGGGTGGCATTGGATAGCTAGGACGCCCAAATGAAGCTGGAGGAATGGGTGGAGGGCTTAGATGCACCAGCAACGTCGAGGACTGAGCCGGACGGCCTGCCAGATCAACCTCAACTTCCCTGTTGAAAAAACCTCATATAAAACTATAAAAAAAATATTTTTATCGTACTTCATGTGGCTTTTGCACCCGGAGTTTGCGATAGTATGCTATACATTATTTAATAGGAATCGGAAAGAATAGCTTATAACTATAGGCTTCATAATGAACACCTCATAAAATGCGATAAAAATAAATTTGTTTATAAGGTTTTATAGGAACAAACGTGTAACATAAAAGAGCATGAAATAGTTTATCGGAGTATATCGGGTACATATTTATATTTAAATATTTTGTATTAATATTTATCGGGCATTATAAGGATTTGCCACTTTTCACGTACTTATATATCAATGCTATTTCACTCTAAAGCTTATAGTATTTTATAATGAAAAACCCAAACATGAATGAATTATCTATAGTTCTATTTCAGGTAATACAAAATGATATATTCTTAACAAGTGGATTTCTATCGGGATTTTAACAGTTATTGTCTTATAGAGAATACAAAAATATAGGTTAAATAGGGCGTTTCACTAAAATAAAATAAAATTTAATATTTCTTTCCCTAGCGGAAATAATCATATGCGAATAATGTTTATAAATACTTAATAAAAGTTATTAGCTTTTATTAGATTTTCATAACACTTTATAAAGTGCGGATTTTGGATTCTAGTAATAGTTTAAAAAATTTGGTAATGTTTATAAGATTTTTTAGTTGTTTTTAAAATTTTGTAAATATTTCTAAGCTTTATTAGGTTTTATTAGATTTTTGTATTTCGAAAATATCGTGAAAAACGATAAAATGACACTAATAGTAACTGTTGCATTTTCCTATATTTAACTGTTTTTAGCTGTTTCTAAGTGATGTATGCAAAAAAACAAAAGCTATTAATAAAGATTGCTATTGGTAAATATTCATAAAAATTCTAAATACTTATTTACTGTATATAATAATTTAAAAAAGTTATTAGTAGTTATTAGCTTTTTTAAACTCGCAAATTTCTTTTGCTTTTGAACGAGGTGCAAGAACGAGGACTCGTCGACTGAGAACACAATTTATTTATCTTTGTAATGTTTACCAAATGTTAGGGTGAGTGTTCTGTCTTGTAGCGTGTCTCCGGTGGAACTGGTGTGTCCGTTTTCTCCCTGAACGAATTCCTTGAGAACCGAGCTCTTCCCGTACTTTTCCGCCAATAGAAATGATTGTTAACCGGGTATCAATAAATTGCCGGTCCGGACTGCGATGTCCGGCCGTTTACTGTTTTATTGAGGGCCGGGGGAAATCCGGGTCCCGGCGAGCGTCCGCTGCTCTTAATGCGGGGCAAGACCATAAAAACTGTTAATCCGGGAAAACCGTTCAGGGGCCGTTACTGCATGTTTGCTGTCGCGAAAAAACGGAAATCAAATGTGTATATATGTGTATATACAAAGCGCGGGTGGTTCTGTGTTGGCCACCACAGTACCCCCTTGCTAGTGATGAAGTCACGATACCGCGAACTTACATTATTATTTACACGTGTTGTACCGCGTTTCGTGTGTATGACTCTACGTGTTACAATATTTACATGTTGACAGCAAACCGCGCGTGTGTGTGTATGTGTGTGTGTGGTTGTGAGGTGAGTGTGTTTAAGTACTTAATTGCTAAGACATAGAAATAATTGAATTTAGTTGAATCCGGCTTGGTAGCGCTCCGTGAAGCGTACTCGGCGGCCGGATCGTGGTTTGGTCCGGCGTCCTCTCTTTTTGTATAACCGGTTGTTGCGCCGGAGTGGCTGCTGTTGCAGCTAGTTGTTTCGTTGTCCTTGGTGTTGGTGGCGGTGCTACCTCGAGGTCGTCCCTCAGGACGTATGCTGGTTTCAGCCGGTCAATGGTCACCGTGATGTCCTTTCCGTTGATGTGGACGACAAACGTTTTGTCCTTTCGGCTCACTACGGGATATGGGCCGTCGTATGGCATGTCGAGTGCGTTTCTTACGGATTCTTGCCGTATGAAAACGCCCTTCGACGTCGAGAGGTCCTTGAAGATGAACGTCGTCGTGGCGCCGTGTCGCGCGACGCTCGCTAGTCGTAATTGCTGGATATGTTGGCGGAGGTCGACGATGAGGGTCGCCTGGTCGTCTTTCTGGCGTTCGCTGGGTGCCAGGAATTCTCCTGGTAGCCGTAGCGGCTCGCCGAATACGAGGTCGTCTGCCGTTATAGCAGGTCCTCTCTCCACGCTGCTCGGATGCCTAGTAGCACTGTCGGTAAGATCCGGGTCCACTGGTTGTCCTGGTAGCAGCGGATAGCGGCCTTGAGCTGTCGGTGGAGCCGTTCGACCATGCCGTTAGCTTGCGGGTGGTACGCCGTTGTCCGTAGATGAGTCGTGCCAGTCAATCGACTAAGCGATTGAAATAGGTGCGACTCGAATTGTCGTCCTTGATCGGTGGTGATGCGTAGTGGAGTGCCGTAACGACAGATCCAGCCCTCGTAAAAAACGCGAGCAACTGTCTCTGTCTCCTGGTCGGGCATCGGGAACGCTTCTGGCCAGCGTGTGTATCGGTCGACACACGTGAGGCAATACCGTTGACCTTCGGACGTCGGCAGGATGATGATGTCCGTGTGCACGTGCTCGAACCTGGCGGACGGTGGTTTGATCCCGCCCACCGGCGATGTGACATGTCGAGAGACCTTGGATTGTTGGCACTGGATACATGCCTGCGCCCATGTCCTGCAGTCGGCCTTGATGGATGGCCATACGTAACGCTGGGTGACCAGCTTCGTCGTCGCTTTGACCCCTGGATGTCCGAGGTTGTGTACTGTGTCGAAGGCTGCCTTCCGGAATTGCTCGGTGATGAATGGGCGCGCTGAGCTGGTGGAAAAGTCGCACAGGACTCGCACGTCGGTTCTGGGGAGCTGTACAAGTTTGAGCCGGAGGCTGGTGTCCGTGTCTTTCAACAGCTGCAGCTCGGTGTCATTACGTTGAGCGTTCGCCAGCTTGCTGTACTCAATTGCGGCGGTGACTACCTCGATCCGAGAGAGTGCGTCGGCCACGACGTTGTCTTTGCCTGCGATGTGCCGGATGTCCGTGGAGTACTGTCCGATTAAATCCAGGTGTCGTGCTTGCCTCGGGGAGGCCTTCTCCGGGCGCTGTTTGAAGGCGAAGATCAGCGGCTTGTGATCCGTAAAGATGGTGAACTCGCGAGCCTCCACCATGTGGCGGAAGTGTTTGATCGCCAGGTATATGGCGAGCAACTCGCGGTCAAAGGCGCTGTAGCGAGATTGCGCTGGGCTCAGTTTCTTAGAGAAGAAACCGAGCGGTTCCCATCTTCCGTTGACTCTCTGCTGCAGGGCCGCGCTGACGGAGGTATCTGATGCGTCACAGACGAGAGCTAGATGGGCTCCTATCTTGGGGTGTGCGAGGAGTGTGGCAGCTTCCAGGTCAGCCTTCGTTTGCTCGAACGCCTTCGTGGCTTCGTCATTCCAGGTGATGGTGTCGTTGCCCTTGATGTTCCCCTTCAAGAGCTCGTTGAGCGGCGCCTGCGTCCTCGCTGCATCCGGTAACAGTCCTCGGTAGAAGTTGACGGCTCCGAAGAAACGCCGAAGCTGCTTCGCGGTCTGTGGCTGTGCACAGGTCCGGAGAGCCTCGGTTTTCTTGCCTGTCGGTCGGATTCCGTCGCTGGTTACGACGTAGCTGAGGAACTGGACCTCTGGCTGGCCGAAGACGCATTTTGCCGGGTTGATGACGATGCCGTACTGCTGGAGACGCTCGAACAGTTGTTGGAGGTGGTCGAGGTGCTGCTCTTCGTTGTCCGAGGCGACGAGGATGTCGTCGATGTACGCGTAGCAGAAGTCCAGGTCTCGGAGCATCTCGTCGACGAAGCGCTGGAATGTCTGAGCCGCGTTGCGTAGTCCGAAGCTCATGAACGGGAACTCAAAGAGTCCGAACGGAGTCGTGATGGCCGTCTTCGGGATGTCTTCCTCAGCGACCGGAATCTGGTTGTACGCTCGGACCAAGTCGACCGTGGAGAAGATCTTCTTGTCCCTGAGCGTCTGAGCGAAGTTCCGTATGTGTGGTACTGGGTAGCGGTCAGGCATAGTCCGCTCGTTGAGACCTCTGTAGGCTCCGCACGGCCGTGAGTCGTCCTCGCCCTTTGGTGCCATATGAAGCGGCGCTGCCCAACTGCTGCTGGAAGGTCGTGCAGTGCCGAGCTGCAACTCAGGGCGAACTTCTTTCGTGCCGTTTGGTAGCGATCCGGCGCGAGTCTGCGTGGCCTGCACGTCACTGGTGGTCCGGACGTCGTCTCGATGTAATGACGCGTGTTGTGCCGCGTCACTGGTGCTCGTCCGTCAGGGCGCGCGATGTCCGGATACTTGGCTAGAAGCTGGTGGTGGCTTGAAGATCCGGTGATGACCTTGACGCCGTAGCATTCAGCTGCGAGGACCCGGCCGCGTGACGTGCGTTTCGTCTCGGGGTCGATCAGCTGAGTGCCTTGGAGGTCGACTAGCAGTCCGTAGTGCAACAGAAAATCTGCGCCGATGATGGCCTTGGGGACGTCCGCGATAACGAACTTCCACACGTGCGTGCGCCGTAGTCCCAGTTCGAGAGATATCGAGATTGTACCGTACGTAGCTATGGTCGTATCATTGGCGGCCGCTAGCCGTAGGTCGTCTTCCTGAGCGGGCCGCGGATAGCTGTGCGAGGGTATACACAGAGGTCCGCTCCCGTGTTGATGAGATATCTCACCTGGCTCTCGCGGTCGGTGATGAAAAGGCGGCGCGTAGCGGGGCTGGGGTCGTTTGCCACCATTAGCGACGACCCGCCTCGTTTCCCGTGAAGTTGCACGGCGGCTTGCACTTCGTCGCGTCGGCGCCGTACTTCCAGTGATACCAGCACTGGTCGTTGTCGCGGTTTCCTCCTCGGGACTGGGAGCGTTGGCGGTTTGAGGATCGGCTGCGTCCTCGTTGTCACGATCGGCGTTCTCGATCCTCGCGCGCTTCGCGGCGCGCTTCCTCAATCTCCTTCCTGAAGACCGTCGTTAGCTGGGCTATCTGGAGCGTCAACGCCTCGATGGCGCAAAAACTGAGACGGCTTACGATCGCCGAGTACCTGGCGGCGAAGCTCTGCTCCAGCTGGCAGAACCACAGCTCCGGCTCGTTGGGGATGAGCGGCGATACCCGAAAGGCTATGCGACTGGTATCCTGCAGACGTCGGCCCGACAGTGTTGCTTGCGTTAAGTCTAGTCGATGTCATCTTTGCAGTCCTTTTGTCACTTTGCACTCACAAAAAAAACCGAACGAAACTCGTGCGCGGCTCATCAAAAGAAAGTAAAAAAAAAATAATCTCCAAAGAGAAGAAAAGAAAAAAAACCCTTTAGTTTTCGGAGCGCGTCCAGATCACGTCGGGGTCACCACTTTGGCGGCTATCTATGCGCGGAGTATTTGGCAAAGGTGCAAGAACGAGGACTCGTCGACTGAGAACACAATTTATTTATCTTTGTAATGTTTACCAAATGTTAGGGTGAGTGTTCTGTCTTGTAGCGTGTCTCCGGTGGAACTGGTGTGTCCGTTTTCTCCCTGAACGGATTCCTTGAGAACCAAGCTCCTCCCGTACTTTTCCGCCAATAGAAAAGCAAGGGAGGAGTTTACATATTCGATAGAAATGATTGTTAACCGGGTATCAATAAATTGCCGGTCCGGACTGCGATGTCCGGCCGTTTACTGTTTGATTGAGGGCCGGAGAAACCCGGGTCCCGGCGAGCGTCCGCTGCTCTTAATGCGGGGCAAGACCATAAAAACTGTTAATCCGGGAAAACCGTTCAGGGCCCGTTAGTGCGTGTTTGCTGTCGCGAAAAAACGGAAATCAAATGTGTATATGTGTATATATACAAAGCGCGGGTGGTTCTGTGTTGGCCACCACAGTTTTTTTTTCGTTTGTGCGGTTTATCTTATAAAATACTATAGGCATTTATTGTATAGTATGGTATGAGGTTTTTGCACCCGGGATACCTCATAGACTCGAATTATAAACCTACCATTAGAAAGCAAAAAAAGACATAAACATATACAGTAATTCCATGATAAGTGCTTATTAAATTTTTTATCGGGAAATTTGTATGAATTATAACCTTTTCAAAGTCATTTATTTTATTATAGAACCCGATTAATATTTTCTTGGAATGTACTTGTGTAATTCATGTAGTAAAACATCTATACAGGCTTATAATTTTTCAATCAATTTATTACGATATATGCCGATTCTGAATTCATATTGGTAAAGTGAATAGATTTCTATAAATAATTATATGAGCATATCTCTATAAAAGCCTATAAGTTTATTAGTCTCATAGAAACTGATATATCTTTTACCAGGTAAAACTTATAAAAACTAAATTTCGGAACTTGTGATTCGTAGCTGTGGGGAATTCATTATAGGTACCGATAAAAAAAAATCGCCCTATATATTACTATAAAATTTTTATCGACACCCCGATACAATGAGCCATTATTTTATCGGATTTTATAAGGTTTTTTCAACAGGGTGGCCGAAGAAAGACCTGGAGAGGCAAGCGAAACCGGCAAAAGAGGTAGATAAAGACGATGGCACCCAACACCACCACGTCCCTGGCGTTGGAAGCGCCTGGTCTTCCTGAAATAAATATGGTCTCCACCCCAGCCGCACACCTCAACCTCCCTCGATTGGTGGCGTTGCAGCGATTGTCCCGGTCCCTACTGGGGAGCGCGGTCATGCTTCGGGCTTGGGTTCTGCGAGCGGCGGTCGATTTGCCGGCGATCCAAGCTTTACAAGAGCTTGCTGATTCGTTGGTCGATATTCGGGTTGTCGAGCGGGATGCAATCCTGGAGACAACTTTGCTTGAGCCGGGTCAGTAGCTGCAGCGTCAGCTTAATCAGGGGGATGGGGATGGGACTTCCTGGGTAGTGCGGACAAGGGGAAACATTGGCCGCCTTGTGACTAATCATTCGAGACAAGAGGCTGCTTCATAATGGTGAGTTTATTTATTATTGATTTTATATCATTTCAATACTTGCATCGGTATTAGACATGCCTATTTTTTTTTATTATTTTACTACTTATATAATTGTGTGGATGAAACCAGCAATGACTCTGGAGAGTATTCCTTGTTTGGTAAGGGGGTATTGTGACGTTGCACCGGCACGTCACTACTAAATATGCACTTTACGTTTATAACAAGTTTAATAATTGCCTCGACGGAACCGATCCCGGAGGCAAGTCATTCGCGAACCGGTAAAGAGGATACTACGCACGTGTTGGCCATGTTGTCAGCTGCTGCGCGTGATCCTGCGCGCGCGTTGACCAGGTCGCCATGCGTAACTGTACCCTCAGCGGCCCCTACCGTGTAATGGAGAACCTGTATGAGGGGTTACCGGTAACCCAGACATCTCCTTCACGAGTATTGAAAAAGGATATTTGTAGATAATGATAGCGATAGGTTAAGACTTATTCGTATGTACGGTGAATATTAAAGACGCGATTACATGAACATACGAGTTGATATAAATATATTTAAATGCTGGTATTAACGATTTAATGGTTCTGCTCATTAATATAATGAATAATAATTTTACTAATGTTTAACATCGCTTTATTGTAATTGGCGTTTGGGTTAATTAATACTAGTATTAAATTCGTGTGTTGGATTATTTGCAATTCGCGGTTGAGTTGATTAATTGATAAATCGATCATAAGCGGCGCTGTAATTAATGACGCATGCTCATTAAAAACCTTATGGAAGGATAGTCTACTGCAGTTCTATTTTTGTTCTTTTTATTGTCAGTTGAGAAGTGGGGGAGGTTTCATATACTGCAGCGTGGCGCTGATGGTGGAGGCTCGCTACTCACCTTTATGTCGAGTCTGCATTTGCAGCTCGATTATATTTTATTTCTGACTTTAAACTTGCCGCTCGTGACGTCATTCTTTTTGCAAGGCATTAAGTCCTTGGGTCACCAATCACGAGGAATCAACCACCGTTGGAATTGAAGAGGGGAGGCTTGGGTCGGATAACAAAAGGGAAAGTTTGCGCCTTTTTGAGTTAGTCGATTTACTACCGGTCTGGTAATACTTTGAGCTGATTAAGTCAATTAGTCATTCCTATCTGAATTATTAATTCTGATTATCATGGTGAAACGACAGGTGAATATTTGACTAATTTATATCTGTATATTATCGAACGATTGACGTCTAATGCACTTATATTAATGTGCAATTCGTCGGTTATAGCTAGCAGCATGGTTGAGCGGAAATTTCTCCCGGAGACGCACCCTTGGTAACAAGGAGTTGCGCCCGGAGATGCGATCTTTAGCCACCATTTATCTATTTCGACCCAAGCCATTCCGTTTATTTTCAGTGTATATCGGTGTTATTGTTTTTATTGTTTAATAATACTTATTATTTAATAATACTTATTGTATTAATTAGTATGTAGTATTAATGATTCGTTAATATTTGGATAAATTCTAATCTCACTCATATCCGTCTAATTAATTAACAGTGCCAATATCCCCCTTGTTATTTCTCTCTCTACCATTATTTCGGGAATATAAATTATTCGTAATGTTTATTATTTATTCATTTTTCCTTTATTACGTAAAACCTAACCGTCAACTATAAATAACACAGCCACACAAAAAAAAAATGTCAAAACCCACGGACCAGACCATATATACCTTATGTTTTTGAGGTCGCTGATTCCGAATCCGTGGTCCATTTGACCCCATCACCCCAGGGTCAAGGTTAGGTCAAGGCCAAATTTACAAAATTAACGGCAACCAAGGTTTAACAGTATACATATATGTTTTTGAGGTCGCTGATTCCGAATCCGTGGTCCATTTGACCCCATCACCCCAGGGTCAAGGTTAGGTCAAGGCCAAATTTACAAAATTAACGGCAACCAAGGTTTAACAGTATACATATATGTTTTTGAGGTCGCTGATTCCGAATCCGTGGTCCATTTGACCCCATCACCTCAGGGTCAAGATCAGGTCAAGGTCAAATTTATAAAATTAACGGCAACCAAGGTTTAACAGTATACATATATGTTTTTGGGGTCGCCGAATCCGAATCCGTAGTCCGTTTGACTCCATCACCTCATAGTGAAGGTTATTTGAAGGTAAAATCGACAAAATTCTTGTAAAACAAACCAAACTTCATGCCTTTTATTTTTTCTTACTATACCTTACACGTTTCTCATCAAATGATCGGTGCAAAGGTTTCCTTTTACGTTTTTTCCCAGTAGTTTCACAATCTCTTTTCAACATCCAGCAGTAGTCGGCCAGCATACTAGCATCCCATCTACCTTGATAACGCTTCTCCATTACTTTAACATCTTTAAACAGCAGTCTGGATTTACAAAGACGCCATGTTTCTTGTGCTTATGGGATAGTAGAGACCGTGCAAAGCACTATACAAATCATAAATGGCCTGAAAGAAACGGACCACGGATTCGGATTCGGCGACCCCAAAAACATGAAATGTATACTGCTGGAGCTGTTGAAGGTCAAGTATCCAGACATCTGCATCGTGGAAAAGGTTCTCGAACGATGGAGAAATCAAGTATTTATAAAGTGGCTTGGTTTTGATTCAACGCATAATAGTTAGATTGATAAACCAGATTTATAAAAAAATAAAAGATTAAATAGTATCAATTTATAATTAATTTAATTAAGATATTTTTTTTTAATTTATAACAGTATTGTAATAAGAAGATTTAAATAAATAAACAATTTATTAAATTTAAGAGTCATGTATTTGTTTATTCTATCAGTCTTGTTCTCTCCTACTTACATGTATTCACTTTCCGGAAATGTGATTGCTATTAGCACCTTTGTGTGTGATAAATAACATCATTTTATTAGTCGCATCTGTCATTCCGAAGAATCGTGAATAATCATTTCAAAGTGCATCAGATTTACATTTTGGTAGAAATATGTCGAACTCTTCATAGATTTCAACAACAACCTTGGTTTTGGTTACTGGTTTCAGCTTTGTCACCATATAAAGATGATCTTTTTGCAATTCACCTATCTTTTTAGTGAGAAGAAATCCTCCACGAGAAGCACCGTTTATTTCACTAAAGTCCGTCTGTAAAAAAAAATTATTAAAAAGATTTTTTAAAATACTTATACGAGATATTATTTAAATTAGAAAAAAAGCTTAATTCACCTATAGAGACATAATGATGATGATGATGATGATGATGATATCGCAGTCAACCCTTCTTAAATCGTTTTCTTTGTAATACTTTGAAAACTGCACGTTTCTTTTTTAGAAAATAAACATTTACTGAATACTATTTTGTTTTTCAAACTTCTTTATACCTAGTATCTTTATACCTAGTATAATTTGAAATTCGACAAGAGTGTTTTTGCATAGGATGTAGTGCCGAAAGAAGAGCCCATCTAAAGCATTCATTATCAGTACTATTAACATTTACGCAAGCTCTCTTTTTCCTAATGCTTTCCGGTAATTCAATAAAAGAGCTTGCTCTCATTGGATTAAGTTTATTTATCTTAATCGTTATATTCAAAATAGCTTTTAAAGTCCATCCCGAGTCTCGTTCTTGAAAGTCTTCCATATCAACATAAATAGGTTGATGTATGTTTGAAATAAACCATTCTATTAAATCTGTCGTTGAAAATATTGGTAAAGATTTTGTGTTAAAATATTTAATGTCTGAAGTCTCTTTATCATTATTTTTTATCATATACTCAGCTGCTAGGACAGTATCAACTTTTAATGCAGAATGCTTGTCAAGTAGTTGGTTAACATTTGCTATAAGGAGCGGTAGTACATCTCTCATAAACGTATATAAATCCAAATGTCTACCATTTGTAACAACAGACGTTTTAATACGATTTTCAAATGCGCTATCGATGTCATCCCAAGATAGTAACGAGTCATCCACTTCTTCTACTTCAACTGATTCAGCGACTGCTGCAATACCAGCACCTTCAACGACAGAATTAAATTCTAGATGGTCACGAAACAATTGAACAATGCTTTTTATAATTCCTACAGTAGCTTCTAGTTGTCGTTTGTCAGATACACTCAAGCCGGAAGTACGTGCATAGCATTGTGCAGCTAGTAATGCTATACTACCAAGTTCTAATCATCTTTCTATATCATTACCATCAGCGTTTCTTACCAAAACTTGGTGATATGAATTCTACAGCATGTTAGCTGTATCATTAAAGTATTGAGATGAATACATGATGAGGAGTACTCTAGAGTAGAACTCAGCAATAGGTACCGTTAATCAGCTCAGTATTGACAAAGACTAAATCATTTTTTTATATCGCTTCACAATCAATTTGAGAGGAATGATTGCTTATCGTTAGAGAGAACTTTCTAGGAGAATTACTCTCGAACTGTATCGTTTCACAAAATGTACCTTTTTTATACTTTATTGTAATAGTGGTGGAGGTACGAAATTATCCTAATTTTTAATTATTATATTAATTATTATTTAATTATTGTTCAATTTTTAATTCGTCTAAAAATAATGGTGGGGTAATGAAAATAGTATTGCTCCTGATTGGTGATATAAATTGTGGTAGGAAGAAACTCAGCTAAGCAAAGGTATAAAAGAAAAGACAAATATCAATTGAAATTAGTATTCAGCACGATGGAGTACGTAGTCGACGTTCAAGAATTCAAAATTACTGTGAACGAGTTGGTTTTTAAGGAAGTAGCCATAGTACCTCTAGAGGAGGATGCTCTACCATCAGTTTTCCTCTTCAAGACACCACATTCTTGGGATCAGCTATTGAAAAATAAATGTGAAAATCGATGGCTAGAGTTGAACTATCACGGAATATTGTGGAGATCTGGCAGTATTTCATACGATGATGTTGTTAGAACAATTCGAACCATCATCGGTGATTCAAAAGTCTATGTTAAGGGACTTGAAAAGATAAAATGGCTGAGAATGATTCTAGCTGATGAGTAAGTTTTTGTAATTATGAATATATAAAAAAAATTTTCACATTCAAAATATAATATGGATTTATTTCTTTTTTTAGATTTGTTAAAAAAATCGAAGATCTAAATTGTCCTCCACTTAAAAAATTACCTGCTGACCTTGCAACATGCACTAATCATACTGAGTGTACGTTTCCGGTATGTGCACTTCGCAATGCTGTCGCCTTGAAGAACTGGTTAATTTTAATGTATAATTAATGTATAATTGAAAGCACTCTAGAAATAATTGATGTATTTAAAGCTAAATAATAAATAAACTATATTAAAATGATAAATATTGATTTATTTCCACTACCTATCAAACAAGTTATTAAATCAGCAAGGTTTTTTATTAACAAAAAAAATAAACTGTATTTATACAATTTTTTTATTTCTTCTGATTTTTATAATAAAAAATAATTATAGCAATTGTAATCTAATATATCAATTGTTCTGAAATTTGGTACAGAGTTATAGATATATGAGAGACATAAATAAAAAGTTATTTCCTAAATAACATTATTTAAAAAAAAAATTTGTTAAACAAAATTTAAGCTACTATTATTATAATCAAGAATTGTACAATGAATTTTTTATACAACAATGCAATTGTATTAATAAAATTTTTAGAAATGTCTTTTAAGTCTCCAAACCTCTATACAAAATTTCAGAGTAATCGATAGAGTACATTAAAAGATAAAATAACAAGTTTGAAAAAAATAGCCGATTACAGCATTCTTGCAATATCAATTATTGAACATTATCTTCAAATCCAATATAACGATTGCTCTGAAATTTTGTATAGAGGTTTGGAGACTTGAAATAAAACAATAAAAATCATGCGATGCTACTTTTCATCGGCCGATAAATTAATTACATGAACGAACCGACGGAGGTTCTGTCGTAGCGACGTTCAAAATGTCTATATCGCCAATTTATATTTGATTGAACGCTTGGCGATATTAGTAACCTTAATACAATTAACAAGTAACACCCCGGCAACACCTCCTTTCGACTCACAGAGAGAATCCCGACGGCTGACCGCCTCGCAACTGGCGGCTTTCAGAGTAAAGGAAATGAATAAATAAACGAAACACTCACAAATTCAACAATTAACCACAACTGTAATTTTATTTAAAATTTAAATAAAAAGGTATTTAAATAATAATAGTTAATAATAGTGGTTAACGTCACCACCAACCCATTAATTATTGGTTTGATCACGCAACTAATCATCCCTGGTACTCCGAAGGCGCGCAATACAAATAATTACCATATCGGTAACCCAGTCGGTGCTGCCGTCCCGTGTCTGCCGGCTATATAAATTATCCTAACTTTTCGCGACACACTCGTACATCTAATTAAAATTTAATCTAAACCTCTATTTACTTTATTTACTTTATTATTTACTTTATTATTAAGCCAACATAATTTACAAGACATTACAAAAATGCAGTAAAAACCTATAGAGATAAAATTAATTTATCTTTACATAGGCTGGCATAAAACTTAATTCTATAGTTTAAAAACTAAAATAAAACTAAATAAAACTTAAAACTAATTGTTATGAAAAAAGCCCTATACTGGGCCAGTATCACCTGTATACTGGACAGTGATTGACCTTATACCCAATATCTTATTAACATTGATCTAACTGTTGTAAAACTTTCAGTGAACGCATTCATATTTCTAGCAAAAGCAATTTTTTCTATACTGTTTAATCTAGCAGGACATGTTAACCCTACTGCACAAGTAACTCTAAAGTGAGGAAACATTTCTTTGTGCTGTTTAGATGAGTTACATTTACATGTAGATGTAAAAACAATATCATTATAAACTGGTTGCCGTTTTAGTGGATATACCTCTGTTAAAATACAAAATAGCTTTATTATTTCCTATGTAATTTAGGTCACTATAAGACATCCTAATTTCATTACGTTGAGATATCTTATTCTCTTTTATACGTGGAGGAATCATTTTCTTACCATTTTCAAATATCATATCATCTATTTTGCTAAATACGTTTTCAATAGGTTCATATTTATCATTAAAATTATCAGCATTATGTATTATTGATTCTTTCACAAAATTTATTTGCATAAATTTAGAAAAATAATTTATGTTTACATTATTTACACTGTTGCAGTTGTGTTTTATATCCTGTTCCTCACTTTTATCTTCAATTTCGAAGTTGTAGTCTTACAGTCCCCATTAAGCTTATACATTTTCACTAATGTTTGCTCAATATCAGTTACAATAAATATGTATTATTTTGTATTCACGTTAACCATTTTGTTCGCATTATAATAGGAGATACGTCTATGAGAACGATTACCATTTGTTAAACAAAAACACTTAAAGTAAATATATGTTCTAATGTCCAAAAGTAACTGTTTTCTTACTACAGAGTCCTGCAGGACTTCCAATGCAGGACTTGAAATTTTTTCAAATGATTTAGGCATCTTTTGTTTTTTAAGTTTAAATTTTTCTACTTCAGTTACTAACTTAATAAAATAGCTTTAAAATTTATCACAGTTTAGTGTCCCTGATATATATTTGTTCATATAAAATTATTATAAATTTAATTGAATCCAATTCTTAAGTTTTTTTCTAATATGTCTTTTACTAGTTGTTAAATTTTTTTTAAATTATTAGGAATTACATTATATATCCGTATTGCAACAATATAGCTATTCTTATTATTTACAGATTTAGATATTTTAGGTATTGGTATACTTTTGTTTCTTGTATTTGTATTTCTATTTTTATGAATATTATGTAATTTCATGTAATGAAAAGTAATAGATTCAAGCGCAAATGTTTGTTCAACGGTTAGTGGGTAATTATTAGGTGGGTAATAATAGTGGGCAAAAACATATGTTAAGTACTTACAAGGGGAGTACTTGACCTCCGGGAATCGGAACTTATCCTAACTTTGGTATGTCTTTTATAATATAAAAATGTGAAGAAAGCCAAGTTATCTTTTGCCAATAGCCACTTTTGCGGGAGTTATTCGACATCTAATAATAATATTAGTCAAAATTACTTCCAATTAGATCGCTTATAACTCGAAAACAAATAAAGATAGGGACTCAAACCAAAAACCAGAAGAAAGTTGAGTTTAAGTAGATATAGTTTGAAAAAAAATGCTCAAATTGCCTAGTTTGGAGAAAAGTTATCTAGAAAATAAGAAATTGAAGAAATTTTAACCAAAATTTATAGGAAAAATTTATTGTTTCTTTTGACCTAAAAATCTTTAATTTCTTATTTTCTTCATAACTTTGCTCCAAATTAAGTAATTTGAGCTTCTTTTTTTTCAAACCATATCTACTTGAACTCAACTTTCTTCTGCTTTATGGTTTGAGTATTTATCTCTATGTGTTCTTGAAATACTTCTTTGAGTTCCCAAAACCGTTGTAACCCGTTCTGAAGGTCGTTATTCGAAGTACAATGTAAGATTTTAACGCGTTTAGACACCGCCCGCCGTGACTCGGCCCATTCAGTTATTCCGGAAATAACCCAGCCGAGGGCGGTGTTTTGCGCGGTCAATTGATTAGACGGAAAACGTTTTGAGCCGTATTGCAATAATTTACCACATACGTCCGCTCCTAGTATAACATCGATCGAATCGGGAATATTAAAATCAGCTAACGTAAGTTCCTCAAATTCAACGAGATTTATTCTCATAACGGGACGCGATGGATAGAAGATGGAAAGAAGCTTCGGATCCTTGGTCAAGTAAGGCACGAACTCGCGTTTCGACTCCACTGGGGCTTATGAGTGTGATTTGCGCAGTAGCAAGTACCACAGTGCGTTTAGGAACGACTAAATTTGCCTTTAGCGTGATTATGGTATCTGCTGATTGACACGGTTGTGGCCTTTTATTATTTGAAGAGGTTAATAATTGTTTTGGACGGTGCAATAAAGTGTGATGTTTTTCGCGACACTGGAAGCAACGGCTTTTGGAGGGGTTCTCCTGTAAACGATGATTACCGAAACAGTTAAAACACAATTTTAATCTCCGCACTTCCAGGTATCAGCTCTCGGGATTCTTTTCTCGAAATGTAAGACAACTATATATTGAATGAGCGTCGGAGCAATAAGCGCATTTGTGATTTATTGACTTCCCACACGGCCGCGCTGATGTTGCGTAAAAAACTCTTTTTACTTTCGCTAAAGGCTTAAGAGCAGGTATAGCTGGTTGTTCACTCCTAACTTCAGCAGCGATTACATTAAGAGCACGTGCTCTTTTTTCTAGGAATTTGGACAGATCAGAAAATTTGGGAAATTGGGAGAGTGGATCCGAATCGGTACCGTCGGCATCATTATCATCAAAAATTTATTGATCGGACGCGCTTAATTCTGATTCCCAAATCATGCGAGATTCTAGATCGAGTCTACTAGCAGTAATAAATACAATTATAAAATCGCAATACTTTACCGGCATTTTCAAATTATGTAAGGCGCGTACGATATGTAGCGATTCATCGGCAAATGATCTCAGTTCCCTGGCGGATCCTCGTTTTAATTGCGGTATGTTTAATAATTTCTATAAATGATGATTCACTGTTATTCGCGGGTTATAAAATCGGTTTTTTAAAGCTTGCCAAGTAGAAGCGTAGTTTGCGTTTGTTGTCGCCACGCCCTTTACTAAATCCGCCGCGGGTCCCGTGAGACATGATTTAAGGTATTGTAATTTAGCCGCGTCGGCGAATCGCGACGCGTTATGCACAAGTATACACATCGGAGAAATTCTCCAAGTCTTCATATTCTCCTGAAAATGTCGGGAAATCGAGTTTGGGGAGTTTTTGCGGACCGTAAGCTAATATCTGAAGTTTCTTCGTCACGACTGCGGGCCGAGCTGGCGCGATCAGTAGGACCATTACATTCTTCATTACATTTCTCATATGCTCCTTGAATGGTCGCGAAAACGCCTTCGGTTACATATGTATCATTTTCTGCGTCACTTCTACTCATAATTTCTAAGTGTATATTTCGCGCTTCTAGCCAAGTTCTATAATTGCATCTATTCGCAATTGCACGAAACGCGCTGTCAAGGTATCGCAAAGTTTTTCATTAAGACGTGTACGCGTTAAATTAATTTCTATCATCCGCTCATTTTGAGACGATAAAAGTTCCTTAAAACAGACGGCGCCATTTTCTTTACACAACCCGCGTAAAAAAAATTACATGTAATACACATATAAAAAACGTGTGTACGACATGTTGTTTAAAACATGTATCATGCATGTATCTTGTGACCGAATCCCATATTAGAAATGCATGTACATTCGTGTTTGGTTCGTGTGGGATTGATGTTTTATACATGTGATATCTGCCAAATGTATAACGAATATGTATATTATAAGCGTGTGGATACTTTCTTTTGTCTACCTCAACACTCATGTAGCTTATGTGTAGATATTATAAATATTTAGTGTATCTGAGATGTTTATAGAGTGCACTCCATAAATATCTCAGGTACACTAAATATATTTACAATATCTACATGGAAGCTACACATAGGCGACACGTACAAAATGTAGAAATTTTCATAATGTACATGTAGGCTACATGTACCTGAATACATGTAGTGTTCATGTTTATAACATGTGTGACACATGACATCATTTTTTCACGGGAATTGATAGATCGCTGCGTCTTTTGATCTCGTACACTGCAGCATTTTCTTGCACAACCCCTACTTAAAAAATTCGCTCCTTCTCTCTCTCTTTCTCTTTTTCGTTATGTATCTCTTTTTTTAGGACAGTCCGATTGCGCGTATCTGGAAAAAAAGCAAAACACAAAGTATCGAAATATTTTTTTTTATACTTAAAAAAGTAAGAAAATGTGTAAGATATCGGAAAAGAATTTATGGCAGCAAGAAAATTTTCGATACAGAAAATTTAAGGTTAATAGGTTATCAGACCTATAACCAAGTCGTATTATTAAAACTGAGACTTTCATATTTTTAAAAACTTATCTGAGTAATCTGGTATTGATCATCTTCATAATTTAGACCTGGTGCGATCACTCCGACGAAGATTTTATTAGCATCCGCAGCGGCAGCGCAAACAAATTCTCAAAGTCCGTCACACTGAAGTTGCATCGATGCGAAGTCAAACGTTAAACTAAAGATGCAAGGATATGTTTATGCAACTTCGCATCGATGCAACTTCAGTGTTACGGACTTTGAGAATTTGTTTGCGCTGCCGCTGTGGATGCTAATAAAATCTTCGTCGGAGTGAACGCACCAGGTCTAAATTATGAAGATGATCAATACCAGATTACTCAGATAAGTTTTTAAAAATATGAAAGTCTTTCAGTTTTAATAATACGACTTGGTTGTAGGTCTGATAACCTATTAACCTTAAATTTTCTGTATCGAAAATTTTCTTGCTGCCATACATTCTTTTCCGTTATCTTACACATTTTCTTACTTTTTTAAATATAAAAAAAAATATTTCGATACTTTGTGTTTTGCTTTTTTTCCAGATACGCACAATCGGAGAAGGAGCGAATTTTTTAAGTAGGGGCTGTGCAAGAAAATGCTGCAGTGTACGAGATCAAAAGACGCAGCGATCTATTAATTCCCGTGAAAAAATGATGTCATGTGTCACACATGTTATAAACATGAACACTACATGTATTCAGGTACATGTAGCCTACATGTACATTATGAAAATTTCTACATTTTGTACGTGTCGCCTATGTGTAGCTTCCATGTAGATATTGTAAATATATTTAGTGTACCTGAGATATTTATGGAGTGCACTCTATAAACATCTCAAATACACTAAATATTTATAATATCTATACATAAGCTACATGAGTGTTGAGGTAGAAAAAAGAAAGTATCCACACGCTTATAATATACATATTCGTTATACATTTGGCAGATATCACATGTATAAAACATCAATCCCACACGAACCAAACACGAATGTACATGCATTTCTAATATGGGATTCGGTCACAAGATACATGCATGATACATGTTTTAAACAACATGTCGTACACACGTTTTTTATATGTGTATTACATGTAATTTTTTTTACGCGGGAATTTATTAAATCTAAATGTAAATTATACCGGCTATTTTGAGAGTGAAGAGAAATTTATGTATAACGCATGCATTAAGGGGATGTCGGAGCCATAGCCTCCGTTGATAGCCGCTCGATCTCGAGGCTTCGAATGGCGCTGTAGTCAGGTGTCGATTTCTACGATAAACGTACTTCAAACATAAATTATAAATTTTACAGCTACATAGAGATGTTAAAAGATACTTTCCCCCCTAGCTATAACTAAAATTAAGGTAATTGTAATATTACTCTTGGCGGCAAATGTTTATTTTTTTAAAGAAATGTGAAATACGTTGCGTGTAGCATTACGGCAGATATAGATTCATTGAATATGAGACGTATATCTCATTTCTTTAAAAAAATAAACATTTGCTGCCAAGAGTAATATTACAATTACCTTAATTTTAGTTATAGCTAGGGGGGAAAGTATCTTTTAACATCTCTATGTAGCTGTAAAATTTATAATTTATGTTTGAAGTACGTTTATCGTAGAAATCGACACCTGACTACATCGACATTCGAAGCCTCGAGATCGAGCGGCATTTGATGGAGGCTATAGCTCCGACATCCCCTTAAATGAATGTTGTTTTACGCGATTTATAAAGGATGTTGTTGTTAATGTATATTAAATTCAAAATTTTCAAATGCAACAGAATGTATGGTTTACAATATTATGCTAACGTAATAATTTCAATGTTCGTTTTCGATAGTAAAGACAACTTTGTCCTCTCACGCAAACCGTAATTAAATTGCCAATCCTTCCTCACCTGGGGCACCAAAATGTTTGTTACAACATTTATAATTTAAAGGGATGGTGAGATTTAGATATAGGATGGCATAAATAAAAGACAACAATTTGCGTATGAGAAGAAAGCAGACTTTATTGAGAATGGCAAAAAACTCCACTCAATGAGTGGAGAAAAGGCCGCGCAATTCCTCCAACAAATAACAAATTACAATAATGGCACATAAATTACTAAACTTATCAAATAGCTGCGCAGCCGGAGAGATCGTCCAGGTGACGTTAAATAGTCTATATAACTAGCGCTCCGTCCGTTGACGAAACCGTAGGATCGTCCTACCAAGTTCCAAAGCACCTGATAATTCGGTTGGCGTGATTCCGTTGCCAAGGGCCAGGGGGAGCCGCGGCCTGACAATTCATCGTACCCGCAGATAGTAGCAACCGATTCGGGGACTCGTCAGTCCCGCGCGAAACTGCCGCGGCCCAAGAGTTGCAGTGAGCTTCGCGCGTACACGACTCGCGGGATCACAACTCACACACCACTCTCACACACAATATCAATGAACAATATTCGCTCGTCTTGTCAAATACAAAATCTTGCACCAGCACTCGAGACTAAGGAATTACGCGGGACGTAGTTCGGTGTAGAAATTGCTCTGTACACGGACACGACTGGGCTAATACTACATACTCACACATATTTCGGAGTAGTACTCCCGAGCTTCCCAGAATTCGGAGGGCGCTTTACCTTTTTCTGGAGGGGTCTAACGGGATTGTTTCTCAACTCTTTATATTGCACATGTGTGATAGATAGCGAGGCGACGACGCGCGGGTTTTCTCGGGTAATAAACCATGTGTGCTGTGAAGGCCCAAAGACGCGTGGCCGACCTGAACACTTTTGGCGAGCATGTGTTGGCGCTGCCGCTGTGGATGCTAATAAAATCTTCGTCGGAGTGAACGCACCAGGTCTAAATTATGAAGATGATCAATACCAGATTACTCAGATAAGTTTTTAAAAATATGAAAGTCTTTCAGTTTTAATAATACGACTTGGTTGTAGGTCTGATAACCTATTAACCTTAAATTTTCTGTATCGAAAATTTTCTTGCTGCCATACATTCTTTTCCGTTATCTTACACATTTTCTTACTTTTTTAAATATAAAAAAAAATATTTCGATACTTTGTGTTTTGCTTTTTTTCCAGATACGCACAATCGGAGAAGGAGCGAATTTTTTAAGTAGGGGCTGTGCAAGAAAATGCTGCAGTGTACGAGATCAAAAGACGCAGCGATCTATTAATTCCCGTGAAAAAATGATGTCATGTGTCACACATGTTATAAACATGAACACTACATGTATTCAGGTACATGTAGCCTACATGTACATTATGAAAATTTCTACATTTTGTACGTGTCGCCTATGTGTAGCTTCCATGTAGATATTGTAAATATATTTAGTGTACCTGAGATATTTATGGAGTGCACTCTATAAACATCTCAAATACACTAAATATTTATAATATCTATACATAAGCTACATGAGTGTTGAGGTAGAAAAAAGAAAGTATCCACACGCTTATAATATACATATTCGTTATACATTTGGCAGATATCACATGTATAAAACATCAATCCCACACGAACCAAACACGAATGTACATGCATTTCTAATATGGGATTCGGTCACAAGATACATGCATGATACATGTTTTAAACAACATGTCGTACACACGTTTTTTATATGTGTATTACATGTAATTTTTTTACGCGGGAATTTATTAAATCTAAATGTAAATTATACCGGCTATTTTGAGAGTGAAGAGAAATTTATGTATAACGCATGCATTAAGGGGATGTCGGAGCCATAGCCTCCGTTGATAGCCGCTCGATCTCGAGGCTTCGAATGGCGCTGTAGTCAGGTGTCGATTTCTACGATAAACGTACTTCAAACATAAATTATAAATTTTACAGCTACATAGAGATGTTAAAAGATACTTTCCCCCCTAGCTATAACTAAAATTAAGGTAATTGTAATATTACTCTTGGCGGCAAATGTTTATTTTTTTAAAGAAATGTGAAATACGTTGCGTGTAGCATTACGGCAGATATAGATTCATTGAATATGAGACGTATATCTCATTTCTTTAAAAAAATAAACATTTGCTGCCAAGAGTAATATTACAATTACCTTAATTTTAGTTATAGCTAGGGGGGAAAGTATCTTTTAACATCTCTATGTAGCTGTAAAATTTATAATTTATGTTTGAAGTACGTTTATCGTAGAAATCGACACCTGACTACATCGACATTCGAAGCCTCGAGATCGAGCGGCATTTGATGGAGGCTATAGCTCCGACATCCCCTTAAATGAATGTTGTTTTACGCGATTTATAAAGGATGTTGTTGTTAATGTATATTAAATTCAAAATTTTCAAATGCAACAGAATGTATGGTTTACAATATTATGCTAACGTAATAATTTCAATGTTCGTTTTCGATAGTAAAGACAACTTTGTCCTCTCACGCAAACCGTAATTAAATTGCCAATCCTTCCTCACCTGGGGCACCAAAATGTTTGTTACAACATTTATAATTTAAAGGGATGGTGAGATTTAGATATAGGATGGCATAAATAAAGACAACAATTTGCGTATGAGAAGAAAGCAGACTTTATTGAGAATGGCAAAAAACTCCACTCAATGAGTGGAGAAAAGGCCGCGCAATTCCTCCAACAAAGTACAAAATTACATAAGGCACATAAATTACTAAACTTATCAATAGCTGCGCAGCCGAGAGATCGTCCAGGTGACGTTAAATAGTCTATATAACTAGCGCTCCGTCCGTTGACGAAACCGTAGGATCGCCTACCAAGTTCCAAAGCACCTGATAATTCGGTTGGCGTGATTCCGTTGCCAAGGGCCAGGGGGAGCCCGCGGCCATGAACAATTCATCGTACCCGCAGATAGTAGCAACCGATTCGGGGACTCGTCAGTCCCGCGCGAAACTGCCGCGGCCCAAGAGTTGCAGTGAGCTTCGCGCGGACACGACTCGCGGGATCACAACTCACACACCACTCTCACACACAATATCAATGACAATATTCGCTCGTCTTGTCAAATACAAAATCTTGCACCAGCACTCGAGACTAAGGAATTACGCGGGGACGTAGTTCGGTGTAGAAATTGCTCTGTACACGGACAGCGACTGGGCTAATACTACATACTCACACATATTTCGGAGTAGTACTCCCGAGCTTCCCAGAATTCGGAGGGCGCTTTACCTTTTTCTGGAGGGGTCTAACGGGATTGTTTCTCAACTCTTTATATTGCACATGTGTGATAGATAGCGAGGCGACGACGCGCGGGTTTTCTCGGGTAATAAACCATGTGTGCTGTGAAGGCCCAAAGACGCGTGGCCGACCTGAACACTTTTGGCGAGCATGTGTTGGCGTGCGGAGTTTAACTTTCGAGGTGCAGCCGACTCCCTCGATACCTGGGTTCGCTTCTAGCAAGTTACCCGAACGGCTCAAACGAGACCAAATGTAATTTTTATGACAATTTTGTTAACTTATAAAGTAGTCTAATGTGGAACTAACGATATTTTTGGAAGAAAATGTTTTTAGAAAATCTAACGATAAGCAAAAACAAATAAGAATTTTTTATATTTTCAATTGGTACCATCATAAGTTTTTTATGACAGTTGCGAAAAATTCAATCGGATTGAACAGAATTTTGTTATTATGAGCAAAAACCGCTGCCATTTCATTACTAATAATGTATTTAATATAATATAACGCTATAGTACTTTTGGAAAAACATGTTTTTAAGAAAATTTAAAGAAAAGTAAAACAGATAATTTTTTATACTTTTAATTGATGCCATCTAAAATTTTGTATGCCAATTAATGAAAAATTCAGTTTGATTATATATATATTCGTTATACATTTGGCAGATATCACATGTATAAAACATCAATCCCACACGAACCAAACACGAATGTACATGCATTTCTAATATGGGATTCGGTCACAAGATACATGCATGATACATGTTTTAAACAACATGTCGTACACACGTTTTTTATATGTGTATTACATGTAATTTTTTTTACGCGGGAATTTATTAAATCTAAATGTAAATTATACCGGCTATTTTGAGAGTGAAGAGAAATTTATGTATAACGCATGCATTAAGGGGATGTCGGAGCATAGCCTCCGTTGATAGCCGCTCGATCTCGAGGCTTCGAATGGCGCTGTAGTCAGGTGTCGATTTCTACGATAAACGTACTTCAAACATAAATTATAAATTTTACAGCTACATAGAGATGTTAAAAGATACTTTCCCCCCTAGCTATAACTAAAATTAAGGTAATTGTAATATTACTATTGGCGGCAAATGTTTATTTTTTTAAAGAAATGTGAAATACGTTGCGTGTAGCATTACGGCAGATATAGATTCATTGAATATGAGACGTATATCTCATTTCTTTAAAAAAATAAACATTTGCTGCCAAGAGTAATATTACAATTACCTTAATTTTAGTTATAGCTAGGGGGGAAAGTATCTTTTAACATCTCTATGTAGCTGTAAAATTTATAATTTATGTTTGAAGTACGTTTATCGTAGAAATCGACACCTGACTACATCGACATTCGAAGCCTCGAGATCGAGCGGCATTTGATGGAGGCTATAGCTCCGACATCCCCTTAAATGAATGTTGTTTTACGCGATTTATAAAGGATGTTGTTGTTAATGTATATTAAATTCAAAATTTTCAAATGCAACAGAATGTATGGTTTACAATATTATGCTAACGTAATAATTTCAATGTTCGTTTTTGATAGTAAAGACAACTTTGTCCTCTCACTCAAACCGTAATTAAATTGCCAATCCTTCCTCACCTGGGGCACCAAAATGTTTGTTACAACATTTATAATTTAAAGGGATGGTGAGATTTAGATATAGGATGGCATAAATAAAAGACAACAATTTGCGTAATGAGAAGAAAGCAGACTTTATTGAGAATGGCAAAAAACTCCACTCAATGAGTGGAGAAAAGGCCGCGCAATTCCTCCAACAAATAACAAATTACAATAATGGCACATAAATTACTAAACTTATCAAATAGCTGCGCAGCCGGAGAGATCGTCCAGGTGACGTTAAATAGTCTATATAACTAGCGCTCCGTCCGTTGACGAAACCGTAGGATCGTCCTACCAAGTTCCAAAGCACCTGATAATTCGGTTGGCGTGATTCCGTTGCCAAGGGCCAGGGGGAGCCGCGGCCTGACAATTCATCGTACCCGCAGATAGTAGCAACCGATTCGGGGACTCGTCAGTCCCGCGCGAAACTGCCGCGGCCCAAGAGTTGCAGTGAGCTTCGCGCGTACACGACTCGCGGGATCACAACTCACACACCACTCTCACACACAATATCAATGAACAATATTCGCTCGTCTTGTCAAATACAAAATCTTGCACCAGCACTCGAGACTAAGGAATTACGCGGGACGTAGTTCGGTGTAGAAATTGCTCTGTACACGGACACGACTGTGCTAATACTACATACTCACACATATTTCGGAGTAGTACTCCCGAGCTTCCCAGAATTCGGAGGGCGCTTTACCTTTTTCTGGAGGGGTCTAACGGGATTGTTTCTCAACTCTTTATATTGCACATGTGTGATAGATAGCGAGGCGACGACGCGCGGGTTTTCTCGGGTAATAAACCATGTGTGCTGTGAAGGCCCAAAGACGCGTGGCCGACCTGAACACTTTTGGCGAGCATGTGTTGGCGTGCGGAGTTTAACTTTCGAGGTGCAGCCGACTCTCTCGATACCTGGGTTCGCTTCTAGCAAGTTACCCGAACGGCTCAAACGAGACCAAATGTAATTTTTATGACAATTTTGTTAACTTATAAAGTAGTCTAATGTGGAACTAACGATATTTTTGGAAGAAAATGTTTTTAGAAAATCTAACGATAAGCAAAAACAAATAAGAATTTTTTATATTTTCAATTGGTACCATCATAAGTTTTTTATGACAGTTGCGAAAAATTCAATCGGATTGAACAGAATTTTGTTATTATGAGCAAAAACCGCTGCCATTTCATTACTAATAATGTATTTAATATAATATAACGCTATAGTACTTTTGGTAAAACATGTTTTTAAGAAAATTTAAAGAAAAGTAAAACAGATAATTTTTTATACTTTTAATTGATGCCATCTAAAATTTTGTATGCCAATTAATGAAAAATTCAGTTTGATTATATATATATATTATTATACAATTTTTTTAATTTTTTCAGACAGTATTCAAATAAAAAAAGTTTATATGTTAATTAAAATTATTTTATGGTGAAGTAAATAAAAAGTAAAGATAATAGATAACTGTACTGCTCATGGTTATTTTGTAGTTGAGCTGTAGTTTTTTTTTGTATTATTATTATTTTAACGTCGCTCTTTTTATGCTCCCAAACCGGTGCTAATCAGCGATGGAGGTCATACGATGTCTTGGTGAAGAAAGCCCTTGTTAAAAATACATTCGCCAGTGGTGCTTGTATCAATCGGCCAGGGCCGGGTATCGAACCTGGGACCTCCAGATTACGAGCCCGACGCCTTACCGACCCAGCCATCGCAGGTCTCTTGAGCTGTAGTTGTTTTCCAATGATAATCCATAGCATAATAACTTCTTTAAATTTATAAGAAAATCAATTTGCAAAGTATTAAAAGATAAAATCATTATGTATTAAATATAATAAATTTATAGTAGTCGAAATATTTTTTTAATTTAATTTAGAATTAATAACGCAAATTACTTCCTATAAAAGTTTCATTCAGAAAAGAATAATATTTTTAGAAATGTTATAACATTTTGTTTTAAATAATTAAATAATACTATATTTGAGTAACATTAGCTGTGCCAATTAATGGCATCGGTTTTTAGTAAAGAGTCAGATAATGAATCGTAAGTACATTATTGAATATTTATGTATATGTTGGTATATATGTAGTTATATAAATTTAAATTTAAAATTATCATCGTACACATAGCTATTAGTAGAGAAAAAGATAAAGACATCCAAAGGAAGAACGATAATTTCGGCAAAAATACTGGTGAAAATGAAAAAATTAGTGAAGAAGATAAAGAGACAAAGAGTGGGAGGGAGAGGGAGAAGAATAATGATCATATTGAGAAAAATGAAGAAAATGATGAAACAAATGTAGAAAATTATCTTGGAATAAACTTCTAAAAATTTGGCTCTGTTCTTATTATATGTCTTTTAACAGTTTCCAACTATTTTTAATGATTTTTATTTTTTGACCTAATCAGTTGACTTAAATTCACCCCTATATATATATAATAAATATAAATAAGATTATTAAAACTTGTATAAAAACAATAAAAGACATAATTGCATTTACTTAAAAAATACTACTGAATACGATCAGCAGTGTAAGAAACAGTCCTAGGCGAATGGGATTAACATTATTATAGAATTTGCGGGTATAGATATGAAAATTATGCTGAATCTATAGTTTAAATGAAATATCATATATAAAAATAAACAGCACTATATACAAAAAAGATTATGCACAATTTGTGTATAATAATTTTGATGATGATTCGTTTTTGGCATTATCATGAAAATAACGATAAGTAAATAAAATAATAAATTAATCTTTATCCACAGAGTCCATCACTTTTACAAGGGAAGTACATGATCTCCGGGAAACGGATCTTATCCTAACTTTGGTGTGTCTTTTGTAATGGAGAAATATGAAGAAAGCCAAATTATTACTTGCTAATGGCCACTTTTACGAAAGTTCTTCGACATCTAGTGATAATTTCAATAAAAATTAAGTCCAATTTAATCGCTTATAACGCCGAAATAAATAGAAATAAACACTCAAACCAAAAACCAGAAGAAAATTGAGTTTAAGTAGATATAATTTGAAAAAAAGAAGCTTAAATTGCTCAATTTAGAGTAAAGTTATGAAGAAAATAAAAATTGAAGAATTTTAGGCTAAAAGAAACAATGAATTATTCATATTAAATTTTGTTTAAAATTTCTTCTATTTCTTATTTTGAGCAATTTAAGCTTCATTTTTTCAAATTATATCTATTTGAACTCAACTTTCTTCTGATTTTTGGTTTGAGTGTCTATCTCTATTTGTTTCAGGGTTAAAAACGATTCAATTGGTAGTAATTTTCATTAAAATTATTATTAGATGTCGAATAACTTTCGTCAAAGTGACGATGGATAAGTGATAACTTGGATTTCTGCATATTTCTACATTACAAAAGATATACTAAAGTTAGGATAAAATCCGTTCCCCCTGTTAATATATACAATCACGTTAAATCACATCAAGTTATTATACCAGCCAATAATCAAGATGAATAACAATTTGATTTTAATTATAATACTTTTATTTGCGTGGTTGAAATTCATGTGATATGGCAGAAACGCGGTAAAAAATAAGCTTAAAATATTTTTGAATAAAATGTTTGATTATTGAAATAATATTTTTTTATCTCTTAATCATAAGAATATCTAATTTTCTAATATTTAATAAGTAATCTTAACGTTAACTATACAATTCTTTCTCTTTAGTTTTAGAAAAAAGTAAATAATATGTTCTTACATCAAATACAGATTCATTTAATTCTTTGACGTGATTCATTAACTATTAATGCACGGTGAATTTGTATGAAACTCTCACTCCTAATGAATGATTCCTTAACAGTTAACAAATATTTGTTGAGCCATATTTAAATACATATTCGTTAATAGTTAACGCACCGCTTGATATACATTCTAATAATACATGCACGGGCGATTTAGAGTCAATATTTAAAAATTATGATATTTACATAGATAAGTGTAAACTATTGCTTATCTGAAAAGAAACTAATAAAGCGAGCCAAAAGAGCATACACGACGCTTAATGAAATTAATATTGGGAAAAAGAGTTAAAAATTATATATAACTGCTACTGGCAAAGACGGGACTAAACGCATTTCACCGTCAATTTTCGAAGCAGTATTCCGTAAGTATTAAAATAAGTACATTATTTATATTGTATAAAATAAATGATTTAATTTATTTAATGTACTGATGTTTTTATAAGTTATATAAAAATGAATAAAACGATTCCGAAAAACATTGGGAAATTGAATCAAGCAACATATAGACGAGTTTTGACTAACATGTGCAAAACTTTAAAAAACCCGTGAAAGCCAAAAACGGAAAAAATAATAATTAAAAAATAATTTTCTTTAATTTAAAAGTATTTTTTAACCTTACCTAATTATCAATTGTTGTATGTATAATTATATTGCATTTAAAATAAAAAATATATAAATATTTAATCTAAAAATTGTACACTTTGCTGCAAATTTTAAGTATAAATAATTATACAACTAAGATAGTCAAAATGGTATACAATTATACGACTTTATTATATCAAAAAATAAAAAGAATATTTGTTTATAAAAGTATAGAAAAAAATAAAGAAATATTTGTTAGCAATTATAAACGAAATATATTTTGCCAGATTTTTCCAATAAAACATAAATTTCACAGAATAGTAATGTGGAATAAAGTCTGATTATTTCTCTAGACTTTTTCAACACATTACAACAGGGATAGACTTCTTTTTTCCCGGACTTTTTTTAATGAACATACTTTTGCAAGACATAAGCCAGACTTCTTTTTGCACTAAAAGTGACAACATAAACGAAATACGTAATGAAATAGGTGTACAATACCCCTAGTAGAATTTTAAATATGAAAAATGGGCTTAAAACTAAGAAATGGCCAGTGAAACTGGTCAGGTTCTATCTCAAAATGAAACGCTTTTTCACACCTTTCTTGACCATTTCTTAGATGGACATAACCTTCATCAAATATGAAACAACTTTTCGGGTAATCCTGTAAACAATACTTGAAGCGTGTTGTGAAATTTGATCGGTTTTACCATTTGTAATAGATACAGACGCTTATTTACGCTATATAAATAGTACTTTTAAAGATATTTTGACGTTTATCATTTTTGTCTCAAATTAAGCCAAATCATTTTTAGGAGCTTGTTCATGGCTATTATACCTACCTAAAATGGCCAATTTTTCTTAGTCTACTTAAAATTCCAAAAGCATTTTTGATGGTCAGAAAAGGTTTATAAATTAGAATGAAAACTATGAAATGGGCAGGAAAGGTTCGAAAAAGCGTTTCATTCTTGTACACGACCTGACCAAGCGTCCTAGTTAGTTTATAGATTGACATGAGAACGCTACTCAGTAAATGGCTACAAAATTTTTGTTGATTCCACCAGGGACATTATTATTTTTAACCTACATGAAAACAATAACATTTTAACATTTTTATTTTATCTTAATTGTACTTAATAATATGATGCAAATTAACATTTCTAACGTTATTTGCGAGTATAATTTAGTACTTACTATGCGTTAGTATTGCTAAATGTTACTGTGCATTAGAGTATTATACTTTTTTTAAACCAAGTGTGCAGTAACTTGTACGTATGAAAATATAGTAAATAATTAAAGAATTAATAAAGATGTTATATTTTTCTAATGTCAATTGTTTAAGATTAAACTATTGATATCAGGATTACTGCTAAATTAATAATTGTGAACGGAGGTTTATCACAATTATGTGTATATAGGTGAAAATGAGCACATGTTGGCGTCATCCCGAGAGTCCTCCGAATATTTGGAAAATAATCGAGGGTGTGAAGAAACTCGAGGATGGAACATTGATACCTGTTAAGTTTTCAATTCAAGAGATACCGGAAAATCGAAAAAAAGAAGCTTTGCAGCATATGTTCAAATATTACATTCTTGATCAACCAATATTGAAAAGTTTAGGTTGGGTAACAATATTTATTTTCAATACTATCATATAAAAAGAAAATAGTTACTTTTGTTTATAATCTGTATCAGAATTTCTCATTATCTAGAAGTCTCTTATATAATTGTAAAAAATTGTGCAAACATTATTGTTTATTTTATGAAGTATGTAAATGTTATTTTCTCAAAATTAATTTTGAATCACAAAGTAAATAATAAGTTGATTGTAATATTTCCTATACAGATTGTAAAAATGATCCTAATTTATCGCACGATTTTGCTATACTATGGGAATATTGTTTGAATCAGGGAATTACTATAGCTGCTTATATAATTGATGAAAATGGTGAAATATCTGAACTAGTAGGAATCAATATATTATGCGTTATCACAAATCATACGAAAGGAGAGTTACTAGAATTACGAGTAAGTTTTTTTACGTGTAATTTTACATGTATATATACTTGATATCGGCAAATAGATTTTAATTTATTGTATTTTTGCACACATGTACAAGATCGATATAAAGTATTTTTTTATTATTAATTGCAAAAAAACTGTAACAAAATACAAACGTATTAAAAAATAAGTTTAATTTTAATGTTTTAGAATAAGTATATTTCTTCAAGAATGATTCAATTATTGAATGAATTATCAGTATTAGAGAAGGCTGCAGATCCATGTAAAATTTTAGGAGTCGATAAATATATTACTGCTTTTGGACTTAATGTTGCACCTCATTATCGTGGACAAAAATTGGGGTTGCAAATGCTCGAGACCAGGTATAAAATAATTTATTCAATTTTACTTATCAAACTCATAACTAACTACACGTTACGTGGTCATTATTTTCATTACACGTTATACATGTACATTGTAAGTGAGACACTTAAAATTTATGAGTTAAAAAACTATATAAATATTTGATAACAATTCATTATGCAACAAGTATTAAGCATCAAGAATTAAATTTATGTTAGTTTTTAGCAGATCACTTTTAAGTGTTTCACGAATGTGAATTGTTAAGATTATATTTTACAAATATCATAGTATAATATTTCATATTTATCATATCATCATTTGTAAGCTTACTATCATATCTCATTATTTTAAATCGTATAAAAAACAGAGCAAATGGCAAGTTTCATTTCCTAAGATGTGATAGCCAAATTACAGGGATCTACTTTTAAAAACACAAAAATTTTCTGCAATTATCGAACTGAAATTCTGGAAAAATTCATACGTGACACTTGAGTAATATAGAAGAAGTTGACAGAGAAAATTTTTTTTTAATAATTAATGATAAATTAATTAAAAATTAATAACTACTTTTCGTCATAAAGATTACAGAAATTTTTTGGAAAAAGTCAATCCATTGTTAATTAGAAAATAAATATTGATTCCAATTTTTTTAGGCTTACATCTCCCAAGTTCGAAAGTTTTACTTTTAAACTATCCATCACGTTTGCTATAAATACGTAAATTATATTATCAAGTATTGTTTATTATAGTATAAAAGAATCAAGAAGTAATTAAAATTAACGGGGTGCCACTGTCAATATTTATCCTCCCTACCTTATCGGCAAACGCGATTATTGGTAATGAATTGTAACTAAAACTGTATGTGAAAAAATAAGGGAAGAGGCGTCTTTCTTTGCTAATAATCTAATTATGTGCTGAATTTAAAACTAAAATATTGTTATGTTTTAGAGAAAATATTGAAAAAAGCCTTATCAAAAATGTGAACCTAACCTCAACCTAAGTGAAAAGATTTGATGTTTTTGGTAAGACTTTTCTCAAAAACGCAAAAATATTTTAATCTGAAATTCAGCAAACAGCTAAGGTAAAATACCCAATACTTGGACAGATTTTACGAACTTTTTTTTTAGACGTTATATATTTTAAGAATAGTGTCAAAATTTTTGTATGGAACTATTAGTACACTGTAAAATTAACTAATTTTTACAAAAACAATTAGATTCACGATTAAAATAGTATAGATAGTAATGTTAAAAAAGTTATGTACAAAATCGTAGTAGTTGGACACAATTTTTTGTGCGAAGTATAGTACTTGGACGTCGATTGACCCGATACTTGGACATTTAAATTACATGCATCCTCAGTTTAACTCGTGTCCAACTACTACCTTATAGGGATTAGAAAAGCACCTAAACTTAGGCAATCTTAAAGACAAAACATAACCTCGAAAACTTTTATTGCGTATTACAATAAATTAAAGTCTCGAAGTAACATAATTTTGATATAATTAGGTGGTTTTAATTATAATTAATGCAAACAAATAAATATTCTCGTTACATTTAGAGTCGTCTGTAGTTATTAGTAGTTACTAACCGTTGTTCAAGTTTCGGTTCAATTTTTTATTTTGCCCAAGTATTGGGTACTTTACATTAGTTTATTGTTAGACAAAGGCGCCTCTTCTCTTATTTTTTGACACTTTGTTTTATTTTTTTGTTAATTAATAATCAAAAATTGAGTATGGAACGCCCTTAATTGTATTATTATACAAAACATTAAAAAATATAAATTTCATTTTTAAATTTTAGGCAGGAAGTAGGACGAAAGTACAACATACCAGCTACTTCGTCAACATTCTCTGCAATTGGATCTCAAATTTTAGCAGCGCGAGCTGGATTCAAAGAAATGTTTAGTCGAAAATTTAGCGACATGCTGGATAATGACACAGGCAAACCATTTCTACCAAACATTGAATCAAAAGAACTAAAACTTATGATGAAGTTGTTGTACTGATATTATTTTAAAATGAATTTTATTATATGAACTAGGTAAGATGCTCGCTTCGCTCGTAATCGAATATTATTGTTAACTTAATATTCCTTTACAATTACATTATAATATAATGTAATATTGTAAAAGTTATTTTTTATAAATTATAAAAATTATTTATAGCACTAATAATTGAATAATATTGTAATGACCCGTATAAAAAAAAGTATGGGAGAAGTATGGCTAAAGTATGGCCAAAGTATGGTTTTGGCAGCGATTCCATATCATATACTTTTAGCTATACTTCCATGTAATCGGTAAATGTACATTTAGCCAGAATTTTAACTAAGCATTTCCCAATACTTTTTATGTAGGGTTAGCTGCAATTTAAACCTTAAATAGTGAAAATCAGCAATTTTGCTCCGGACTCTGGAAACCTAATACTGTCTAAAAGATGTCTTTTTATAGTTAGAAACTGTCTATAGAATTCCATTTTTGATCGAAATATCTGGGAAGAGTGCCCGAAATATTAATAGAAGTGTATATTTGTTGCCTTATAACGATGAAACTGTTAGTTTGTTCATTACAAAAAAATTTATGCATTTTCCTTTGAATGGTAGTAAAGCATCACCACTTTTTTCAGGTTCAATCAAATCTTCTATAAGCTGTTAAAAACACAAATATTATTATACAATTATAAAAAATTAATTTTTAAACATTTCTAATGCTGGATTTTTAGTTTTACAACCCTTACAAGAATTATAAAACTAATCTAAAGGATTACTATAAATATATTAACATTATATTATTACAATAACTAAATATACGTATTTAATACAAAAAATATATAAACAAATCAGATATGAGATTATAATGAGTAATAGGATTACGTGACAGTGACAAGTTTATAAAATTGGTTGGTGGTTTGCAGCAATTGGACAGTAGTTGTAAAATTGAAAATCTAGCATTATAAATGTTTAAAAATTAATTTTTTATAATTGTATAATAATATTTGTATTTTAGCAGATTACAGGAAGATTAGATGAATACTGAAACAAGTGGAGATACTTTTCTGCCACTCCAAGGTAAGTGCATAAATTTTTTGCAATGATCATGCTAATAGACTCATCGTTTATATTAGTTTAAAACATTGAATATAGTTATAATTAATAAAAACCTTTATAGTAAAAAAAGGGTTGTACGATCTAAAATATTTTATTAATCCAAAAATCTAATTCATCGATGATTAATTACCTTCAAAATGATGCAAGGTTTGAATATGGCAGAGCATTTCAGACAAAGTTATGGTGTTTTTAGGCGAATTTCTTAAAAAAAGAGAGCGAATGCATTTTATGAAAAAAACAGAGTAACCGTATAGTTGCATTCAAACAATATGGCACTATTATTCCTCAATAATACTAAAATATACTATTTATTGTTAGTCACGGATACTTTTCAATCACTAAGCTGCGTACAAACACAAAACAGTAGGTATAAGCAGTTATACCTGTCATATAATTAGATAAATACCTGAAACTATTTATAATTCCAATAAATCCATTTTTATTTGAATTTCTTCAACTGAATTTCTTCAAATTAAATAAAATATTAGATAATAAACTTAATTTTTATTTCTTTTTACACAAATTAAATAAAATAAAATATTACATAATAAATTTAATTTTTATTTCTGATTTGCTTTAATAACTTATATAAAACTATGTAAAACTATATATATTTTTTTATTTTTAATTAATAAACTGAAACTGAATATAAGGACACAGCACTAACCCCTCAACTAGCTCTACGAGCCTGGCCCTGGCCTCGAGAAACTCGTGGCCAGAGTCGGACGGTCGGATGACCGTTGGTGAGCCCCGCTCACTTTACGAAGTTCTTAGTAGGGTTGGTCAAGATGGATAAACCAGGACGCGAGCCGCTTTAACGGTGAGCTGTCCTTGGACGAAGAGGGAGACGCCCTGCAGGTGGCAGCGGGATGTAAGTCGTACCGCACCGATGAGAGGAGTGAGTCGGTGTAGTGGTCGCTCCGTCTGGATACTGCTGTTGCTGGCGGTCCAAGTAGTCTGGTCCTCCTTGTGGGTGGTCTGGCGGCAGCGGCCCGATTCCGGTACTCCTGGGTGATTCGGGCGGCGAAGTCTCGAGGGAGAGCCTGATGTAATCGCTTCGGTGAGCTCGTACGGTATGGATGGGATGGAAGAAGGTGCTAATAATTATGACCAACAAGTGATCTTAATTTAAACTAGCCAAGATGCTCGCTTCTCTCGCAGTTAAATAGTATTGTTAACATAATAATTCTTTACCATCAAATTACATGTAATGTAATATTCAAAAAATTACTTTTTAAAAACTATTTAGTAAAATAATTTATAGTACTAGTAATTAAATAAATATTACAATTATATAATTTGTTGGGATAAATCCGTAATAATTAATAGAAGAATGATCATTTTTACTATTTATATCATTAACAATTTTTGTTAGTCCCAATAATTAATTCTAATATTATTATTTACATTAATACCTGATAAACTTTATATAATTCATAATAGATCGATTCATATTAATAAATTATTAATTATAACATTCCAATTAGAATTTAAAATACCACATGTACTAGGATGACAAATATTAGAAGTTCAAATAGAAATAACGATTTGTTTTTACAATTTTTGATATATTGTTTTGTTATATTATTTTTGATATATTGTTTACTTATATATATATTGATGGATTATTGGGTGAAGGCAGCAATAAAACTCGTCACACTAATTCACTTCACTTAAATATTTATTATATATATATATGAAATTATAGTCTGTAAAAATAGTTCGCGGGTGCACCGTATTTGACCTGCACGGATCGGCAATCGAGCAGAGAGTGAGTCCTCCGACGGACACCGCGCTCTTCTATCGTCTTAAGGTGGTGGGGGAAATCGACAAGGGCCGATCGCAATTCCATCATATATATATATATCCCCACACGGAGAGAAATAATTAGTAAATATTACAAAGCAGTTTGGTAAAAATTCCTAAACTCTCAAGTAATGTGGTAACAAACTGCGAATCTCGTAATTTTTACTAGACTAAATTGTAATTTTAATTTTTTTTTAACATCAGAAAAAAAATTTTATTCCTCCCATATTATTTATTTTTGAGTTTATGTATATTATTCGAGTGTTATGGATATTTTAAATATTTAAATGAAATTTAATTAGTGAAAAAAATTCTGGATGTCATCGGGATCGAACCTGCGAAGTTTGGGTTGAGAATCCAAGTCCTTACCATTGCGCCACCGCGTCACTTGCATGTGTTTCATCGAATCGTCCTTTTAAAGTAAACAAACGAACGACGCGATCGCTTCTTTTCGGTATCTCGTGCTGTACTGTTGTTTATAGAATTTCGTAAACAGTATAGGAAAAAATCAGAGTTAATAAAATTTACAAGCTTAATTGTAAAATTTAGTACGTTAACTCCACAAATTTTACTACATTTAGAGTAAATTTTACTACATTTACTGTAAATTTTACTTAGCAGTTTGGTAATTTTTTCGGTTTTTTCGGTCTGTGACCACATTACTTGGGAGTTTAGGAATTTTTACCAAACTGCTTTGTAATATTTACTAAATATTTCTCTCCGTGCATTAACAAATCTCACTGGAGATCTCAGATCATATCCCAGGTAAAATGTCATACCAAAAACTCATTTCAGCAATTTTTCGTTCATTACACGTTTTAAACCTTCTGTCGATTGATAACTTGTTTAAGTGGGTATCATACTCAATTACAAATTCAAATTTCGCACCAGAAAATAGCAGACGAAAAAACAACTAATTTACTTATAACAATTAATAAAACAAATTTACGCAAAAGCAGGAGTTAGTTGCCCTCCGTTATGTAATTATCTATCATTTTACAAAGCTTCAAGTTACTATAACAACATGTCACCGAGAAAACCTTGAAAAAAGCAATATTCTTATAATTTCTTGTATGAAAAATAAAATTCAACTCTTCAGACATTTTCGAAATTTCAATGAAAACAACTTCAGCCCGGGTTTGAACCGGGACCTAGCTCTTACTCTCGCACTCTATTACTCTAACTTTCGTTTTCTCTCTATCTCTCATTCTCTCTATCTCTCATTCTCTCTATCTCTCATTTTCTCTATCTCTCATTCTCTCTATCTCTCATTCTCTCCATCTCTCATTCTCTCCATCTCTCATTCTCTCCATCTCTCATTCTCTCTACCTCTCATTCTCTCTATCGCTCATTCTCTCCATCTCTCTATCTCTCATTCTCTCTATCTCTCATTCTCTCTATCTCTCATTCTCTCCATCTCTCATTCTCTCCATCTCTCATTCTCTCCATCTCTCATTCTCTATCTCTCATTCTCTCTCTATCTCTCATTTGAGGAAATTATTAATAGACCATACCATGATGGAGCTGTATTATTTTCGTTCCATCACGCTGATTTTGAATCCGTGTTGTCGGCAATGAAAGCTTATCTGCCAAAATCTAAGAGTCGCAGCTGCGATGGTTTATCTCTCTCTTACTTCGCGGATGTATTCATTAGTATTGTGCCATTTTTGTTAACCTTTTTAATGAGTCAATTGATTCTGGTGTATATCCTGATTTGTGGAAGAAATCAGTAGTGGTACCTTTATCAAAAAAAAGTATTCCTGATTCTCTTGCTGATACTCGCCCTATTGCACAGGTCCCTCATTTGCCAAAGTATTCGATGGTATTATTGCCAGTCAATTAACACATTATCTTGATCCACGTTTTTACTTTCTCCATATCAATCGGGCTTTCGAAGTGGGTTTAGCACCCAGACAGACCTTTTGAAGGTTACAGATGATATTCGTTATGGATTTGAGCATGTATGGTAACTTTTATGGGTATTTTTTGACATGAGTCGAGCATTTGACACCATCGATCATACTATTCTATTAACTAGACTTAAAGAATTGAACTTTTCTCCGTTGGCTATGAAGTGGTTATATTCTTATTTATCAGACCGTACGCAGGCTGTGCTCAATCTGAATTATTCAACCTCCAACTTCTTACCAATAACATCAGGAGTGCCACAAGGATCTACTCCTGGCCCCATAATATTCTTGATATATGTTAACTCCATTCTCAAAGTTGTTAAATATTCTACATCTATGTTATTTGCGGATGATTTGAAGAGGGAGACGCCCTGCAGGTGGCAGCGGGATGTAAGTCGTACCGCACCGATGAGAGGAGTGAGTCGGTGTAGTGGTCGCTCCGTCTGGATACTGCTGTTGCTGGCGGTCCAAGTAGTCTGGTCCTCCTTGTGGGTGGTCTGGCGGCAGCGGCCCGATTCCGGTACTCCTGGGTGATTCGGGCGGCGAAGTCTCGAGGGAGAGCCTGATGTAATCGCTTCGGTGAGCTCGTACGGTATGGATGGGATGGAAGAAGGTGCTAATAATTATGACCAACAAGTGATCTTAATTTAAACTAGCCAAGATGCTCGCTTCTCTCGCAGTTAAATAGTATTGTTAACATAATAATTCTTTACCATCAAATTACATGTAATGTAATATTCAAAAATTACTTTTTAAAAACTATTTAGTAAAATAATTTATAGTACTAGTAATTAAATAAATATTACAATTATATAATTTGTTGGGATAAATCCGTAATAATTAATAGAAGAATGATCATTTTTACTATTTATATCATTAACAATTTTTGTTAGTCCCAATAATTAATTCTAATATTATTATTTACATTAATACCTGATAAACTTTATATAATTCATAATAGATCGATTCATATTAATAAATTATTAATTATAACATTCCAATTAGAATTTAAAATACCACATGTACTAGGATGACAAATATTAGAAGTTCAAATAGAAATAACGATTTGTTTTTACAATTTTTGATATATTGTTTTGTTATATTATTTTTGATATATTGTTTACTTATATATTATTGATGGATTATTGGGTGAAGGCAGCAATAAAACTCGTCACACTAATTCACTTCACTTAAATATTTATTATATATATATGAAATATAGTCTGTAAAATAGTTCGCGGGTGCACCGTATTTGACCTGCACGGATCGGCAATCGAGCAGAGAGGAGTCCTCGACGGACACCGCGCTCTTCTATCGGTCTTAAGGTGGGTGGTTGGGAAATCGACAAGGGCTCGATCGCACTTCCATATATATATATATTCCCCACACGGAGAGAAATAATTAGTAAAATATTACAAAGCAGTTTGGTAAAATTCCTATAAACTCTCAAGTAATGTGGTAACAAATCTGCGAATCTCGTAATATTTTACTAGACTCTAAATTGTAATTTTAATTTTTTTTTAACATCAGAAAAAAAATTTTATTCCTCCCATATTATTATTTTTGAGTTTATGTATATTATTCGCGTGTTATGGATATTTTAAATATTTAAATGAAATTTAATTAGTGAAAAAAAATTCTGGATGTCATCGGGATCGAACCTGCGACGTTTGGGTTGAGAATCCAAGTCCTTACCATTGCGCCACCGCGTCACTTGCATGTGTTTCATCGAATCGTCCTTTTAAAGTAAACAAACGAACGACGCGATCGCTTCTTTTCGGTATCTCGTGCTGTACTGTTGTTTATAGAATTTCGTAAACAGTATAGGAAAAAATCAGAGTTAATAAAATTTACAAGCTTAATTGTAAAATTTAGTACGTTAACTCCACAAATTTTACTACATTTAGAGTAAATTTTACTACATTTACTGTAAATTTTACTTAGCAGTTTGGTAATTTTTTCGGTTTTTTTCGGTCTGTGACCACATTACTTGGGAGTTTAGGAATTTTTACCAAACTGCTTTGTAATATTTACTAAATATTTCTCTCCGTGCATTAACAAATCTCACTGGAGATCTCAGATCATATCCCAGGTAAAATGTCATACCAAAAACTCATTTCAGCAATTTTTCGTTCATTACACGTTTTTAAACCTTCTGTCGATTGATAACTTGTTTAAGTGGGTATCATACTCAATTACAAATTCAAATTTCGCACCAGAAAATAGCAGACGAAAAACAACTAATTTACTTATAACAATTAATAAAACAAATTTACGCAAAAGCAGGAGTTAGTTGCCCTCGTTATGTAATTATCTATCATTTTTACAAGCTTCAAGTTACTATAACAACATGTCACCGAGAAAACCTTGAAAAAAGCAATATTCTTATAATTTCTTGTATGAAAAATAAAATTCAACTCTTCAGACATTTCGAAATTTCAATGAAACAACTTCAGCCCGGGTTTGAACCGGGACCTAGCTCTTACTCTCGCACTCTATTACTCTAACTTTCGTTTTCTCTCTATCTCTCATTCTCTCTATCTCTCATTCTCTCTATCTCTCATTTTCTCTATCTCTCATTCTCTCTATCTCTCATTCTCTCCATCTCTCATTCTCTCCATCTCTCATTCTCTCCATCTCTCATTCTCTCTACCTCTCCTTCTCTCTATCGCTCATTCTCTCCATCTCTCTATCTCTCATTCTCTCTATCTCTCATTCTCTCTATCTCTCATTCTCTCCATCTCTCATTCTCTCCATCTCTCATTCTCTCCATCTCTCATTCTCTATCTCTCATTCTCTCTTTATCTCTCATTCTGTCTATCTCTCATTCTCTCTCTCATTCTCTCTCTCATTCCTCTCTCTCCCTCACACAGATTCTCATTCTTACTCATTCTTACGGAAGCCTGTACGGCTCACGACCGTCCGTGGCGCTGGTGGCGTGCCACAGACCACTAGAGGTAGATATATGCGTACCGTCGAGTGTCATGTTTTGCACACGCTACGTGTTGGAAATCGAGGGAAAAAGTAAAATTGCGAATAAGTCTTATATTCTTTGGTTGATTGTTGTAATTAGGTAAGTACGGACAAGTATCATTCATTTTTCAAACAATTTGTACATATAAAATGTTTTTTTATTGTATAATACTTTTTTATTATGATTTCTAGGTTATGTCGGTCATGCAGTCAGTAAAATTGTCTGATGAAAACGGGTCATCATCAGGATACCGGTAAAAAATTGGCTAATAAGTATCAAAACTCTTCACAAAATGGAGAAAAGACTGGAGTGATTCCCAACGAGGATGGTAACGCAGGCTGTGCCCAATCTGAATTATTCAACCTCCAACTTATTACCAATAACATCAGAGTGCCACAAGGATCTACTCCTGGCCCAAATATTCTTGATATATGTTAACTCCATTCTCAAAGTTGTTAAATATTCTACATCTATGTTATTTGCGGATGATTTGAAGATATATGTGCAGTGTAGGCCTTCATCTATTAACTCAGGCGATTGCTGAGTTGAATAGTGATATTCAGTCGATAGCAAACTGGGTATACAACAATGGTTTGAAGTTGAACATCAGTAAACCAAGGCTATCCTCTTTGCTTCTACAACAGATGTCACTACGCTTGAGGGATACACCTATCCCCCCAATTCTTCTTCAGAATTCACAAATTGCACTATCAAGCTCGGTTAAAGAGTTGGGTGTTATCCTGACTAGTGACCTCTCGTGGAATGCTCATATTGCGCGTATATCTTCGAATGTACATGGAGTATTATACCGTTTAAGATATAGGGGCTACCGTTTTGCCGGAGGCAGCTCGTCTGTTGCTTGTCAAGGCTTTAATTATCCCTCATTTCGACTATGCTTGTCTTGTATTCAATGACCTACCATCGTTTCTGGAGGTTAAACTTCAAAGGCTGTGTAATTCTGTTATACGATTTATCTATCATTTAAAACGAGATTCAGCTTTACAACCGTATTATGAAACGACTAGGCTGGTTTTTCTCTAAAAGTTCGTCGCAATTATTTTCTTGCTATCTTTATGTATAAATTATTATTAACTCAGAGACCGAGCTATCTATATGATGGTTTGAAATTTATAAGTGATGAAAATCGTAGATCGAAGAGCTTGGATGATGTTTTTATAATTCCGGTTGCATATAGAGACTCTTATAAGTCATCTTTCATTTTGTCTGCAATGGAACTCTGGAATAAACTACCAAGCAATATTAGAAATAGTCCCAGTATTCTGATCTTCAAATCAAGCTTACTTAACTTTCTCCGCAGTGTTCAAGACTCCAGCTCATGATCGATGTTTTTAAGCAATGTTACTGTAGTACATTTGGTTATTTGATCTATTTATTTTGTGTCATAATTTATTTATCTATATTTGATCCTGTTACTACATGTTACTATTTATTACTTTTCTATTATGTGATCCTTTTGAATTTATGAATTTTTGAATTTTATATTCGATTAAATATATGCTTAGTTCCTAAATAATAGATTTGTTTGCATAATTATAATTCTTACGCTTTTTATGCTTTTACTTTACGCTTTTATTATATTTTATTATATTTTATTCTATTTTATAGATATTTATACTCTTGCGTTTTTGCTTTATATTTTATTTTGTAATTCTTCGTCGAAATATTTCTTTACTATAATTATGTTAATATTTTTTCTTATTATTTGATGTAAAAATATCAGTATTAGTATTGTATTTCCTAGTGCCATTCGGTTTTTGTTAAACTTTGGCACAAAATAAACTTTGTTATCAATCAATCAATTCTGTCTATCTCTCATTCTCTCTCTATCTCTCATTCTCTCTCTCATTCTCTCTCTCTCCCTCACACAGATTCTCATTCTTACTCATTCTTACGGAAGCCTGTACGGCTCACGACCGTCCGTGGCGCTGGTGGCGTGCCACAGACCACTAGAGGTAGATATATGCGTACCGTCGAGTGTCATGTTTTGAACACGCTACGTGTTGGAAATCGAGGGAAAAAGTAAAATTCGAATAAGTCTTATATTCTTTGGTTGATTGTTGTAATTAGGTAAGTACGGACAAGTATCATTCATTTTTCAAACAATTTGTACATATAAAATGTTTTTTTATTGTATAATACTTTTTTATTATGATTTCTAGGTTATGTCGGTCATGCAGTCAGTAAAATTGTCTGATGAAAACGGGTCAATCAGGATACCGGTAAAAAATTGGCTAATAAGTATCAAAACTCTTCACAAAATGGAGAAAAGACTGGAGTGATTCCCAACGAGGATGGTAACTTTCAGTAAAACTAAAAGTGCCAAAAATTTTCATTAGTACTTAATTAAAAACAACTTATTTAGGAATAAGGAAACTTATTTAGTAAGTGAATACAGCGTTTATTTTCTTCTATTATATTTTATTTTATGTATTTATTATTTATGATGTCTTGATTGTTTACAGAACAGGATTATATATATATTATGACTGAACAGTTATTAATACAATGGAAAGTATAATAAAAGATTATTTTAACAAACAGTATACTAACGATGAAATATGTGACTTTTTAAAAAGGAGCACGGTGTTGTTAAATCTGCCAGCACAATAAAAAGGATGCTTGCTTCGTTAGGTCTAAAAAGAAAAAACAAAACTGAGAGTGCTGTCGAAGACATTTGTTTGGGTATTATCGAAGAGCTATACGCAGCTGGCTACAATCTTGGCTACCGAGCAATGTGGTGTAAGCTGAAAAAGAAACACGGACTCATTGTAAAAAGAGATACTGTGTACGATTACATGAAGATTATCGATCCAGATGGCTTAAAAAATAGATTTGCAAATAGATTAAAACGGAGAGAGTACCTTAGTCCAGGTCCAAATTTTGTATGGCACTTGGACGGGTATGACAAATTAAAACCGTTTGGATTTGCAGTACATGGTTGTATTGATGGTTATTCCAGGCATATAATGTGGTTAAATGTTGCTACAACCAACAACGACCCTAAAGTTACGGCTCACTACTTTTTAAAAACTGTGTTAGAATTTAACTGCCTTCCAACTATTGTCAGATCCGACAAAGGGACAGAGAATACGCTGATCGAGTCTTTGCAAATCTGTTTAAGGAAGCTTCATGAAGATAAGTTCTCCGGAGAAAAAAGTTATATCAAAGGAAGGAGTGTACATAATCAAAGAATAGAATCATATTGGGGTCAAATGAGACGTCACTCAGCAGACTTTTACATTCAGTTTTTTAAATGTATGGTCCAAAGAAATTTGTTTGATGGCAGCAATTTGCACAAGAAATGCTTGCAATATGCTTTTGGGCCGTTGATTCAAGAAGATCTTCGATTAACAAAAGAACTTTGGAACGAACATAGAATCAGGAAGCAGCGAGCACAAAATAATGTTGGAGGCAGACCTTGCATTCTTTACTACTTACCTGAAAAGTTTAATGCAATAGATTACAAAAAGAAAATTGATAAACCGATAGTTGAAGATTTATGCAATGAACTAACAAGTTTACCGCATCTGATTGACTCAGATTTTAAAAGTGATGTAGAACGTGCTTTTCCAAATTTGAAAGTTCCTAGTAATCCTGAAGAAGCTCTCGACTTATATGAATATGTTTTAAAAGAACTAGATATTAAATGTAATTAAATATTATTAATAAGAAATATATTGTGTAAAAATTATTATGTACACCTATTATTTAATTTTATTAACATTTTGTAATAAATAAATAAATAATTTGACGTAAAACACTTAATGGATACTATTATTTATTTTTTAATATCACTGTTACAATAGTTTTATAACACATCTTTTTGTAAAATAATTAGTATATTCAGTAACATAGTTAAACTAAAAAAATTGTATGTTAGTTTCGTGGCTATTTTAACCATCGGTCGCTTTGTTTCACTGTTACAATTAAAAAATTTCTGATCGATAAACTGTTTTAATTATACAATTGATTTTTTATACACATCAGTAAGTAGCTTAAATTTGTAATTATATTTCAAATAAAAATAAAAATATGAAATTGAATACGTAGTAATATCATTCAATACAATCATTTTTATATACGTATCCTTATATACTTTGTAAGTACATTTTAAGATTATTAATACACTTAATAGATACTATTTCTTAATAGAACTCTTATAATAGTATCACAAATCTGTCTATAAAATAATTTGTACGTTTATCACAATGAATGTTTATGTTAAAACATTAAAATAAATAATACTTTTTAATAATCAGAATCAGTCGAAAAATCTGAATCGCAGTGATTTTCGAAAACTTGAAGTATACTGCTTGCCATTGGTCTGTTTCTTGGAATAAAATCGAAACATTTCTGTAAAATGTTTGCAACTTCTTCAGGAATGTTGATTAAGCTTGGTATTTTTTTTGCTTCGAGGCACTTTCTGACTTCGTCTGCAGAAAATGCGATCCAGGTAAGTTCTTCTGAGTAGATTTCTTTTAAAACGCAGGCCAAGGCCCAAACATCAGAGAAAATAGTAGCACTTTCGTTATATATAAGAAGTTCTGGAGCCACATAAAATGGCGTTCCTCGTACAAAACCTCCTACAGTGGTTTGCAGAGCACTTGGCATATTTCCTAAGCTACTTAATCCTAAATCACAAATTTTAATATTGTGGTGGCTGTTGATCAGCGTATTTTCCGGTTTGATATCTTTGTGCAAGATAAGAGGTTGAAATTCGTGCAGAAATGCAATCGCTATAACAATCTGTTTAGAAATGTGGTTTTTTAAATCATCATTTAAACCAAAAGTAGCTTTTATTTTACTATCAAATATGAGTTGCCTTAAGTTGATACTGTCGAAAAATTCCATAATTAGGAAACAGTGAGTACAATCCATACACACAGCCATAATTTGGACAATATTTGGATGTCTCACCTTATCCATGATTGCTACTTCGCGTAAAATGTATTTTTCGTGACAGGCTCTTCTAATAGCTTTCACAGCAACCAATGTTTGCCGCCACCTGGCCTTTTGCACTGTTCCGTAGCCTCCACTTCCTACAAGCTTATTAAAAAAATGAATCTCCTCTTTCTGAATAATTTGGATTGAAGTGTTTAAGTCACTTAATTGTGGCAGATTGACGACTTCATCAGTGACAACTTTGTTTGAATCACTTGTTGGAGTAGCATTTACAATTTTGTCGACATCGACTGACATCTCAATATTTTTTGGAGTGGCATTTGCTTCCTCGACATCAACTGACATCTCATTATTTTTTTTTATTCCAACTTCAGTCGATACATTATGCATGCTGGCAGTATTTTTCATTTCGCGATTACACGAACCAGCAGCTACTTTTTTGGAGCAATCTGTTTTGATGGTGAGCAAATACAAACGTAAGGAACCGTTAGAAGCACGCATCTCTTTTGAAAAAGTCCAAAAGTCACACACTTCGCCATCTGCATCTACAAAATCATGAAATACTTTTTCTTTAAAATTACCAACTTCAATAATTGACGAATTAAAGTAAGCTTCATTAAATTCATTCTTCATCGTCTTTAATGCTAACTCCTTGATCTCTGCATGTGAATACTCTTTGTCCAACTCTAAGTGTACAATCTTCACTCCACCAACCGGAGCCAACATTTGAACATATTTTACTGCATTTAAGTGCATGTGTTTCCATCCGACTAGAAGTTTTCTTGTCGCCTTCGGTTTTTCAATAACCTTTAACATATATAAAAAAATGAATATAAAATAAATGTTAAAAATAGTACTTGGCACAACAAAAATACAAATGCAATTTTAAACACCTGCGGTTTTACATTTTCTATTTCAACTTTTCCTTGTTTTCCTCGATTTCTATCTATTATCTGCATAATTGCATCATCGCACCTTCTCCTTTTTATATCAGACATTGATTCCTTTTCTATAAATAATCAAAATACATCATGAATAATAAAAGCAAAGAATAAAATATGAAATAAATTAATTGATTTTTACTTGAATTCAATGGGACCGTGTACACATTGTATTCGACCACATTTTCCACTAATTGAAAGTTACCATCCTCGTTCGGAATCACTCCAGTCTTTTCTCCATTTTGTAAAAACGTTAAACTTCTAGCATCCGGGAAATAAGTTTGAAGAGTTTTGATACTTATTAGCCAATTTTTTACCGGTATCCTGATTGACCCGTTTTCATCAGACAATTTTACTGACTGCATGACCGACATAACCTAGAAATCATAATAAAAAAGTATTATACAATAAAAAAACATTTTATATGTACAAATTGTTTGAAAAATGAATGATACTTGTCCGTACTTACCTAATTACAACAATCAACCAAAGAATATAAGACTTATTCGCAATTTTACTTTTTCCCTCGATTTCCAACACGTAGCGTGTGCAAAACATGACACTCGACGGTACGCATATATCTACCTCTAGTGGTCTGTGGCACGCCACCAGCGCCACGGACGGTCGTGAGCCGTACAGGCTTCCGTACATTCTCACTCTCGCACTCCTTCACTCTCCTTCATTCTTACTCGCTCTGTACCTCTCGGTCTCTGTCTCTATCTCTCATACTCTCTCTTATTCTCTCTATCACACTCTCTCTCTCTCTCATTCTCTCTCCCTCATTCTCTCTCTCGCTCTGTACCTCTCGTTCTCTGTCTCTATCTCTCATACTCTCTGTCACTCTCTCTCTCTCTCTCTCTCTCTCTCTCTCTCTCTCTTTTCTCTCTATTTTCGAAGATGCTTGAAAGAGTAGTGCACAGACAACTCATGAATTACTTAGAAGCAAATAATATCTTGTATAACCGGCAAGCAGGTTTTCGTAAGGGGCATAGCACCCAAACAGCCCTCATCGGCGTTATTGAAGATGTCAGGACAGCAATCGACCAAAGAATGATAACCATTCTAGTTTTATTCGACTTTTCGAAGGCTTTTGACACAATACCACATGAGAAGCTTCTTTGTAAACTTAGAAATATAAATTGTTCAAACCAAGTTATTAAGTGGTTTTTTCACTATTTAACTGACCGGAAACAGTCAGTCGCCGACGATGAAAACAATCTTTCAACATGGATTGCCACAACCGCTGGAGTTCCGCAAGGGAGTGTCCTAGGGCCTTTGCTATTCCTAATCTTTATCAATGATCTTCCATCTGTCTTAAAGTGCTCCAAAGCTATGATTTTTGCGGACGATACGCAAATATATCTACACTGTCGTCCAGCCGATTTAGCTAAAGGCATAAGCGATATCACGACTGATGCCCAGGCTCTGTCTGATTGGGCTCATTTAAATGGCGTGCACTTAAACCTTAATAAAACCAAAGCTATTATACTTGGTTCTAAGCCATATGTCTCAGCTATAAACTTAAACAATATCGAAAAAATTAAAATCTCAAATACTTTTATTTCATATGAAACGGAGGTGAAAAACCTAGGCTTGTGGATTTCTTCTTCTCTCGACTGGGATCGCCATGTTCGCAGCATTTCCCAAAAAATTAACGGACTGCTTCACGCACTACGGTACCACAGGCATGCTCTTACTTTTGATGTACGCAAACAACTTGTTCAAAGTCTCATACTCCCCCACTTTGATTACGCTTGTGCAGTCTACCACAGCGTTGATGCTACACGCAATTTAAAACTTCAACGACTTCAAAATGCATGTATACGATTTATTTTTGGTAATATTCAGCGTACTGCACATGTAACACCATATCGCCACAAGTTGGGTTGGCTTTCCGTTGAGAAACGAAGAGAGTACTTGCTTATCTGCTTGGCCTTCAAATCATTAGCTTATAATACTCCTGTGTACATATCAGAGAAATTTATACTTCCTACCCAAAATGTCACACAGCGCCGCTCAGCACGTCTTCCACCTCAGTTACTCTTGTACAAAGTTCCAAGAACCGAGTACCTAAATAAATCTTTTACGATTATTAGTTCCAAACTAATAAACGACCTCTCATCATTATTTACTTCACATACGTTCGACCCTCTTGAACTCCCTTCCTTTAAAAATTCAGTTCTTAAAGAACTCATTCACAGAGATGAGACAGAATGGGAAAATAGAGTTCTCTCTGAGGGTATTCTCATAGATTAAAAGTATTATTGGAGTAAGTAAATCTAAATGAATCGTAAATAAACTGGAAATTGTACAGCGAAAATTTTTACTTACAATTAATATCATATTGTTATTGTTATTATTATTATTATTATTGTATTATTATTATTATTATTATTATTATTATTATTATTATTACTTAGTATTACTATTACCTTGTATTACACAACATTGTACTATACTATGTTATATTATTTCAACTGATTATACTATTTATCATTACAAATTATTATATTTAAACTAGCAACGTAATGTTTAGAATATCAGCGTAATGTACCATAAACATTTGTAAGAACATTATTGTGTACTGCAAAATGTATACTCTTAAAGAGCCATATAGGGTTATACCCCAAGGCTTCAATAAATGAAATCATCATCATCATCTCTCTCTCTATCTCTCTCTTTACGTTACAAAGGCAGTTGTCTCCTTGTGCGTGCTCGAATTTTGCTGACTAATGCTTTAATTATTCCTCACTTTGACTATGCTTGTCTCGTATTTTTAGATCTTCCATCTTATCTTAATATTAAATTTCAACGCATGTGTAATACCGTTGTTAGATTTATTTTTCATCTAAAACATGAGGTAGCATTGCAGCCTTTCTATGATCAGCTAAACTGGCTTCCATTAAATGTTCGACGGAAATATTTCCTTGGTCTTCTATGTATAAATTGTTGGCCACCCAAACATTTCAATATTTATTCGATAAGCTGGCTTTTGTTGGCATTGAATTGCGTAGATCCAAACGAGTAAATACTGTTTTTAACCTACCTAATGTTAAGAATCTTGCGTGTAAATCTTCGTTTATTTATTTAGCAATGGAAACGTGGGATAATATCATATCTAGAATAAGAGAGTGCTCTAATGTAAATATTTTTAAAATGTATTATAAAAATTTCTCCATAAGGATGGATAGCGACTTATCCGATTTTATGTCCAATGCTTGCGACGTAGATTATTTTAATTTTAATTTAGCCTGAATTATTATTTTACATATGTATTATCGGTTATATTAATTCTTCTTTAGTTGTCTAATTTATTTTATATGTTCTATTTTATATGATTAGAGCCATCCGGTTGTATCAACTTTGGCGCAAATAAATATAGTTATCAATCGATCTCTCATTCTCTCTCTCTCTCTCTCTCTCTCTCTCTCTCTCTCTCTCTGCGCGCGCAAGGTGCTCTCTGCGCGCGCAAGGTGAGTCGAATTGCCGTACTAATATTCTCTCTGTATTTTCACCTTCGCACCATTTCTCACGCTTGTTCCTGAGCTTTACAGCGCAGATCACAAGAGAGCGGACTGACTGCAGATTGCATCCTCTAATAAAGTTTGCCTTAGCAGTTGGTTTATCCGCCTCATTTTCTCAGTGTTATATATCGCCAACTTTGAGGTTACCTCTGCGAAGAACGGCAATCAAGCGGCAGAAATTTTTCGCGCATCGCGAGGGCGCCTCTCTCGGGCTTCACCGGCACTACGGCTGTCTCGGCTCCCCTCCTCTCTTCCATCATCTCGCCTCCGCACCAGCTGTGACATCACGCGTCACTCCAGCACTGAACTGCGTCGACATCGACCATCACTTTGACATCGACGTAATGTCGTCTGCGCGTAGCTGTTTCGTGTGTAAGGTGCGAATTACTCGAAAGGACTATTCGGAGGTATGTCCGTCGTGTAATAACATTACTCATTCGCACTGTGTGTCGATTTTGCCCGATTCAAACGTTCGGCGTTGTTGTTATTTGGCGCGGGCATCTGTGGCCTTGAGTGCGAGTGTTAGTGGCGATTTGCACCGGGCAGGGGCAGCACCTGTCGGGCCGCGTACTGCGAGTGCGGCGACGAACGCGATCGCGGCCGAGACTCTCGTAACTCCCCCCACCACATCCTGCGCGAAACGCTTGGCCTCGCCTCCATCGCCATCTTTGACTCAGGTTGCTAAGCAACCTCGCGCAACCACACCTCCTGCTCCCAATGCGGAGCGTTCGGGCGGTTCTCGGGATGCCGTCACGATGGCGGATACTCCTCCAGCGTGGTTCTCTAGTTTTGAGCGCGCTATCGTGAAATTAGTCGAGAGGGTTGAGGTTAAAGTTGACGGCGTGGACTCGAAACTCAACACATTAAGTGCTGAACTAAACATGTTACGCGGTCGCGTTGATACACTCGAGTCAAGCGTTAACGAACGTTTCGTTGAGGTGGAAACTCGTGTTGAGCATCTCGAGGTCAACGTCAATCGGCTTCTCGATCGTAATCCATCCTCGATTCCGGCAATTATGGACGACATCACTGGTCAAGATAAAAACTCTTGTGATCTCCTGTTCACTGGACTACCTGTTGTTTCCACACTAAGTGATATTAAATTAATAGAGACTATCCTGGCCCGCATTAAATTTCCTCTGGTCACATCTCACGTCGTCGAGATTCGACCGTGGTCGCCGCGCTCGACTAATTCCATCAACTCTTCTAACCGTAGCCAATCGATGAGCGAACCATCCGTTTCCACCATGACCAAAGGCTTGGTGTGTAGGGTTTCTTCACCCGCGGTCAGGGACTTAATTATTGAAAGAGCCCACCTTCTAAAGGGCGCGACAATCTCAAATGTATTCGGAACGGGAGGGGAGTCTTCCTTATTCATCAGACCATTGTGGCCGAAGTCGGTTCACGAACTATGGACGAAATCTCTACGTAAGGCAAAGGAATTAGGATATTTGCGTCCGATCATTAAAAATTATGTTGTCTATATGCGCAAGGAGAAAAAAGGAGCACTTATACGCGTTAACTCCGAGGCTGAACTCCTCACTTTATCGTTAAACTCTGTACCTTCCTCCTTATGAGGGACAGCTGGTCAGACGTCTCTATCTCATTCACACATAAACATCCATTCCTTCTCTATCATTCATCTTAATATCAATCGACTTAAGACTCATTTTCATCATTAGAAGCCTTGATCTATCCACAAGCCTACGATGTGATCGCTCTCACTGAGACCTTTTTAACAGAATCTGACTCCTCTGATATAGTAAAATTGCCTGGGTACTCCCTTTACAGACTTGATCGAGTGGGTAAGGAAGGAGGGGGTGTTGCTGCATATGTCAGAAATGAATATAAAGTCAATATGCTGGCTCATTCTGATAGGCTGTACTCAAACTCTCCTGAATTTTTTATTTTACATATTATCGGCAAATCGACTTCATTGATTTTGAGCGTGGTTTACAGACGGCCTGCAGCTTCTTACCCTACTGCTTTTTTCGAATCATTATCTGATATTCTTCCTTCCCATGGTCTCGCTGTTATCACCGGAGACTTCAATATTGATATGAAGTCTTCAAGTGCCGCGGCAGACATGATGAGAGCCAATATAGCAGCTCTCAATCTATCGCTCATTGATTCCGATCCAACTCACCATGCTGTCACGTCATTAGGTTTTTCACATACATGGCTTGATCTTTTCTTGATTAGTGATCCTTTGCCTAATTTTAATTTTATTAAATCTACGACCCCTTTCGCTGCGGGCCATGATTACATAGCAATTCAGTTGCTGACTAACAGAGATCCGCCTAAAATAAAGAGGTACTGGTCGCGTGATCTGGAAGGGATTAACCTCCAAGAACTTGCCATTTCTTTCAACTCCATTTTCAACTCAAACTCACCGCACTCACCTCAACTCCCATCTAATCCTCCTTTCACAAACCTTATAGAGTCGCCTGACCGGTTTTCGAACTCGCACCTGAACTTGACCTTAAATTCATCTAACTTGTCGTCCTGTCCTACCAACAACCATACATCCTACATTCAGTCGCCTAACTCATTTATCATCACTCACCACATGAATCCATCCAACATGTCATCATCTAACTTATTTTCCATACCTCATCTCAGTCACTCATCTAGCATGTCTTCACCTAATTTATTATTCACAACTCATAACTTCCACTCAATAAACCAGATATCACAAATCACTGCGGTCTCTCCTCACGGTCATAACTCGTTGCTTCATAATCATAACTACTGTCATGACGTCTCATCCTCTCATCTCCTAGCGTCCATATCCCACCTCATGGTATCTGCTCTCTCAGCTTTTGACACCCTTGCGCCGGCTAAACTGGTAACGATTGGCAATAGATCCAAACCATGGGTGACGGCAGAGATTAGGGGTCTTATTAAGTCCAGGAATATTGCCTTCAAAACCTTTAGATCCTCAAACCGCATAGAAGATTACGAAAAATTCAAACTGTTGAGAAACAGAATCTCTAATCTTCTCGACAGCAACAAATACAACTTTCTTACAAACAAACTAAAAAATGCTGCAAATCCGAAAGCTAAATGGAGGGAATTGAAAAACCTGGGATTATGCTCCAAGTCTAATCTGTCTCCATTGGATATTTTTACCACCCAGCAATTAAATAACCACTATGTCTCCATTTCGAATCGAATTCCGCCACTTTCACCTCTCTTTTTAGACTCAATTTATTCCTCAGTTTCCGACCCATCTAGTCCGTCCAAATTTGAATTCGACTCAATTAGTTCCCTAGGAGTTCAGCGTGCCCTCGCTAACGCGAAATCGAGAGCAGTGGGGACGGACGGGCTGTCTGTGGCAATGCTAAGAATGCTTGAGCCACAATTAGTCCCACGGCTCACAGCTTTATTCAACGACTTGTTGTCACTCGGTTACTTTCCTGATTGCTGGAAGAGGTCTATTCTCTTTCCACTGGCGAAGTCAAATAGGATCGAATCACTCTCGGATACCAGACCCATTGCTAAACTCTGCGAGGTCTCAAAACTGCTCGAGCGGCTGGTACATTTACAGCTGTCTCATTACTTAGAAACAAATGACAAACTGACTGACAGACAAGCAGGATTTCGCAGAGGTCATAGTACGCAGACTGCACTTCTAGGCGTTCTCGATGATGTCAGAAGGGCCATTGACTCACGCATGATCACAATTTTGGTCCTATTCGACTTCTCCAAGGCGTTCGACTCGGTGCCGCACGGTCCCCTGCTGATTAAGTTGCGTGACATAGGTTGTTCGAACACGGTATTGAAGTGGTTTTTCCACTATCTAGTTGGTCGCTCGCAAGCGGTTGCGGATGAGTTGGGCGCCTGTTCGGACTGGCTTGGGGTAAATTCGGGCGTACCGCAGGGCAGTGTTTTGGGTCCTTTGCTTTTTTCAATATTCATTAACGATCTTCCCGAAGTACTCGAATTCAGTAATTACATGATGTACGCCGATGATGCTCAGGTTTATTACTCCTTTCCCCCCGGGGAATTCGAACTAGGTGTCCAACGTATCACGAGTGATGCCAATGTGGTTGCATCTTGGGCTACCTTAAACGGCTTAAACCTAAATGTAAATAAAACTAAAGTAATGATCCTGGGCAGCAAGGCGTACATCTCGCGTATTGACCTAACCACTGCCCCGCGAGTTAAGCTATTGAACGACTATCTCCGCTATGAAAATCAGGTGAAATCATTAGGCGTCTGGCTGCTGCCGACTCTGGACTGGTCCAAGCACGTTTTGTCTATCTCACAGAGGGTGCATGGGATTTTGCGGTCGTTACGTTTTCACAGACGGGCATTCTCCAGGAATACTCGTAAACACCTAGTCGAAACTTTAGTTTTCCCTCACTTCGACTATGCCTGTGCAGTCTACAACGACTTGGACCAGACCAGAAATTTAAAGCTCCAGAGACTACTTAACGCTTGCGTCAGATTTGTCTGGGGTAACCTACGCAGGTATGACCACGTGACGCCATATAGACTGAAGCTGGGATGGTTGTCGGTGGAGTCGAGGCGGCTATTTTTCATCAGCACCCTTTCTTATAACATTCTGGCCCACAACTCACCACATTACCTCTCAGAACACTTTATCAGAATCAATAGCTCTACTGATCAACGTTTTTCATCTCGTCATCCTCCCAAACCGCTGTCATATTTACCACCTCGTACTGAATCACTCCATAAGTCATTTGTCATCACTGCCACTAAACAACTAAACTCATATCCTTTTGTATCATTTGATCCAGCTCATTTCAACACCTTCAAATCATTCATCTTTGAACACCTCCTTCGTCTCGACTCCATCGCATGGGAAGATAGAGTGAGAAACGAAAATCTAGTCTGTCCCCGTATAAGTGATTTGGGTGATTTAAGTACAATTTAAGATACTCAACTTGTTCGATTTTAACAAATTTTATGTTTATCAATGCGCTTTTTACTTGTTCATATCTTTATTTTTATTTATACACTTTTATTATTATTTTTATTATTGTTATTTTTATACTGTTATTCTTGTATGTTATATCTTTATTATATTATTGTTATATTATTGTTATATTATTTTATTATTATTATTAACATTGTAATCAACGCATGTATACTTTCGTGTTTACGGGGTCTCTACCCCAAAAACCCAATAAAATATATCATATCATATATCTCTCGTCAAGGGACTTGATTCTGGATAGAGCACATCTATTAAAGGGGCAGTCGGCGTCGAAGATCTTTGGGGATGGCGGCAACCATATGCTATTCATTCGGCCATTATGGCCCAAGCCTTTATTCGACCTTTGGCAAGCGGCAACCTTTAAATGTAAAGAGTTAGGCTACGCGAGGCCTATTGTCAATAATTTAAGTGTATTTATACGAAAGGTGAGGGATGGTCCACTCGTGCGTGTAACTTCGGAAGCTGATTTGAATAAACTCCCTCCGCTCTCGCCTCATACCAAATGAGACAGAGCAGGTCGGGTCGGGAACGTTAAATCATCTAACTCATTCAACATTTTTCATACTAATATTAATCGCTTAAAAACTCATTTTTCATCTATCGAAGCTCTTGTTCTTCCTGAATCCCACGATGTCATAGCCATCACGGAAACCTTCCTTACTGAAAGCGATTCCTCTGAAATTCTTCAATTACCAGGCTATGCTCTGTATCGGTTGGATCGTGTAGGTAAGGAGGGTGGTGGTGTGGCGGCGTATGTTCGGAATGGGCTTACTGTGAGCATCATAGCTCACTCTGATCCTGTCTTCTCCAACGCCCCCGAATTTCTTATTTTGCGTGTATTAAACAAAACAGTGGCGTTGGCGTTGGCAGTGGTGTATCGTAGACCTTCTGCTGCGTACCCTACGGAGTTCTTTGATGTTCTTGCTGACATTCTCCCCAATTATAAACATGTTATTATTACTGGCGATTTCAACATTGATATGTCATCATCTAATGCTGCAGCGAATATGCTGATGGGGAGTTTGTCGGCTCTAGGCCTTTTCCTTATTCCATCAGAACCTACGCACCACGCTGTGACGTCGGCGGGATCATCTCATAACTGGTTGGATCTTTTCCTGGTTCGTGAACCAGTGCCTGACTATGTTTATAATAAATCTGATTCTCCCTTTGCGGCGGGGCATGATGCCATTAGTATCTCCCTTATGATCAATAAGACGCCGGACCAAGTCAAGAGGTTCTGGGTTAGGGACTTGGAGAAGATCAACCTCTTTTAGCTCGCCACCACCTTCACTTCATTTCTGGATCATTCACATAATTCATTACTTCAATCTTCAGCATTTTCAGATTCAACTTCATCTACCTGGCCCGACCAGCCCACACCTTTACGATCTTTTTCATCTAGTCATTTCGACCTTCTTTCATCATCGTTATCCTCCCTCTGTAGTTCCATTTCATCAACGTTCAATATCTTAGCACCATCCAAATTAGTTACAATTAAAACAAAGCACAAGCCATGGGTTACTCTAGAAATAAAAACCATTATTAAGGCTAAGAATAATGCTTTTAAGCAATTTCGTAATTCTGGTTTGTTTTCTGACTACAATGTATATAAGCAGTTGAGGAATAGAGCTAAGAACACTATAAATTCTAGTAAATTTCGCTATTTACAAGTAAAGCTAGACAATGAAAAGGACTCTACTAAGTCCTGGAAACTACTCAAAAATATGGGTCTGGGCATGAAGTCCAATCCTTCGCCATTAAAATACTTTACAATTCATCAACTCAACAATTACTATGCTTCTATTTCAAATCATTCTCCACCACTCTCTATTCATTCATTCGCATCCATCATTTCTAATATTTGTCACTTTCCAACGTCTCCTTCATTCAGCTTTCTACCAGTATCAGCCAAAAAAGTTCAGCGGACTATTGCTAGAGCTTCTTCCAAAGCGTCGGGCATCGATGGCATATCTGTCAATATGTTAAAACTGTTGGAACCACAAATTACCCTACCATTAACGGAACTCTTTAATGGTATGCTTTCTGCCGGATGGTTCCCCGATTGCTGGAAGAAGGTCGTGCTGTTTCCGTTGGCGAAGTCAAGCAGGTTGGAGTCGTGTTCGGACACAAGACCTATTGCCAAGCTTTGTGAGATCTCAAAGGTTTTGGAGAGATTGGTACATGACCAGCTGGTTGAGTACCTCGAATCTAATCATTTGTTAATTGACAGGCAAGCGGGCTTTCGAAAGGGCCATAGTACTCAATCAGCTCTTCTGGGGGTGTTAGATGATGTTAGAAGAGCAATTGACTCCAGAATGATTACGATCCTAGTGCTATTTGATTTCTCCAAGGCCTTTGATACAGTCCCACACGATAAGCTCATCCGTAAGCTGGGCGATATCGGCTGTACAGATTTGGTACTTAACTGGTTTTACAGATACCTTGTAGGTCGCAAGCAGGCCGTCGTGGATGAGGTTGGCACGTTTTCTAATTGGCTGGAGGTGAATGCTGGTGTGCCTCAGGGCAGTGTTCTGGGTCCGATCTTATTTTCCATTTTCATTAATGATTTACCTAAGGTTTTAAAGTATAGCAATCATATGTTGTTTGCCGATGATGCCCAGGTTTACCATTCGTTCTTTCCATCTGACTTCAACGCTGGTGTTCAACGCGTATCTCACGATGCGAATGCGATCGCAAATTGGGCATTGGAAAATGACCTCTCACTGAATGTTAAAAAGACGAAGGTAATGATCCTGGGCAGTCAGGCTTTTATTTCGCGTATCAACCTGAACACTGCCCCGAGGGTTAGGCTGGGTAATGACTTGCTGGATTACGAGAATGTGGTTAAATCTCTGGGGTTGCTGATCACCCCTACCCTCGATTGGTCTAAGCAGGTCATGTCAATCTCTAGGCGCGTTCACGGTGTTCTGCATTCTCTCCGCTTTTACAATAAATCACTATCGATCAAGCTTCGCAAGAGTCTTGTTGAAACGCTTATTTTTCCCCATCTAGACTATGCGTGCGCAGTGTATAATGATGTAGATCAGACTAAAAATACCGAGCTTCAAAGATTGCTGAATGCCTGTGTCAGATTTGTATGGGGTAACATAGCGAGACGTGAGCACGTCACCCCGTTTAGACTTGGTCTAAAATGGCTGTCGGTTGAGTCCAGGCGTTCATATCTCATCGGCTCCCTAGCATTTAATATTATTGCTCACAATTCACCCTCATATCTTGCTGATCATTTCACCTTGCTTAATACCCCCGCCCAAAATCCTCGCTCTTCCTCCCGTCATCCTCCCAAATCGCTCATGTATCTTCCTCCGCGCACAGAAGCCTTAAATAGGTCATTTATCATCACCTCCACCCGCATTTTGAATCAGCTTCCTGTCATCAACTTTAACCCTTCATGCTTCAACGAATTCAAAACCATTCTATTTAACCATTTGTCTGGGCTCGACCAAACAGCCTGGTCCTTGCGGGTAGTGTCTGAGGGCTTATTGCCGAGGTCCATCCCTCACCTGGATGCTGCGTAATTTATATTTATAATATTCTTTTATTTTTAGTTTATATTCTTTCATTTTAAGTTTTTTATTTTAGTAACTAACTCTAGTACAATTGCCACATTTCAGCGATGCTTGCGCATAAGCGATGCAGCGGCTAAGTTAATTTATTTATTTATTGTTGTGTAGTTTTAAGTTTTTATTTATTCTTTAATGAATTGTACATATGCTTTTAAAATATTTTACACTCTTTTATTATATCAAATCTAGTCACTGCTTTTGTAATTATCGCTATATATTGTTAACGTTTTATATATGTTACAAATATTGTTATTTTATTTTATTTTATTTTATTTTCTGTATAATTTTGTATTTCATGCTGTTAGTGCTTACGGGGTATTTACCCCATAAAGCCAAATAAAGAACAATCAATCAATCAATCAATCTCTCTACCTCTAATTCTCTCTATCACCTGGATATATAAGTTTAAGTTTAATCAGCATTGCTGTGTTATTTCATCTGTCATTTCTTCTGTATTTCATTGCGTCATTATACGTCATTTTTGTTACTATTTATTTATTTATTCATTGTATTCATTATATATATTCTATTTTATTTTATATTGCGGTTGATATGCGAACGCTAACTATTTTGTTATTTAACTATTTTGTTATTTATTATTAAGTTTTAATTTATTAAACAATTAATCAATTGCACATATATTTTATTTTGTTATTTTAAATATTTACTCTGTCATGGTTTCTATTTTATATTTATGTTATGCAATTTTATATTATTATCTAGTTTTAAAAAAGTTTTACTCTATGTATCAGTTCGCTTTAGTGCCTATGGGGTTTCTACCCCATAATTAGCCCAATAAATACATCAATCAATCAATCAATCTCTCTCTCTATATCTCATTCTCTCTCTCATTCTCTCACTCTCTCAACCTCTCCCTCAAGCTCCCTCACAAACCCTCATTCATATTCACTCTCTCCCTCTTACAGTCCCTCATTCTTACTCACTCTTACTCTCGCACTCCCTCACTCACCCTCATTCTTACTCGCTCTCACTTTCGCACTATATCACTCACTTCCTCTCGCAGTCCCTCATTCTTACTCACTCTTACTCTCGCACTCCCTCACTCTCCCTCATTCTTACACGCTTTCACTCTCGCACTATATCACTCTCTCCCTCTCACAGTCTTTCATTCTTACTCACTGTCACTCTCGCACTATATCACTCTCTCCCTCTCACAGTCCCTCATTCTTACTCACTGTCACTCTCGCAATATATCACTCTCTCCCTCTCACAGTCCCTCATTCTTACTCACTGTCACTCTCGCAATCCCTCACTCTCTCTCATTCTTACACGCTCTCATCACGCACTATATCACTCTCTCCCTCATTCCCTCTCTCTCTCTGCCTCTCCCTTCCTCTCTCTCATTCTCTCTATCTCTCATTCTCTCTATCTCTCATTCTCTCTATCTCTCATTCTCTCTATCTCTCATTCTCTCTCTCTATCTATCATTCTCTCTATCTCTCATTCTCTCTCTCTCTCTATCTCTTATTCTCTCTCTCATTCTCTCACTCTCTCCCTCACACTCCCTCACAATCCCTCATTCATATTCACTATCTCCCTCTTACAGTCCCTCATTCTTACTCACTCTTACTCTCGGACTCCCTCTCACAGTCCTTCATTCTTACTCACTGTCACTCTCGCGCTATATCACTCTCTCCCTCTCATAGTCCCTCATTCTTACTCACTGTCACTCTCGCACTCCCTCACTCTCTGTCATTCTCTCTCACTCTCTACTTCTCATTCTCTCTCACTCTCTACCTCTCATTCTCTTCCTCTCTAATTCTCAATCTTTCGCTCCCTCTCTCTCTCTATTTCTCTCTCTCTCTCTTTCTCTCTCTCTCTCTTTCTCTATCTTTCTTTCTCTCTTTCTCTCTTTCTCTCTCCCTCTCTACTTCTCATTCTCTCTCACTCTCTACCTATCATTCTCTCTCTCTCTAACTCTCAATCTTTCTCTCACTCTCTCTCTCTATTTCTGTCTCTCTCTCATTCTCACTCTCTCATTATCTCCCTTTCTCTATCTCTCTATCTCTATCTCTCCTTCACTCTCTTTATCCCTCTATCTCTATCTCTCCTTCTCTCTCTCTATCTCTCTATCTCTCTCTTTTTTTGCATACTTGATCAGGATGTTGTTCGAAGATCTCGTCGTATAAATTCAAACCAGATGCTAGCTTATCCAACCCCACGCACCGAAGCGTGGAAAAAGTCATTTTTTATTACCGCGTCGTCTCTTTTGAACTCTCTCTGTCCATCCGACGTTAATATTAATTTGGATGATCTTAATATGGATGAATTCAATAACTTTAAATCTAACCTTTACAATACTCTATTGAACAGAGATAAAAATGATTGGACACAGAGAGTACAAGAAGAAAATATCATCACTCACTGATATTGTACTAAAACTAAAATATTCTATAAGTTAGGTTATTATATTGTTAGTTAAGATTTATGTATCAATTGGCAAATTCGTCAAATGCGTGCGTCAGCCACCTACTACTGTTAAACTGATTTATTTTATTTTATTTCATTTTATTAAATTCAATTACATGCTAAATTCGTTACTCATCGATTATATTGATTATATAAATTGTACAAGCGATCTTCAATAGTCATTATTATTGTAATATAAATAGAATTACATGTCATTTATATTGTAAATCAAGTCAACCAAATAGGGTTATACCCCAAGGTTGTAACTAAATATCTATCTATCTATCTATCTCATTCTCTCCCTCTCTCTCTCTCTATCTCCATCATCTAGCTTTTGATGCGCGCATGGGCAATTTAGAAAACCGGGTTAGCAACTTGGAAATGAGTAGTAAGGACGCAATTACTGTGTCACAACCTCCATCAAAGGACACATGCAAACTGCTCATTACCGGGTTGCCCAAGGATTCTAAGAAGACTGAAAGTGAACTGCTAATAAACGTATTTGATGTGCTGAAACTGCCGAAGCTGAACAGTCAAGTAATTGACCTCCGCCCTTGGACTCCGCGGTTAAAATCTAACTCGGCGGGCTCTCCAGCGACTTCGTTACTCACTCGAGGTTTAGTAGTAAAAATTTCATCTGTAACGTCCAGAGATGCGGTTATAGAAAAGGCTCGACTCCTGAAGGGACTTAAGGCACGGGATATTTTCGGTGAAGGTGGAGTTAATACACTATTTGTTAGGCCTCTTTGGCCGAAGCCCGTTTTTGAGTTATGGCAGGCGGCCATACGTAAATCAAGAGAGCTGGGCTATGCGAGGCCCATAGTTTTAGATTTAGTAGTTTTTATGCGAGAGGTGAGGGATGGACCTTTGAAGCGTGTAAGTTCGGAAGCTGAATTTATAAACTTTTCTCCTCTCTCTCCAACTCATAACAAGTGAGATGGGGCTGGTCGGGCCAAACCATCAAAATCATCAAAATCATCGAAATCATCGAAGTCACTCTCCATTTTTCACTCTAATGTAAATCGCCTAAAAACACATTTTGCATCCATCGAAGCAATAGTTCATCCAGCCTCTCATGATGTCATCGCGATTACCGAAACCTTCCTTACAAGCCACGATTCTTCAGAAATTATTAAACTGCCGGGCTATGTATTGTATCGATTGGATCGTGAGGGTAAGGAGGGGGGCGGTGTGGCGGCATATGTGCGTGAGAGTTTTGGGGTAAGGATCATCGCGCACTCTGAACCTATCTTTTCGAATGCTCCGGAATATCTGGTGTTATGTTTGACGGGCAAAACAGTTTCTATGGTTTTAGCAATTGTTTACCGTAGGCCGCTTATCCCACGGAGTTTTTTGAGGTCTTGTCAGACATACTACCGCGATACAAATATGTCATGAGCACTGGGGATTTCAACATTGACATGAACTCTACCAGTACCATGGCAAGTAGGTTTAGAGCAAATCTGACGGCTCTGGGACTTTCGCTCATCCAGTCAGAGCCAACACATCACGCGATGACATCAAGTGGGCCATCTCATACGTGGTTAGACCTCTTCCTCATTCGTGAACCGGTACCTGAACATGAATACTTTAAGACGTCGGCTCCTTTCGCAGCTGGACATGATGCCATCAGTATCTCTCTTCGGATTGAAAATGAGCAGTCTCAGGTGAAGGTAATTGGTAAACGAAATTTGGAGGGGGTCAACCTTCATAATCTCGCAACTACATTCGAATCATACATAACCTTCTCTCCCTCATCGAAATCAATCCCTCATCCTTGGCCTGACCAGTCTGAATTCATGGACATATCTCCGAACAATCATCAACCTAGTCAGTATTCACAACAAGTTCATTCATTTCAAAATGTTCATAGCACCATTTCATCCACATTATTATTTATAAGTAAATCAATTTTATCCACTTTTGACCAGTTAGCACCTGTAACTTTTCACTCCATCAAAACAAACCACAAACCCTGGATATCTCGGGAAATCAAAGAAAGTATTAAAGTCAGAAATGCAGCTTTTAATAGATTTCGTGCTTCAGGTTCTGCTGACGACTATAATGTGTATAAGGGTCTTAGAAATCAGGTCTCGAATACTGTCAACACAAGTAAGTTCCATTTTTTGGCAAGGAAACTTAGTAGCACGAAAGACCCTAAGAAATCGTGGAAATGCCTAAAAAATATGGGCCTCAGCACTAAAACTAACCCATCACCATTTAAATTTTTCTCACCTCATCAGTTAAATTGTCATTATGCTTCAGTTTCAAATCATATTCAACCACTTTCCGTACAATCATTTTCAACCATAATATGCAACTCTTGTCCCACATCACCTTCTTCTCCTTCTTTTCATTTCTCTGTCAAAACCGCGAAAAAAGTCCAGCGTGCAATTCGGGGAGCGTCCTCAAGAGCAGTGGGGATTGATGGCATATCCGTTGAAATGATTAAATTATTAGAGCCTCAATTAACATTGCACCTTGTTGATCTCTTTAATAATATGCTCTCAGCCGGCTATTTTCCGGAGAGCTGGAAAAGGGTATTACTATTTCCGTTGGCGAAGTCAGGCAGGATAGAATCGTGCTCTGATACGAGGCCGATTGCGAAGCTTTGCGAACTCTCGAAAATCTTGGAGAGACTTGTACTTAATCAGTTGTCTGAATATCTTGTGAAAAATCATATTCTTGTTGACAGACAAGCAGGCTTTCGCAGGGGGCACAGTACCCAGACAGCACTCCTGGGTGTCCTAGACGACGTTAGAAGAGCCATCGAGGCTAGGAAGATCACGATTCTCATCCTGTTTGACTTCTCTAAGGCATTCGATACTGTGCCTCATGGTAAACTCATTCAAAAGCTGTGTGGGATTGGTTGCTCGGACAACACATTAAGTTGGTTTTATAGATATCTTATAGGTCGCATGCAAGCGGTAGAAAGCGAGACAGGTATGTTGTCGGACTGGCTCGAGATAAAAGCGGGAGTGCCTCAGGGCAGTGTTCTTGGCCAGATACTCTTTTCTATCTATATCAATGATTTGCCTAAAGTTCTTTCACACAGCGATTGTATGCTGTTTGCCGATGACGCCCAGGTCTACCATTCGTTTTTTCCGTCAGATTTCGAAGCAGGGGTACAACGCATCACACAAGATGCAAATGCGATAGCCCTATGGGCACACACGAACGGATTGAAGTTAAATGTAAAAAAGACGAAGGTTATGATTCTGGGTAGTCAGGCTTTTTTATCGCGTATCGACCTGAACACTGCCCCGAAGGTAGGATTGGGAGCAGATCTCTTAAATTATGAATGTGAAGTTAAATCGCTTGGGGTCATGATCTCTCCCTCTCTGGATTGGTCAAAACAGGTGTTAAGTATCTCGAGTCGAGTACATGGGGTTTTGCATTCATTGCGATACTATAAAAAGGCGTTGCCTCGGGGTCTTAGGAAAAGTCTGGTTGAAGCTCTGGATTTTCCGCATCTTGACTATGCGTGTGCGGTATTTAATGATGTCGATCAGACCAGAAATCTGAAGCTTCAAAGGCTGCTAAATGCTTGTGTCCGATTCGTGTGGGGGAACATAGCAAGGAGGGAGCATGTAACTCCTTATAGGTTAAGCCTCAGGTGGTTATCAGTTGAGTCCAGACGCTCATACCTCATTGGCTCACTCGCATATGGCATCATTGCTCATAATTCGCCCACATATCTGGCTAATCATTTTATAAGAGTAAATACTCACTCTCATAACCCTCGCACCTCTTCTCGTCATCCATCAAAATTACTACATTATCTTCCTCCTCGCACAGAGGCTCTAAACAAGTCATTTGTCATTACTGCATCTAAAATCATCAACGAATTTCCTACATTTTCATTCGACACTTCATCTATCATTCATTTTAAGAATACATTATTCAATCACCTGTTTGGACTTGACAAAACTGCCTGGGAAAACAGGGTGCGAAATGAGGGCTTAACAGCTCCTCAGATCCCGCACCTCAACCTAGATTAAGTCCTACAAATGTATTACTGCGAAAATTCATTTATGTAATTTAATTATCTAATTATCGTTATATATTGTACAAGGTTACTGCGAAATATGCCTTATAATCAGCTAAAATTAATTTTTTGTATATAATTTGTTTTTATTATTGTTATTGTTTTATTTTTATTTATACACGTTTATTGTTTTTATATTGTTTTTATATTTTATATTTTATTGTGATCAAGTCACACTGTATTTTATTTGTAATAATGTGTGACGCTTCAGGTTTGTGGAAAGAGCTCAGGAACATGGGTCTAGCGACTAAATCATCTCGGTCACCCCTTACCATGTTTTCATTAGATCAGTTGAACACTCACTACGCATCCATCTCTCACTCACCTACTCGCCTCGATCTTGCTTATTTTCAGTCACTTATCTCATCCTCTAGTGTCTTGCCTCCCTTCTACCCCTCCACGTCCTTCCACTTTGTTCCTATCACTCCATACAGGATCCTGTCTACCATCTCCAGGGCTTCATCAAAGGCCATAGGCGTTGATGGAGTCTCTGTTTCTATGCTGAAATACTTAGCACCTCAGATTGCACCCCACCTTGCTGAGTTATTCAACTCCTACCTATCAACCGGATCTTTTCCGGAGCCTTGGAAGAAATCTCTCCTTTTTCCTTTGGCCAAGTCGAGCAGGATGATCACGCCGTCTGATACTAGGCCCATCGCTAAGCTCTGCGAAATCTCCAAGATTCTCGAGAAAATTGTGTATGAGCAATTAATGGAATATTTAAATAATAATAATTTGCTCATGGAGAGACAAGCGGGCTTTCGGCGGGGGCACAGTACCCAGACGGCCCTAATTGGCGTACTCGATGATATCAGGAGAGCGATAGATAAGCGTATGATCACTGTCCTCATCCTGTTCGACTTCTCTAAGGCGTTTGATTCGGTTCCACACGATGTCTTATTGCGTAAACTGCGATCTTTGGGATGTTCCGACACGGTCATGTCCTGGTTTTTCCACTACCTCGTGGGCCGTTCCCAGGCAGTGGTGGATGAATTAGGTTCTAGTTCAGCCTGGCTTGACACATCTAGGGGGGTTCCTCAGGAAAGTGTCCTTGGCCCACTTCTTTTCTCTATTTTTATTAATGACCTGCCGAGGGTCTTAAAGCACTCAAATCACATGATTTTCGCGGACGACACCCAAATCTATCACTCATTCCCTCCTGCTGATCTCGCCCTGGGAGTCCAGAGAATCTCAGAAGACGCAAATGCGGTAGATAACTGGGCGAGATCAAACGGATTAAGTTTGAACGTAAACGAAACTAAAGTGTTGATTTTGGGTAGTCAGACTTTTATCTCGCGCATTGACTTAGATTCGGCTCCTAAAATCATGATCGGTGACAGTTCCCTTGAGTATGCTTTAGAGATCAAATCACTGGGCGTTTGGATTACCCCCACCCTGGATTGGTCTCGCCAGGTCGCGTCGATATCGCAGCGCGTTCATGGAGTCTTGCACTCTCTGAGATTCTTTAAACGTGCCCTCTCGCGGCAAAATAGGAAACATCTTATAGAGTCGCTTGTCTTCCCGCACTTCGACTACGCCTGTGCGGTCTTTCACGATCTAGACGCCACTAAAAACCTTAAACTTCAACGTTTATTAAACGCTTGCGTTCGATTTGTGTGGGGAAGCATACCCTGGAGAGGGCACGTAACGCCCTACCGCCTCAAACTTGGTTGGTTATCGGTCGAGCTCAGGAGATCCCTCTTCATCGGCTGTAGTGCCTACAATATTATCTCCCATAAATCCCCATCCTATATTGCTTGTCACTTTACCCCTCGCGACGCTTCTTTTACTTCCCGAACTTCCTCTCGTCACCCACCCCTCTCCCTCTTTTACCTCCCTCCTAGGACCGAAGCCTTTAACAACTCTTACGTAATTACAGCCTCTTGCCTTATAAACAGTCTTCCTTTTACCAACTTCGACCCGCTCCTCTTCCCTTCCTTTAAATCCTCACTGGCACTACATCTCTCTGAGCTTGATCGACGGGCGTGGGAATCGAGAGTAATTGACGAGGGTTTAGAGTGCCCTCCTGTGCCCGATCTTTAGTCTGTTGTTCTAGTCACGATTATTGTACTGCGGCTTTCATATCTTATTTATTTATTTATTCTATGTGTTTCTCTTTACCTTTGCGTGCGCCGTTATATACTTATTTATTTATTTATTGTTTTCTACGTTTATACTTGCGTTTATATACTTATTTATTTATTTTATGTTACGCTGCGTTTTAATTCTCAACGACGACCTATTTGTTTTTACTTAATTTGTTTTTACTTAATTTTATTTTATTTTATTTTATTTTATTTTATAATCTTGTTTTATTTTATATTGTATTTGCCGGTTTTATTTTATTTTTGTTATGTTATATTGATAGTTTGTTATTTTATTTTATTGTTATCTCATTTTATTATATTATTTCTATTTGTTACATGGAATTTTCCGGCTTTTATGTACTCAGATTATATACTCTATTGTTTAATGCTTTTAATATGTAACTACTGTGTATACGGGGGCTTCCCTAAAATACCAATAAACGAATCAATCAATCAATCTCTCTCCCTCACACTCCCTCATTCTTCCTTACTCTCTCCCTCTCACAGTCCCTCATTCTTACTCACTCTTACTCTCGTACTCCCTCACTCTCCCACATTATTACTCACCCTCACTCTCGCACTCCCTCTCTATCTCGCACTCTATCACTCACTCTCTCTCTCTCTCGCACTCTATCATACACTCTCTCTCTCTCTCTTTCTCGCTCTCGCTCTCTATCCCCATTCACTCTTTCTTCTTCTCTCTTTCGTTCTCTCTATCTTTCATTCACTCTCTCTTATTCTCTCTCTTTCTCTCTCTCTCTCTCGCTCTCTGTGCGCGCAAGGTGAGTTGACAAGCCGCTTTTCATATTGCTCTGTGTTTATTACCTCGCCTTTTTCTTACATCTGGTTCCCGAGCTTTTCAGCGCAAATTTTTCGTGGGCGAACTGGCTGCAGCTTTTACTTTTCGTTAAAGTGCGCTTTTGCAGTCGGTCTTTCCTCCTTAATTTTCGCTACAAACAACCGGCCAACATCAAGGTTAGTTTTTCGCTTGGAGAGCCAACTTAGGCGGTAATCTTTTCGCAAAGCCACACGAGCGCCTCTCCTGGATTTTATTGGAACTGCGGCTTCTCACCTTACTACCGCTCGACCTTGTGACGTCACACGCTACGTTAAACCTTCATATCACCTCGCCTCAACCAGCTAGCACGAACACAATGGCATCCAGATGCTGCTTCGTGTGCAGAGTGCGCATATCCCGCAAAGACTATTCCGAGGTATGCCCGGCGTGTAATAATATTACTCATTCTCATTGCGTGTTGATTTTGCCGGGCACCGACACTCGGCGCTGTTGCGAATTGGCTCGCGCTCCTTCGAGCTCGCGCGTTAGTAGCGATTCGTGTAGTACGGAGGCAGCACCTACTGGGCCGCAGTTTGCGAGCGCGACGGTCGGAGCGTCAATGAGCGGGACAGCCGCGGTGACTCTCGCGACTCCCCCCACCACCTCAGGCGCGAAGCGCTTGGCCTCGCCTACTTCGCCACCACTTACCCAGGTTGCCAAGCAACCTCGCGCAGCCACGCCTCTCGCTCCCAATTCAGAGCATTCGGGCGGCTCTCGGAATGCCGCTGCGATGGCGGATGCTCCGCCGGCGTGGTTCGTAAACTATGAACGCGCTATTACTAGGCTGGTGGAGAGGATCGAGGTCAAGGTCGACGGCGTAGATGCTAAATTAAATTCGCTTGGGGCTGAACTCGAAACTCTTCGCGGACGGGTCGATACCCTTAAGACGGTCTCTAACGAACGTTTTAATGAGGTGGGAGCTCGCGTTGAGTGGCTTGAAGATAATATGAGCAAGCTCTTCGATCGCGCGTCATCATCTTCGACACCGACAGCATTGAATGATTCCGGGGTGCAAGATAATTGTTCCTGTGACGTTTTATTCACAGGTCTACCTACTGATTCATCTATTAGTGACCTTAAATTGATAGAATTACTACTGACTCACCTAAATCTCCCGCTCGTATTACCACACATTGTCGAGATTCGGCCTTGGCAGCCGCGTCCAATCAACTCGGCAAATCTCTCTTCGGTCTCAAGCCAAACAACCACGTCAACTCCTTCCTCTCTCAACGTCTCCAAAAGTCTAGTTTGTAAGGTCTCTTCACCAGCCGTCAGAGACCTAATTGTTGATAAAGCCTTTCGTTTAAAAGGTGCCACGACGTCTAGCATTTTTGGCTTGGGAGGTGAATCCTCGTTGTATATTAGACCTTTATGGCTGAAGACTGTCCACGCCCTTTGGATGTCAGCTCTACGTAAAACGAAAGAACTAGGTTACATGCGTCCGATCGTTAAGAATTGTACAGTATACATGCGAAAAGAAAAAAAGGGCGCTTTACTCCGCATTTTCTCCGAAGCCGAACTCCTTTCCCTATCACCAAATTCCCTTCCGGTCAATAATATTCCTCCTTCCCTATGAAAGGCAGCCGGTCAGACGTCTCTTTCTCACCCACAATCTCTAAAACCGTCAACCGTAATTTATCCACAAGCCTTCGACGTGATTGCACTTATAGAGACCTTCCTTACGGAGTCGGATTCCTCTGACATAGTAAAATTGCCTGGGTACACTCTATACAGACTTGACCGAGTGGGTAAGGAAGGAGGGGGAGTTGCTGCTTACGTCAGGGATGAGTATAAAGTTAACTTGTTGGCCCAATCTGACAAACTGTTTTCGAACTCTCCCGAGTTCTTTATTCTACATATCATTGGTAAATCGACTTCGCTCATTCTCAGTATTGTCTACAGACGGCCGACAGCATCATACCCCATTACTTTCTTTAATTTACTATCTGATTTCCTTCCTTCCCACAATCTTGCTATTATTACTGGAGACTTCAATATTGATATGAAGTCTTCAAGTGCTGCGGCAGACATGATGAGAGCTAATATAGCAGCCCTCAACTTATCGCTCGTTGTCTCTGAACCAACTCACCATGCGATCACTTCTTCAGGCTCTTCGCATACTTGGCTTGATCTCTTCCTTATCAGTGACCCTTCACCTTCCTTTAACTACTATAAGTCAACAACTCCCTTTGCTGCGGGCCATGACTTCATAGCACTACAGTTGTTTATTAACAAAGACCCGCCTAAGCTAAAAAGGTACTGGTCACGTGATTTGGAGGGGATCAACCTCCAGGAACTAGCTAATACGTTTAACACTATACATAACTCTAATACAACCCTCACACCTCATTTTTCAATAGATCCTCATATTCCAGAGTCGCCTGACCGGAATCTCAGTTCTACTTCGCACTCAAATTCGATTCTGTATTTGAGTCCGAATTCGATTGGGAATTTGTCTTCGCTGTCTTGTTCTATCACCAATAATTTGCCTCTCTCTCATTCATTTCATCCCTTCACCCCCACTCACCGCTCCTCATCTCTTAACATGTCATCATCTAACTTATTTTCCATTTCTCACTCGCACTCATCCAGCATGTATTCACCTAATTTATTACCCACTTCTCATAATTCTCATCCACTCAGCGCATATTCATCTAACTTGTTACTTTCATCTCATGATTTCTTCCACTGCGATTCAACCTCTCATCTCCGAGCTTCCGTTTCACATCTTATGGTTTCAGCTCTCTCTACTTTTGATTCCATTGCTCCAGCTAAACTCACAACTGTTAGCAATAAATCTAAGCCCTGGGTGACAGCGGAGGTTAAAAAGCTTATTAAATCTAGGAATTTGGCATTTAAGAATTTCAAACTATCTAACCGTTTTGAGTACTACGTGGAATTTAAAACATTAAGAAATAAAGTTTCAAATCTTCTTGACAGCAATAAATATAAATATCTCTCAAACAAATTAAAAAATGCTGCAATCCTGAAAGCCAAATGGAGGGAACTAAAAAATCTTGGTCTATGTGCCAAAACCAACTTATCCCCATTAGACACATTCTCCACCCAGCAGCTTAATAAACATTTCGTCTCAATCTCCAATCGGATTCCTCCGCTTTCGCCTTCCTTTTTAAACACTCTCTATTCCTCTGTTTCCGATCCTCCTAGTACGCCTTCTATTGAATTCAATGTAGTCTCTTCCTCGGGAGTTCGGCGTGCTCTTTTTAATGCTAAGTCAAGGGCAGTGGGGACGGACGGACTATCTGTTGCGATGCTCAAATTACTTGAGCCACAATTGACCCCGCAGCTTACTCATTTATTCAACGACATGTTATCTGTCGGGTACTTTCCGGACTGCTGGAAGAAATCTCTACTCTTTCCATTGGCGAAGTCGAACAGGATTGAGTCTTGCTCAGATACCAGGCCCATCGCGAAGCTCTGTAAGGTCTCTAAATTGCTTGAAAGGTTGGTACACTCGCAGTTGTCTCACTATTTGGAATCAAATCTCAAACTGATTGATAGACAGGCAGGGTTTCGCAGGGGCCACAGTACACAGACCGCCCTTTTAGGTGTTCTCGACGACATCAGAAGGGCTATTGACTCACGTATGATCACGATTTTGGTCCTGTTCGACTTCTCCAAAGCGTTTGATTCGGTACCGCACGGCCCGTTGTTGATTAAGCTACGTAATATGGGTTGCTCAAACACGGTTCTTACATGGTTTTTTCACTACTTAGTCGGTCGCTCGCAAGCGGTGGTGGATGAGTTGGGCGTCTGCTCTGACTGGCTTGGGGTAAATTCAGGCATACCGCAGGGCAGTGTTTTGGGTCCATTACTTTTTTCAGTTTTTATCAATGATCTCCCGGATGTTCTTGAGTATAGTAATCATATGATTTATGCCGATGACACCTAGGTTTACTACTCCTTTCCACCAGACGAATTTGAATTGGGTGTCCAGCGAATCACACATGACGCAAATGCGGTTGCGTCCTGGGCTTCTCTTAATGGTTTAGATCTGAACATTAGTAAAACAAAAGTAATGATCCTGGGTAGTAAGGCATATGTCTCGCGTATAGATCTAACCACTGCCCCGCGAGTTATGCTTTTGAATAAGTCTCTCCATTACGAAAATCAAGTAAAATCACTTGGCGTCTGGCTACTGCCCACTCTGGACTGGTCCAAACACGTTTTGACAATTTCTCAGAGGGTGCACGGAATCTTACGTTCGCTACGCTTTCATAAACGTGCCTTCTCCAGAAGCATCCGAAAATCTCTTGTAGAAGCCTTAATATTCCCTCACTTTGATTACGCTTGCGCGGTCTACAATGACCTGGACCAGACCAGAAACATTAAGCTCCAGAGGCTCCTAAATGCTTGCGTCAGATTTGTTTGGGGAAACTTGCGTAGATTCGATCATGTTACGCCCTATAGGTTGAAGTTGGGCTGGCTATCTGTTGAGTCGAGACGATTATTTTTCATTTCCTCTTTGTCATTTATCATCCTATCACTTAATTCTCCTCACTACCTAGCAGATCACTTCGTCAAACTTAGCAGCTCATATAACCTACGCATCTCATCTCGTCATCCTCCGAAACCGTTAACCTACCTTCCCCCTCGTACTGAATCGCTTCACAAATCATTTGTCATCATAGCCACCAAGCAGTGAAACTCACTCTCTATCACGTCATTCGATCCATCCCACATCAACACATTCAAATCATCTACCTTTACTCATTTTCTTCGTTTCGACTCCTTAGCTTGGGAGGAAAGAGCGACCCGTGAAAATCTCATCCGTCCCCATTTAAGCGACCCTACTGATTTAGATATAAGTTTTATGCGTGATATTAGCTATGTAAGCGACTTATCGTTACAGAATGAAGCGAATGAGGAAAATTAATGTTATAATTTGCGCTGTAATACTTTTATTTATTAATTGTTTATTATTTTTGTGATATTTTTATCAGTATTATTTTTTCTATAAGTTAATCCTTTATTTTATATTTTCTTGTGCTCATTTTTATTTTTATTTTTATTTTTATCTTTATATTTTTCTCTGCGCCCACCTTTTTCGCTGCTCATTCTATTATGCATTACTTGGAATTGTATTATTAACTTCGCTTGCGTTTTATTTTTGCGTTTTATTTTATTTTTGCGTTTTACTTTTATTTTTATTTTTATTATTTGTTACTTTCTATTGTTTTTATTATTATTTTATTCCTGCGTTGTATTTTATTTGTTAATTTTACTCTGTTAATTTATTTTTTGTAATACTTTACGATGTATGTATTTTTGTGTTTACGGGGTTTCTACCCCTAAAACCCAATAAAGTTTTCTATCTATCTATCTATCTATCTATATCTCTTTCTCTCTATCTTTCAATCTCTATCTTCATTTCATTCTCTCTCTCTTATTCTCTCTCTCTCTCTTTCTCTCTCTCTCCCTCTCTCTATCTCTCATTCTCTCTCTCTCTCTGTTTTCCTATCTCTTCCTCTCACTGTCTCTCTGAAAGAGAGAAAAAATTAGAGAGAGAGAATGACATATAGAGAAAAAGAGAGAGAGAACAAGAGACAGAGAAAAAGAGAGAAAAAATTAGAGAGAGAGAATGAAAGATAGAGAGAAAGAGGGAGAGAATAAGAGAGAGATAATGAAAGATAGAGAGAAAGAGAGAAAAAATTAGAGAGAGAGAATGAAAGATAGAGAAAAAGAGAGAGAGAATAAGCAAGAGTGAATGGGAGATAGAGAGAAAGAGATGGAGAGATAGAGAGAGAGAGAATGAAAGATAGAGAGAAAGAGGGAGAGAAGAAGAGAGAGAGAATATCTCTCTCTCTCTATCTGTCTCCCTATCTCTTCCTCTCACTGTCTCTCTCACGCCAAGATAATGTTTGTCGGACGGACGGACGGACATTATAATTTATCGGTTTTTTTTTTATATCACTTAGTAATTATAATAATAATTTGTTTGTCAGTAATATGATGCATTAACTTATGTTACACATATTTATCATAAAATATATATGTTTTAAGTATTTTTCGCAAGAATAGGGGAGTTTTTACAAAATCGCTCAAAAAGATAACTTTAATATAATATAGATTTGCCTTTATTCAAAAACTGTACAGATGGAACAGTAATTGCCCCGAAAGGTGGGGTACTCCCGCAGTGGGAGAAGGCGAGCTGCTGTACGCTCGAACGGGCCTGTACTTATAACGGTGCTCGCTTATCTTGATAACGGGAACGGCGCGATAAGGGGGTAGCCACCTTACGGCCGTTATCGGTACTACATACTATGTATAAGCTATATGTATAAAGGCCTCTGAAAAACCAACTGCGTGCGTCCACGCCGCCAGAGGGGGAAACGCCGATGGCTGACAGCGTAGGCTTCAGCGTCTCGGTAGGCTAAATCGCAGCAATGGGCATCGGTCGGTTGGAGAGGTGGCCGGCCGGTGTTAAGACGCAAGCTCAGGATAAACGTATCTGCGACACGAGAAGGCAGTGCGCCAAGCAAGGGAGGCAGTGAAATCCTATAGCTCGACGGGAAGTACTATGAATACCTGGATGTAAAGAGGGTACATCATATAAACCGGGAGGTCGGCGTTCGGATCGCCGATCGTGCACGTCCGGACCGCACGATAGTACCAGGGCCCGGGCTTTCTTCGCCAGTTAGTCGGGCTGCCCTGTAGCAGCGTGTGTAAAAATTAAACTTGCTGAGGTTGCTCCAGGTGGCACCTGGAAGGGAGGCGGCACTCGGAGGTTTAAATTGTATTTGACGAGGCCACGATACTTTCAAGGCTCACGGTCAAACCTGTCAAACAACAACTGCTAATAGGTGATCACCGAATAACTTGCTAGAGTTTTATAGCGTCGTGTAATAAAGAGGATGCACAAAGAACACACTAATAACACAAATATGAAATGTCAACTAGTAAACACAAATTAATGGTGCACAGAAATGAAACAGAAGGGGAACCCAACCCCAAAGCAACAACTACAGGAGCTGGTTTATCAAAGCGGAAACCAAAAGACAAAGAAACAGAAAAAGATCAGAAAAGTAATAAGCGCGGTCTGTCGTCGTCCTCGGACGAGGAGCCGAAAGAGCCAAAAAGGGCAAAGCCCGGAACGGCAAAGAAGGTAAGAACAAAATCAGTATCTGAGTCTTCAAGCTCGTCGGAGTCGGAAGGCACGGAAATAGAAACCGGCAAACAAAGTAGAAAAATTGAGGTCAAAAGTCTTATAGAGGTACCAGTGTACATGTTGGACCAAATAAAGATCGTTAAGAGACACCTAACGAAGAAAGACAGCGAAAAACGCACATGAGGCCTTAGACAACATGCACAGCCTGGTCTCAACACTTTTGGCGAAAGCAGCATTTCTAGAAGGACAAGTTAAAGTCCTATCTGAACAGAGGCAAAAGGCAGTGAATCCGGGTAACTTCTCGTACGCAGACGTTACCAAAAAAATTAGTTGCGCCAAAAGAGACCACTAGGGCTGTTATGATAAAGAATCCGGCAATGCATAAGCTCATTATTAAGCCGAAAAAAGCCGACAAGTTCAGAAACGAAGATGAGATAAAATCTAAGTTTCAAGCCGAATTCCGACCGAGAGCAGAGAAGGCTCAGATCAGAAGCCTCAGGACAATTAACAAGGGTTTAATTATAGAGACGGAAAATGAAGAATCCTTACAAAAGATTCTAAATAAACAGTCCTTAAAGGAGACCTTTGATATGCATAAACTAACAAAACAGAAGGCGAGGATGATCATACATGATCTTCCTAAAAACCTAACCGAGAAAGAAATAAGAGAAATAATAGTTGAGCAAAACGTTTGCTCGGCTGACGAGGCGGAAAAAGAAATAACGCCGAAGTTTAAAACAGGAAAGCGGGATACGAGCAGGACCAACTGGGTTATTGAGGTAACCCCAAAAATTAGAAGTAGGTTGTTGCAAAGAAGGAGGATCTTTGTAGATTATCAATCGTGTAAAATACAGGACTTTGTACTAGTCTCCAGGTGCTTTAAGTGCCAGGGATTCGGTCACATTAGCAAAGTGTGTAATAACGAGGTACATTGTTCCCATTGCACCGAAAAAGGTCACTCTTTTGACAAATGTCCGAAGAAACAGGAAAATAAAAAGTGCATAAACTGCGTCAAGGCCAAAAAGAAGTCGGACCATAATGTTCTCGACACTAAATGTCCGTGCTACATAAAAGCATTAGAACGCCTAATAAATAACACAGATTACGGGGAGCAATAAACCCTGTATTCTGATAACACAACTTAATGCCAGACGAGCACAGCGGGTGGTACCCGAAATAAAGCAAAGAGCGTATGAAAAGGGAGTTCACGAAATTATACTACAAGAACCATACACAAGAAATAATAAAGTGACGGGATACGGTATGGGTGTAAGAATAGTCTCCTCCAAAGAAAATCCGAGGGCAGCCATAGCAATAACAGACCCGAATGTGATAGCGATGCAAATAACTAACTTATGTACACCGCACTTCGCAATAGCAGAACTATCAGTACCATATAAAGTGTGACGTTGTAAAATACAACGCACAAGTACATGCACATGGCTTGTATTTACAAGTCATGTGCATGCATACAGGTAACTTATATTAGCGCGCGATCGCGTCGCAGGTAGCGAATCCCTCGCAGGCGGACCGAAGTGCACCGATGCACTTTTAAAAATAAGCACTGATACCCACGGTATGTGTATGTTTTAGAGTCAGAGCCGACGAACGACGCGACCGATACCCGACGGTAGTACGCGGACTACGACTCAGACCACGGCCGAGAGGTATCGTGAGCCAAGGACCGAGCCCAGGTCGTCTCACGATACCTGGCGTATCCGCTGCTGATGTCAACAAGACGGGTCCTAACCTCAACCGTCACACGTGCTCAGCAGACGACGACGGCTGAGATGGCGCATGGGCGCGCGCATGCCCGAACTACGTACTAGTAGTCGGGAGAGCCAGGGTGCTCCCCCCACCTTACACCCGTATACCGGGGAACGCGGCACCGACGGCGACGCTCGTGCGGCACTAGGCGTGGTGCGCGGGGAAGGGGGAATCACTCGAGCAGCGAGAGTGTTGCGCGCGCGAAGATGTTCGAGTGATCGACCGTAGTGGGATAATGGGTGAGAGCGCGCGGAGCGAGGGGAGCGCGAGTAGAGTAGGAGTCGCGGTATACCTAATGTATACGTGCGAAGGTATACCGCGGCATATTAGAATATATATATATATATATATAGATATAAACGGTGCGCGCACACCTATGTGTTGGTGTATACCCTTGTACATAGCGCGCACACGTATATTATTTAATTAATTATTTTAACTAGTAGCGTCGTTAATTTTAAATAACAATTATGTAGATCCGTCGGTAGAGTTTGGGGGCGATTCGTAATAATTTTAAAGTATGTATATAGTTGTAAATAGTGCTGATATAAATTAAATTTTTAATTGTTGTGTGAGTGTGTCGGGAGTAGTTAGTATGAATTATATAGCCGGTAGGCACGGGGCGGCAGCACCGACTGGGTTACCAATATGGTAATTAATTATTTGTATTGCGCGCCTTCCGAGTGTCGGGGATGATTGGTTGCGTGATCGACCCAATAATGAACAGGTTGGTGGTGACGTAAACCACTATTATTGGATAATCGGCCTTGACGGAAATAAGATCAAGGCTGACTACGCGTATCGATCACGCAATCAACCACCCTAATCAACGCCGGTAGATAAGGAATAGAGTAAGATAGAGCAGGATAGCGATAGGGTGGGGAGGAAAATCCTTAATTTTGGGGATCAAGCCACGCCGCGAGCCGGATGAAGGAGCCGGTCTCGAGGATTCGCTACCTGATCGTCCGACGAGGCAGTCGATTTTTTTCAGAGTAGTAGTTTAGAGGCAGAGTAGCCATTTCTTTTGTTGCGAGTTGAGTTAGAGTAGTAGTCGAGTAGAGTAGGGTCGAGCGGAGTTGTCTTGGAGCTGAGAAAGATTTATTAGGCGAGTAATATTTACGGTTAGCCCGACGGGCGGCCGAATTATTTTAATATTTTAAATATATATAGTTATTTATATTTGCCGGACGGACGGAATGGAGAGAGTGTGCACGTGTGTGTGAGCCGGTCGCGAGTCGCGATTATATATTGTGTCGGTACCGGAGTTTGTTATATCTTTTGCTTAAAAGTTTGTATAAATTACGTGAAGTTGATTATTGAATTCGTGAGTGTATTTATTTGATTTTTCCTTTACTCCAAAAGCCGCCGGTTCCGAGGTGGTCAGCCGTCGGGATTCCCTCTGTGATGAGGAATCGAAGTGGAGATTTGCCGGGTTGCCGATTAGTATCGTAAAGTAGTTATTTCATTTTTATTTAAATATCGCCAGGCGCCCAATTAAATACAAATCGGCGATATTCTAGCCATTTTCAACGTCGCTACGACGGAACCTCCGCCGGGTTATAATTTAATCCAATTAGATTTTTCCCGACGAAAAGTAGCGTCGCAAAATGGCGCCCAACGTGGGGCAGTAATTGACGGACAGAGTAAAGTGTGTGATTGAGTATCCGTCCGGCATTTTTGTGTAAAATCAACACCATTAATTAAGTGTTAAAATTTTTTTTTGAGTAGTGGTAATTTATGATAAATTTTTTTTTATACCTATTGCCAATTGGGCGGGCCCTCCTGTTTGTGTAAACCTCGTGCCAAATATACAATTTATTTGATTATTATTTATAATTATATATTGATTGTATGTACATATATATCTATTTCACATAAATATTTGTTGTATATATATACTTGTATTTTTCCGCCAGAATTGTATTTCTGTTTCAGTGATTGCTCAATTTATTATCGCCTGGTATATACCGTCGGTACTTGTGAATTTTCGCCGAAGCCGCCAGATTATTTCTGTTTCAGGTGTTATTCAAAATACAACGAATTGCCGGTATTAACCGCCGGTAGTAGAGCAATTACGTCGGAACCGCCAATATTAACTGCCGATATTTGAACAAATTGCCAAACCGCCAGACTTTTATTCTGTTACAGGTTGCCAATTTGTAAACCGCCAGTTATACAGTATATAGATATTTTGTGCTTGAGAGTGTAAGCACGAGGTGATAACTTATTTATTTTCAATTGATTTATTTTATTGATAATTAGTACCTCACGGCACGAGGTTTGTAGATAATAATTGTTGTGGTGGTGGTAGTAATCATTTGTGAATTTTGCCGTGTCGAATAACCTGTTTGAAGAATCCGGGTCGGTTTATTATAATTTTATAAATTTATTTAACCGTCGGATTACTAATTTAAAATGGCCGAACACGTCGAACAGATGCATATATTACTCGAGGGTACCTGCCGGAAGAGAGAGACGTAATATGAAACGGACGATCGCCAAAATGGCGGATGAACAGGTCGGTCGAGAGTTAGCGTCACGACGGCTGTGTGCCGCCGGATCAAGCGCTGCGTTGCGGGACAGACTATTGCGCGCCCGGTTGCGGGAAGCTGAACCGGATAACGATAATATTCCGTGGTACGAATGGGACGAAGACCATGCGGAGATACGTAAGGAGTCGGTAAGCGCAGGTGCTTACCGAGCAAAGGTGATGATGGCCGTCGATAATGCTGCCAAGCAGAGACGAAGGTGGAAGAAGAGCGTTGTCACTACAGATAAGGGAGTAGGTGACAGAGAGACGGTAACCTCTGAAGATGGTAGCTTAGCGGACATTGAGGCGGATAGCGAGTTACGGCCAAGTGGAACCGACAGAGAAGATGCAGCCGACAAGAGAGTTCCAACGTACACGACAGTCGCCACGCAGACTACCTGCACGTATTCCAATACGTTTACGACGCAGTCTGGGTTAGGCTCGCCGATTACGTCGTCGATTGCATTACCATCAACTAGTTATGCGCCAACGCCTCTCACCATTCCGCCGGAGTTGTGTAATTATATCCGCCAACATCCGACCGAATGGGATGCGTTAATGACACGAATGGGTGTATTTTCCGCTAGATCTGATCAGGTTCCGCCGGTAGAGAGGAGGAGTGAACGAGAAACCGCATTGAGTCCGAGTGGTCCCAGAAAGTCGTATAAGAAGAGAAGTATTATTCCCGCCGAATCCGATGCATTCATACCGTCAGGCCGATCCGACACTGAGTCTGGTAACTCTAGTGCGGAGGGGGCGAATCCAAAACGGAGGATATCTCTAACTTGCAAATTATAGTCGGACACTTTAAGAAACCACCGTCGGAGAAAGTGTTAGTAGAGATAGCGTACCGAAATCTTCTGCCGGAGTATAGGACTGCGATGGCAAGTAAACTCGTGGAAGATTTCAAAGACCTGGAGTACTATGGGCGGAAGTGGGAACGCCAGCAGGAGTTGAACAGCCGGTATACCCCGCCTCCGCCGGTTGAGAAGTCGAGAATCCCTGGAGCAGCATACAAGGGACGATCGACAAAGCAAAAGGTCGCCGCGCTGTCGGATGTAGACGTGGAGGAAGCCGCCGAAGTTCAAGTTGAGAGGAAGGTTGCTGCAAGCAAAAAGGCGAAGCAAGCAGCAACAAAAGAAGTAGTTGAGAAGTCGAAACGTCAGAAAAAGGACGTTTTGTCGAGCGTGGCTGCGGAAGTGCAAGTAGCTCAGAAGCCGACTTACGCCGCAGTTGCAAATCGTGGTTTGCCGACTAGATCGACGAATTCTGCTGCCAAGTGGGAGAGTAAGCCGTACGCCCGTCAGCAGAAGGTTGCATCGCCGAATGGACCGAGCAATGCAACATTCCAGTCGAAGTCGCCAGGTAGTCGGGAATTTTATGGTCCCTGCTTCAACTGCCAGGTGGTAGGGCATAGAGCAGCGGAATGCCCGAATGCCAAGTGTTTTCTGTGTGCCAAGACGGGACATCGAGCGGCGCAATGCCCAGAGAAGGTGTTCAGACCGCAGTCACCGTCACACAGATTGCAAGAGTCGTGTCAGATGTGTGGTAAACCAGGAGCGGTTTTCCGCAATTGTCCTGACTGTGCCGAAATACGCGTCAAGTTGGGAAACTTGTTGGCTGGGGGACAGTAAGTCCGCTGATCCCCCAGCAGCACTCCTTAAATCTCGCCGGGAAGGTTAACTATAATCCGCCGGTGGAGAAGCAGGAGAATGCCGTAGGTGGTGAAGAGAGGCAAGTCGAGAATCACGTTACGCCGGAAGTAGACATGAAGCGCTTGAAGAAACGAGGTCTATGTTTTCTCCAGCCGGAAGCCGTTGATCATTCGCTAGGTGAAGCGGAATATTCGCGGAAAAGTCTACAAACGTTTCGTGAAAGGGTGAGGCAAAAGGAGAGCGAAGTAGCCACGCCAATACAGCCCAATGAGGATCTCGAAGAAGAACGAGAATTCTCGAGGCTACACATAGTACAACGCGCCGTAGAGATGCTCTCAGCCCCATCGCCGCTTGACTTGCCGGTAGAGAAGGAGGGAGATTGTATTCCGACGCCGAATCCAAGAAGTACGGGAGCGATTCCCAAGAGAATGCGGACGGAATTATGTATTCCGCCGCCGAATGGTGAGGAGAAGCAAGAAGTCCGTCGAGATGACGAAAATGTAGCAGCCACGTCGGCTGATAATAGGAATTTCTTAGAACTGAATCTCGGAGGAGAGAGTTACAGTGCTCTGTTTGATCCAGGAGCCATGATTTCGCTCGCTGGACCTAAAGTAACGAAGAGATTCAGAAGCCGGTTGGAACCATGTGAGACAGCAATCAAAAGCGTCACAGGAGATGTTCGCCGGGTAATAGGAATCCTAAACATTAGTTTGGAAATAGACGGATACGCCGAAATAATTCCGCTCAAAGCCATGAATGTCCTAGACCATGATGTCATACTAGGCATGGATTTCTGCCGGATTTTCGACGTAGATACCCGCCTAGGTAGAGGAGAGTGGCGAGCACGAGAAGGAAAATGGAGAACCTTCGCCGCCACGGCGGAAGACGGAGAAGCGACGATATATGCCGAATGCGCTGGCATCCAGGAGTTACGAGATGACCAACGAGAGCGTGTTAGGCGTCTCGTAGAAGGCATATTGCCGGAACCGTCGGATACTTTTGGCGCATCTGACCTAACCGAACATCACATTGATGTCGGAGATGCATCACCTATAATGCATAAGGTTCGCCGGTTGTCGCCGAGGATGTTGGAGATTGCGCGAGACGAGGTAAATAAGATGTTGCGTAATGATATTATCGAGAGATCTGCCAGTGATTGGAGCAGTGCGCCGGTGATGGTTAAGAAACCTGATGGATCGATACGGTTTTGCATCGACTACCGTGATCTCAATAAGGTTACGAGAAAGGACGGATATCCAATGGCTACCATGGATTCATCCTTGATAAGATGAGACGGGCAAAGTGCATTACGAAAATCGACCTGAAGCAGGCGTATTTTCAAATAATGATGGAAGCAACCAGCCGGAAGTATACCGCCTTTGCCGTGCCAGGATCAGGACAATATCAGTTCAAGAGAATGCCGTTCGGTCTTACAAATGCGCCGAAAACGTTCCAGCGTCTAGTGGATGCGTTATTCGGACCAGAGTACGAGCCGTATATCTTCTGTTACCTAGATGATATAATTATAGTAACAGAGGATTTTGACGAGCATCTGAAGTGGCTGGAGTTAGTATTGAGGAAGCTCGTGGATGCTGGTTTGATGGTGAACCGGGATAAGTGCGAGTTTTGCTGTTCCAGTGTAACGTATTTAGGCTTTATCCTGGATAGCCAAGGATTGCGCCCTGATCCAGAGAAAGTTTCGCCGGTAGTCGAATACCCAGAGCCTCGCAATGTCAGAGAATTGCGCCGGTTCCTGGGAATGGTCGGGTGGTACGCCAGGTTCATTGAAAAGGACTCTGAGCTGAAAGTACCGTTGGTAAAACTTCTCCGTAAAAGCCAAGAATGGATGTGGGGAGAGGAGCAACAGGAGGCGTTCGACGCTCTGAAGAAAGCTCTAACCCAGGCTCCAGTACTCGCAAGGCCGGATTTTAGTAAGCCGTTTACTATCCAGTGCGACGCCAGTAATTTCGCCTTGGGAGCCGTCCTCACACAGGAGAAGGATGATGGAGAGCATCCGATCGTATATATCAGCCGAGTGCTGACGCCGGCTGAGAAGAATTATACGACGTCGGAGAAGGAGTGTCTCGCCATGTTATGGGCGATTAAGAAGTTGCGTCCGTACATCGAAGGCTACACCTTTACGGTCATTACCGACCATAGTGCTCTTCGATGGCTGCAGAATCTCAAGGACCCGACTGGCCGTCTTGCCAGATGGTCCTTGGAGATGCAGCAATGGGACTTCAAGGTGGTACATAGGAGGGGAGCTATGAACCACGTCCCAGACGCCTTGTCCAGGATGTTTCCGTCGGAAGAGGAAGATGTAGCCGCGTTTGAAGAGATAGCGGACCAATGGTATCTTAAGATGCTGAAAGAAGTGCCAGAACGTCCAGCTAAATTCAACGGTTGGAAGGTAGAGAACGGCCTATTGTATCGCCATAGATATGACCCATTACTCGATCCAATAGCTACGCCGGAAGAAGGTTGGAGGCTAGTTGTGCCAGCAGACCATCGGCAACAAGTGTTACAAGAGTCGCACTGTGTCACGTCTGCTGGGCACTTAGGGATCGAGAAGACGTACGACAAACTGGCCAGAGACTATTACTGGAAGGGCATGTGGTACGACACCCATGACTTCGTACGTAGTTGCCAGACTTGCCAGCAATACAAGGTATCGCAGACAGGACCCGTCGGATTAATGGGAAGCCGGATCGTAGAGAGACCATGGGCAGTGGTAGCCGCTGATCTCATGGAATTCCCACCAAGCAAGAGCCAGTGTCGATACTTGGTGGTGTTCCAAGATCTGTTCACCAGGTAGATTGAGGTGAAACCGCTGAGATCAGCAGACGGAAAGTCGGTTGCGAGGGCGTTCGAGGAATTGGTGTTATTCCGTTGGGAGACGCCAGATTACTTTCTCTCGGATAATGGCCGGGAATTTGATAACAAGTTGTTGAAAGCTACCTTGGCGGAGTACGGAGTTAATTAAGCACGTCACGACACCTCCGTATTTTCCCCAAGCTAATCCGGTCGAGAGAAGTAATAGAACTCTGAAGGCGATGATAGCAGCATTTTTCGGTGGAGACCATCGGAATTGGGACGTGCACGTGCACGAATTTCGCCATGCCGTGAACACCGCCGTACAATCCTCCACTAAGGTGTCACCTGCCTTTTTGAATTTCGGCAGACACCCTAAACCAGTGAAAAGCCTGAGGAGAGAAGTAGAAGGTCATAGACCAGTTGTTAGAATTCCGCCGGAGGTATGGGAGGAGAGAATGAAACGTCTAGATGCCCTGCGAGATTTGGTAGCTCGACACATAGATCAAGCACGTGCCAAGCAGGAGAAGCAGTATAACAAGGGACGTAAAGATGTTAGTTTTTCAGTAGGAGATTTAGTACTTAGACGAGTACATACGTTATCTAACGCCGCGAATAAATACTCCGCCAAACTTGCGCCGAAATATGAAGGACCGTTCGATATCGTAAAAGTGTTGTCCCCTACAGTGTATGTGTTGGGTAGTGGTGAAGGAAACAGTCGGAAAATCGCGAAATCGCATGTCACCGAACTAAAACGTTTCGTCCAACCCCGTAGGTGTGTGTTACAGAAGTTGAGAAGTATGTCACGTCCTTGTTATGTCCCGCCAGATTTGACGACCGCCGGTATAATGTTAACAATCTGTTTTAGGTAAAGAAGATGCCGAGTCGCCGAGTCAGCCGGAACAGTAGGGGTAAGGAGGGAGGCCACTCGCCTTACCCAGAATTCGAATTCCAGGAGTCCTCCTGGGATCCGAAAGAAACGCCGGAGCGCATTCGACCGAGCAGAACCACCCATCGGCCTGAGGTGGGTTTCACCAAACCTGTCTGGAAAGGAGAACCCCTGCATGAGTTCATCCCATCCTCCGAGTCATCAGAGGAGGAGGATGCTAACCTCATGCAGGAAGTTGAACTGCCCTTACCAGCAGGTCGACCTGAGGAGTCAAGCCCCGCATCGGAGACCACCGCCCCACCCACCGTGGTAAGTCGGGGAGCCATCCCGCGACCTCGCTGCATGCTCCGACTACCACTCCGCCGGATCGGAATGGTGCCGGTGGTTACGCGGTGCCCGATAGCCCTAGCGGTCAGTGGGGTAAGAACCCTGCGATTGCAGTCGCCACCCCGTCTAGCCCCTAGTGCACAAAAACCGCCGGAAGATGAAGAAGACGCTGTTGGGGACAGCGAAGAGGCCGAGGAGAGTCGGCGAGCGGTGCACGAGCTCCAGGAGTTAGTGGGAGACAACCGCCCTAACCCCGAGGAAGTCAAGGGTGTTACTCCCGTCGCGGAACGGCCACGTACCCCCACACCGCCGCCGAGGTTACGCCTACCCCCGATGAGAGGCGAATGGTTCCCCATCCGCCGGAGAACGGGGTCCACACCGCCAGGGGAATGGGATGAGGAACGGACTCAGGTCGCGCCAGTGCCCAAGCGAAGCCGGTACAATCCTCGCCGGCAGCTAACACTGGACGACTACGAGTCCGGGATACCCTCCCCAATCCGTAGTCGGTCTCCGACCCCGCCAGGACCGCCGAATCGTCGAGGAGAGGAGCAACCACCAGCTCCACATAGGCCCGGGTTGACGCCCAAGGTCAAGACGAGGGGAGTAAAATTCAGCGGGGTGGATATTATTCCCACCAACCCCGACTTGGATCCACCCCCCTACGTCTGCCTTAATTGTTGGCAACGAGGCCATGACATGCGTCATTGTCCCCGCCCAGAGCAGTTACACTGCGAAAAATGTGGGCGGCGGCATGTGCATGCCTCCGAATGCCCCCGTTGTGCTCGGGCCTATGCGGTCTTGATCGTCCGTCAAGGCGCACGGGAACCAATTAGGCGTAACCCCACCACCGTATGCCGACAAGGGAAGGGAGACAACCTGTTCCCGACGACCACCGCAACCACGAGAGTATCTCGCTGGGATGTAGGTCCGTCCGGGACATGGCTGCTTCCCAGTTGTCCGACGACCCAGGCACAGCCCACACGGTCGTCTTCACCAATTCCGCCGGCAGCAGGAGGAGATGCGGTCGAACCACCGCCCCAAGAAGTGGCAGAGCGCCCAGTAGTCGAGGAGATGGAGGGACAGGGGATGGCACCTGGCCGTCGCGAACTTGAAGCGGCAGTTACCCCCGCACCGCCTGCAGCAGTATTCCCCGCCGAGCTATTACGAGCGATTGAGGGTACTCGTCACCTGCCCGCGGATCTGCAGGAGACGATCCTCCGCCGACTACTCGGCAATCAATAAGTCGAGGAAGACAGGAGAATAATCCCCGCCGGTGGTAGAGTAGAGGAATAGGGTAGGCCCTACGGCAAGAGTACCCGTCACGGAGCCCTAACAAGAGAAGAAGAAGAGAAAGAAGAAGAAGACACCGCCGGTAGTTGTGAAGAAAGATGTATATAGTAGAATAATGCCTAGAGTTAAGATATATATAAGAAGAAAACCGTCGGTAGTAGAGGAGAATACGCCGGAAGAGAGAGGGAATAGGTATAATAATATAATTTTTTTTATTAATTATTCTATTTTCTATTTTTATTATTTATTTTTATTTTATAATGGTGGTGGTTATTGAATAAATAAATAAAATTTAAAATGTGCAATTCGGTCCGACGCCCGTGCGAGGGAAGAAGTAGTATCGCGAACGAATCGTTGTTAGGAGAGTAGTAGTAGTTGTATGAGTTATTTTAAATTATATGATATATAATTGAGGGGAATAACTTTTGTTAATGAGTAAAAGTAGTTAGAGTAATAAGTTGTAGTAAACCGAAGGACACCGGGGGTGTTTCGGTTTAGGAGGGGGCTGTTTGTGACGTTGTAAAATACAACGCACAAGTACATGCACATGGCTTGTATTTACAAGTCATGTGCATGCATACAGTTAACTTATATTAGCGCGCGATCGCGTCGCAGGTAGCGAATCCCTCGCAGGCGGACGGAAGTGCACCGATGCACTTTTAAAAATAAGCACTGATACCCACGGTATGGGTATGTTTTAGAGTCAGAGCCGACGAACGACGCGACCGATACCCGACGGAAGTACGCGGACTACGACCCAGACCACGGCCGAGAGGTATCGTGAGCCAAGGACCGAGCCCAGGTCGTCTCACGATACCTGGCGTATCCGCTGCTGATGTCAACAAGACGGGAGGTTAGGCGGCGTCCTAACCTCAACCGTCACACGTGCTCAGCAAACGACGACAGCTGAGATGGCGCTATGGGCGCGCGCACGCCCGAACTACGTACTAGTAGTCGGGAGATCCAGGGTGCTCCCCCCACCTTACACCCGTATACCGGGGAACGCGGCACCGACGGCGACGCTCGTGCGGCACTAGGCGTGGTGCGCGGGGAAGGGGGAATCACTCGAGCAGCGAGAGTGTTGCGCGCGCGAAGATGCTCGAGTGATCGACCGTAGTGGGATAATGGGTGGGAGCGCGCGGAGCGAGGGGAGCGCGAGTAGAGTAGGAGTCGCGGTATACCTAATGTATACGTGCGAAGGTATACCGCGGCATATTAGAATATATATATATATATAGATATAAACGGTGCGCGCACACCTATGTGTTGGTGTATACCCTTGTACATAGCGCGCACACGTATATTATTTAATTAATTATTTTAACTAGTAGCGTCGTTAATTTTAAATAACAATTATGTAGATCCGTCGTTAGAGTTTGGGGGCGATTCGTAATAATTTTAAAGTATGTATATAGTTGTAAATAGTGCTGATATAAATTAAATTTTTAATTGTTGTGAGTGTGTCGGGAGTAGTTAGTATGAATTATATAGCCGGTAGGCACGGGGCGGCAGCACCGACTGGGTTACCAATATGGTAATTAATTATTTGTATTGCACGCCTTCCGAGTGTCGGGGATGATTGGTTGCGTGATCGACCCAATAATGAACAGGTTGGTGGTGACGTAAACCACTATTATTGGATAATCGGCCTTGACGGAAATAAGATCAAGGTTGACTACGCGTATCGATCACGCAATCAACCACCCTAATCAACGCCGGTAGATAAGGAATAGAGTAAGATAGAGCAGGATAGCGATAGGGTGGGGAGGAAAATCCTTAATTTTGGGGATCAAGCCACGCCGCGAGCCGAATGAAGGAGCCGGTCTCGAGGATTCGCTACCTGATCGTCCGACGAGGCAGTCGATTTTTTTCAGAGTAGTAGTTTAGAGGCAGAGTAGCCATTTCTTTTGTTGCGAGTTGAGTTAGAGTAGTAGTCGAGTAGAGTAGGGTCGAGCGGAGTTGTCTTGGAGCTGAGAAAGATTTATTAGGCGAGTAATATTTACGGTTAGCCCGACGGGCGGCCGAATTATTTTAATATTTTAAATATATATAGTTATTTATATTTGCCGGACGGACGGAATGGAGAGAGTGTGCACGTGTGTGTGAGCCGGTCGCGAGTCGCGATTATATATTGTGTCGGTGCCGGAGTTTGTTATATCATTTGCTTAAAAGTTTGAATAAATTACGTGAAGTTGATTATTGAATTCGTGAGTGTATTTATTTGATTTTTCCTTTACTCCAAAAGCCGCCGGTTCCGAGGTGGTCAGCCGTCGGGATTCCCTCTGTGATGAGGAATCGAAGTGGAGATTTGCCGGGTTGCCGATTAGTATCGTAAAGTAGTTATTTCATTTTTATTTAAATATCGCCAGGCGCCCAATTAAATACAAATCGGCGATATTCTAGCCATTTTCAACGTCGCTACGACGGAACCTCTGCCGGGTTATAATTTAATCCAATTAGATTTTTCCCGATGAAAAGTAGCGTCGCAAAAGTATACCTAATTAGTGGATATTTCCAACTAAAAGATGATATTGAGATACATCTAAGATCGCTCCAAGAGATAGTAACGGCTTTACAAGGAAAGAGCTTTATAATTGGTATTGATTCGAATGCAAGATCGCCACTATGGGGCCCTATGGAAACGGATGCAAAAGGAGAGAAACTAGAAGAATCTATACTCCAGAATAACCTCAGAGTAATAAACAATCCTAATAGCATTGCAACAGTCGCAAATGAAGTCGGAGAAGGCTATGTCGATGTAACTCTAACCTCACCAGATATGGCACAAAGAATACGAAACTGGAAAGTCCAAGAAAACTGGACATCAAGTGACCATAGAGCAATAACATTTGAATTCGTGGAACAAGCTCAGGGAGGTAGATATAGGAAGCAAGAGTACATCAAAAGCTATATAACAAGCAAAGCGGACTGGGGATTGTTTATTAACACACTGAGAGAAAATTGGACAGGATATTGGTTCAACAATCGCTGGCATTAAAGACATAATAAATGGGATAACATGTGACAAAGCTATACCCACTAAGAACAAGACTAGTAGGAAAGTTCCATGGTGGAACGAGGACTTGACAAAGGCCAAAAAACACACAAACAGGTTACGCAGACAATTCCAAAAGGAAAGAGATCCGGACACAAGAGAACGTGCAAAAATGACCTATAGACTGGCCAAGCGACAATATACAAGACTAATAGACACAACCAAAACCCAAAAATGGGAAGAATTTGTGACCAAACAAGGTAACGACAATCCATGGAGCTTACCGTACAAGCTGGCTGCCAAAAAAGCTAGAGTTAAAGAAATCGCAAGTAACGTGAAGACAGACAATGGCTACACTATGACCTGGAATGACACAGCAGAGCAAATTCTTCATCAGCTCTTTCCAGACGATAACCTGGAAACAGAAACGAGAGAACAGACAAAAGTAAGGCAACAAAATCAAAGATATACAGACGAATACAGCGAAACCGAAAGTTTTACAAGGCAGGAGATGGTGCAAGTCGTAAAGAAAATGAAATTAGGAAAAGCGCCAGGAATCGACTGTTTCGATCTGAAGATAATAACAGTTGCTCTTACAGTAGTTGCTGAAGAACTGCTAAAGTTATACAATAACTGTCTAAAACTCGGTATATTTCCGAATACTTGGAAAACAGGCAAAGTAATTACAATCAAAAAGGGAAGAGAAAAAGATCCAGGTCTAATTAGTTCATTTAGACCAATATGCCTGCTACCAGTTTTAGGAAAAATTCTGGAAGGTCTGATAATCAAAAAATTAGATCAAATCGTGGAACCACGTCTGTCTGACAAACAATACGGCTTTAGGAAAGGGAGATCAACCGAAGATGCGATAGTGTACTTAAAGACCAAAGTACACAACTCAAGCTGTAGATATGTACTCATAATGTTTTTGGACATTAAGGGTGCATTTGACAATGTATGGTGGCCGGGAGTACTAAAGAACCTGAGAGGCATGAACTGCCCCTGGAGACTGTACAATATCGTTAGGGATTACCTCTGTAATAGGAAAGTAATAATAACCGAAGGTGGCAATTTTGCAAGCAAAAATGTGACAAAGGGATGCCCGCAGGGATCCCTACTAGGACCAATCCTATGGAATGTCGTATTTGATGAAGTGCTTCACAAGTTAGACAGAGAAGGACATGAGACGATAGCCTATACAGACGATCAAGCAATTATAATCGAAGGAGACTCCCGTAAAGAACTGGAACGGAAAGGACAGATGGCCATAAACATAATAGAAGAATGGAGTAAAAATGTCAAAATGAAACATGCCCCAGATAAATGTGCAATGTTACTAGCAAAGGGAACATTTCATCCTAAATGTTACCCACTAATCAGAATAAACGGACAAAGAATTAAAAGGCAAGAACCGTTTAAATATCTGGGCGTTTCTTTTGGCAAAGGCCTAAGCGTACAAACGCATGTTACGGAGATCTCAAAGAAAACCAGAGGAATTTTCGAATGGTTGGCCTTCCTAGCAAGAGAGGAATGGGGCTTAGGCTATCGATCTCTAGATATAATATAAGGGAGTGTTCATACCCATAATAACATATGCAGCAGCAGGATGGTACGGGCTCACAAATAATGTCCAGAAAAAGAAACTCATAATGTCGCAAAGATATGCCCTGATGAAAACCACAGGAGCATACAGAACCATCTCGGCCGAATCTATTACAATGATCACAGGTCACCTACCGATTGACTTAGAGTGCGAAAGAAGAATCGGACTATATTGGATGAGAAAAGGAAAAGAATACCGATATAAAAACTTTACAGTACAGTCGGAGGAAGGACTAGGCACGCGAAGAGAAAGAAAATTGATAATGGAAAGGCTAGACCAGGAGATAAGAAAAGAATGGCAGTTGAGATGGGATAATACGATAAAAGGAAAACGCACATATGAGGTTTTACCTAGCATAGAAGAAAGGCTAGCAAAGTTTTGGTTTAGACCGAGTAAATGGCTGATCCAAATACTCAGTGGACATGGAAATTTCCAATCTTTCAGGAAAAGATTTAACTTTGTAGAGTCCGACCTATGCAGCTGTGGAGAGGCAGACACCCCCGAACATGCTTTATGGACATGTGTGAAGTACGAAACAATACGGCATAAATATGTACAGGATATGGAAGAAGCGGCTAGAAATACGAAAAGGATGATGACGACCAAAGAAGGCGTAGACAAATTAACCATGATGGTTAAAGACATTATGCTTGTAAAGATTGCTACCGAAGACCTAGAAAAAGACTTGGCTTTAACCGCGACAATAGCAGAAGTAGTAGGATCAGAGGAAGACGAAGTGTGAGAGATAGAAGTAGGTACAGTTAATCTTCCAGAAATAGAAATAGGGTAGAGAGAAAGGAAATGCATAAGTGAGCAGAGGGAGAAAGTGAAATGAGTGAAAGACGGAAGATAGTAGATAGGTAAAAATCGAAAGTCGCACTAATACATGTCGCACTAACAGAGGTAGTAGAACAGAGGTAATCAAGGTAGATAGAGATTTTGTACTAATTAACATAATGACTAACATTCCGTATAGGGAAAAAGGGTTTTCGTAGAATGAAAGTTGAGCGAAAGGAAAGGATGAATGTAAAAGCTCAGAATGAAAGAAAGGGTGAGTGAGAGAATAGATAGGTGAATAGGAACTCCTTCTTGTAGGTTAGGCAAAAGCCAAAGAAGAGAGAAGAAAGAAGAGAGAAGAGAAGAAAGAAGAGAGAAGGGAAGAAAGAAGAGAAAGGAAAGACAAGAGGAAAACCTCATGAACAGTTGGTCTTGCTCCCCTGAACAACCGCAAAAGTAAGAAACAAAGAAACAAAGAAACAAAAATAAAAATAAAAAACAAAACCGAAGCAATAAACAAGAACAAACGAGTAAAGCATAATCGCAAGAGCAGAGAAAGGCCAAAGCGAACTCTTTATGTTCTGTAGTCCAAATAACCGTCACAGTGGAGGATAAGAAATACAAGAAAGATAGCAACAAACGATGTGACATGGACGACCGCCGGTATGCCAGAGGCGAGGTACGGCGGCAATGGTCGATGCGTTAGGCATCGATCTAGCTCGGTTTTTTTTTTTTTTTTTTTTTTTTTTTTTTTTTTATATATGTATAAACGCCGTGCGGTTAACGCCTATTGATAGTATGCTTGCGTATAACAATCATTTCGCAAAACTCTCACATACTCATCGGCTCTCCTTACAGTTAATCGGATTATTAACTTATAATTTATTTTCCAAAATCGTGTGTTCTACTTCACTTTCTTTATCGTTAGTCTTTTTTTTTTTTCTTTTTTTCTATTTTATCTGTAACTTTAATAATTTTTTTTCACCTATTTCCATAAAGGCTAACCTAATTTTTTTCCCTATCCTTTCCTACTAATTCAATTGTTATTTCCTTTCGTCTGAACGCAGTCATTTAAAAAATATTCTAAAATCCCTATTCCATCTTCACATAATTTACACTATCTTTGTTTCTCTTCTAGCCAGTATAAATTTGCATTTTCCACATTTCCGCATCTTATACGCGCCAAAATTTCAATTTCTTTTCTATTATAATTGAGGAGCTGGATGCAAGAACACGCCGAGCGCGGCGAATGGATAGAGGAGGCGGAGAGAAATTAAGAAATTGACGTCACCGTGACCAAATTTGTAATTTGCCGAATTTAATTTAAAAAAATACTGTCGTATGCAGAATTAAAAGACGCAACTTTTTTCTATTTAATGTTTTTCTGTACATGTGCAGATCAGATGAAAAAAATTAAGAACTGGAAATTTAGAAAACGGATTTTTAATCCATTTTTCAAAATGGAATCGCTGTAACTTTGACAAATCTTAATGAAATTCCCTGATTTTTCGTACAGATACTTAATATAGTCTAACGATAAATATAAACATGTAAAAAATTCTACTTTAAACAAATTTTATACAACATTTGAACTTAACGTAAATAACAAGCTTTTAATACGGTTTCAGTATTCAGTAGTCGAAAGTGTGTTGTAAAGTCTTAGACTTCACAAAATTTCAGCGAGAGATTTGTTCGTTTATATTTGAAGATAATTTCTTAAAAATATCAGTTTATTTGGATAAAAAATGATAGAGCGATTTAAAGAATACTAACTAAATACTTAACTAAATTACATAAAAATAAAGATATTTTATAGCATCAAAAAGCAGTTATTATTTAAACCATTTTTATGCTGTAGTTTGATACAATATTACAATGCGATTTTCAATAAATAACAAAGACGGCCACTGATTTAAGCCGCGAAGCAGATGACCATTACGGCGACGAAGTATGTCCATGAACAACCGCAAAAGTAAGAAACAAAGAACAAAGAAACAAAATAAAATAAAAAACAAAACCGAAGCAATAAACAAGAACAAACGAGTAAAGCATAATCGCAAGAGCAGAGAAAGGCCAAAGCCAACTCTTTATGTTCTGTAGTCCAAATAACCGTCACAGTCGAGGATAAGAAATACAAGAAAGATAGCAACAAACGATGTGACATGGACGACCGCCGGTATGCCAGAGGCGAGGTACGGCGGCAATGGTCGATGCGTTAGGCATCGATCTAGCTCGGTGTTTTTTTTTTTTTTTTTTTTTTTTTTTTTTTTTTTTTTTTTTTATATGTATAAAGGCCGTGCGGTTCACGCCTATTGATAGTATGCTTGCGTATAAGAATCATTTCGCAAAACTCTCACATACTCATCGGCTCTCCTTACAGTTAATCGGATTATTAACTTATAATTTATTTTCCAAAATCGTGTGTTCTACTTCACTTTCTTTATCGTTAGTCTTTTTTTTTTTTCTTTTTTTCTATTTTATCTGTAACTTTAATAATTTTTTTTTCACCTATTTCCATAAAGGCTAACCTAATTTTTTTCCCTATCCTTTCCTACTAATTCAATTGTTATTTCCTTTCGTCTGAACGCAGTCATTTAAAAAATATTCTAAAATCCCTATTCCATCTTCACATAATTTACACTATCTTTGTTTCTCTTCTAGCCAGTATAAATTTGCATTTTCCACATTTCCGCATCTTATACGCGCCAAAATTTCAATTTCTTTTCTATTATAATTGAGGAGCTGCATGCAAGAACACGCCGAGCGCGGCGAATGGATAGAGGAGGCGGAGAGAAATTAAGAAATTGACGTCACCGTGACCAAATTTGTAATTTGCCGAATTTAATTTAAAAAAATACTGTCGTATGCAGAATTAAAAGACGCAACTTTTTTCTATTTAATGTTTTTCTGTACATGTGCAGATCAGATGAAAAAAATTAAGAACTGGAAATTTAGAAAACGGATTTTTAATCCATTTTTCAAAATGGAATCGCTGTAACTTTGACAAATCTTAATGAAATTCCCTGATTTTTCGTACAGATACTTAATATAGTCTAACGATAAATATAAGCCTGTAAAAATTTCTACTTTAAACAAATTTTATACAACATTTGAACTTAACGTAAATAACAAGCTTTTAATACGGTTTCAGTATTCAGTAGTTTAAGCACGATTTAAGCCGCGAAGCAGATGACCATTACGGCGACGAAGTCGATGTTCATTTGTTTACAATTTCCTTATTTATATTGATGAGTGTACACAAAATTTATTTCTCTGATTTCGGCGCTTCCTCTATCTGCGAAATTTTTTATTCAAATAAGCTGAAATTTTTAAGAAATTATCTTCAAATATAAACGAACAAATCTCTCGCTGAAAGTTTGCGAAGTCTAAGACTTTACAACACACTTTCGACTACTGAATACTGAAACCGTATTAAAAGCTTGTTATTTACGTTAAGTTCAAATGTTGTATAAAATTTGTTTAAAGTAGAAATTTTTACAGGCTTATATTTATCGTTAGACTATATTAAGTATCTGTACGAAAAATCAGGGAATTTCATTAAGATTTGTCAAAGTTACAGCGATTCAATTTTAAAAAATGGATTAAAAATCCGTTTTCTAAATTTCCAGTTCTTAATTTTTTTCATCGGATCTGCACATCGTACAGAAAAACATTAAATAGAAAAAAGTTGCGTCTTTTAATTCTGCATACGACAGTATTTTTTTAAATTAAATTCGGCAAATTAAAAAATTTGGTCACGGTGACGTCAATTTCTTAATTTCTCTCCGCCTCCTTCTATCCATTCGCCGCGCTCGGCGTGTTCTAGCATCCAGCTCCTCAATTACTATTTAGATACTTTAGCAATTCTTTGCACATATGCTGTATGTATCTAGGATTGTACATTGAGGCCCTAATCTTACCAACCAGAATTTGTTCTTCTATATGGGTGAAAATCATCTAACGTGAACATTTGACGTTCTAATATGCAAGAAAACAAAATGAAAAAAATAATATATTTTTGGTTTCTCTGGACCAATTACAGTCTCTAGAGTATCTGTTTACAGTGGGCATATACAGGATCGGTTGATTTACTCAACGTATTGAAGATTTTTAATATTTACATTCCAGGGGAATTACATATATTTTAATATATAAAACATAACCATCTGGAATATATCCCTAATACAAAATTTCATGTGATAGTTCAATTGGAGCGGTGTTTTTGCTAAATAATAAAAAATCAATTTCTGAGTATGGAAAGTCACTTTTTAAGTGATGCAAGCCCCCAGAAAAGCTCAAAAATCAAAGTTTCAAAGCAATTAAGGCATATTTTCGATTTTTAGAAATTTCTCACGTGAGATTTTGTAATAGGGATAGAACGTTTTGATAAACATATTTTATTATGAAGTATACATTGAATATAACTATACCTAATTGATAATAACAATAATAAAAAATTAATTAACAAATTAATCATGCTACTCTTACGATGGACTTCAAATGAGTGAATTAGAAGCACAATTCGAAACATTCTGGACTCCGTTAAGGTACGTATTCTTAGAAATTTGTAGTACCAAATAAGCATTGTAAATACGTCGCCAGAAGAGGAAAGTGTTTACACTCAATATCGGGCATAATAAAGAGAATATAAAGTCGTATGAGAATACCATATCGGCTTTTAAAAAGTATGTGAAATATCTTTTATCGGAAATATTCAAGGAGAAAATAATTGTTAAGAAATAATGTTTATTTTTAGTCAAAACAGTAAAGCATGTAATGATCAGCATCGATTATTTGTTATAAAAGAAATTTGGACAGGGGACGTTACACGCCAGGGGACATTACATAGATTGTTTTTTTAAATTTTATTACGTTAACAATCAAAATTTCCAAATCGGAATAATACGGTTTTTATGTAGTTACTTTATCTCAAATTTGCTCTATGAATTGGTTTTAAAAAGTTTATTAGTCTTCCAATTATACTTTGACAGAGGAATTACATTAAAAAAGGTAACCGCTGAATTACCACAAAAATATGCCCGTATTATTTGCTTAACATCATGAAATATTAAAAATAAAATTTTTACGTTTAAAGTAAACCAAAAGTTAACAATTTCACCTGGTTAGAAAAATGTTTTATGTTTACAATTATTTTTAAAGACATTAATCATAACACAGCTATTATTGATAACAAGTTTGTTACAAAGTTCAGCATGTTCAGTGCACTTTAAAAATCAATAAATGTTCAGATTTTCAACTTAATTTTAATTGTGGTTATCAAAATGAACAATTAAGTTTCGAACCCGTTTTTGAAATAAAGAAATACGCCTGTAATAGCACCTGATAATATGCGATTATGGCCTTGTTACAGCCAGGGGACGTTACATTTCAAACTTTAAGCAACTTAAACTTGTCAATAAAATCAATTTTTATCAAGTTTCACGGCTGACTTACATTAAATTACATATATTGTACTTAGAATAATTTATTCGTAATTTTATATATGATATAATGCGATATATTTCACTATTACACAAATATGCACGTTAGATGATTTTCACCCATATATTCTATTCTTATTTTCACTTCATAGCTTACATTTTCATTTCTTAATAATTTATTGTCTACATACATTGTACTACAACCTATACCATTATAAAATCTTTCTCTTTCTTCGCTCTATTAATCTTTTAGTTTATCTTTTATTTTTTCATTCCAACAGATTTTGATTAGCCTATCCTCTTCTAAATTCGCAATCTTTTCTTCGAATTCACCGTCTTAAATCCCCACCTACTTTTCATTTTTTTCGTATTCCTTTCCTTATATACCAAGTAGCTTCGAGTACATCGTTCTAACTTTAATATACCTTTAATATAATTTATATATACCTGCTCTAAATCGTTTCTTTCTTCCCAACCCCAGATTTCGACCCGGTATTCCATCACACTTCTTACCAAGTAATTATATAGCATCAGTCGTCTCCTTAAGTCCCATGCACAGTTTATTTCACCCAGACCCCAAGTTATTTTTGATGCCACTGTTTCTTTTTTTCTTCAATTCTTTTATATGCTCATTATAATTCCCTTGATTATTAAAGTTAAAGCCTAGATATTGAAAGTTGCTTACTTCTGCTAATTCCTCATTATCCCATTTACATTTTTCCTTTTTACTATTTCTACCTCTATTAAAAACTAAAATCTTTGTTTTTTCTCTACTTAAAATAAGTTTATTTTCGTTTAAAAAAACTTTTTAGTGTACTAATTATATCTATTAAAGTCTCTCTGTTATTTGCTACAATGACTATATCGTCTGCATAAGCTAGCGACCATATTCTACATTTTCCTATTTTTATTCCCCCCCCCCCCCACCTTTCTCTTCTTAAATTCTTCTTCTATCCCTGCAATATATAAACATAATAATATTGGACTAAGAATGCAACCCTGTCGAAGCCCTTTTGTAGTCCAAAATTCCCTCGATACCTTATTCTCTACTCTCACACTCATTTTAGTTTCTTCATAGATCTTAACTATTCTTTCTATCAGATACCTACTTATTCCTAAGTTGTTCATTACCTCCCATAATTTTTCCCTATCTACCGTATCAAAAGCGACCTTTAATTTAACAAACATCGAATAAATTTTTTCTTTTTTTACTTTGGCTTTCTGTATCACGTGATTCAATATATAAATATTGTCTATGGTTGACCTACCCTTCCTAAACCCTGCCTGTCCTTCTGGCAGTAATTTTTTTTTTAACTTATTTTTCTAATCTTCTCCTAATAATTTCTCTGTATAACTTGTATGCAATTACTGAAAAGAGACATTCCTCTATAATTGTTAGCAACATTGTTATCCTCTTTTTTATGTAGTGGAACTATTATCCCCGTTTTCCAATCTTTCGAAATTATCCACCGTCCCATACTTTCCCTAGGATGCAAATTAGGTTGTTTATTAAATTTTCACCTCCATAGAGTCAAGCTTCATTTGGATAATTATCTATACCAGGTGCTTTTTTCTTCTTTGGGTTGCTCCATGCTCTTTTAATTTCTCCTGCAGTTATCTTTTCCTCATCCACTTTCTCATTCTGCTTTCTTCTTTTTTGTCCTATTTTTTTTGTTCTGATCCTTCCAATAACTTGTTAAAATGTTTTACCATGTCTCTTCATCTATATTATTTTCAGTTTTCACTCTTTCTTCTAACCTTATTTAAACACTTCCATACTTCCGTTTCTTTCGTTATATTTCTTAGTTCAGCCTCCTTTGTTTTCCACCAATTACTTTTTCCTTTCTTCGCAGAAGTTTCTCCATTCTTTTCTCTTTTCTATATATTCGCTTTTGGGCAATTTACCTTTTTACCAGTCCTTTAAAGCTTTTTTCACTTGTCTTTTTTTCTTGGCACAATTTCCATTCCACCATTTTTTAATTCCTAACGTCCATTTTTTAAATTTTAAAACTGTCTTAAAAACATTATTTTGAACTGTTGTATTTACTTTATTCCATCCTGTTTCCGTTGAGTCGTCACAATTCAATTGATTTTCCATACAACTTGTGTTCTCTCTAAATATTTTTATGTCTTCTTCGCTCCAACTAATAGTTTCTCTTGATTCCTCTACGTTTTCTTCAATGTCTTCTGTCCTTTTTATTTGTTCACTTTCATCCGTACCTAATACTAAGTTTATTGGAGAATGATCCGAGTCTATTTTTTCTTCTACTTTAAACTTTTTTACCCGATCCCACATATCCATTGATACTATAACATAATCTATGACCGAACACCCCCTAGAACCTAAAAAGGTAAATTCCCCTTCCTCATCTCCAGCTGCTATTCCGTTTAATAAAATCCATCCTCTTTTTTCAATAAAGTCAATCGTACCTTTCCTCCCATTACTGATCACTTTATCTTTACTTTCTCTTTGTTTATAAACTTCATTATTGTCTATATCTAAAAACTGTCGTTCTTTTCCAATCCTAACGTTAAAATCTCCTCCAATAATCGTTATACTTTCTTCCATCATATCAGTTTCTCCTATTTTTGCTAATAATGTTTCTATATTACTAGTGTTATATATTGACCATATTACGAGACTACCATTTTTTTCTTTAATTTCAGATCTCACAAAGCCCTTTATTATTACTATACCTAGTTTGCAGCCCATCCTCCACCTATCTTTTCTCATGCCTATCCAAAAGACCCCTTTCGCCCTACCTTTTCTTTTTTCCCGAGTGGCAGCAATAATTTCCCATTTAAAACTTTTAGATAATTTATTTTCTAATTTTTGCCTATTTTTCTCCTTGACCCATGTTTTTGATAAGCTAATAAAATCACAATTTTCGATAAAATCCCAAAATTCTCTTATTCCTCTTATTCCAATTATTATATCCTTATTCCAAAGACCCGCTACATTCCGAAACACCATTTTGTCATAATTTGATTCTTTTGTAATTATGTGTCGTGTCTTTAATTTGTTTACATTCCATTTCTGGTTATCCGAAAATTTGTCTCCTCAATTTGATCCCTACCTGAACTACCTATACTTTACTCTACATCATATGATGCACCGCTCGTGTTACGCCTTCCTTGCACATTAATTACGAATCTACTTTCTGAAAATTTTCCCAAAACGTACTTTTACCTACTCTCCTTGATCTCTTTTCTCTTTAACCCATCTATTGATTTCCTCCTGTCTTTTCCTTTCTTCAAAAGATCTATCGTTATCAATTCTGTCAAAAATTCTGGACCCGGCTAATTTGTTTTTATTACGCATAATTTCATTTTTTTCTTCTACGTTACCTAATTTCACAATTATGATTCTGTTACTCATCACACTAGGCTTGAACCAGAGATGGGTTGCATTAAAATGACAAAGAAAACTGGAAGTGACATTTGATTCCTTATTACTTTATGATGAAAAAACCATTCGAATTGAAATCCTAGATGATCCTGTTTTGAAAATATGCATACTTTTCACTTTTTACGTAGTTTATCTCTTCATAAGATATAGTATAGATATTATTTCCATACCATCTATGAGATAAACATCAAGGCGCGTTTTTTTTAAAGTGGTCTCCCCTACAGGCCTAATCCACTGTACATACACGCATATAACTAAATTATCTCATTAATAGTAATAAATTTTTATAAGTGGTGGGAAGAAAACGTAACCCCTGCTTTAAATAAACGCTCTACGAAAGATGGATCAATAATAGCGTTTATTTTGAATCTTTCCCAATACATTGAGAATTCTCGGTGAACGGATTCCCCCGCTTGCAGAAGGCTATCCTTCAAATGATCTAAAAGAACATGGATTATTAATGTCTTTGATACTCTCGTACTATCAAAAGCTGTGCGTAATTTAATTAACTTAAATTAACTTAACCTCTTAACTTTGTATCCAGTTCGCTCGTATCAGCCTTTTTTGTAGAAAAGCAAGTTTCTACAATCTTATTCATTGCCTTAAACGTGGCGATGAAAGGCTGCAATCGAAAAGGTCCACCTTCTTTATAAATTTTAGGGTCGTTTAATCCATCAGCATTTTTTATGAGCATTCTGCATGCATTACCCTCGAAAATTTCACCATCGTTGTTTTTAGCAACTAGTTTTAATTTTTTCGGCCAAAGCAGAGCATTTTCACGACCTACAGCCGGAAGTACACCCTTCCAAAACAAGTGATTCACCAATCTTTGCAATAAATGCAATTCCAAAAGAGGGCACTTCTCAAGAACGTACATATTGGCGTCTTTTTCATCTCCTTCTGCTACCAAAAGAGGGTAATTAACCATACTGTGAAATTCCTTTGCTAGTTTTTTTTATCTACGCTTTTGAATTTTCAATAGTCTTGTGTCAAATCATTGAATGTTTTTAAAATAATAACATCATCACTCGAATCACTGTTGAATTCTCCGCTATTTAATTGCTTCGAATTGCGTGGTTGTAGTTCACTTAAAGTAATGTAGCAATATGGACAAGGATACGTGGCTGATGCAGTTTGTTATCCAATAGCAATTAATAAAAGCTTAAAATCTGGGATGAATTTATAAAGTATCTGATTCACCTGCATTAACACAAATAAAATTTTTAAGTTTTCATACGTTTCTTTTATCTTCGGCACAATTGCCAGTAAAATTAATCGATACTCGCTATTATAATTGTGTTTTTTTGCTACGCTTCCACTCTCCGAGTACGAAGCTCTTTTGCTGTTTCGATTTTGATTATCTTCATCTGTTATAACTGATAATGAAAGTTTAAAGAAACCTTTTCCGCCATCTACCATCAATTTTATTTTCAATATTGCGTTTGTCATAGAGCAATTTTAAAAGTTCTGTGGCATTTGCATAGACGATAGGTCTCTTTACAATTCCTTCTTTAGAGGTTTCAAATTCACGATAATCTTTTTTGTAAACATTTTCCTAGTACATGGACATAGTATAATATATGTGATACGTATACACATGTATGTTGTGTGAGTGTGTGTGTGTGATTTTGGGTATGCACGAGTGCGTATGCGTATACAAGCGCGACAAAGTAATTTTCTTACAAAAATTCGAAATAAACTTCGTAAAAAATGAAAAGTATGTATATTTTCGAAGCAGGATCAGCTAGGATTTCAATTCGAACGGTTTTTTCATCAAAAAGTAATAAGGAATCAAATGCCACTTCCAGTTTTCTTTGTCATTTTAATGCAACCCATCTCTGGTTCAAGCCCAGTGTGTCATCCTAACCTCACGCACTGTAACATTGACATTTAACCTCTTTTTTGTAAAATTTCCTATCTCATTTTTTCCTTGATTTGCTGCATTAAAATGTCTGACCATTCCTTTTATTACAATATTAGCCTGTCTGCTCTTCCTATCCTGCTCGACGATCATTCTACGCATTTTTATTAACTCCACGTCGGTCAGAGTCGCACGCAAACGCTCGCTTCTAATTCCAATATCTCTCTCCTCTCCACTACTCTGCTCACTTAAACGCGCGCGTGCGCGTCCGCGACACGTACGAGTCCTTCTTTTTTAGCTAGCGTCCTCACCTCCGCTTTCACGATTTCAGTTCTCTCTATTTCTCTCTTTTCGAAATCGAATATATTTGTAGATTGGCATAGATTGACATATTTTAAATTTGAATTAGTTATATCTCAAATGTTGCCTACTAATATTAAAAAAACTTATTTTAGGAAATGTCATAAATAAATTATTAATATATGTTTTTATTGTAATTTGGATAACTCCAATAGAAAACAATATTATACATAAAAATCATATTTGGATCTGTAGTAAAAAATGTGTTAGGCTTTTATATTAAATTTATTATTAACACTATAATAACCTTTAAGAATGGATGAGAATAATAACTTATCCCTAATTAGCCTTTATTTTTCTTTAAATTATTTAACTTAATGAACCGACGCGGTGGCGGAGTGGTGGAGACGCACCTCGGCCGGTCACGGAAATTAAGCAGTATTGAGCGCGGTACCCAAGTGGATGGGTGACGTTCTCGGTTGCTTGGCTTTCGTGGCGGGTTAGGTGTTTTTTCACACTTCACAACGTGAGCGGGAGGTGTGAAACATTCGGTTTCGGTGTCAAGGCCTACGCAATGTGACTTTGACACCCAAAAAGAATGTTTCGAATACACCGGCCTTCTCGGGTGAGGTTTTCCCTGCTTCACAGGTTTCCCTCATCCACGGGCATAACCCCGGGCGAATGCGAGATGGTGGGGTTTTTAAGGGAGGGATAAAGCACCCACACATAGATGGTAGGTGGACACCGTTAAAGTCCCCCAGGGGATAAACGGTAGGAAGTGCCAGGAAAAAAGAGGGCACAAAATCAAGAATAAAAAAAAAAAAAAAAAAATATTTAACTTAATGTGACCATCAATCATTCATTTCCTTTAGCGTTGAAATAAAAATCATTCTATATGCGTGAAAGTTCATAAATGTCTAAATGTACATTAGCTAATTGCCAAAGAACTAACACATTAGTTTTAAAAATGTTATAAAAGTTATTGAATAATTGTAAGGATTAACTACAAAACTAGGGATTAACTAAATAAAACAATAACTTATCCACTAATTAGTTCATCTTACGCAAAGTTAGAATAAAAATAATTCTATACATATTAAAGATTATAATCAAATGAATTTCACACTCGTCAAAGAATTGCTACATTAGTTTTATGTAGAAATGAATATTACACTTATCATTAATATGACATTCAATAATATCTCTATATGTGTATTTCACACAATTTCAAACATAATTTTATACATGACATGAATAGTTGCAGCGATGGAGAACTTGTGACCTTGTGGACATGTATAACGCACAAGATATGCACATGTACTTATAAATACAAGTTATGTAAATGATTAGCTCACGATCGCGTCGTAGATGGCGAAATCCCTGGCCGGCGGACCGAAGTGCATCGGTGCACTTATATAAACACTAATACCCGCGGTACGAGTATGTTTCAGCGCGACGAGCCCAGGTCGTACCACGGTATTCGGAGTAACCGATGCCGACTTAAACGCAAGTTCTAATATGCATAAATTTCTCTTACAACCTATTATCTAGTATATTTTGATGCATCACATATTTTGCGATGATGTAAATATAATGCTCTCCCGTGTAGCGGTCGTGCCTAAAAAACGTGCTGAAAAAGTGGGTTTTCTGTACCAATCAGTTATAATTTTATTTTCATTTTTCATTAACAACGTGTCTAAAAAGCTAATCCTATTGTTTTGTTCAAGTTCATAAGCAAATTTTAGTTTTGTGTCATAGTTATTGAAAATATTTAGCATCTCGTTAATTTTGTCTGTAGGAATATACGTTATTATGTCGTCTACACATCTACAGTAAAAAATAGGTTTAAAACTTAATTTATTCAAACAATCAGTCTCAAGATCTTCCATTACTATGACTGCGAATATGTCAGTTCAATTTTCATTACCACCGTATTAACCCATATACTTTGTATAGCTTTAGTACCCTTTATCCCTGATGAAACAATATTTACCATTACTTTAACTTAATAAAATTCTCATAATAGTAACCTTTCTGAATTGTAAAGTTTTCTATGTCTTCTAATATCAATAAATTAAGTATTTCTAAACAATCTCCATAATTTTATCAACAAATTGGTTCATTTAAATGAATGCTTTAACCACTGTTAAATTAGGCAATGAGTAAAACAATTATTGGTAAGCAACAAGTAAACCTATAACTTCTATGGAGGCCGTTGATGGAAGGAGACTTGAGATTTTATCTTTATACAATTTTGATTGGTTCATTAAGTTTATTTATACTAACTTTTATACTTTATAATTAATACATTTGCAAATATGTTTAATTCATACTAAATATATATGTAGATTACAAAACTGATATTTACTATGGTACAGTTGAATAGCTGGTAATATATAATACATGGTAATAACAACCTAATATAATAGCAACTTGAAATCGTATTTCGTTTGCCGAGTGTAGGAGGTGCATGTGCTCGTCGAGTCGAACTGTGCACAGACCTTCTAGAGGAAACCGTCGTCTACAGTTGTACAGGTGTTTACAGAGAGCTCGAAGCAAGCTTAGTACCAAGAACTAAGGAAAGGCGGAAAGAGCTGAAGGCTGCCATTAAAGCGGCTAAACGCAAATGCTGGTGCGAGTTTTGTGAGGAACTGGACCGCGATTCTTGGGGTAAGCCATACTAAATGGTCATGATTAAGGGGATGCATACCTGAATTAAATCCTACTATGCCGACACCTGAATATTACACACACTATTTCCCTTATTACTATTATTTAATACAATGACAACCTATAAACGCAGTGGAGGCATATTTGTAATACATATATTAAATAAATTATAAGTACAAAAGTTTGAATTATGTTAAAATGTGCTTAGAATTTGAAAATACGATCTTAAACATAACCTCTCTTAGTTAACAGGCAACAATTTAATTGAATTTTGTAAAAACTGGATAGATTTAAGGCATTACTTCGAGAGAGGCAGTCATGCCACGTTAGGCCCTTCATGATAGGCAATCATTTTACTGTCTCGTGCATGTGAAGCGGCTATTAATGTCGCCCTTACCACGCTCTTCTTCTTTTCTGGTTTGGTTCAGCCACCTCACAATGGATGCTACGAAGGTCATTACGGCATCCCATCCTTCTTGCGAACCAAGAAGGCACATCCCGATGCCCTCTGATGTTAAACTTCCAAAAGGTTTGAAAATCGACCCTTTCTTCCGCGAATCGAGGACACCAGGACACGGCGTGCACTACGTCTTCGTCGACACCGGGGCAGGTCGGGCACTCCGCACCTCCGTATATACGGATGCGGTGCAGGTAACTGCAAAAACACCCATGCCCGGTAAGCACCTGGGTCAGGTGGAAGGTGACGAATCCGTGTTTTCTACTCGTCCACTTGGCGACATCTGGGATGACGCGGTGGGTCCAGCAACCTTCGCTTGCCGAATCCCATCACTGATGCCACAGTTCGATGATCACAGTACGCCGACCTTTTCTGTACGTATCAGCCCTCTTTATCGCCAAGAGATCGATGGGAGGAATTCCCGATCACCGAGAGGGCTATATCTGACACGGTTCTATGAGCATGAGCCACCCTTAGTGCGACTATTCTGCAGGCTCGCCGACAATCAAAGAAAAAATCAATCAAATCAAAGCTCCATATAAAATTACGGTGCTTACCACTGTCGCTAAGAGGGCCCGTCGTAGCTGCCTTGGCCCTCCGATATTGGGCATTATGTTCGACAAAGCTCTAGCCACTTCTGATGCTTTCGTCCCTACACTCAGTAGATGTTCCTTGAATGTTAGCCGCGCATCCAAGATTACTCCTAGGCATTTCACCGTGTCCGCCTGGCGTACCTCCTTTGCTTCGTTCAGGAGATAAGTACCGCCACGGTCTTTTCTGTCGTCAGACACAGCCCATGGGTGCTCAACCATACAACCACTACCGCGATAGAGACATCTCCAAGATATTCTACCTCATCGATGCTCCTTGCGACGACGACCTTGTGCGACGATTGGCACATTCCACCCTTACGCGCATCTGCCATTATAATTTTCGCTTGGGGTAGTGTTGTTTTAACCTTACTATTCATAATTGGTTTAATTTCGGGGTGCCTTCCTCTGTCTGGTTTTAGTTCGCCCCGAATATTTGATTTTTTCGGTACCTTCCATATCTGGAAAGCATTCCCCTATTCACCACCTGGGGAGGCGCCACGATGCGGAACCAGCAAACTCGGCACGGGTGTGTGTGTGTGTGTGTGTGTGTCAGGAACGCAACATTTCAAGCGTCAACCCAGGATATGCTCCTCTATACCGCCAAGGTGGAAGCACGCCTTCGTAGCAGGTTCACTGAGAAAAGTAATTCTTTGGGAGAAAGAATCTTCCTTAACTGTTAAGAAATGTGGATTAAAATATGGCGAAAGGCACATGGCTTAATAATAAAGTTTTCTATGTCTTTATACTTTCTATGATTTGGCAAGGTGCAAATTTTCTTTAAATTCTTTAAACTCATAAGGTTAATTTCTTAATTGAAATTTTTCAATTTACAAATAATTGATGAATTGTGATTTACCAAATAATATAAATTATAAATTCTTACTGTACTATTTATTAATTTTTTTTAATTAAAAAAATAAAAAAGTTTTTATATAATATTAATATGTCGACTTAAAAATTGAAGGTAAAAAATAATCGAATAAAAATTTCAATTGCAAAACATTATTATTTATTTAAAATTATTTCATAACAAATATAAATAAAAACATATGTAAATATATTACTATTGGGTGTTGTCATGCGAACCTTAAAGATGTCATCATAAAATCTCTAACGTTGGTCAGGAACATTGACAGCATTAGTGCTTTAGTCTAGAAGATGATATTCGACGAATTTTTGAGTAAATAACGTAGTCGCCCGATACAAGGAAATAAATAAATTAATTATACTTAAAAATATAGTTATTTTAATAGAAGATTGTTGATTTCGATGTTAATGAATTAACACAATGTATTTAATATTTAGAGGACGAGAAAACCACTACAGTGGCTCAAAATAATTTCTCCAGTTGGTCTATAAAATAGGTTAATTCTGGGATTTTTGAGCATACTTATTACAAATTTGTTAGTCATAAGTCAAAAATTACGAAACAACCATAAACCAATCCTAAAATAAGAGTAAACTACCCTTTTGGTCGCGAAAATAAACTTTCTACAGTAAGGAAGTGTGATCATAGTTTTCTGAGGTATTTTTCTACTTATTCCCAGTGCCAAATAAAATAATTTCTCAAAGTGTCAAAATTAGCATTACTCCTGAGAACGAGAAAGCCACTAAAGTGGTTCCACCATCGATCGTCACTTCACATATAAATATTCTCCGATATTAGACACACATACTATGCGTTTTCTATAGAAAATACTGAGCAATTACAAATTCCAAATCACCGTCCTCTAAAGATTAATTGGCCACGTTTCAATAAAACTCTTCCATCGTCATCAGGCTATATCTTTTTATTTACAACAATTAATAAATTAACATTGTTTTTTATGTTCACTTGATTCTACTAATATTACTTCTAATTTTTGTCCAAAAATTGCTATTTTAATTTTGAATGAAGCACAGAAAACTGAATCTTAATTTATCATTTATATATGTTAATACTTAAGAAATTAGTGTCGCAAACACGTGTTAGTTGATGATTACAAAATCAATATTAATATATTATCATTTTCTATTCATTCTAATACAAAATGTATTTTCAATAATTTTAATAATACAAAAAATGAAACTGAGGTATCTTCAATTTTAGATGTTTCGACTTCTATATTGTTTTAAATATTCTGCATTTTATGGAAGCTGTCTAGATGGGCGGTGTGGAACACCCATATATTTACACTTGTAGATAAATTGTTTTATTTTATACTTTTTTATACTCTTATATATATGGGCTATTTCACGTCAAGTGGTACGATGAAAATTTTAAATCGCTCCAAAATTTGAAAACAGGCTGGAAATATCTTTCAGAAGATAGAAAAAAATTTTTAGGTGTTAAAAATAATTTGCCTAAGAGTTATTCCACCATGAAAAATGGAAATTTTTCAATTTTTTAGAAAAATTTCTATTTTCAAAGCCATTTATCTCAAAATCTATTGATTTTTTTGAAAAAACATTAAAAACAACTTTTGTTCAAAATAATCTTTAGAACTTATCTACCTGGGTTACAATTCTTAATTTTAAAATCTCGAAGAAATATAACGCCCGGAAATATTGAATATCAAAAAAAGGCGACCACGCCACAATCGATTTTGATCTAACACCGCTCAAAAGATCACATTTTTTGCGAGCTTTCGAATGGCGGTGGTTAGATTATTGGCCAAGACCGTTGGTGTAAGTTATACCCCATAAACCTCATAAAATCACTAATTTTCATGTATTTTAGGGCATAACTTACACCAGCGGTCTTGGCCAATAATCTAACCACCGCCATTCGAAAGCTCTCAAAAAATGTGATCTTTTGAGCGGTGTTAGATCAAAATCGATTGTGGCGTGGTCGCCTTTTTTTGATATTCAATATTTCCAAGTGCCCTATCTCTTCGAGATTTTAAAATTAAGAATTGTAACCCAGATAGTTAAGTTCTAAAGATTATTTTGAACAAAAGTTGTATTTAATGTTTTTTCAAAAAAATCAATAGATTTTGAGATAAATGCCTTAAAATACATGAAAATGAGTAATTTTATGAGGTTTATGGGGTATAACTTACACCAACGGTCTTGGCCAATAATTTAACCACCGCCATTCGAAAGCTCGCAAAAAATGTGATCTTTTGAGCGGTGTTAGATCAAAATCGATTGTGGCGTGGTCGCCTTTTTTTGATATTCAATATTTCCGGGCGTTATATTTCTTCAAGATTTTAAAATTAAGAATTGTAACCCAGGTAGATAAGTTCTAAAGATTATTTTGAACAAAAGTTGTTTTTAATGTTTTTTCAAAAAAATCAATAGATTTTGAGATAAATGGCTTTGAAAATAGAAATTTTTCTAAAAAATTGAAAAATTTCCATTTTTCATGGTGGAATAACTCTTAGGCAAATTATTTTTAACACCTAAAAATTTTTTTCTATCTTCTGAAAGATATTTTCATCCTGAATTCAAATTTTGGAGCGATTTAAAATTTTCATCGTACCACTTGACGTGAAATAGCACATATATATATATAAAAGTCTACACGGCGTACCGCGTACCGTGCGTCGAGTACCACGTACCGCTGGTTCATGCGATCCAGTGCGTTCCATTTTTCTTACGCTAGACTAAAATTGAGGATCTGGCAATCACGCAATTTTTTTTTTTTTAACCTCTAGTGTGTTAACGGACTCTAGATTCATCTTTATATTCTTAAACTATTTTTATTTTTCTACGTTATAAAGGGACAAAAATCTCAGCATTTAGTAAAATTGTTATTAAGTACTGTAAACAATTTTTTTTTTAATTTTTAATTTAATATTTTAACAATCTAGTTAGAGTAGTGTTTCCAATTTATTTAATTAATTTTTATTATGGTAGTGTGTAGTTGAACAGCGAAAAATGAAGTCCAAAAGTTATCGATGCCACAAATATAAAGTTCTATTATTTTTTAATCATTTAATACATATGATTCTTTTTTTAAGACTGCTACGATTAAAAAAAAGAAATTTGAGAAGATGGTGGGTGAAGCCTCATATCAGTTCTGCTATGAGAAGTCATTTTGGATTTCACTCAATGCTGTTTGAATACTTCAAAATTAATGATGAAGAGGAGTTCCATAGACTCACAAGAATGAATATTCAGCAGTTTACCAATTTAATCGATTTAGTACATAATGATTTGAAGAAACAAACAGTAATACGTAAACCCATCTGCCCTGAACTGCGTTTGGCTGTTACTTTACAATATGTATTGTAACGGTAAACGGTTCACGCGAGACGAAAATCGTATCGATCGCGTGAGTCTACCGTTGAAGACGCGTAAGGCGTATGCGCGAGCGCGTCGGAGAGCCGGTGTGCACGATACACCGGCAGTATCGTCTCGCCTAGGAGAGAGACCAGAGGAATCGCGCGCGGAAACGAGCGAAAGTGAGGCTTTCCCCGCGAGTGAGGCGCGCAGCAGAACGTGAGCACTAGAGAGAGATTGATTGAAAAGTATTTATTAATGCCTAAGTTGAGTTCAACCTTAAGGCAAGTGAAAAATTATACATAATTGTTTAACAGTGCAAATTAGGTACAAATTATAAAATATGCAATATTAATTAGTCGCAGACTAGCAATTTATGCGCAATAGAATTAACAATATAAAAAACAAAATAATATAGAAAACAAAGGTTAAAAAGAATCAAAATTTAACAAATGAGTATATAATCGGTTTTTAAAAATAACTAAACTAGAGCTTAAACGTAACTCCGCTGGTAACGAATCCCATAAATCCATCGCCTTAACAGTGAAAGAATTTTTGTAGGTACACGTATTGGTTAAGGGACGCTCAAAGCATGTATTTTTAGTACGCTCAGAGCGACGAAGTTCACTGTTAGGCGGGGGTAAAAAGGCGAATAGATAGTCGGGTTTCTTGGTAGTGAGAACCTGGTATACTAAAGTACCTAAAAAATACTGGCGTCTAGAATGTACAGATAACCAATTAAGTTTAGCATAAAACGGCATTAACCTAGCATCTTTTCTCAGACGAAAGATGTATCTTACACACGTATTTAGTAATCGTTGAAGCTTAACATTTAAGTAATCAGGCAAGTCAATATAGACGATAGAAGCGTAATCGAAATGGGGCAATACTAGTGCCGTGACTAGCATCTTTCTGAAGGTGTACGAAAGAAAGTTTCCCTTATTTCGTAACTTATGGAGTACACCATGCACACGGGTAATAATATTCGAAACTTGGGAATTCCATTGAAGGTTTTCGTTCATTATGATGCCTAGATTACGTGTAGAAGTGACTAGATCAAGCTTATGGCCACCAATAATAATGGGCGGTAACTGATCGCAGTTTATAAACCTAAGCTGTTGGGGTGAACCAATAAACATAGCTTTAGTTTTGCTGTAATTCAGGTCTAAACCATACATCAGAGCCCAATTTACTATCCTAGATCCATCTTGCATAAGCCTATTAATAGCCGTGGTACACTCACTGGGCTTTACATGAAGGTACAATTGCAAATCGTCAGCAAACAGAAGACCCTTAGTAAATTTAAGCTCATTCAAAATCGAATTAATAAAAATAAGGAAAATAATAGGTCCAGGTGTTGATCCCTGAGGTACTCCAGAAGTAGTATTAATATATTGCGAAGAAACACCATTAAGATCAATGACAGCCTGGGTACGCCCGGTAAGATAAGAGTGAAGCCACTCGATAACATCATTAGCGAAATTAAGATTCTTGAGCATACGGAGAAGTTCAAAATGATTTAACGTATCGAAGGCTTTCCTAAAATCAAAAAGAATGAGAAGAGTAATCAGCCCTTGATCGATACCCAACCGTATATCTTCAGTAAGCTTCAACAAGGTAGTTTGAGTACTGAACGCACTACGAAACCCAGATTGATACGGAGATAAAATATTGTTTGACTCAAGATGAAAGGTGATTTGTTGGGTTACCAACTTATCAAAGACCTTAGCAAAGTGCGGTAAATTTGCAATTGGCCTAGTGTCTGAAGGTGACAGTGGCTTAGGAATTTTATTAAGGGGAATAATCGAAGCTGCTTTCCAAATATGAGGGTATCTACCTGTCGACAAAGAAAGATTAAATAAAGCAGTTAGTGATGGGGTGATAACATCAAAAACATCCTTAAAATAAGATAAAGAGAGACCGTCTGAACTACGACTTCTAGCCTTAGGAAGACAAGAAATAAGTGCATTTTTTACTTGATCAGAAGATATGGGATCAAATGTGAAGAGTGGGTAAGAATGTGTAGGAAGCAGTCTCAAAATATCTTGTAATTGATCAGAGGTACAGCTCGGGTGACGACTGTTAACTACTGAATAATGTTGAATTAATTCATCAGCTGTAAAGAACTTCAATGGAGAATTCGATGTGTCTCTGGTGATCCCTATTTTACTTAGTAACCGCCAATATTGTGACTGATCAGAGAGACCAGAAAGTGACTGTTCGTTAAATGAATCACGTGCTGACTTAAGCTCATGTTTAAGCAGTCTTCGAATATTTTTATATTTATTTAGTAACACTGGATCACAGCGCCTTTTAGCTCTTTTATATAAACGATCACGTGATTTTAATTTAAGCCTAAGTTCAGGGGTAAGCCAAGGAGCAGAACGTTGTCGAACCTGTTTGGTTGTGAAAGGTGCATACTTATCAAGATTAGCAATAAATATACTACGGAGAAGAGCAAGATAAGAGTCGACATTATGTGATTCAAAAGATGTAGCACACGCTACATTTAGATCAGAAGTAATAGAATTAGCAAATAATGAAGACGAAAAATTTGAGAAGTCACGAAATGTATAGATCTTCTGTTCAGAAATCTGAGATAATATCTTAAAATCAATAATAATATAGTCATGTCCATTTATGAAAGGACTATGAGACTGTTTTGATGAACTAATTTTATTCTCTGAATCGACAAGAATGACATCAAGCCATGTGTCAGTCTCATCCCTGTGATGCGTAGCTTTAAAGTGCACTATATAATACAAATTTTCAGAAATTAATTCCTTAAAGTGGGTACTGTAGTAATCATCAACAAGTAAATTTGAATTAAAATCGCCAGCAATAATTACATTTTTATATAGATGTGAGCGATCCTGCAGAGCATTAAAGAATTTACTAAGGACATTACCCTTTGGTCTTCTATATACAGAGGCAAAAAGAATTTTAGAATTATGTAAAGACAACTCTAGAATCAAATACTCTGTTTCATTAATAGAGTTAATTTGAGGAGCTTCTAGTATTTTAATACCAATGCCATCACGCAGGTAGCATGCCACACCGCCTCCTTGGATATATTCCCTTTTACCAGTAATTGAGGTTAAACCACGATCATTGCGAACTAGCGTATAATTTGGTATGTTGTAGGTTGAATTTGGACGGTTGGGAGTTAACCAAGATTCAGAAATGGACAAGACATCGACATTTTCAGTGTTGAGAAAAAATTCAATTTCAGCTAGATGATTCATGATAGAATTTGCATTTATTTGAGCGACGCGTAGAACAGAATTACAACTAGATTTTAAATTATTACAATAAGGTTGGGCGGGCAGTCATGATAACTTATCGAGATCAGCCGAAGTGATGATTTGGGTACGTTCAGATTTATCATCCTTGCGAACATAAAGTTTACCTTCACGAGTCCAAATGTACTTATAATTTAACGGCTCGAGTTTGCTTTTGGCGAGTAGACGCAAATCATGAATAGTGGGGGGTAACATTTCATATAGACTAATATGTTTGCTAGCGAGATTACCTGAGTTATTAACAATTTTACCAAACGTGATAACACCGAATTTGCGCTTGGTCTCCAGAACAAAGTTACGAGTCTCTGCAGATTTAAATCTAATTATAAAAGACTTCGTCGAATTATCAGCATTCTGAGTCGAGAAACTTGAGGTTGTAGCAGCACGATTGGATGAAAAATTAAAAGAACGAATCTCAAGAATGTCATTGAGCAACCGATCAAGTTTCAAAAGCTGTAGTATGCTTTTAGCCAATTCATCAAGAGGTACCTGGCATGATAACGGTATGCCTGTAACCTTAATTTGCGTACTAGGAGTAACACTAACATACATTTCCTTGAGTTGTTGAATCTCAGCACGCAAAGCAGCATTTTCAGTTTCTAAGGCAGTAACACGAGCATTATTTAATTCAAAATTTCTATCGATCTTTTCCAATTTGTCTTTGATAAAATCATTATCAGCCTTAGAGCTTTTAAAAAGAAAAGCAGTTTGCTGCGACTGAGACATAGATTCCCAATCGTCGGGCAAGTCCATCGCAACAGATTGATTCAAAACCGACGAGTTACCTAACGACGAATTTAAAGAAACATCTAGATCGCGCGCAGCATCAAAGGCAGTATGGCGAGCTGCAGACGAAGTATCTAGTATAATTTTACTATTTGAGTTAGATATTAGCTGAGATTTTAAAGTAGGGTTACTCAAATTTGTACGGCAACAAATATCGCTCGGCCTGCTTTTCAAGAATATATTTACGCAACCCGGATGAAATAACTTACCACACACATTACAAATTCTAATAAAAGTTGATATACTCCTGGCACACCTACAACAATTTGACAAACCAGATTTTGTACTGGTATTCATTAGAGGTCATAGAATACTGACAAAATTTAACAGATACGAGATAAGAATGTGTCAAGAATAATATATAAAAAATATTAAATAAATAATTGACTGCAAAATTACCATAACAATGATAAACAGTTAATCATAATACTAATTATAATAATTATAAACAGTAAATTATCAATAATCATTGTAACAACTGTAAAACATTAAACGAATAGTAGTAAATCACAAATTATTACAACAAACTAGTAACCATTGATAAGATAATTAAACAGCATCTAATTATGCTTAAAATCGCAAATAAAATGAATAAATTAAATATAGCATGAAAATAGTGTGTGTGTGGCGTCATCTAGCGGTAAAATTAAAAACTACGTAGTCAGAGTACTCAAAGAAAAAAGCACGTGTTTGCCTAACCTAAACTAAATATAAATAAAAATGTAACTTAATTATGTAAGAACACATAAGTGTAGAAAAACGCAAATAAAATAGTTCGCAGTTCTTAAATTAATCAAAATCACAATCGAAGCAAGTAAATACGCACTAAACACATTGCTCACTAACACTAGTAAGACTCCGCATGTGTATGTAAAAACAGAAAATACACGCAGCGTACGACAGCAATGCTGGTCACCACACCGTCAGGATCAGTTGACAGGAATAAACCAGCAAGCAGTAGCAGAGTCACAGGCAGGGAACAGGTTGTCGTCACGCAGCAGTCACTGACTGGTTACTGACCAATCGAGATGGAGGACAGCCCGCCATAAAGCGTAAAAGAACAATGTGAAATTGTAAACTTTGATCCCAGTTTGCTCACGGCTCAAAAACACATAAGTATTACGCCAAAAAGAGCCTCCGGGATTTAAGCAGCCTGCAATACAAAATCTCTCCCGAAATGCGTTGAAATATTTGTAAACAGATGTATAATAATAGGAGCGGTCGAAGGCTCGTCCGTTTACCTACCTAGAGAGAGAGAGAGAGAGAGAGAGAGAGTACGAGACCGAAGGGAGCGAGGAACGCGCCGTCCCCCAGGATCATCCCCAGAGAAACGTAAGTCCTGGCCAGGCAATAGCGCATTTATTACCGCCGTGCCGCGAGCGAAACCGGCGACGGGATACGCGCGGTATCCCGACGCATAAGCATACGAGAGGTTAGCCGCTCTCGTCACGACACTCTCTCTCGCCCGATAAATTACGATTACGGCAAACCGGAGTACCACACGCTCCGGCGCGATCGCAACTCGGCGACAACTACTGTGAAGCCAGGTAACCGATACCTGGCGAACTTAATCTCTTCCCCGAGTAGATCGAGACCGCGAGTCTCGACGCGTACATTGCGGCGGGCGCACACACACACGTTACCGTGTATTATATATTTTTTAGAGGTTACGCGAATAACCTTGTTTGCTTTGAGCCAAGGCCCGTCCTTGCCTTGGCTCACCATATTGTAATATTTCCTTCATTTTATTTTCTCTTAATAAATTAATTGATTATCGTTAATTCCGAGTAATTATTAATTAACCGGCGATCACTCCCTGTCCCCGAAGGCGAATACCGCCATGCCCCGCGGGTGTCGTGCATTGCTTCGCACGACACACATCTGAGGAGCCGAGCACGAGTATTGACTGAGGATAAGTGTGTACCAGGTAGGTACATACATTGTACACAGGGAAGACGTCGTCGTGCGGAGCTTGAGGCTAGCTCGCACCACTTCAAGGACGGTTCTGCCGATCGGTTAGCTGTCTGGTAAAACAGCTGATCGTTACACGGAGAATAATTCCTGTGCATTGAGGATATGCACAGGACAATTAAAACCCTCCCGACGAGTAAAACCAACCCTGTTACAACTGGCGCCCAACACGTGAGTTTCCTTGGGATAGGGAAAATTATTGCGAATAAAACGTGAGTTTTCCTCGGGATAGGAAAAACCTTTTCAAATAATTTTGTGTTTCGGGTGTTGTTATACTTATAAACCGCAACGAGTGGTTGCGAGTACGTTGCGAGTTCGTCGCGACGAACATATGTAAACAACAACACGAGCCGAGTACAAACGATCATAATTCTTGGAATTAACTCGAAATAATACTTATTATTTTCGAAATAAGACTTATTATTTTCGATTTATATTAAATTTAAAATATGAATTAGATAAATTTGCCAAAGTAATAATTTATAACATATATAAATTTTATAAACAAATTAAAGTTTTCCCAAATTGAAAATCTTTGTTCAAGTTTTCCAAATTTTCCCAAAATTTAAAAATTTTCCAAATTTTCCGAAATTTTCAATTTTTTCAAATTTTACAAAATTTTCAAATTTTTCGAATTTTTTCAAAATTTTCGAATTTGCTCAAATTTTTTGGAAGTTTTCAAATTTTTCCGATTTTTCAAAACTTTCAATTTTTTTTTTTCACATTTGTAAATTTTTTTGTAGATTTCAGAATTTTTCGAATTATTTCGGAACTTTCGAAATTTCCTTCGTATATTTTATTTTTTTGCGGTAATCCGGAAAACTTTTAAATTGAATAGTACTATTTTACAAAGCGAAAAGTAAAGTGTGTGCGTCATAAAATCTTAGACATCGCGAGCGATACCATATAGAAATTGTAATTTCTCTTCGTATATTTCTGCGTAGCACAATAGGCGAGAGAGAGACAATAGATTTGGTGTAAAGCGTACGCTAAGCTTTAACCAATTAATTAATTAGATAATTAATTGGCATTAATTTAGTATTATAAAAATAAAAAGACGTATAATTGAAGTCTTCATTTTATTTATAATTCGTCTTTAGTTTCATTTATCAATTAGAATTATCTTGATACACGTCTCAATAAATTTTAATTGACGTGCTGAAATATTGTGTAGGCAAAAATAAAACACTTATTGTTTTATTCGGGTTGTTTTAATTTTGCTAATTAAAGAGGTGATTGTAATACCCACATTTAATATTTATTATTTAATTATTAAATTCCTACTCTGGTTTTATCAAACCAGATTTGCAATAACCCACACAATCTTACCTTAGCGTACACGGTAGGACGAAGCCAGAGCAATCCAATAATTAGGCCGTATAGTCCGTATATATATATATTTTTGTATTTTGCGATTATAATTGTGTGCCTTAGGGAAAACCCGAGCGAACGACCCCACGATAGCCGCGCAATTGAACTGCTCTGGTAAAGCGAATTAAATTATTTTTTATATTTATTGTAAATTATTTATTTAAATCGTTATTATAAATATGGCGTGTTCGACACAACAGAAGATCGAAGACTGGTGTTTGTTTTATAGAGACAAAGATATATGTCAATATCTTAACGACCTGTCACTTAAAGATACAGGCAATAAATTTGACAAGTTAAGTCGCCTGACAAAATGGCTCCTTGAAGATTACGAGCCAAGGGATTTCGTTGAAGAACCTGAGCAGGATGAAATCACCGTCTGGTACCATCGGGAGGAACTCAGGCAAAATTTCATCAATAAATATAGTTCGGCAGAACACTCGTGGGAGAATTCGACAATGGACGACAACACAAGTCATCCATTATTAACTCTTAACAACGATGAAGGAGTTAAAGAAAATATGGAAACGAGTCGTAGAAAAGTCCATCAATATCAACATAACGAAACCACGGCAAGATTGCAAGAAACCACGGAATCAACATCAACGAATGATAAAGCTGCCGACAGTATTACAAACGATGATCAACATCCAAGCAGAATAAGACTCACTGCAACAGACGGAGGATCATTCGAAATCCCACTAGAATTCGCAAATTTTATGCAAGGAATGTCAGACACAGTTAAGCAATTAACTGAAAAAGTAAACGCGCTGACAGCAGCGCAAGTACAGCCTATTTTAACAAGCACTAGACTGGACCAGCCACAACACGAAGTCCGTAGCTAACGACAGCAAGTAGGATTCCAGGACACAATGACGTACCATTACCTTGGACAATACAACTGAATTACCACAACCTGACCCCCCAACACCACTCGCAAGGAGAGTCGGCCAAGCCTGGGAGGGGGGGGAACTTCCAAGGTCAGGAAAGACTTGGAAATACGAGTGGTACCAGGACCGAGAACAGCACCTGGCAGAGAAGTGCAGGACAGTCGCTGAGAGACGTCGGTTAAATTGTCCGGAAATGGGGACTACAGTTCTCAGCAGATGGCGACCAGAGCATTGACTCATTTCTCGAACGAGTCGAGGAATGTCGGATTCTGGCCAATCTTTCAGAATCCGAATTGCTAAGCTCACTGCCAGAGTTATTCAAAGGCGTTGCAGCACTCTGGTTCAAAAACGAAAGAGATACGTGGTCGACGTGGTCCGAATTCCAAAAAGAAGCTCGTCACTGGTTCGGAACAAATAGGCGGTTTTCAGAAGAGGTTGATTGCCGAAATAAACTCTCGCTATCAAGGACCTGGCGAGAAAACGCGAGATTACATCACATGTCTAGTCCACATGATCAGAAGACTCGATCCAATCCCAAGGATCGAGCAACAGCTAGACACGCTGCACGGCAACCTGCGCCCCGAAATACAAAATTTGGTGCGCAGGACGGATTGCGATTCAATCCATACTCTTCTCGATCTTGCTGTCGAAGCCGAGCTTACGCTGGAGGGACAGAAAGCGTATAGACACCCTCCGCCACCCGAGACTGCCCTAATCCCCGAGTCGGCTTATAAACCGAAGGAGGAAAAGAGGGCCAAGACGAAGATTGCAGCGGTGCAGCCGACAGCACCAAATCTGCAGACTAAGAAGAATCCGCCAGAGGACTTGGCGAAAACCCTGGCCAAAGTTCTCGAAGAGAAAATGAGAGAATTCGTCCTTTCGATGACCACATCCCGAAGCGGAATCTGTAAACCGAGGGAACCAAATCGAACCAAGAATACGAAGGGTTCCGCCGAAAGGACGTACGGCGGATCGAAAGAGGGAAAAAGGCAATCAGAACGAGAACGCGAGACCACAAGCCACACAACGGTTGAAATGCTTTAGTTGCGGACGGCTAGGGTATAAGCGCGCAGATTGCCCGGACTGTTCGGGAAACGCAAACAGGAGCGGTTGAACAGGGTCGTTCCCGTTCCTACCCCGCGTAAGACCCGAACAGATATCCCGATCACAACGGAGCAGTTGTGAGGAGAGCTCGGCAACAAAAGAGTCGTCGGAAGTGCCGACGACATCAGCTGAGTCCGAGGGATCTAGCGGCTGTCTCAGCCCGAATTCTGTGGGATCGACGGAAAAGTCAGATCAACACCAGATAGCGGCCGCTACTAGAGATCTGGATGATAGGGCTGGAGGAGAAGACCCTCCGAGTGAAAAAGAAACTCGTTGGTGGGTCCAAGTGGGCATTGCCGGCTACCGCGTACGCGCCTTGTTCGATACGGGAAGCATCGCGCACGGTAATGGGTTCGATTGGTCTACAATTGGCCAAGCCTGCGGCTGTCCACTCATCCCGAGCAACGGAAGAAAAGCGAAAGTGCCAGGAAACCAGACGGTGGCGATCGCTGGTTACGTAGACCTGCCTTTCGAGGTTGCCGGGATAAAGCGACATATTCGCGTAGCCGTACTTCCGGACGATCAAATCGACTGTTACGTCGGAGCGGACTTCATCCGTAGTTTTGGCGCAGTTTTGGATCCGAACGACAATAAACTTTGGATCAAAGCGGCCAACAAGTCCGTAGATCTGACAAGTAGCGAGCGTATCGCGAATCGATGCGTTCGAGATAGCATCGATCGGACTAGCAGACTTATTGCCATAGGAGCAAGAAAGACTGCATACACTGGCTGACCGATACCTGGGTACAACGGGGAGGCCGTTGGGATGTACATCTCTAATTGAGCACGCGATCGACGTGGGTGCGACGCGGCCAATCAAACAGAAATATTATCCCGTCTCTAAGCGAATAGAGGAAGAGATGCACGCCCAGGTCAAGGAGATGCTCGACGCGGGGGTGATCGAGCCATCAACCAGTGGATGGTCGAGCCCCGTAGTAATGGTCCGTAAACCTAACGGGAAGTATCGGTTCTGTATTGACTATCGGAAGGTCAACGCAGTGTCTAAAACCGATGCTTACCCGCTGCCTAACATGGACGGCATACTACGGAAGCTCAAGAACGCGAGGTACATCAGCACGCTAGACTTGGGAGGTACACCAGATACCGCTAAGACCGGAGTCAGCGGCTATAACCGCGTTCACAGTACCTGGGCTAGGCTTATTCCAATTTAAAAGGATGCCTTAAGGCCTATCCCAAGCAGGAGCCACGTTCCAAAGGTTAGTGGACAAAATCATAGGGCCTGAGCTCGAGCCCTATGCATTTTCGTACCTCGATGATATAATCATCGCCACAGAGACCTTTGAGGAACACGAAAAGTGGCTAAAGTATGTCCTGAAGAGAATTAACGAGGCTAGTCTCACAGTGAATCGGGATAAAAGTGTATTTGGACGTACTGAGATAAAATATCTCGGAGTATTGGTTAATCGCGATGGAATCAGGCCAGACCCCGAGAAAATCGAGCCGATCATCAATTATCCGGCGCCCAAGAATCTAAAACAACTTAGAAGATTCCTTGGTATGAGTTCGTGGTACCAGGAAATTCTTACGAGACTTTGCTACCTTGGCCGAGCCGCTGACAAGGCTTACCAAGAAGGACCGTAAGTTTGAGTGGCTCGAGGAGCAGCAACAGGCATTCGATCAGATTAAGGCGCTGATCGCAACTGCTCCCGTCCTAGCGAGGCCAGAGTTCGATGTGCAGTTTGTCATCAGAAATATTATCCCGTCTCTAAGCGAATAGAGGAAGAGATGCACGCCCAGGTCAAGGAGATGCTCGACGCGGGGGTGATCGAGCCATCAACCAGTGGATGGTCGAGCCCCGTAGTAATGGTCCGTAAACCTAACGGGAAGTATCGGTTCTGTATCGACTATCGGAAGGTCAACGCAGTGTCTAAAACCGATGCTTACCCGCTGCCTAACATGGACGGCATACTACGGAAGCTCAAGAACGCGAGGTACATCAGCACGCTAGACTTGAGTAGCGGTACCACCAGATACCGCTAAGACCGGAGTCAGCGGCTATAACCGCGTTCACAGTACCTGGGCTAGGCTTATTCCAATTTAAAAGGATGCCTTATGGCCTATCCCAGGCAGGAGCCACGTTCCAAAGGTTAGTGGACAAAATCATAGGGCCTGAGCTCGAGCCCTATGCATTTTCGTACCTCGATGATATAATCATCGCCACAGAGACCTTTGAGGAACACGAAAAGTGGCTAAAGTATGTCCTGAAGAGAATTAACGAGGCTAGTCTCACAGTGAATCGGGATAAAAGTGTATTTGGACGTACTGAGATAAAATATCTCGGAGTATTGGTTAATCGCGATGGAATCAGGCCAGACCCCGAGAAAATCGAGCCGATCATCAATTATCCGGCGCCCAAGAATCTAAAACAACTTAGAAGATTCCTTGGTATGGGTTCGTGGTACCAGAAATTCTTACGAGACTTTGCTACCTTGGCCGAGCCGCTGACAAGGCTTACCAAGAAGGACCGTAAGTTTGAGTGGCTCGAGGAGCAGCAACAGGCATTCGATCAGATTAAGGCGCTGATCGCAACTGCTCCCGTCCTAGCGAGGCCAGAGTTCGATGTGCAGTTTGTCATACAAACGGACGCGAGCGACACTGGCATTGGCGCAGTACTTCTCCAGGTTATTAATGGAGAAGAGAGAGTACTGGAATTCGCCAGTAGGACGTTAAACCAGGCCGAACGCAATTATAGCGTTACGGAACGAGAGTGCCTGGCGGTTATATGGGCGATTGGTAAATATAGACCTTATATAGAAGGCTATCATTTTCGCGTTATAACCGACCATAGTAGCTTACGTTGGCTGCGTAGCTTACACAGCCCAACAGGTAGATTAGCGCGATGGGCACTAGAGTTGCAGGGACACAGCTTTGATGTGGAGCATCGGAAAGGCGCCCTGAACTACGTACCCGACGCGCTATCGCGGATGAGCGAGGAGGAGGCCCTCGCCATCGACGCAATATCTTGGGTAGAGGAGTCCCAAGACGAGTGGTTTCAGAATTGGCTGAAACGAGTAAAATCTAGTCCAAGAGATTTCCCTCGTTGGAAGTGTGTCGGAGGACGACTATACTTCCACAAGCCAAACGAGTTGATCGATGAAACACTCGGAGACGAGGACGCGTGGAAGCTAGTGATTCCAAAGGAACACCGAAAAGCGGTCCTCGAAGAAAGCCACGAGTCTCCTACGTCTGGCCATGCTGGACGTAAGAAGACGTTTGCCAGTCTGGCTAAGTATTACTACTGGCCAGGTTACTACGCCGACGTGAAGGACTACGTGCGCCGCTGTCTCGTCTGTCAACAATGCAAGGTGGATCAGCGACCACCTGCAGGACTGATGGGAAAACGCACGGTCGAGCGTCCCTGGCAAGTCGTGGCAGGGGATATCACCGGACCCTTTGTAAGGAGCAAGGGCGGATACGAATACATCCTCGTATTCTTGGATCTATTCACCCGGTGGGCGGAGTGTGTACCAATTCGCAAAGCCAACGCAAAAACCATTCTCAAGGAGTTCAAAGAGAGAATAGTTTTAAAATTTGGTACTCCTGAGGTATTTCTATCGGATAACGGTACCGAATTCAAGAATAAGGCCGTCGACGAATACCTACAGGAGGTGGGGATACATCATACCACCACCCCGCCATATTTTCCCCAGGCGAACCCGGTTGAGCGTGTTAACCGAACATTGAAAACCAGGATTGTGGCTTTCATCGAGAAAACCACAATACCTGGGACGAGTAGTTGCCGGAGCTTGTATTCTCGCTGAACAACACCGTCCACGAGTCGACGGGTACGACTCCGGCAATGCTGAATTACGGACGAGAGCCTATGCCTCCCGGCACCATCAAGAGGAATCAAGACCAGTCTGGCATAGAAGAGGAGCAGCACCATAAGATAAAATTGTGGCAAGAGCGACTTCGAAAGCTCAGGGAAGTACATGAGTCTGCAGCTGGACGCTCAGATCAACAGCATGAGCGACAAGCGAGCTATTACAATGCTAAAAGGAGGGACACACCTTTCGCCGTAGGAGATCTGGTGTGGAAAAAGAACAGAGTCCTGTCCTCAACAGCTCAGGGTATTTCGGCTAAGCTGGCTCCGAAGGCGACAGGTCCGTATATCATAATAGGCCAACCAGGATCCAATACTTACACGTTGTTGGATAAAGAAGGTAAAGTGACCGACCTGGCACACGCCGAACACCTCAAACACTGCGTTTCACCGAACCTCAAGGTAGATGAAGGAGAACATCCGCCGAGGGACATCGTGGGAGAAAAGGCGACGCGCGACCCTGCCCCATGCGAGCGTACAGTCACCAAATTGCGTGCGGACTCCTGCGCGAGTCATAGCGGGTGACACCAGCGTGCGAGAACAGGCTCCTGCGAGAGTCAAAACGCCGGATGTACGAAAACGCGGCCGTCCGCGAAAATCCGCGAAAGCCGTCACGAGACCCCACGGTAAAAAGATAGTGTATCGCAGTGCAGTAACGAACGACGCAGAACACGTAGTCGGGGGAACCGGACCATCGGTAAATGTTAGGAAAACGCGCGCAATCGAAGCGAGAAAAGGATAGCGATAATTAAACTGCTTATCCTCTGATTAATAGATGGAAACCAAACCTGAGCCCGACTCGACGAACTCTCCGCCGACGTCCGTAAGACCCCCCCGTGCCATCAGCGGCACGACGGTGGGGATGAAGGAGTATTTCGCCGCGAGGTCCTCACCTCCAATACCCCCACCAGGACCACCGTCGGAGGACGCCTCCACCGACTCCGGAGAAGGGGAGGAGGGTGACGAACCCCCGATGCCCACCAGGGAGCTGACCGTCGCCGACTCCCTGGCAACACGCCAAGATAGAGGGGGAATTAGGGCCATCTTGGGGAGAGACCCCCGGGAGGTGTGGAAATTTTTGGAGGCCCAACTCGACTACGCGTCCCGCATTTCCAACGGGTCGGACGCAGTAGAGAGAAAGGTCTTCCAAAATTGGAAGGAAGTCCACGACGCCCTCCCGGGATTCCACGCCTTATCTCAAAGATGGAACCAAGGAGTAGCCGACCGCCTGGAGGAGTTGGCGCTCCTCGACGACTTCCGCCGCAACCGCGCGGCAGCGCGACAGGCGGAAAAGAACGCCGAGGAAGCCCGCCTGGAACTACTCCGCCTCTCCAAGGCAGAGAAAGAGGCCCAGCGGAAACGAAACGAGGCCCAGGCAAGGGCGCACGAGGCCGCACGGCAAGCCGCGGAGGCGGCCCTAGCCACCAAGACGGGCCACAGGCAGCAGCCCGGAGAAGACCGCCAGGAGGAGAACTCCTGGCCACCCACATGTGCAGAAATGTAATATAAAATATACATATTTTCCTTAATTTTTTATTTTTTGTACATAAAAAGGTTAGAGAAAGATAATGTACGGTTTTAATTTCCTGACCTAAACCTGAAACATATCCCCACGCGTCTAAGTGTATTCAGAGCAGGGTACATAGGAATATACCTTGCGTCTGGAAGGTGGGTGTAACGGTAAAAGGTTCACGCGAGACGAAAATCGTACCGATCGCGTGAGTCTACCGTTGAAGACGCGTAAGGCGCATGCGCGAGTGTGTCGGAGAGCCGGTGTGCACGATACACCGGCAGTATCGTCTCGCCTAGGAGAGAGACCAGAGGAATCGCGCGCGGAAACGAACGAAAGTGAGGCTTCCCCCGCGAGTGAGGCGCGCAGCAAAACGTGAGCACTAGAGAGAGAGAGAGAGTACGAGACCGAAGGGAGCGAGGAACGCACATAGGTTTTGGGTTAAAAAAAAAAACCCCTCCCCTTCTCAATACCTAGAACCAGCATATACTTTTTTAGGTGAGCCAGAATGCACATAGGTTTTGGGTTAAAAAAAAACCCCCTCCCCTTCTCAATACCTAGAACCAGAATATACTTTTAGGTGAGCTAGAACGCATATATGTTTTGACTCGAGAAAACCTTTAAATGTATATTAACACGTAAATAAATATTCTAGATTGTTTCTCGACTTTTCTATTATACTCTTTTATATTTTTCTGTTAGATTATATTTTATTCTATTAGCTTCTATTGTAATATATTCTATTATTTTATCTTTTTTTATATTTTATTCTACTAGATTCTATTAGTTTCTATATTATTTTATATTTTATTCTACTAGATTCTATTGTATTCTATTGCATTAATTAAAGCTTGTATTTTTTTCTTTAATTAATGAAGTAGAATGCAATAGAAGCCAATAGAAGCCAATAGAATAAAAAAGAATAATATAGAAACTAGTAGAAAATAGAATCTAGTAGAATAAAATATAATGGAAAAGTTGAGAAACAATCTAGAATATTTATTAATACACAATTGAACGGTCAGGAATATTCTAGATTATTGTTTCTCAAACAAACCTTCGATTATGTTCTATTAGATTCTATTACATTCTTATATATTTTATTTTACTATCCACTATTTACTATTAAAATAGTAAATATTAAATAAAAATATGTAAGAATGTAATAGAATGTAACAGAATCTAATAGAACATAACCGAAGGTTTGTTCGAGAAGCATCGTGGCGCTGTCGTCATTATCCTATATAAGCAGGGCTAACCGAGCCCTTCGTCAGTCGCGATCGAGATGGCGAACTGCAATGATCAGACTGCACTACCGCAGCAAATGATTTTCATACTTCCCCAAGGATATGGGACTCAGGTAAGTATGCATATTTATTAATACACACACACGCACACGCACACACGCATACACATTCTCTTTCTCTCTCACACACATTATATAATATAGTATTAAAAAATTTAATTTTTTTTCTTTTAGCATCAATTACCTTTAATGGTGGTTCCGGTAGGACCACTGGGACAGTGGCCTGTTTTTCCATCTGTACCTTCGCAACCATTTCTAACACCCACATCTCCTTTTTCTTTTAATCCTCCACTTCCGCCCTCCTCACCTCCCCCACCTCCCTCTCCACCAAACACACCTCCCCCACCTCCCTCTCCACCAAAAACACCTCCCCCACCTCTTTCCCCTCCCTCTCCAGCACTGTCATCTATTCCATCAACACCGACAACTCCGAAAACCCCCAGGGTTGAAGTTAAACCGTTGCGATGGTATAAAGGGGTACATTTGAATATAAATTTTTCTTCCCCACCGATGGCAATGGAGCGGCCAGTAACGCCTAAGACACCATCACCTTTGAAAAAGAATTTAAGCTGCAGCTCCTGCATTACAATGGAGGAATTGGAGAAGCTGCTACGCTTACCACCACCACCACCACCTCCCCTCCCACATATGCCCATAATTGATGTAGAGAGAGGTGGTGGTGTAGTTGTGAGACTTTTAAGAGAAAAAGTTGAAGGACGACAACGACGACTACGACGACTACGGGAAGAAGTTTGTGATGCCCCATGAGTAAGAAAACCAACAAGACCGCACCCAGTTCCGACAGGCACCCCCCGTCCACCTAAAAACATATAGTTTTTTTTATTTTACATTTTATGTATTTTTTATACTTTATGTATACTATTTATTTACGTATTTTTTTATACTTTTATGTATTTTTTATACTTTTATGTATTTTATTTATATATTTTATAATTATATATTTTATTTATTTTAATAAAGATTTCGAATGCGTGTATGTGTGTATGTGTGTATGAGTGTATGAGTGTATGTTTAATAAAGAATATGTACAAATGATTGTGTGTGTTTGTGTGTCTGTGTGTATGAGTGTATGAGTGTATGTTTAATAATAATAAAAATATGTGTAAATGATTGTGTGTGTGTGTGTGTGTGTGTGTGTATGTGTCTGTGTATGTTTAATTAAAAAAAAAACAATGTGTAAACGATTGTATGTGTGTGTTTGTGTGTCTGTGTGTATGAGTGTATAAGTGTATGTTTAATAATAAAAAAATATGTGTAAATGATTGTGTGTAATTAGTATGAATGTTTTTAATATGTACAAATGAATCTGTGTGTCTGTGTGTCTGTATGTGTTTGTGTATAAGTGTAAATGATTGTATGTGTGTGTGTGTGTGTGTGTGTGTGTGTGTTTAATAATAAAAATATGTGTAAACGATTGTATGTATGATTGCACTTGATTGCAATCGTTTACATATTGATAGTAAATGATTGCACTTGATTGCAATCGTTTACATATTGATAGTAAATGATTTCAATCGTTTGCTCACTGATAGTAAATGTTTGCACTTGATATTAATCGTTTGCAATTTAATGAAATCGTTTGCACTTCAATAAAATCGTTTTCATTTTAATTAAATTATACATATTTATTTATAGTAAATGTTTATGTATATTAGAAAGTGAAAAGGGCCCCAACCATCGCCCTTTCTGTGAGACGCTCCTCTTTAATGTTTCGTCACTCCATTAACTTTCTAATTTTTTAAATTTTATTTTTAATAAATGTATAAAATATTTATTTACATAAATAATTTAAATAATTACAATAAATTTCTTAATTATACATTAAATTATTGTTAAACGTTGACCTTGTCTCCATCTCAACATCTTCCTCTTCTTCATATAGTCCTCTTAAGAGCCATCTCTGCAGGTTTTGTACAATTTGTACTGCACATATAGGACTAACACTCCGTGTATGTATTGAACAGATGAGTTGTTCGTACTTGGTCAGCTTCTTTATACTTGGACATCCAAGATCATCTAGATTAAGAAAAAGACTGAAAATAAAAAATTGTTAATTAGAATACATTTAATCAATAAATAATTAAAATAGACTTAGTGGCTTGGCAACAGCTTATTGAGCCATTTCTTTTTTTCTAGTCCCTTTACAAAAATTCTACCTGATTTGTAAAAAGCGTTGCTTAGGGTTAGCTGCAAATCTTTGTAAGCAATTTCACCCGATGTCCATGGAATGCCGTGGAAATTCATTTCAAGCCATCTATTACAGCATTGGTATTCCTTTGACAGCTCATTCCACTTGTACGGTGACTGGAAATGGTAAACAATCGGAAACTGCGTCGTATTATAGAGCAAGTATTGCGACCTCTTTAACGATAAATTCGTTAAAAAATGTTTTAAATCCCTGGACATCTATGATGTAATCCATTTTATCTCTTAAACACTAGAAAATACGTAAGTATTATGAAACAATGTCTTCTCTATTTTCTATTTGCAAACTATTGTATAATAGATGCTTGAATCGAGAAAGATATTGTCTTCCTCTAGACGAACACCGTTACACATGGTTTACCTTACCTATGCCGACGACAACCTGGATATTCTTCCTCGAGACTTGTTCTCTATCACGAGAAATGGAAACAAATATGACTCTGCTTCAATCCGCTGCTCTTTTATAGCCCTACGATGCTCCACCCCCTACCACTGCAGCGCCGCAGAAGCCCCGCCCACAGCAGCGCCGCAGCCCCGCCTATCCCCCACTCTCTCGAGATTGTATAAAAGGCGAGGCTTTTTGCATGGAGCATCAGTTCATCGAGTCATCTCGACTACAACGTCTTACTAGTATAGTGTATGAAGACAATCAAGAGAGTTCGAGAGAATCAACGGTAAACTGAAGAGGAGCTTATATTTGTATTAGGGATAGTATTGAGCTAGTGCAATAGATCTTCCCTGAGAATATCCTCACCATTCGTTACCGCTGTCTTTTGCATATAAGGAAACGTTCGACAGAACTTTCATCACTCTCACGATGTCGTTGGACTACATAGGGTCAACGGTAAAGTTGCTCCTAAAGTCGTTAGAGTATGTTGCAAAGGGTGATGCTGACCACTCGTATTTTACTCGATGGTTAGGTCTAACCTCTGAGACTATCCTGACTTTAGAAAATATTGCTAGTAAGGAAACGCTATCAAGAGCGCAAAAGCAGAGATGTCAAACATTTCTGAGTCATCTGCTATGCATTAAAAATAAGTTGTCTGGTTTGATGAAAGTAGGCGGTCGTGTCCAGGAACATGGAACGAGTGTACCAGAAGAACGAGGGGAAGAACAACGGGTCCAGTGGGATGATATGGAGTCAGCGTTTAAGAAACGTATAAGAAGTGGTATTATAACGAATCTTGGACACTTGGATATCGTCTCTTTTATGGAAGATGCTCGAGATTTGTTTGAAATCAAGGTTAAAGGCTTGCTGACGGAACATAATGCTCTTAAAGTCAATGCTGAATTGGCTGCTGAGTATATAGTCCAGAAAAGTGATTCTGTCACTGGCGAAGTTAAATACTTTAATACTGAGAACAGTGTAGTTTACAAATCGAGCAATTTAAAAGAATTGTTTAATCTCAACATCAAGCAGGTTATACAACGAGAAATGGAGGAGTTCGAGCAGAAAGGATCTGGCTGGAGTCTTCGTCAAATTCTCAGTCTCACAATCAATGTTAATAAGTTTGATCCAATGAAAGGAAGTTCATACCTGCCATTACCGGAACAAATCGCGAAAAGAAAGGCTTGTGTAAACGTTAAAAATGAAGACAATCAATGTTTTAAATGGGCAGTGTTGGCTGGTTTGCATCCTCAAAACCATAATTCGGAACGTATTAGTCTTTATAAACAATTTGAAAACGATTTAAATTTTAAAGGAATAGACTTTCCAATGACATTAAATCAATTGAATAAGTTTGAATTGCAAAATACTGTCTCAGTCAATGTGTATATATTAAAACTATGTAATAATAATTATAAAGTGAACCCATGTTATATAACATCTACCAAGAAGAAATCTCATGTAAATCTGTTACTCATTCAAGATTATTATGTTGATGAAGACGGAGAGGACATAGAAGATAACGTTGAAAATATTTCACTTCCTAAGTTCCATTATGTTTATATTAAAAACTTATCACGTTTGGTTAAAAGTCAATTAATCAAACGTAAAGATAAAATAATCATCTGCGATAGATGTTTACGTTTTTTCTATGCAGAGGAGAAACTTCAAAAACATGAAGTTGATTGTAGCCAAATTAATAAATGTAAGATTATATTACCTACGCTTAGGACTAACATCCTTTCGTTTAAGAATTTTAGAAATCAGTTGAAGGTACCATTTGTGATTTATGCAGATTTCGAGTGTTTGTTTAAACCTGTGGAAGGAGACGTCTGCGCATTTCAGGAGCATCAAGCCTATAGTATAGGTTATTATTTGAAATGTAGTTTTGACGATTCAAGATCCGGATATTGGAGTTATAGACAAGAAAATAATGGAAGTGATAGCATAACACCTGCCCTATGGTTTGTTAACAAACTTCAAGCTCTTCGAGTTAAATTGGAACAGCTACACAATGCTCCTCAAACAATGAGTCTTACTCCTGCGGAAGTACAGCAGTTTGAAGAGGCTAGTGTGTGTCATATATGTAAAAAGGAATTTTTTCAGGATCAAAGGAAAGCTCGTGATCACTGTCACTTAACTGGTAAATATAGAGGAGCAGCGCACGAAGGTTGTAACATAAACTTTAAGGATGCAAGATTCATACCAGTCGTATTCCATAATCTGACTGGATATGATTTTCATTTTATTATTAAAGAGCTTGCGACTGCAATTGATCTTAAGGGTCGTGTACAGCTGATTCCGGAAAATAAACAACGTTATGTATCATTTACCAAATATATCGACGGTAGTAATGTATACTTTAGATTTATTGATTCATTTAGATTCATGCCGTCATCTCTTGAAAAGCTAGCATCATACTTGACAGATCTAGACATTACGACTTTAGTATTTAAAAAGGAAGATCGGTATACTGTAGATCAGATACAGTTGTTGCTACGTAAGGGAGTTTTTCCGTATGATTACATAAGTTCTTTCGAGAACTTAAAAGAAAAGGATCTACCATCTCAAGAGAAATTTTTTAGTAAATTGTACAATAGTAATATCACGGACTCAGACTACAAACATGCTATGAATGTTTGGAACGTATTTAACATCGAAACACTCGGTGAGTATGCCGATTTATACTTAAAAACGGACGTGTTACTTCTCGCAGATGTATTTGAAAATTTTCGAAAGACTTGTATGGATGCATACGGACTTGATCCAGCACATTATTTTACGACTCCTGGTTTGACGTGGGATGCGATGTTAAAATATACACAGGTGCAACTAGAATTACTTACCGATATAGATATGCTGTTATTTATAGAACGAGGAATAAGAGGAGGTATTAGTCAATGTTGTAATAGATATTCAAAGGCTAATAATCCTTACATGGTAGAAAACTATCAGAGTGACGAAGAGGAATCCTACCTTATGTATTATGATGCAAATAACTTATATGGATGGGCGATGACGCAACATTTACCATATGGTGAATTCAAGTGGATCGATTGCATGGATGAGCACGATTTTTTCAACGTACCAGATGACTACGACATAGGATATATTCTCGAAGTCGATTTAGAGTATCCAAGTCATATCCATGACGAACATAAAGACTTACCACTGTGTGCGGAACATCTAGCTCCACCTAATTCAAAGCATAAGAAGCTGTTGACTACATTGTATAATAAAAAAAGGTATGTCATCCACTACCGTGCTTTGAAACAAGCCCTTGCACACGGATTAGTTTTAAAAAAGATCCATAGAGTGTTAAGGTTTCGACAAAGTCCATGGTTGAAGTCTTATGTAGATTTAAATACTGAGAAAAGACAAAAGGCTAAGAATGAGTTTGAAAAACTCTTCTTTAAATTGATGATTAACGCCGTTTATGGAAAAACGATGGAGAATGAGAGGAAACGAGTTGATGTAAAACTCATCAACAAGTGGAATGGTCGTTATGGAGCAGAAGCCTTAATCGCAAAGCCGAATTTTCACAGCTGCTCGATCTTTGAGGAGAATCTCGTCGCAATACAGTTAACGCGTACGGAGATCAGCATCAACAAACCAATATATGTTGGTTTGTCAGTTCTTGATATATCCAAGACTCTCATGTATGACTTTCATTATTCATACATGAGAGAACGAGTAGGACGTAAATGTAAACTCCTGTACACTGACACTGATAGTCTTATTTATGAAATTCGTGGTGTTAATATCTACGAAATCATGAAAGAGGATATCGACCGTTTCGATACATCAGACTACCCGGAAAACAATCAGTTTGGAATGCCTAGAAAGAACAAGAAAGTTATTGATCTGATGAAGGATGAATGTATCGGTCAAATAATGACTGAATTTATAGGTCTTCGCAGTAAAATGTATAGCATCCTAGTAGAAAATTCTAAACCTATAAAGAAAGCTAAGGGTATCAAAGGCAATGTGATCCAAACCAGCATCGACTTCAATGATTACAAGAAGTGTCTGTTCAACGAATCGAGTGTTACATGCCAGCAAAACAATATTCGCTCGAGGAATCATGTAGTGCGGACGGAAAGGGAAACAAAGGTCGCCCTTAACCCTCACGACGACAAGCGGTATCTTCTACCAAACTCTACGGACACCCTCCCCTGGGGTCATCGCGACATTTTCGATGAGGAAGACCAGCAGGTTCTGGAAATGTTACTGCAACTAGAAGAGCAGCACCAGATTGGAGAAGAGGTAGCGCCAATCAGCGAAGAGGTAATTAGAGAGGGGGAAGCTGTCGAAGTGGGGACAGGCCTTAATAAGCGAGCACGATCCGACGATCCGCACATTCGTATCTTGGATGAGCTGGAAGAACAACCTCCTCTATCAAAGAAGAAAAAGCTCTGAATCTCCAAAGTAAGTATTTTACGTTATGTCTTATGTGCTCTTTATACACATATATTGTTCAACGTATAATTTCTTATTTCAGAATGGATTTAGTCAAGCTGAACAAAATTGCACAAAGTGCATACCTTCCACGAAAGCGTCTAGCTGACCTGGAGAAGGAGAAGAGGTATATGGTGACTAGAGTGAAGAGAGTTGCTGCCAAGTTTGGCTCAAAGATCGTCGTTACCATCGATGAAGAGTGCGAGATCTTCCTGCCGGATCGAGTATCCAAGGCGTTGCAGATCCGTGACAACCTGTTCGATGAACCAGCCGAAAAAGCTAATAAATTTGCTCTATTTTTATTGTATCATGGTGATGATAAGTTTGAATTTTGTAATTTATAATGTATTATATTGTAAATATTAATAAATTTTATTAAAAAAAAAAAAAAAAAAAAAAAAAAAGGAAAAGAGAAAGTTCAAAGAGAGAAGAGAAAATGATTGGTTGGTTGTTTCTCTATTTCACTTCTCTATTCTTTATATTTCAGATTTAGCAATCCAACTATTGTGGGAACTATCAAAACCTAACCACTTAACAAACATCTGATTTCCTTTCTTCTTATATCTCAGTCTTCAAAATGGTAAGTTACTGGTTTAGTATTAGCTACGCGTACAATTGTAAATATTTCAGTCGTCCAGTTAGGTGTATAACCTTTCTCGAATGTATGTTTCGATTACCTTACTCGTACTTTATCATCGGTTTTGAACTTTGGCTTCTTTGTTTGCACTTTTTTACAATTAAATTGTGCTAATAGTGAAGATGCATTTTTAAGTGTTACATCTTTTGGTTTCATTCCGATTGTACGATGTTTTCTATTATTATAAGAAGCAATCAAATTTGGTATGATGTCGATCCATTTATTATTTCCTTGAAGACTAAACTGTACCCACATCTTGTTCTTTAGTGTACGATTGAAACGTTCACATATAGTAGCTTTCAAATTAGAATATATAGAGTAAAGATTGATCTTCAAATGTTTCATAAGATCTTGAAAAGTTTTATTGTAAAACTCTTTACCTCTATCTACCTGTAAATTTTTTGGTATTCTACCTTCTCTCAAAATAGAGTTCATGGCTGTAGCAACGTCTTCACCAGTTTTTCGCTTAACTGGAACAGCCCAAGCAAATTTTGACAGTACATCGATAACTGTTAGCATATATCGAAAACCTTTATTTTCTTTTGAATAAGGTTTCATTTCTACGAGATCAGCTTGCCATGTTTCATCGTTAGCACGCACGTCAAACTTTCTTCGTGGATAATTACGTCGAGCTGGCTTGTGAAGCTCTGCTACAACCGCTTTCTTGTATGTTGTCATCATTCGACGTTTACTTACATAATGTATGAGATTTTTGTAGTATCATACCTTTTATACTTATGCTCTTCAACCGAGATAAGCTATGTTTTCTAATTTTAACTCACTTGCATCTATTGAAACGACATTTTGAGTTAGTTTTAGTACTACATCTTTGATATTTCCAATATCGATGTCTCGTTTTGTAAACATATTATCTATTTCATCTCTGTGTGATTCAACAATATCATCCAAATTTTTTAAATCACTTTTCAATTGTGTAATAATATGCGATACTCTACTGATCTCCATTCGTATCGTTCGCTGTAACGTTTCTAGATTCACCGCTTCATCAAGCTGATCAGGTGATGCAACATTACACAATTTTTTGTTCTCCACATCGTAGTGACCATCGTTGGTAGTTTTGAAACCCACACCAGGTGGACCTCGGCTACCTTTATTTCGTTTGAGATTACGTCCGAACACGTCAACACTCATTGTCAAACTGACTATGCTGTGAACATTCAGTTTAATATATAGCCAGCTTCACGCAATTCCTCGACAATTGACTGCATTTCATTGATATGACTAGGATTTCCAGCTGATCTCTCAGCCATTAATAATCGAAGTCGATTCACGAGTTCATTAGGATCATCCCAATATATGTAATCCATTGTAGTGTTACGTCGAGCAATTTTGTATTGTGGTAATGATCCGCCTTGCTTCTTTGTAAATAGTGGAAGTATTATATCATTAAATTTTTTACTATTATGAAAACGAAGTGTTTCTTCAGTACGAAATTGCTTCTTATGAGCATTCGTTGCTTCGAGGATACGTCGATAATTTAAGAAATCGTTGTTGGTAATGTAAGTTCGATCTGGATTTTTCATAATTAGCAACTCCATTAATCCCTCTGTTTTGGGATACTTAACACCGACAACATTTATAGAATTAGTATCAAAAAATATAGGTGTGTTACCAAGTACGTATGAATTACCTTCCTTACGCACTCCATATATTTTATCTAAACTAATCTGCTTGCTTATTTTCTAGCAATAAAATATATTTGTCTATATTTTCTGGTTCATCTTCACTATCAGCTGACTCAAAATAAGTTGTCTCAAATTCATGTTCTTGATCTCGTTCTCGAACAGTATTGTTTAATGTTGATGTGCTATCATTAAAAATATCTTCATCATTATAATCAAGATTATATGCAGCTTTAGCTGGTAGTTTATTAATACTATTAATCTTTTCAGTATTAGCGACCAATTTTTGAAGTGGATCAACGATCGGTTTAAGTGTATCACCTATCGTTTTTTCAAAATTTTCTTTACCGAATTTCAACAAGTTATACTTCCGTTTGACAGCATTTCGAGCTTTAATAAGCTGATGCAGTATGTCTTTTTTACGTTCAATATTTGCTAAATCCATGTTGATTCTTACACACTTAAATGTGAACTACCTGCTTATTGTTTAGTATGCTATATTTATAGCAAAACTGTCAAATCCTTTTCGATATCTACCAGCATTGATTGCGTTGTCTTTGTTAATCACCAAAAATCCATACTTATCATCATTCCAACATTTTGAACATAGATTTTTAAATTGTTGATACGTCATATCCGTATTAACATGATTATCATACAAATGTTTTAAATTTGCATCATCTTGACGAAAGATTACCAATAGATTAACATTATCTCTCACAAGATGTTTTGGAATCTGGGCATATGATTGACAAAGATAGAAACAATCAACATTCTTATGTCTACCCATACAGAAATAAGATTTCACATTATCTTGCTTTTCACATGCTACGTCATCAAATATCATTATCGAATTCGGACGTACATCATTTGGAGCTACCACTTCCTCATGCTCACTGAATGGAAAATATTCAATTCCATCTAATGGTTTCAATACTTCTTGTAAAAATTTATATTTTGGTTGATTTAATGATTTTGAATAAACATAGACATTTTCAAATCTTAAACCGTTTGGATGTATTACAAGCGATAATAAACTGTTGGTTTTTCCACAGTTGGATGGTCCACAAAATACAGCACGAATACTGTCTGGAAGCAACTGCCCATGTCGATTACATTTTTTGTCCTGCTCGACGATAGTATCGAAATTCACTACTGGTAATTTTATATTCTGTTCTTTGAAATTCATGTTAATCGTTTGAGAAATCAATCAAAACTACTTTCACATGTATAAATAGGCTGCTTATATACCTGTGGGATCAGTCTAACATTAACCTTCACACGTGATAATTGTATATCAACGACGTCGAGGTCGAGGTTTCGTTAATAAAATTATCAATAAGTTACCATTTGAGTTGCATTTACCAGGATATCAGTATTGCGGTCCAGGTACTAAATTATCTAAACGATTAGCGAGAGGTGATCCAGGAATTAATCCACTTGACGAAGCTTGCAAAGAACACGACATTGCATACTCACAAAATCGTGAAAACGTTCAAGCAAGAAATATAGCTGATAAAGCTTTAGCAGAAAAAGCTTGGAATCGAGTTATATCTAAAGATTCTGATACAGCTGAAAAAGTTGCTGCATACGCTGTCACGAATGCTATGAAGTTAAAGTCAGAACTTGGAATGGGCGTAGAAAAGAAAAAGAGAAAGTCGGTTGCTTTTGCTAAAATAGTAAAAGCTGCTTCCAAATCTATTGTTCCTGGAAAGTGTGCGCAAAAGGCTATTCGTTCTGCTTTAGACGGTGCACGTAAAGCTGTAAAAGAAGCTGGAGGTAAAAGTTACGTAAAATTACCTCGAGTATTACCTATCCCTCAAAAAACAGGGGGATTCCTGCCAATGTTGGTACCTATATTTGCTGGTTTGAGTGCAGCAGGAGCAATAGCAGGAGGCGCAGCAGGTATAGCTAAAGCTGTCAACGATGCTAGCGCTGCCAAGTTACAATTGGAAGAAAGACAGAGACATAACAGAAAGATGGAAGACATTGCTCTTGGTAAAGGTCTTTACTTAAAGCCTTACAAGACATGTTTAGGACTTTGTCGAAATAGTTTAAAGAAAAAAAAAAAAAAAAGTTTGAAGATTTAAGATTACCACAGAGGGCACTCACCGATTACGATCTCGTAAAATATGCTAATGTTTTAAAGATTCCATATTTTCGAGGTGTATTTATGCGTGATGGATTACCAATTGGAGGACCACATAAAAGGGAGACAGCAATTGTGAACTTAGATGATCAAAAAGGTCCAGGTACACATTGGGTAGCTTATCGTAAGGTAATAACGATGTGGTTTACTTTGACAGTTTTGGTGATCTTCAACCACCATTAGATTTAATGGTATATCTGGAAGTCGATACAGTTAAATACAACTATACGAGATACCAAGACTATAATACATACAATTGTGGTCACTTATGTTTACAATTTTTATGCAACAACTTATAAAAGGTATATAAACCGAAAAATTACCGAAAAATCGTTGTTACCGAAAAATCGTTGTAAATGTAAAGCATGAGCTTATACTTACGAGATCAAGAAGTGACTTAAATGCAGTTGTACAAACAGAAGCAGAAGATTTTAAAATCCAATTAAATAAAATCGAGTGGTGTATGCCATATGTATCTGTAAATAATACATATAAAATTCGTCTGCTCAATCATATTCAAAAGAGTAAACCCATTGATGTGAGTTTTCGAAGTTGGGAGTTGTACAAGTATCCACTACTTCCAGCTACAACTAAACATGTATGGACGGTTAAAACTTCCAATCAATTAGAAAAACCACGGTTTGTCATTCTTGGATTTCAAACCAATCGAAAAGGTGTAGCAACAGCTAATGCGAGCAAGTTCGATCATTGTAATATAAGCAATGTGAAATTATTTCTCAATTCACAGTATTATCCGTATGGGAACTTAAACGTGAATATAGCTCAAAATCAATACGCTATATTGTATGATATGTATACTTACTTTCAGCATATATATTACGATAAAGAGATATTAGAGCCTTTGCTTAAGAGAGAGCAGTTCAAAAGTCACATTCCATTAATCGTAATCGATTGTTCAAAGCAGAACGAGTCTTTAAAAGGCGCTCCTGTCGACGTACGCATCGAATTCGAGTCTCGAGATAATTTTCCAGCAGCTACGTCTGCTTATTGCTTAATCTTGCACGATCGTATAATTCAGTATAATCCGACAAGTGGTGACGTGAAGAAGGTTGTCTAACATGCAGTACATAGTTGATTTACAAGGTTTTAAACAACCTGTTAATGATTTTGCAGTAAAAGAATTTGCATTTGTACCACTCAACGAGGACCATGAACCGGTTGTACTTTTGTTCAAGGAACCTTATCCTTGGAGGAGACTTACCGACAAATATAAGCTAGAGAATTCTCGGCTTGAACGAAGTCATGGTCTAACCTGGACGTCAGGAAATATTCCCTATATTGAAGTGGGTAAACATCTGCGAGAGGCTTTACATGATGCAACCAATGTTTTGGTAATGGGCTCATTAAAAAAGAGTTGGCTCGAACGCTTCAAATTTAAAGTTTATGACGTTTTAGAGATGGCTAACTTACCTTTACATGATGTGAGAGTAGTTACTGTTTGCCCTAATCATAATGATGCAAACAAAGTAAACTGCGCCCTTCACAATGTTAAACTTTTGAAAAAATTTTACAATAACAATCAATCTGAATCTATGGATTGGGAATAGGGTGCGGAAATGGTATAAATAGACGCTATCTACTTGATCTGACATTATTTTACAATTACCACCATGGGTAACTATATCAGTTTAAAAAAAGAACGAGCTCAGCAGACAGCTTCGCAACAAAAGAAAATTAATAAAAAATGTTGGGGGTATAAGAAAAGTGTGAGTAAACCAATACTCATTTCTTCTGGTTATCATATTATTCTTCTTAGAATTCGTAACATCTAATGTAAAAAAATAATGAATCGAGATAAGATATCTTATACCCGCTTTGTTGAAAAAGGTGATGATGGTAAAGAAAATACTACCTACGAAACTACATCTGATTCATTATGGAAAAAAATATCCCCTAATACTCAGTCTTTACATGAGCGCGATAGTTATAAAAAACTTAAATAATTAATCTGATTGGTTAAAAGTATTAGAAGGTTAATGGAGGGATGAAAATGTCAAGAGGAGCGTCTCACAGGAAAGGGCGATGGTTGGGACCCTTTCCACTTTCTAATGTACATCAACATTCACTATATATAAATTTGCATAATTAGATTAAGTGCAAACGATAGCAATCGAGTTACACACGATTTGAATGAAGTGCAAACGATTGTTACCAAAGTGCAATCATTTACTAGCGAGTTGCACACGATTTGATTGGAGTACAAACAATTTGATTGAAGTATAAATGATTTGATAAAGTATAATTAATTGCAATCATAGTGCATACGACTAATTTTTATTATAACCTAAAAAAAATGCTATGGGTTTCTGGCTCAGTGGGTTAAAACATCTTTATGTAATACTACGCGCAATCTCGAATTGCGGGAGGGGGTTCTTGAACGTATATACATTCTGAAATCCTGGGAGGGGGAGAGGTTTTTTTTTTGACCCAAAACCTATGTGCGTTCTGGCTCACCTAAAAAAGTATATTCTGGTTCTAGGTATTGAGAAGGGGAGGGGTATTTTTTTTTTTTTTTTTAACCCAAAACCTATGTGCGTTCTGGCTCTGTAGAACGCACGTGCGTTCTAGCTCTGAGCCAGAACGCACATAGCCTATCTACTAACGCGCCGTCCCCCAGGATCATCTCCAGAGAAACGTAAGTCCTGGCCAGGCAATAGCGCATTTATTACCGCCGTGCCGCGAGCGAAACCGGCGACGGGATACGCGCGGTATCCCGACGCATAAGCATACGAGAGGTTAGCCGCTCTCGTCGCGACACTCTCTCTCGCCTGATAAATTACGATTACGGCAAACCGGAGTACCACACGCTCCGGCGCGATCGCAACTCGGCGATAACTTGTGAAGCCAGGTAACCGATACCTGGCGAACTTAATCTCTTCCCCGAGTAGATCGAGACCGCGAGTCTCGACGCGTACATTGCGGCGAGCGCACACACACACGTTACCGTGTATTATATATTTTTTAGAGGTTACGCGAATAACCTTGTTTGCTTTGAGCCAAGGCCCGTCCTTGCCTTGGCTCACCATATTGTAATATTTCCTTCATTTTATTTTCTCTTAATAAATTAATTGATTATCGTTAATTCCGAGTAATTATTAATTAACCGGCGATCACTCCCTGTCCCCGAAGGCGAATACCGCCATGCCCCGCGAATGTCATGCATTGCTTCGCACGACACACATCTGAGGAGCCGAGCACGAGTATTGACGGAGGATAAGTGTGTACCAGGTAGGTACATACATTGTACACAGGGAAGACGTCGTCGGCTGCTCGCACCACTTCAAGGACGGTTCTGCCGATCGGTTAGCTGTCTGGTAAAACAGCTGATCGTTACACGGAGAATAATTCCTGTGCATTGAGGATATGCACAGGACAATTAAAACCCTCCCGACGAGTAAAACCAACCCTGTTACAGTATATATTTTGAAATTTTTTATTTAACTAACGTATATAATATGCACATTAACGTTATTTTTTATTGTAGTTATTTAGCTCATGCTGGAAGTTTATCATCAATAGCAACTATATATAGAATTGGCAAATCTACAGTGTACAATGTTATAAAGGAAACATGTACAGTTCTAGTTGCAATTTTGAAACCTCTATACATAGCTCCTCCAGACAAGCGTAGATGGTTGGAAATTTCAAAAGAATATTATGAAAAAACTAATTTTCCAAACTGTCTAGGAGCTATCGACGGAAAACATATTCAAATTAAGAAGCCGTGCAACAGTGGAAGCCTTTTTAGAAATTATAATAAATACGACAGCATTGTCCTGCTAGCTACGTGTGATGTAAAATTCTGTTTTACATGGTATAATATTGGAGATTTTGGTAAGTTGATATGACAAGCCAGTGCTAAACATTGTAAAAATAATCTTTAATGTAATGACAATAAATGTTAAAATTGTAATAAATTTTGGATTTATAAAAGTAACAAATTGTCATACATTAATTAATGTGTCTTTTTTTATTATCAAGTCATTTCTAAATTTTATTATAAAATTTGTTTATTATAACGTATAAAATACATAAATAATTTAAATATGCTTAGTAATGATTTATTTATATTTTCTATTATACAGGATCTTTTAGTGATGCAAGTATATTTAATGCATCTGATTTAGGACAGCAAATTTTGAATAATGACGTAAGGAATGCACCAATATCACAGCAACTTCCACATACAAATACAAATATTCCTCTTGTATTTGTGGGAGATGAAATTTTATCTCTCTGCTCAAATCTGATGAAGCCTTTTCCAAGAAGATACGGATTAAATGTCAAACAAAAAATATTTAATTATACACTTTCTCGGGCAAGATGGACCATTGAATGTGCATTTGGAATTTTGTGTTCAAAGTGGAATATTCTGAGCACGTCAATAAGTTTTAATGTAAACAATACAGATACAATTGTTGCTGCATGTGTGTGCTTACACAATTTTATAATTAAAATCAAAAATTATGTACACAATGAACATGTTTTGACACCTAATGAAGTACCTACATTCTTAAATGCTGCACAGATTAGGAACGAATTAGCTGCCTATTTTTCATCACCTGATGGAGAAGTTCCTTGGCAATACAACTACATATAGGTAATATTATTGTGTTGAAAAAAAAAACAAATATACCTATTGAAGAAAATAAATTTTATTAAAAAATTGTAATAATATTTTTATTATTTTTTAGACAATGATCATGAATGCCTTCAACAATTAGTCATCGTAGATCTAATTTCAATGGCTACCATTATAACTGTAATATGTATTATATTATTTATTTGTATAGTTATTTATCTAATACATGTTTACATAAAACTTAAAAAAAATGAAATATGAATTATCAAGATGCATTAGCTGTAATACAAATATTATTATTCTTTATAATTATCTGCAAAATTTTGTATATATTGTATAATGTCAGTACAGTAGTCAAACTTCTTTTCATTTGTTATTTTTCCAAATCCTTTTCTTATTAAGGGAATATATTTTTTGACAGCTGATTGTTGTGGAAGTATCTCAGAAACATTTTCTTTTGTTATGTATTCCTGTTCATTCTTTAGGAAAATGTCATAGGCTTTTTTATTTTGAGCAATTAATGATTTTATTTCATCCAATTCATTACGTATTTCCTTACGTTTAAACCGATTAGCATTAACTAACGATGGTGTTTCAGTAACATCTTTCATTCTCGAATCGGATGCAACACTTGTGGGATGTTGAGAATCATGTGCAGCTATTGATAAATTTGCATCAGAATTTTCTATTGAAGAAATAGATGGCCTGTGTTGTATATGAGGTTCTAAAAATATCATCTGTGAATACAAATGCCAATTTGACGTTTGGACCTTTGCTGCGTCTGAACCTGATGGATGATATTTATTAATTTTTTTATACTCTTCCTTATACTTTTTTACCATATCTTCCCATTTTTTCTCAATCATTTTTTCTGCAATAAAATTATTTTGTTAAAAAATAGCATTATAAATTAATGTTCGATTATAATTTCAATTAATTACTAACCTGTCCAATGCTCGTTAAAAATTTGATATATAGCCGACGAGATCACTTCAAATTTAGATGATCTATCCTTATATTGCTCATGATATCGTGAATCACTGTTTGTCATACAAAGATGGTTCGGCACGAACCATATTTATAATTAGGTCTTCTATTTCCAGTAAATTATTTTTTCTTTGAGATTCTGCCATGATCGTAGTAGCGATTGGTTACCGATTTCTATAAAGGCTAATAAAAAACAAGTGCGAATCGTCTGCTTCACAATAACGAATCTACAGTAAAGGTATTTATTATTGTTATTTTGTTTTATTTTATATTTATTTTTTAATATTAATAACTTTATTTATTTATTTTTTAATATTAATTATTTTATTTATATATTTTTTAATAATAATATAATATTAATAATAAATTCCACAGCCAATCACATTTGAGCAGGAAATATACTATGCAGAAGAAAATATAGTAATAAATATTGCAGTCTAGCGGGAAAGAGCAGATTGTTCATTGTTGGTCAAAATGCAGGCTGTTGAAGAATTTATTTCCCGTGAAGTTCGTGAAAAGGTTTTTTTATACGACCCTCACCATCAATTTTATAAATGCATAGAAAAAAGGGAGCAAGCATGGAGAAACATAGCTGCTGTTGTGCTAATTAATTTTCCATGTTTGGAAAATCTTAATCATCGTAAGATTTATTTTTATTTAATTATTTATATTGTAATTAAGTAATTACTTTAATGTAAATAAATATTCTAATATTTGTACATCAATTAAAAATTTAAAGAATTTAATAATACTTTACTCGCAGTATCATACTACAGATTACTGTATAATAAATTTATTAATTATTTCAGCTTCGGAATATGTAAAAAAAGTTTATTACAATTTAAGAAGAACATATGGAACATTGCAGAGAGAATTAACCAATGGGACTCGAGAAGCTAACAATTTATCACCAAGATATATGGCTATATTGGAGAAGATGGGATTTGTACAGTATTTTCTATTGCACAAAAATGGTGAAACAAACTTATCCTTTCAACTTTAATATATGGAATATTTTGCTTTCGCTGATTTTTTTTTATTTATTGAATTTTATAACCAATTATATGTAAACACCATTATGTATTTTATAATTTTTGGCATTTTTATATCAGTGTAAAAGTTTGTACAATCTGTATGTGCAACAAATAAAATCTTTTTCTTTGAAATAAATAAATTTAAATTAACGTAACATTTTAAGTATATTGTTTTAGAATACTCAGTATGCCATTTATACACTTTAAGAGTAAATTTATTGGTATTTGGTGTAAAGCCTCTTCTATTGCTAAAATAAAACAGTCATCTTCATAATCATTGTTGTTAGTCATTCGTTGATGCGCAACATCCTGATCATTTTTGGTAGTCATTATTACATTTAAAGCTTTAGATGCTTCTGTAAGTATAGTCGTTTCCAATAATTCAATACTATTCTATTTTTGTTTTGTCAACTCAGATATTGAAGCATAAGTGGTGTTGACAGTTTTGAAATTTTAGCATTGTTTTTCTTTTCCAATGCATGCATCACATCTTCAAATAATAAATTATCATTAGAATCAGAACAGCCATCCATATTGTTATTGTCTCTTTCTTTATCATCAGCACCATTATCATCATCATCACCACTGCTTATTTGTATCGGATCATTACTAAACATTGTTTTAGTCAGTAGAAACTTCATGTCATCATATAAATAATATTTTTGAGCATCTTTATCTTTAATTATGTTATTTAAACATTTATTAAAACCTTTTCTCAACTGTGTCCATTTATGCTTTATTTCTTCTCCTGAAAATTATGAAAAATATTTATATATATTTCAATTTAACTTTTGCAGAATAATTACTTAATAAGTTTTAGTTACATGATAAATTGAGGCGAAACTGTTTATTAGCAGCTTTTGTTACTGACTCATACTGTTTATTTCTTATAATACTTATTTTCTTACAATTTTTAAAATCTCCATATATTTCTGGGTATCCTTTTATTAAGTTTATAAGAAACTTATTTAATGCCTCGTCTTGTATTTTTTTTTGATACATAGACATTTTATAAAAAAAATCTAATAAAAACAATTTATATGTATCCTTTATATATATATATATATATATATTTTTAATTTTACTTTATTTTGCGCGATTGCCAGATCCTCAATTTTAATCTAGCGTAAGAAAAATGGAACGTACTGGATCGCATGAACCAGCGGTACGTGGTACTCGGCGCACGGTACGCGGTACGCCGTGTAGACAGACCCTTATCTTATCTTACTATTATGTAAAGAGGAAGCGTTTGTTTGTATGTGCGCAAAAATCTCAAAAAGTACACAGTCGATTGTAACGAAATTTTAACTGTAGTTTCTTTATGTACTATGAAATGTCATAGGCTATATTTTATATAAAAAATCGTTTTGCTTCATTGTTAAAAAAATAAAGTTTTTACACTGACAGGATGCACGGTAGTTCAGGCGTTGGCCGATAGGTGGCTGACGGTCTGACGCTGCACGCGACAAATTTATCGCTATTTAGTATATATGTATCAGCCGGGCTCGGTCGTTCGAGTCATCTGAGTTTTACGATAAAAATTTATTTTTCGTAAATTTTAAATTGTATGTTAATTTAAATTAAATGTCAATTGTATGTTTGTTTGTCAAGAACAGGTACATCAGAAAATCAATTTCTTTTATTACCAAACAGTTCACAAACAAAAAATGTTGTCTACCGTGAAGTTCTTTAAAAACATTATTTAAAACCAATGGAAACTGAAATATGGTAAACCTATCTTTATGCTATTTTCTAATATTTCGAGTTCTATGCAATTACAAAGCGGGCGAAGCCGCGACGGGGGATGCTAGTTCTTATATATAGTGAATTTATTTTCGAAAATTAAAATAACGGACGTCAGCATTTTAATTTGCAGTTAGAAATTCACTTGTACCATTAAAGGGTAATCTGAAATGAGCAATTTTTTTTTAATTCTTGAAACGTAAAAATGATAAATAACAATTTGTTTGCGTTACAGTTCATTACTTTTTGTAAATTTTAAAATAGCTAGATCTAAACATTTTTAGATTGGCATGTAATAACATATCAATTAAAAATTCATCATAAAGAAATCAAGCCTTTTAGTCAATTTTGAAAGTTCTGGACACTTAAGTACGTCATCCGCGGGAATGTCACACACCGCCTACTACAAAACGCAGAGGGCTCTACACCCGTGAACTTGCCACGACGAAAATAGACCAACGTCTCTTGGGGCTCCCTCAATCTTAGTTAAGTCGCGCGTCCGTCGGGACAAGCCGACTGGAAGGGACTATCGGCACCTTATCTATCTCTTTTTTCTTTCGCTACTTTTCACGCCTGTTGAAAATTGAGATAATCTTGATCGCGCTAGCAGTGTTCCGGCGTATAAGCGGTTACGCAATACGTGATCAAAATCTATATTTTCGTAATCCTTTTTTGAACATTAATAAAAACATTATATTTGTTATAATGTTATACAAAAATTATATTTTACCGTTTATCACTTTTCTATATATATTTGCAAACTATAACTAGTTTATATGTTATACAATTATTTAAAACATTTATATAATGAAATACATTATTAAATAATTATACATAATGTTATATTTTATATTTGACGTGAGAATAATGTGAATAATTCTGTACATTACTTTTGACATTGACTTTTACTGTTAATATTCAATTGCGTCGAATTTTTCTTCATTTATTGTTTCTTACTTATTGCTTAACGATGGTGATGAAGAGACGCTATCAAATGTCGAACTTTTTAATAAGTTGTCGGTACGGTACAATGGAACTAGCGATATTACTTGTCGTTGAAATAATATTAAGTATATAATACACAAATATAATTAAATTTTAAGTGAACGTAATAAACAGTTACGTGTACGCATTAAAATTTAGAACAATATTAAAATATTTTATATCAATAATGGATATCAATCAAGCATTATTCTACTCACAATAATTAATATTATTTTCATCCTGATATTTTAATTAATTCTATAACCAGAGGTAGATGTTTTACTGTTAGTTAATGAGATGGTATTTGAAATGTTTCTATTTCAGACATCATTTAACTTTATTATAATTACATCATTTTACTATACTATCAAAGAATATGAGGTACATCATTTTTACATTTATCATCAAAATTAAATTTAAATAAATCTCATGTTCTAGTATAATTTACACAAAATTGTATTTTTAAAATAAAGAAGTATATTTTTAATTATTATTTACTAAAATGTTGAGTATACAAGAAGAAAAAGTAACATTAAACAATCCGACATTTGCCTGCGTATATAGATTTTATTTCAACCTTTTTATCATTATTTTGATCGACTTGGACTGGATTCCTGGAAAGATAAGGTTACCCTCCTTATCTATGACTTTATTGTACTCCTTGGTAAATGCGGTTTCGAAACCTGCCCTCTCAGCTTGAAGCTGGGAGGCAAATCCCGTGAACATGGTCGAGGTTGCGGTTATCCCGTATTTCCGGCCGATGTCATCCCTGTCAAAATAAACAAAGCATTTCTGCTTGAATCGAGAACCCCTCATGGTTTTTTTTATTTAATCATCGCCGATGACAATGTCGAGGGTTGCTTTTTTAATGTTTATCAATTTTACAATTTTTACCGAGCGCCGATTGAGATTGCTTTTCGTTTTGATATCGATTATAGAAGTGATATTTTATTTTTCGAAACATATATTTTTGTTCATAGGTTTTTTAAACCCTGAAAGAAATTGAAAATACTTTAAGAGTGGAAATAGTAAGAATTTTATCCCAACAAAATAAATTTTTGCAATCGTTAATGTACTAATTACGGATTTATAAAAATAACATTCAATACTATTTAAATTATTCATAAGTTGTGGAATGTGACGTTCATAATGTGATGAAGCGAAAACAAAGTAAAATAAAATCCCATTACCTCGCTTCGAGAAGTCGAACACCAAGTTTTCTACCCCGATAAGCAGGTGCAACACTTAAACCCAAAGCGCTAATATACTTGTCTACATCGTAAATATTACGAACATCTGCATTTAACGACAAATTGTGCATAAATTCAAATATTTTCCTCGCATTTGGAGACTTGAAATTTACCTAAAAAAGGAAAGGAACGTCAATTTTATAATCAATTAAACTCTAATTAATAAGCAAACGACTTACTTAACTTACCGTGAAATTTCCTAAAGCTTCTTCAATCCTATCGCAACAGACGTATAAGGCATTAATTGCGACGAGCTCCATTAATTTGTCATCCGAGCCTAATTTAAATGCTGCAATGCTCATCCCTTCTCTTAATAAATAATACCAAACTTCACTAAAGTCTTCTTGTGCATCTTTATCATCCTTGAGATCTGCAACGTAAAAATTAAAAAACTTAAGAAGAAAATATTTATTCATTTTTTATTAGCAAAATGTATTTAATGTAAGATAAAAAATTATATATCGTTTAGAAAGAGTTAATTGAATCCCTAATAAATAAAACTGATATCCTAACCGTTTAGCTACTGATTATCTCTTGTAATTATTTCAAATTTAATAAAAAATAAAGAAAGCATCATTATACTTCAGTCGATGACAAAAATAAAATAATTATAAGGACGTGATTCGTTATTTTAAATTACTAATAATCGATCGATGCATTCAAATCGGATATAGAATTGAACATCTACAATCAATTAAGACACCAGACTAATGCACAAAATGGATTACGAAACGATATTCGAATTAATTAGCTGTATAAATCGAAGCGAGCCTGATAAACTCGTCAAAATATTGATACTCACTTGTTGACACTTGGCTTATCAAATCAATCGAGTATCACGAGAAAATTAGTGTAACAAATAAAGGTCGCACGTGAAAAATAAAAAATTAAAGAAATAGTCATTTTTTATTATCTTCCCCCAATTCACTGTAATTTTTTTTACTTAATTTAATATACTATTTTATTTAACTAATTTTATTTGTTACATTTTGAAATTATAATTCATAAACTGAAATATAGAAAGCAAATAAAGCAGAAATTAATTGCATTACTGCTGCAAATGGAATGAAATAGAAATAATGCAAAATTAAAATGCGCAAAATTTGAATAAACAATAGCATATTTTTTATTTCCAAGAAATCCACTTAAAATAACCCGCGTAAAAATATAAACTATTGCCCATTGCTCTGCAATATAGTGGCAATAGTTTATATTTTTACGCGGGTAAGATTTTTTAATCCAAAATTCCTGAAAATATTTCACTTCATCAAATCCCGAATTTCGACGGATGAGAATAAGTCCATCATCAAGTGTACGTGAGTTTACACTATAATTATTTTCTCAAGACCCACTTGATAAATGTTATGAAATTTTTACTGAATATTGCCCTTATTATATTCCACTGCTACGATTTTTTTCACCAATTTATAAATGTATAATGCTAATTACAAATATTATTAGCTGAAAACAATCTCTTCTCAAAATTTCAAGTGCATTTATATAGCTTTGCATGTCTGAAAGAGTTTCTTTCAATGTTATAACAAATTGAAAAATAATTAGTTTTTTGTTAAAAGCTTGAAAACTACTAATAATAATTTGAAGAGCTTAAATCAAGAGCAAAGTTTTTTATTTTTAACAAGTACATTAATTAGTCTAATTCAAAAATATTATCTGCAATATTCAAATTTTTCAAAAATAAAAAATTGGCTATAAAATAAAAAATAATCTATACTTAGATCTAAAAACAAATTTTTTCTCAAATTTCGGAAATTAAAAAGGAAACTGTACGTCCTATAGACAAGCAAATCGGTACAGTAGTACAACCATTAATGTTCAAGCGGACTCTCAGTCGACTGATTTTTCAGATATTTGAGTATTATAAAAGAAGAACATGTTTCTAAGTAAAAGTTCGCTCTTTTCAAAACCAGAGTAAGATTTGAAAATGTTTCCACCAAAAATAAAATATTATATGAAGTATATTGTGAAGGTTATGTGTATAAGAATAAATTAATACTTAGCGTATAAAAACTACACACTTATCGGTGCTTGAATTTCATATATGTTTAGCAGCCATTTTACTCTCGTAACGCATAAATATAACTATTAATAAATGATTGTATAATAATATACCATACTTAAGCATGAACATGTTGCTTCATCAACGATGAAATAATCACGCAAATGCTGCACGACCTCGTCGTATCTGTCTTCAGGCACCTCTTGAATGGAAACTCGAAGAGGTTCAGTGTTACCCACATCGCTCTCGATGATCCGCCAAACGTTTAACGGTCCGGCTGGTCGTCTCCAATCGACCACACTTTTTGTTCTCTTTTCGCCGTTTTTATGGCTCATCTCGTAAAGACCCACCGAGTTGGTTAATCTCTTAGCGGCCCTTGACTCTGGAAAAATATGTAAGTCTATTTCGTATATTTTTAAAGAAAACTTTTGTTTCTTAGTTATAAATAATTAATAATTAATAGTATATTAAATAATTATTTTTTTGTTAAATATTGGACTTTAGTACGAGGTTACACATGTGGATATATTCTCATAATTTCAAAAGATAAGAAATCTAAAATAGTATACAGTTTTATAAAAATAATCTTACTATTTATAAATATAGTTTTATATAAATTTTAATCACAAATTAGTTCGGAAATACTGATTAAAATTTATATAATACTTTGTAATAAATACATGCACGGACGATTTAGAGTCAAAATTTAAAATATAAATATAGTTATTGTAACGTATTAATAAATCGTAAAATGGATGACTAATTCGCAATTCGATCCATAAATAACTATATTCTTAGCTTCCAAAAAATAATATGTATAATCCTGATAGAAATTTAATGTTTTATAGTGCAAAGATCAGTATATATTTTTAAAAATAATTATTTAATAAACTGAATAGTAGTGGAAATATCTTTCACATACGCAATGGGGTACTTATTATCGCAATATCAATACAGATAAAGCAAAGTTGAATAAATTTACGTGAATGTTTAACGGGATGTCGGACCCAAATTATAAGAATCTGCACCATTCAACCCAAAAATTCTATCTAAAATATTGAATTTAAGATCTAAACAAATTCATACGGATAATTTAAAACAAGGAAGAGCTTGACATTTTGATTTTTTAGAAAAAAATTATTTTTTAGTCAAAAAAAACATAAACTTTCAACCCAAACATGGTAATCAAATTATGGATTTAAAAGTCGGGCAAAAATTTTAGGTATATTATTTAATATACATTGTCTAAGGGTTTCACGTTCAGGATTTTTTAAAAAACTTATTCATTTGTTTATAAACAAATGTAACAAATTACCATTTTCTGAGTTCGACATCCCCTATAATGTTTATTCAAAATTTTAATAAAAAGTAAATAAATGTCATATAAATATTGAATATTCTAAAATTAATTGAATGTTTTGGCCACTAATTACTAATTTATTCACTATTTTTGGTTAAAAAGTTAGATTTTGGCTAAAAATACGTTTCATAAATGCTTTAATTTCTAATATAGAGTTACGTAATTACAATTACAGGGCGGATCTTAAAATTTGTGATTTAGACGCGTTCCTATATCTTATCTCCATTATGTATGCAAATATGAGAATCTCTTCGCTCTCATATTAGTCACGCACTATTTCAAACAGAACAAACCCAATAACATTATCAAATTGAATACTCGTTTTCAATGCCCTGTTAATTAAACGCCTTCCACTTTTTGATAGTATTTCCCACGACCTAGTTAATATAGGTATATCTACTCACCTGTTGAGATTGAGGGGATGTCGCACAACAGAAATTATCGACGGAATTAATTTTTCAAATTAAATCCTCAGATTTTAATTTACGCCAAATGTGTGTGTTTAGGTACATTTTACATGATAAACAGATTGTGTGTCTATAAGTAGAATCTGAAAATTTGATATATTAATTTAATAAAATGAAAAATAGTCCGTAAAAGCGGTAATGTCGATAACCTGTCAGGACATTTGCAATTTTTCAATTTATAAAATGAGTATATCGAATTTTCAGATTCTACAGCAATAGTTAACCATGTGGAACGGATTTATGCACGTACAATTGAAGTAAACGAAAATCTGATAATTTAATTTAAAAAATTATTATGCGTGGCATCCCCTTAAGTTCAATTGTAGTTGTTTCTTATAATAATTACATATGCAAGTATAACTACATAAATACTATATTACACTGCTTATTATAACAATAATTAAAAATAGTTATGAGTATATATATCCAACAATATTATATACCATTAACCTTCTATGTGAGTATTGAATACAATCCAATCTAAAATAAATTAAACATTTGTAAGATAAATTGTTAGTAAAGATATAGCCATGAATAATATACAATGTAAATATTCATATATACTATAAATTATATAACTAAAATAACTATATTCATTTGCTCCATTATTGGAGTAGGAAATTTTTTGTTCTACTTGTATTGACTAATGTTTAATTCCGAATAAGTTTTCACTCGAACAAATAATTCACAAGGTTAATACTAAAAAATATTAAATATAATTTATAATAAAATTTATTGTGAACTAAATTTAATATATTCCGGATGTAAGAGTATAATCGTTATTTCCAAAGTACAGCAATTATCGTATTTTTGTATGACAAATAGCTGTCCCTATTTTCGTGAAATATCTAATACATTCAACAATACCAGGAAAAATTCTTAAAAAATAATTCAAAATTTCAATGAAAATAAGCCTTGATCCGGGCTCGAGCCGGTAAATCCAGCCTTTCCGGGACCGCAACTAAATTTAATAGCGACTTTATGTCCGAAACATATTGTAAAGTATATACAAATCTTATTTGCAAATTAAATATCTATTATCAATAGGAGAATGGAATATACAACTTTTGAATCAATTTATTAAAGGGGTCGCTACACTTTTTGTGTTGAATAATTAATCAAAAATAATAGAAGAGGAGGAAGAGATAAGAGAAGATATTTCATGTATCCATAATCGAACTGTAAGCTGAATTTCAAACAAAAAGATGATTGTGTTTATGAGAACCATCCCTTACCAAAACTGCCAAGTCTGTGCACCTTGTTGTTAACTTGACATTTTTGGTAAGACTTTTCTCGAAAACGCAATAATATTTCAGTTTCAGATTCAGCAAATAGTTAGATTATTGACAAACAAAAGCATCTTTTTCTCTTACATTTTCTTATTTTCTCTTATTGTAAGGTAAGGTACAGGAAGGATAAATATTGACTATTACACCGCGTTAAATAAACAAACTATAGTGGCAAAGATAAGCATAAAAAGTATGCCCTCGTAAAATACATATAGATATAATATAATGTATACATCACCTTTAGCCGAAAATATCGATAAAAGTGTATAACTCATGTAGCAAGCAAATCTTTAAATTAATAATTTAGTCAATATTAAAAAATTATAGAACGCTACAAATACGTATAACAGGTGATTTACAATCAGGTGACACAAATCGAAAAGAAATATTCTCGAATGAAAGACCCACATACTATTATGAGTTAATAAAAAAAACAATCATTTCTTGTAGATAGGTTCAGGTCATCGAGATATCATCTATAAGGACACTTGTAGCCAATTAGTAATGCATATAACAACAACCACATTACTAGTGAAGGATGTAGGTATACCTACAAAATAAGTTAGAGGTTATCAGTTATTATGTTATTGGTTTGACGACACATTCAACCTCGTAAAACTGCACAATATAATAGAAGATATTTATATTACTCTATAAAATTTGACTTATCTTTAAGTTTTCAAACGTAAGTATTAAAATTAAAAGTATATTAAAAATGTATTAATTATTAAATAAATCATACATCAAGATAAATCATTGTTATTTGGATATACTACGCATACATTTTCGTAGATTATAAATATAACAAGAAATAATCATCTATAGGTAGAAAAACCATGTTCTACATACTTTTGTTCTATTTTTTACGAGAAATGTTGTATAAAATCTTTTGCTTAAACTTGACTGAATCGTTAAAGTGAAATGACAAAAAAAATATACTTCAAGTCAAAAATACACAGTCGCATATCTATAAATGTTGCGACCGTTTGCTTTCCTCAAAATAACAAATTTACGATAAAACTTCAATAACGACAAGTATTGAAATTTCCTCGAACAAGCATATTTCGCTCTCTATATTCCTGAACCTTTCAAATTTACGAAAATATTTTAAATAAAAAAGCATCACGTCATACTCAACCGTTGAACGGACTTTATGACTTGGCGATATCGGCATAAGAAAGAAAATTTGCAAAAAGAAAATTGTGCTTTTATGAACGTCAGAAAAATTTTAATTGTATATTTATATCCTTATCAAAACTATTTTATCCTATTAACTTTTTTTTCGTAAAAAATAACAATTTTTGTAATAATATTAAGTGAAATATGGTATTCGAAGCATGCGAACAACAGTGTTATAGCTATACTCTAACGATGTAACTTGACAAGGAAGTTCCATTTTAAAGATTTTACCCCCAAATTATTAAATTATTTCAGCTTCTAAAACTGTATACATTATGTTTTTGCAGCGATAAAAATTAAAATTTACACTGTCACGGGCGTCTCCGCGCGACGTAGGTATATGAGAAGGATAAAGTGAGCGTTAAGGTGCCTCGACTAATGTAAGCGATGCATTGCAGCGCGAACGTTAGCTCGATGGTTAGAGTACGAGATTCATAATCCAAGGTCCATGCGTGTTCGAATCCCATCGTCCGCCTTTTTTCGCTCTTCGCCTTTTTAATCCGTAACAACATTTTTGCTATATTTCAAAATGTAATCTTGATATACTCGATTATATTTTCTATTCTACACAATATATGTAATTTTCAACTAGATTTTCTCAGTGTTGCACATTAATTTCTAAATAGCATACATTATAATAAGGTTACTTATTCAATACAACGTGGCCTTCTACAAATGTATTTATTTTTCTTTAATAAGCGTATTGTATGCCCACATACACTTGGAAAGGGAAAAATTTCGTTTTTTGATTCTAAAATGACGAGTTACTTATATACAATTAAAATCATGCTATTTATTGATAAAATATTTACACTGGTTAACCTACTATTAAATATCTGATTAGGTGTATACAAAATAAATGTTAATTTAATTGTAATATTAAATTTCACAAAGTAGCGACAGGTCTATATAGCTCTATGTGCCTTGGTAAATCAATTGAATATACTTGCTCATGTATAATAGTAACCATTATCGCATTGTCGACGAGGTGCACGTTCCGATAACGCTAGTGATGTTCACGCATAATATTCGGCCATTAACAGAGGGATCGAGCCCAAATTCATTAATCGTCAATTCGGACTAATTCTAGCGATTTACATTTACCGAAATTTTATTTATATTTGACTTTTATTCGCTGCAAACAGTTTTGTGAGTTAAAATCATATTAACTAAGTAAATGTCGTAAATATTATTTTATGCAATATGTCAGTCTTACAGATAGGAATTTCTATTGATTGATATTCCGAATTAAATTATTTATCTGAAATAGTTATTTACCCATAATTACATGCGTACAGTTATGTTATTATTTACAACAATTATTAATATAAAGTTACGTATTTTTTGTTCAGTTATAATAGTAGAGTATGTCAAGACTATTATAAGTATAATTGTTTCGAGTTTTAATCATTATACTTTGAACATAACAAAATAAAGTTTTCAAATTCTTTACTTTATAGTCTGTTAGTACTTGTTCTATTTGAAAATTGATATTGTAACTTCAAAATGAATTATATATTTGGCGATTACAAATTACTTGAATAACGTCTTCAAATTGGTTTGTATTACATATGAACTGCATATTTCCTCGCCGGCTATCTTCTGAGTGATACGTTTGTGGTTCGAATTTAAAACTACGTTCATGTCTAAATATTTATCTCTTACTGGGACAGTTAGATTTTTTACATATTTATAGTTTTCATTGTAAGTTAACAATATAACTATTGTCATATGTGAAATAAAAAATGAAGCTCTCGATTCCTCAATGATTGATAGTATTAGTTCTGGAAAGATTCTTAGCAGTGATCGTTTCCAAATTCTGTTGAAGGTTGCAATAACTGTCCTATATATTCCTATAGTTCATTTGTATTCAAAAGCAATCGAAGTCGTGTTAGATTTGCACAATGCTATAGTTATTTTTGCTTAGAGTATAAAAATATTCTTATCGATAAATCTAATGACACTCAAAAAAAAATTTATTGATTCCGCCCAGTATACTATCTACTAAAGATATAGCTGAAAAACTTTGGTGATCGAATTTAAAAAAGAGATAAACCTCTATAGTTCGATGGATACCTGATGATTCCCCCTTTTTATGAAAGTACTATATTACTATATCCAATTCGCACCAACCGTCAGAAAATGTTCTCGTTTCACATACCTTATTAAAAAGTCCGACTATATATACAACTTTTCCAGCTATTAAGAAAGTTTTTTAAAAGTTGTTTGTTATACCGCCGCTCCCGAGGATTTAGCGTTTTTGCATTTGACAAGTATTGAATGCCATCCTGCGTATGTTATCTCTTCATTAAGTATGGGATGCCTGCAGTCTTTATACGTAACAGGTATGGTATTTGTCACGGGGTATACGTATGTTTCCCAAGCTGTTGCAATTAAGATTGAAATTTATGGTATGCTTTCTCTTCTCCCTAGTAGAAATTTGAATCTAAGAACTAGGAATTAAACATTGGTATTAAATACCTTGTGATGCTTTTTCACCCATTTTTTTAACACTTAATAGAATGACCATAACCTCAAGACATAGGAATAATGTTTTCAGCTTTCCGGTAACAGTAAACTTCAAAATTCCTATAGTTTCGGATGGTTTTTAATTATTTCGTCTGATTTACGACTAATTTATGTTATATTTCCAGTATTTACGAAGATAAATGCGATTTTATTAGATTTTTCACTTGTCCATTTTTAATAGACATTTAATTGTACATAACTAGACTCAAATTTGATCTATGTTTATAAGCTAAAAATTAGCGCAACACAGAATACAAATTATATTTGAGTCTATTTAATGGTTAAAAATTAGGAGAAATAGCGTGTCACCGGGAGGATAAAAATGAGCACATTTTTCGCCTATTTTTTATCCATTTTTCGACCATTCTATTTAAAATATCTATTTATTACTTATTTAATGGAATACGATTTCTAATACTTGAATCCCTATTTTAAAAGTCCTTACTTTGATATTCGTGCGTATTATGGAAGTTACTATGGAGATTATGTTTTAATTCTGTAACTTCGTAAAGTGTGTATTTAATGCTGGTATAATATTTCTTACATATTCATACTTCTTCAGTAAATTTATCAAAATTCATATACAATATACTGGCTCAATTTGATGTGTTGTCCGATAATTCACTGTCTTTACTCTCCGGTGGAATATTTTTTTACTTAGATTGTTTTTTAGTTTATAAATTTACTCTTTACAATTTTGTTGCATGATTGTTTAGTAATTCCCGACGTCTACCAGAGTTTGGGCCTTCCATCCTTTTATTTTTGTGTGCACTTTGAGGTTAGAATGTTTCTAAAGATAAATATGCTTCGTGTTGCGTGTAAAAACCGTACTGTTTTAGCTTAAAACTTTAATTATATTCAGAAGACTTGGTTTATAACTATGTTTGATTTGGTGATATTTGCTTTCACTTAGTCTGCTACCACTAGTATTAACAGATTTATATACGAGTACGTCTCGCCGCGTATCAAGCCATCATGTTTTTTAATAATCTAAATATCTTAAATACTTATATATTATTTCTACTTTGAAGATATTATTACTGTGTTAGTATTTGGCCCTATAAAATGAATGAGTAACATTTTCCATTTATTTCTATTATTAGGAATGTGAGCCTAATAAATAATTTAAATTTTATACGTTTAAATGTATCAAAAGAAAAATCGCCCTAAAAGAATTACCTAACTTTTAATCAAAGTAAAAGAGTGAACGAGCTTGACATATTCCAAATTATCATTTATATCAAGCAAATTAAAAAACTTTCGACGAACGAAATCACATATTAAGAACCTAATCAAATCTATAAAAAAAACTAGTCAAGCTGTCTATTACAATATTATTTTAATAATATAAATAGTAAGAAATAAATCTACTATAAGAAATATTCTGAAATTCGTTTTACTTATTTATCTTGATATCTTTTTATCTATTTTACCAAAATCTTTACGGCCCGTTAAATTAAGTTAAACAAATTTTAATGCTACATTTTAATGTCCTAGATTCGTTTTAAGAGTATGCTAAAATTAGTTAAACTCACACATTCTTATTAATTAAACTAATAGGTTTTAGAGTCATTCATCAACAAAGAGACTGAGAAATAAAAAAGGGTTTCAGTACTTTGAAAGGCTCAGAAAAGCTTCCAAATGCTTTCAAGAGCTTTTAAAAGCTTTTCAATCATTTTTCTACCAAATTTATGTAGGACTTTGTATAAGTAGCATTATTTTGCATTGCACTTGTATTTAATTAATTGTTTAAAGAAAATGTTGATACTCTACATTATTCGATGAGTTATAATACCTGTATTCTAAAATATCTGTTTCCCTCGTTTTATATTTGATTCAATAAATTTAGTAAATAATAGTAAAATAATAGTAAAATATTTATACTATCTGTTCAATCTAATTTTTCACAGACTTTATAATAATTTTAAAATAGCAAAAATCATTTTATTGCTGACTTAAAATCGAGTTCCAATGTCCTTTAATAAATTAATTACTAACTGAATTACGAGAATAATTTATAATACACTACTTTTTAAAATTACATTACTATACAAATTTTTTATTTAAATTTAAAAGTCATTCAATTAACGTCCTACTAATAAAATTGAGAAAAAAAGTTAAAATATTAACAACAAAGAATAATCGCAACCTAAATTCGTTGCCCCGTACATAGAATATATAACAGCACATTAGATGTCCCTCAATTTATCAAAGTTCGGGAAAAATTGTAGACGACAGTTTGTACCTGCGGTAAATGCACCCTAAAACACCCACGTTCCTCCGGAAAAGAAGGTAAATCGATCATCCGTATACGGCTGAGTAAAAACCGATCCGATTAAGCATCGCACGCGTTTGATGAATCACCGCGCAAGACTAAACTGGGATCGTATGTGCGCACGCCTTATTAATAGCGAAATATGCACGCGTCGTTGCAAATTACGTACAATGATCCCCTTGCGTACGAGAGCTCGATAATCAGTTGAACCATCTTTTTTTCCTAAAGAGGATGTTGCAGTTAACGGTCATGGAAACTTTTTTTAGTAATACGCTTATAAGCATATATCTTATGTAATTTATTCGTTACAATATTATGCACATTTTTATTGGATTTGTGCTTTCTTACACAACAATAACTATTAATTTTTTCACATTTCAAATTATTTAACGTGTACATGTAACCAATAGAGAATTCATTATTCAAAGACTTGTAATATTTTGAATAATATAAAAGTACTTATTTCGAACAGTTATCGCAGTGTAGAAGTCTGTAATTTTGATTCATTCTGAAATGTATAATGGGAGTATATATAGGTACACTATACGTTTTACCATCCTTAACGTTGCTTATGTAATTTGAATTCACCAAAACACATCGATTCCTAGTAAATAATAAACCTATATATTCATGCATCTATTGTACTTTCATTGCCAATAATATTTCACAAATCCATCGATGTTTTTCAATTATATACAGTTAATTAACTTTTTATCGTCTTGTTTGACAGTAAAAAAAATAAATAAAACGTCCATGATTCGATTATACGAACGCATGAATTTCCTGTAAATTCATACTTTTATGAGAATCGATCAATTCTTTTCCCCATCGAAATACAAATCAATGCCAGATTTTATCCCGCATTTATATGCTTTTGTATTATAGTTTCTCCCCACTTTACCACCAATTCTTTTTTTCCATTTCACTGAATGCCGGCGATTATATATCTTTTTCTCTTGTTGTATCGCGTCGATGCTTCCCCTAGGATGCGAAGGAATCCGCGTGATAATTGATTAAATTGATACGGGCTTTAAAAAGAGAATGCCGAAAAGTTTCCGAAGTGGACGTCGAACCAAAAATATAGAGTATCAAACAGGAAATAGATACTTATTCACTGAAATTTTCTGAGCATATCGAAGTCGTAACATTTTTTTAAATTTCTATCAAATAGTATTTTATTTGGTACAATCATTTATTCGAAATGTTTTTACTTAAGTATCGTATATATTTTTCTGATAAATGTTATTTACATGCATTAGCTAAGTTATGTCCACATTATAAATTATTTAATAACAATGCACTATTACCAATTTCGTTATTTGTAATACAACAATAATGTTAAATTTTATTCAAACTTCTTTTTATAGACTAATATTTGGAAGTATATTTTTCACATAAATTAACCACTTTTTGAGAATCGTCGGTTGTAAAGAACTAGTTATAACCTAGCTGTATAAATTGATTAATTTCTACAAGGGATTCATTTGTTATAAAGTAAAGAAAGTATTGTGGTCAGAAATAATAAAATGTTATAATGTACTTTGTTAGTTCTTTGTATAAATCCAATATAGCAAATATTATATCTCAAGTTAAATAAGTTTCAATAACACTAAATCTAATTTTCGTATACACGGATCGTTTCGAATGAACAGGTAAAAATCTCAAAGTTTATAGTAAATCCAGTTACAGTTTAGATCTGATAAACTGGTCGCAACTAATAAAAACATTCAACGTATACTTTCCTTTTGTCGTACTAATTATAATTTGATTGAAAATAACTCATAATGTTTGGAAATAATAAATTGTGATAATACATTTGCCTTTGCGTATATGTGTATATTTATTTAGAATTCTGTTACAGTTAAACTTATTTAGGAAATTTAGTTGTACGCATACTTGTACTAATAAAAATAACTCATTTAATATAAATGCAAACAAATTGACGAGTGACCGATGTTTATATATGCGAGTAAAGTGTGTATGTGTGTATACATTTCACGTGTATCACGTCGATGAAATAAAAGCTTTTATTATTATCCATTCACTCAAACTTTTTACTTTTATGCGTGTCTATAAAAAAATAACGTCTGCACCTCGGTATTATAATTTAAATGTGCCCAAAATATCATTTGTAAAGTTACATTTCGTATAATACGATATTTTTTCACAAGATTGAAAACTGCGATAGAGTTTCTAATATTTATGAAGAACATTATTATATATGTACTATTATTTATCAAATAAGTTGGATTAAGATTTTTTTAAATTTAGAAATGCATATTTCATAATAACACGTGGTTACTTGCATTTTCTGGTATATGCGTAAACTATAAAAAAAAACAGATAAACATAACAAAATGATACACCTTTGAAATGTAAAAAATAATACATGAACACAACAAAATCTTATTGCGTTAAAATATAAAAAAATATATGAACGTAACAAAATTATATTCCTTTTAAATCTAAAAAAATACATAAAGCATATATAACACAACATAGCATAACACCGAAACACGAACTATCTCACAACGTTACACAAACACAAGCACATGTCTGGAAACTAGAAATACTTGAATTACTTAATAGAAACAATGAGTTACGAATTTTATTATAGGAATATATAGTCACGTATCTAAAATTGTTAGTTTAGTGTAAATTAATAAAGAAAGTTTTGCATAGAAAAAGTGCAAGTTTATTTACTGAAATGCATTCGAGGCAAGTCATCTGTCAATATCAGTCAAGTCTTATTAAACATCATAACAGAACGGTTAGATTGCGATAATAAAAACATGAAAATGCCTCGTACCAATATTTATATATAATAGTATACATATAATATTTTGTTTGAATAGAAAAATTAAGAAAACATGCTTCATTTGCTAAGCAGTCAATACGACCAATAATAAACTACTTTTATCACTTGTAATCTAGGTGCTATCGTTTGGCAAACTTTATTGTATTATGCAGTGATTTTGTAGTTAACAAACACGATAAAACTCGTGATAATAGTCTTTAGAATATATAGTACAATCATTTTAAAAAGATTATCAATTTATGAATTTAGTAAACAAAGCTTTACACACAGGAAGAGATTTTAATTGGCTATATATTTTTATAAACTAGGACGAATTGCATTTTATTTTTTTTTTGACTGTCTTTGACACTTTCGTTTCCCAAAACATAATACCTTTAATATCTTAGCATAAATTAACATAATGAAAATTACGTTTATAAAAAATAAATAAATTTTATACACTCTTTCAAGTATGTATGCTGCACATTTAATTCTGCTTGTATTACTGCGGATCGACCACTTACACTGATTCCGGAATCTACACTTGTATCGATCATTACTGTAATCTTCTACGTACACATAACTTTCTAACATATTAAGTATAAATACTACACGTTATTCGACAAGCTATAAAAATGAATCATTACTCACACTAGTGTTACATAAATTATCTGTAAGTATTCTCGAAAAATAGAATTAACTGCGCGTTCTTCAAGTAGTAAAACGCTATCTCGAAAATTAACAAGGAAAATTGTACACTAGTTCAGGTTAGAAATCCGTGTACATGCAAGAGCCGTGGATCCCTGACCGAATCTGACAAGATACTTAAAAAAAGTCATGCTGACACGTTATCATTCGAAACTCTCCCCTCCCCTTCCTCCTCCTCCCTCTTCGCGAGTTTTTGCAATACTCTGAAGGCGTTACGCAATCGTTACGAAAGATGCATACTCGATCAGTCATTACCCTAACAGTACCCGTGTTCACTTATATTGAAATCTATTCATGAGTATTTTTACTTCCGGTACACTCTATATATTTACATGTTTATTGTGTCGTACACTATATTTATTTTTTAATTAATTGTTATACGATTATACGATTGGTATAATATACTTCAAATTCATCCATTGTGATCTCGTTTCAATAATTTTGTTGCCTTTTTGTTTATGCTCAAGTCGCGTGTACTGCACGTGTAGCTATCGATAAATACTAAAATTTATTATTTTTTTCAGATTATTATATTTGCTTGTTCATCCGGTATAATTATCCAATGTTTAACAATTTATCAGTAGCACGCAATTTTTTTATATTTATTTTAATTTAATTAATATATAATAATTTAAAAGAACAACACTTTATATATAATATACACGACAAACACTGTATCTAGTGATTCGCTTAATATAGCGTATATTACATATACAACTTTCTAAAATCAAGGTATCATCCAATACAGGCAATCTTAATTTAATACCAGATTTTGAATGTTTCGTAATTCATTGCCAATCCGATAGCTCGGAAAAAAACATTAAGCAATGTACCTATGTACGTACGTATATAAATGTATAAAAGTTAAACCGAACAACAATGCCAACGCGGGTTGTTAATATAATGAGTTACAAATCGACGTAAATGGATTTTTATTGCTATTTTAGTAAGATGGATAATAAGTAGCAAAGGAAAATTCGGTCAAATATCCGTGGGAGAGAGAGAAAAGAGAAGACAGGGAGTATGAAATATGAGTTCTCAAATGACTCGATTAACATAACGACTTTTTCTGATTAAAGTTTTTTGATAGTTCATGCATTCTATATGATATTATTGTTACGTCTATTTGAGTTATGACATTCTATATGAACATGTAACGACACTACAGTTTGAATTATCCAATTTATATAATAATGTGGTTTTATTAACATTACAATAATTTCGTTCTAGTTACGTAAAAACTCTTTAGTATAAACATTCTTTCGAAAATAATATAGGTGACAGTTTGTAAAATTTATTTATCAACAAGCTCTTAAAAAATTTCATTAACTTTTACTTATTCAATTTAAAAACTGATGAATATTACATGAAGCTGTTAATCCTTGTAGAAATTGATCATTTTATAGACATTAATTACGGACTAAATAGACGTATGTGGTTAATTAGTTAATTCTTGGCCAAATAAACGTTTTATAAGTATTTTGATTTCCACTGAGAAAATGCAGTCATTATAAACGTTAATAATTTTCGTAAGCTATACAACTATTTTGAACGACATATTGATTATAAAGTAAAAAATAATAATTCACTACCGCCGGAATAGTAAATTTAGTTATAACGGAAAGATATTGTTTCTCTAACGTATCTCAAGTTTCAGTCGAAAAGCTTTAATTTGCATTTTTAAAAACAATCTAGAGAGAAAAATTTTTTTTTACGTTAAATAATTCGGGATTTATTGAACCTCTTATTCCTTTAACTGTAATATATTAAAACAACTTGATACTTTATAATAATTTTTTAATGTTATTTTAATATTTTCAATTTTATTAAACTTATGAATCAACTAGAGTTGAAATTATAGTTGTTCCTTTCACTATTCTCCTCATTTTTGAATAGATTTGAAAGATTTTTAATTGATCATATACAACTATAATTTAAGTAAGGCTCTTTTCCTTCAAATTGAAAATAATTCAATTGATTTTATGCTTTCTAAAAAGATTTTTTAGCCTAAGATGCAATCAATTCTCAAACCGTCCATTTTAATGTTTCATTAAAAAATAGAATATTTTTTATAAATTCACTCTAGCCAGGAAAAGTGTGACGATGTACACTAAAATTCAACCAAATTAATTTTTCATTCGGGCGAATCGCCTTCTTTCTAATTTGATATTCAATAAACGGAGCGCGCATTTTTAATCAAAATAACTTCAAGTTCTCTGTATTTTCACATTTTCTCATTTGATTCTGCATCGTTCTATACGCCCAAGGGCAAAGATGCGGCGGAAATGCAATGACAAGTTTATTAATATTTTGACGTTTCCTCTACATAATACTTCAAGTGTATATATCAATAATTATTACAAAATATATGAAATTAAATTTTACCTCCCGTCCTTTATATAAATATCTACAGATATACTTGTTATGGATGAAATAGGTATTAAATTATATTTTATATACGACATTCATTCTCCCATTATATTAAAGTGCTTTCGTTATTTGATCATCGACGCATCGTTCTCGTTGTTGCTTATAATCTATTCCACAATATTACTATTTTTGTTCATTATTGACATGGATAATTACGCGATAGTTGATAGAAATTTCTCATTATCAGTTAACTGATTTCATTACAATTATAATATTTTAGTAAATTCACCTAAAGTTTGAAAACTTACCTGATGGACCACTGTGTGTATTTATACAAAGATGAATAAACGAGAAGCGATGGATCCGTTTCTTTGCACAACGTGCAAGGGAACTGTCACCCGAAATAAAAAGAGCAATGAAAAAAATACATTTTTTATTTAAGTTACTCTGCTTGATTATAGAAGAATCAGCTTAAGCAAGCAGATTTTCTTTTAAAACAATATTCTTTTAAAACATATAATATATATAAACGATATTTCAAAAGAAGTCCGGTTAGATAAAAAACAATTTTTTTCGTTGAGTAATCAATAGTTCAGACTAGAATTCGTCAAGTTCTATTCTCTAAAGTTATATAATAAGGAATCATAGATTAGGAAATAGGTCAAACTGTTTATGCTAAATGAATGTTTCATACTATAATGGATATTCCATATAACAAATATTTGGTTATGGATACACACACGCGCACAACGAATAATTATGAAATATAAAGTATCAGCTCATGAAATACAATTTTGCGACTACAGATAATAAAGAGAAACGTTTACACTGGTATTATTTGATGATAAAATGTGGGTAATGTTTTTATACGTATTGACTTATACTTCAAATACTTTATCATTATTAAAATACGTACACGTACATGTAATTAATATCGGTTAAAATGATTAAACAAAATTTGGTAAACCGATAAAGTATGTGTAACACGTGCGACTTTTATAATAATAATCATTTACTATAATATAATGATTTGAAACGAATTTCGAATGACGTAGCAAGTATAGAGTTTTATCTATTATTACTTTTCGTGAGTGTGCATATAATATTCGAGATACAGATGAGAATATCTTTATAATATAGTAAACAAGTCTCTTGAATGCTGCAAAATAGCATACTTTTTTCCTGCTATTTTACATTGATGAGTGTCAGTAATTTATTACAAAGTTATATTTGTACCTGTTTCAGAATGATTGGAGTATACTCTTGATTTATATAAAGCGATATTTTGTTCAGTAAAATATATATAACTTATTTTCGTAATTAAATTATATAACTAAAAAATAGTGAATTAAATAAAATAATTTTTTATATATTTAATTTGAATATGCATAATAATCCTTACTAAACTCTCAGTTACAAATGAATATATACGAAGATGTTAAATTAATATTGAATTTTGTCGGTCTTGCTGAGCTAACGTCTAAAATTATATAAAAAAAAAAAAATTATATTTTTAATATACGAAGATGTTTAACGATTAAGGATTTTACGATGTCACGATCCTATTTCGTAAAAAAAATTTCTTAATTCCTAAATTGTATGCTTGATTGTCAATAAAGATATTACCTTGCAGTTTACATATAGTTCACACTTGGTTAACTATAATGTTTTCCAGTTTACTCACGTATTCAAGTTGATCAATTCAAATTTCAATATTTAATATCCGTTTTTATAATAATACATTTTTAAATACAGGACATTCAGGGGATGGTGTGCTCAATATTTACCGACCGAGTCAATAGAGATTGACTCTTTGCTTCGAATGTTGCAAATCTGGTAAATTTCCTTTCAATACCATTTTCTAATGCAACCTTATTTTTATTTGAAATTTCACACAGTGGTAGATAATAGCTAAAGGAATGGCAATGATGTCTTTATTCTGCACAATTTCTTCTATTTATTTAACCAGAATCATTTTTTCATCTTTGTTGACTGGGTCAGTAAATATTGAGTATACCATCCCCTTAATTATAATTAAACAAATTTAGAAAATTTCAAATTATATATTCAAATATGACAATTAATTAAGGGAACGAATTTCGATATTCTAAAAGCATCATTTTTGTATAATTTTTTGTATAATAAAAAATATTAAAAGAATTTATTAATATAATATTAAATAGGAAAGTAACCGTATTGTCGACAAAACAAAAAAGTATAACAAAAGACTGGAAAGACCGAAAGTTAACCATGCAAAATTGCCAACTTATTATGAATTATATGTGAAACAAAACCCAGAGTTTGTTGAGCATATGAGAACAACTGTGTGGATTTTGACGATAAGCCTCATCATGAACATTTTTCGGAAAGAGCCGATGCTTGGTACGTATATTGCGCTGCGGAAATTGCGAGAAAGTTATTTTTTTACCCAAATTACTGACCAAGCAATGCAGGCCACAACCCAGCATATATGTTATATAAAAGCGAATTTTGAGGTATTTTTCTTTTTGTCTCCATAGATAAATAACAACAAAGAACAAATTTTGTAATATTCTTTAATATATAAGAATTATTATATAAAATAATAAAGTTTTGATTTAATGAATAAATTTCAATATTGAGGAAATTTTTTAAATTATATCTAACAAGTCTATAATGCATTCCTTAAAACAATACTGTCTGTATATTGCTTTGCAATTAATTTTTATCAATATTCAATCACTCACAATTATTAGGTTAAAAGTCAATGTAAAAAGAAATCACCAGCAGAATTGAAAATTATTTACTAAATTTTGGATAATAATTTATAATAATTTTATGTTAATAGAAGTTAATTTATAATAAAAATGATGTATAATACGTAATTAAATGATCTGTCTTTTGCATTGAATCGATGCACAGTTGTACATAAAGCAACTGAATAATTAATGTAATTAAAATAGATACAGGATCTAACATTCGTTTTGCTCCTATAAATATAATTTGGTAGATATAGTGAAGTTAATGTGCAGAAATCTTTAGGTGTGTAAGAACGAGATAAACACGCTTTCCGATTTTAATCAAAAGAACTTTTTCATCATTATCTTGGCGCATTTTGCGTCAATATTGGGGAACAACAGGTTGCCGTCTTCATCACGAGCTTCTGCATAATCTTTCGAGCAAACCTCCACGAAACCTGCTCGTTTTGCTTGCAGTTGAGAAGCGTGTGCTGTAAACATCGTTGATGTTGCTGAAATACCGTATTTCTTTCCCATAGCGTCTCTAAAACATATTGATTCATTAATATTCTACATATAGTTCTAATATATCTTTTATCACATCTGTATATGACTATTCAATTTATATAATTAATGTTTAATTACTTTATTCTATACGTAAAGTACAAACAAAATTGAGTTAAAAAAATTTCTATTTAAAATTTTATCATTAAATTATTTTTTAAATAATGAAAAATAATTACGTTTATAATTTAATGTACTTAATGTAAACATCTCCGAGTGGTTAAAAATATTATCTTATCGTAAAATTTATTTATACCATTGAAAGAACTTGTACAATTACAACGATAAATATAGTAGGTGCTGCAAATTATTGTTTTTTCCTGTGATAAAACTGTTCCAGCTAAGCAAAAATGTATTAACTGGAGTTTCCTTCCTAACTAGAGCATTGAATATTTTTCAATAATTTGAATTATCAGTTAACTTTATACTTATACTTTATACTCTATAGTAACACAGTATTAAAACAAATAAAATGTTTACCTTGCAAGTAGAATATGATATCCAAGTTTTTGTCCTCGGTATTCTGGTAAGACGCTTAAACTTATCGAGCTAATGTAACTATCTACATTATATATTTTTTTAACATCGCCTTCCTTAGCTAAATTTTCAAAGAAATTCCAAATTTTTACAAAGGTTTTCGATTTGAATAATTTCTGAAATAATACATCAATTTGACTATCAATCTCTTTTGGAACTATAATGTAAACAATTATGTGACTCGTTGAATGTATTATTGTCGTGTTACCTTAAGTTCATCGATTTTCAATCGATCTTGCGGCGTTGATATAAATACCATATTGGCTCCTACTAGTTTATCTATTTTTCCATTATCGTCAAGTTTATAGCAGCCAATGGTAACACCTTGCTCTAAGCTTAATTTCCATATCAATTCAAATCCTTCTGCTCCTTCTGGATCATTTTTCATATCTATTAAGAATAAAAAATTAAATTTGATATTTTGATTATCCTTTACTTTCTAATACATTTTTAGATTATTTAATTAGAGCATATCGGCGTACTCGCGCGATCAATGCTTTTCTATAAGATTAAATTTTTTTCTAATTCATATTTGTGCTTGTTAAAATTAAAATATTTTAAATGAAATATAGAATCTTTACAGATAAAAAGTATAAACAGGTGTAAAACATCTTTTAAGAATGTACGGGAATCAATTAAGAACATTTCTTAAATTTATTTTAAATATAACTTAAAGATAAACCGAGTGTTAATTTACTATTGCGCATTATTTAATTTAAACGAATAGAAAACTGAGCAGTGCCAGTGTATTTGAAAAAAAATAACATTATTTCCACTGTGTACAAAATTCCTCATCAGACTTTGTCAGACAGGTTGAATCATCCGTGATAAGAGCTTTTGAGGTGTGCATAATATATCTTTCTAACACTATTATACCCATACTAAATTTGTACTAATATTTTTAAATTATACCTACCAACACTTTTACTTAGTGGTTCATCTACCAAAAAATAAGTGTGCATCAAATCAAGAACCTCTTTTTTCCTTTCTTCATCGTTAGGAATGTCTTGAATTGAAAATTTTACTCGTTTCTTCGTTCCATCTTTTAATGTCTCGTATCCGTCGACAACTGCCCAAACGTTCAACGGTCCAGAGGGAAGCTGCCACCCTGACATTTGTTGATCTGCTATTGTAAATTAATATTAATAAAATCAATTAAATTAATGTAAACACGTTAAATACATAGTCAATCGATTAAGACAGATACGGAGAGTGGAAAACCAAATTAGGAAGAGAAAAATATTGGGATGACTGGAAAACTGTCAGGAAAACAAAAAAACAATGGGCTAGGATACGATGTATAAACGTAGATAGGTCAGGGAATAAAGGTTATGAAAATAACATATGTAGACTATGTAAAAAAGAGGAGGAAAACATGGAACATATATGGGAATGTTTAGTGGCAAGGGAAAACATCAATAAAAATTGGGAAGAAATGATAATTAAGAAAGGATTAATAGGAGAGGAATGGAAAAGAAAACAAGCACTAAAGGAAATACTAAAAGGGAAACCAATAATAGAAATATGTAATTACTGTAGGGAATTTGAAAAAATAACAAGAGAGAATAGCAATAAAAAGTAAAGGTATATAGGAATAAGAAAGAGACGAAGAAAAAAAAACAGGACAAAGTTCATAGAAAGTTTTTGTAAATATAGAGATAAGAAAGGAAATATAAGAAAGGGAAAATAAATGAAAAAAGATAGGACGAAACATAAAAAATACTCCCTTGAAGTAAATAAGAAAAAATAATGTAAATATTTGTAAAAATTTGTAAAAATAATGTAAAAAATAATGTAAAAACAGCATTATAGATTAAGTGAAATTACATATGTAAAAAGGTAAATAAAGATATCTTAAGTATGTTTATAACATTAGTAATTAAGAGCGGAAAAATGTCGGGAATACATGTAAAAAGATGTAAAATTTTCTATATATGGCAAATAAATACTACTACTACTACTACATAGTCAATTGCATTTTTTATATCTTGTCAGTTAAAATGACTAAAATTATAATAATTAATGTTTAAATAAAATAAAGAAAATTAAAATTAATGTTCTAATAATCTTAAATATGCGTAAATTTATGAATGTCGAATATAAAAAATATAACAAATAAATACAAAAAATACGAATTTATTAAAAATGGATATCAAATTGTGTAAATAAGTTTAGCTTTAACTATAAAACATCTAAATTATTTATTTATTCAGTTAAATTAGTCAGTAATTTTGTCCGAAACAAAAGAAGCACGAGGTCCCCCTATTTTCTTCAAATAGTTTCATGACAGCATTCCAAACAGTCTATTTAATTGAATTTTCAGCTTTGTAATTAAATTTCGTCGTAAACATTCAAATTATAAACATTCAATTACATACATATAATATACATACCATAAAACACATTAAGACAAATCACGCAATACACACACGCGCGCGCAAACACACAAATATTGTTATTGTATTAAATATTAATCAATATTAATAATATTAAATATATTATAATATCTATTAGATCACTTATAAATTAAATTATTTACCTATTCCTACCTTCACTGGAAAGAAAATGTTTACGAATATAATAGTCTGCCTATTCTACACTAAGTATATCGAATGAACTCTGCAATATCTAGCAGTTGTATTTATGTACAAGATAACATACGTTTGTGACATGTACATCTTGTCATAAGTTAACTCTTTCGTGCTATCTTTATCTATACATACAAGATTACATTAACGAATTGCTAAAAGAATCGAATGATTTTTTTTAATTATAGATATTAAGAAATTACTCTCAATTACATGCGTGTTTAATATAGAAAACATTATGTATCTATGCGAATAAAAAAATATAATGTATTTATAACAAACAAACAAACAAGAGCTTCAATATATTTCTATAATATTTGTTACACATTATGGTACGTATAATGATATAGTTTACATATACATATTCAAACCACATTATTTATTCATGTGTAAGTAATTGAATGCAATTAAAAGTATAAAATTAAATTTAAAAAAAAACGTTTACCTTCCTTTATCTAATATTCTTTAGTTTGTTTTGATTAATTTAATCTCAATAATGTTAATAAATCCAGAGATTTGAAAATTAGGGAACAGTTTCCATATTAAATGTTATCCCTTTATATCATTATAAACAATAATGTATATATGATTAATCGTTTTTATGTGTGTACAATTCAATAACTAAAATATTGCCTAATTATAGTTTAATTTATAATAATTTTTATAATCAATTATGTAAATTGACCTGATTAGGTAATTAGTCATTTTGTCTACTTTGTAAAGAATGTTAACATCACATTGTTTTTCCCATGAAAATTTAATAGCAAAGAAATCACCTTGAATTAATTTTTAACTTATAAATTAGTAAAAATAGGTGAATTTTATAAAATAAAAGTTCAAATTATTATAAATATCACGAAAATTTTACTAGGGCATCAGCTGAACAATTGCTTGAAGCAATAAAAATAATATAATCTGTACTTGTACGTAAATACTGCAATATGCGTTGCTTGCAATTCAAATATTTTCAAATATTTATGCATTTTCGTCCAGTGACACCTAGGCTCTTTAATTATTGAAAAATTATTAAAAAAATGTTGTTTTATTTTTTCCATTCCAAAAATTTTATCATAAATAAAAAAATTTATGATTTTTTTTGTTTTTTTTTACTTTTATCAATTTATTTAAATGTGAGAAAAATTCAATTCTAATCAAGAGAATTAGAATTGAATTTTTACATGATGATTGAATTGAACACACTACATTTTTTTACTTGCAGTTTCTAATAAAGGAATAATTAAGAGCCTATAAATTTGCTTGACTTACGGTAATATAACATTGATTGTAAGTTAGAAAAATTACTGGATGTTAAAGAATAATTCAAATTTTTTTACAATTAGGCAAAGTGTACGTTTTGCAATAAAAAATGATATAATCTAAAAAAGTAAAAATTAATAAAACTTAGTATCAATCGCTGAGTTTTACATTCCTCAATGACTGACATATTTATTAAAGTGTTTATGGACTAACTGTTACAGTTTAAATGTTTCCCGTCAGTACAATATTCATTATTATGTAAAGTACATCCAAAATAAGTAATTAAATTTGTATTATTAAATTCCTACAGCTGTGTAATCAAAGTTAATATTATATGAACAAACCTTAAACAACCGCTTAAATCTGTATAAATTTCCTCTTTTTAATTTATGTCGAAGTTAAATAACAATTATTAAAAACAATCGATTTTATATTTTCTTGAGGAGTACGAAATATACGTCTTGATGTACCAACAAACAAAGGCGAACTGATTCTCGCAACGCGGAAGTTATAAATGCAATTTTTAATCCAGAGAGTAGAACGTTGATGAATATAGACTCCATCATATTACAACGACAGAATTGGCAATTTGCAGTCTAATTTTACCTCGTTTAACAATTGTACGATGGAACACAGTTGTTCGGCGGTCACGAAGTCTCACAGCAGTAAATAGGGTATTTTTGAATTAATTTTTTTATGTTTACACCTATATTTATTATGTAACTAGGATTCTGTTTTTGCGTGAGCGACGAAAACGTGTTTTACAATGTTTTGCTAAAACTGGCGGATATCTATTGCCGCAAACTAATATAGGTATACTTGGTTTATATATATATAATACTCCTATGTAGTATAGATTTGTACAGTGAAATTGGAGAAAAATGTGTCCATTATTTTCTAGTTCATTGACGAAATGTTTTTTCTCGAATGTTATAGGTACTAATTAAAATGCAATACATATATTTTATCATGTTTGTACACTTTGTTGTAACATGAGTCTTGTCCTATATTATATTAGTATTGTGTAAAGTAGTTAACGTCAAATATTGTATAATCGTACTTATTCTTTATACGAACATTAAATATCAATTTGAATCTATAAGAATTTTTAAGTTTACCGCTCACAGGAATGTAGAAAATTAATTTGAATATTTTTTATTATTGGATTTCGAAAATTAAAACTAAAATCTTAACTAAGGATACAAAACAAAGTTATTGAATAATTGTCATATAAGAAATTGATCTATGCAATATTTTGCAAAAATCAGAAAGAGATTAGATGGATATATCTTATCAGTTTGCATATTAAAAAAACCTTGTAAAATTAGAGTGCTTACATAAGTGTGCATCTAAATTATAAATTGTTTACCATATTAAAATCATAACTGTAAACATTGTAAATTATTATTTATTATCCATTTTATGTTCTAGTCAAATTTTTTATTGATTCGTAGTTTAAATATAAAAATGCCTTGAATAGGCTTGGGTAAGCTAATAAAAAAACATATAAAAATATGTTTTATAATAAGGCGGATACAATAAATTATCTGATTACTAATATTGTGGTTATTAGATAGTTGTTAGGAGCTCTTGAGTATTATTATACTAAAAAATAAAAACTTTCAATTTTGCAACATGCAATTTATTGCAATTAAATATTGCCGAATTGTTGTGTTTTATTTTTTTAATAATAAAACTCTCTGGCTCCTACCATCGATCTAGAAACCACAATATTATTCAAAAATAATAGAGAGCAATACATCCACTACATGTATACTGGTTACTAGTTTAGACAAATAAAGTAGTAGCCCAAAAATCATAACTTTCATAAAATTGACATAATCCGTCACAAACCTATATGAATGATGTAAAAAATATAAATTGTTTAAAAAATTTGCTTGATTACTGAAAACAAAAGTGAAGTTATTCTTGAAATAAATTTAATTTTACTACAGATCTCCTTAATTATATTGTTACGTTTAATGCATGCTACACAAAGTACGCACACACACACACACACAGAGTAAAAATGTTTAATAAACAAATCAACAAGTATTTCACGATTTATTAAAAAATATCGATAAAAAATACAAATGCAAAATTATATAATCAACGATTGAACTAGCAAGTAAGTATATGTTCATATCATTTACAAGTGAAACGCTTCACAATCACTCGTAAAGAGAAAAAATTAGATTTAATATTAACAATAACAATAATAAAGAAAAATAATAAACGCAAGTAAGTTGAGTATTATGTTGAAAATCTTATTCTAATTTTTTGATCATGATCTTCATGTCTGGTACCTCGATGTTTGGATAAACAGGCGTACCATCTCTATTAACTAAATTTGCGTAATACTGAGTGTGGGCGACTTTAAATCCTGCGCGTTCCGCCAAAATTTGAGCAGCCGGAGACGTAAATGTTGATGATGTCGCTTTGATACCGTAATACCTTCCGATGTCAGTACTGAAATTTTAAATAGTTTAAGAAAAAATGTTTTACAATTTTTTTTAATAATAGTTAATATATAATAATAGTTATATTGTAGTGTTTGGTCTTAAATTAGAAAGTAGCATTTGTTAAATTTCTTGCAGGTTTTTTAATGGATAGAAATGTTATAATTAAATTAAACTAAATGTACCAATTACTTGCTCACTATAAAAATATAATTTATTCACGTGGGATGTTGGACCCAAATTACAGCACGGAGAGAAATATTTAGTAAATATTACAAAGCAGTCTGGTAAAAATTCCTAAACTCCCAAGTAATGTGGTCACAGACCGAAAAAACCGAAAAAATTACTAGACTGACAAGTAAAATTTACACTAAATATAGTAAAATTTACTCTAAATGTAGTAAAATTTGTGGAGTTAACGTACTAAATTTTACAAATAAGCTTGTAAATTTTATTAACTCTGATTTTTTCCTATACTGTTTACGAAATTCTGTAAACAATAGTACACTTCGCAACGGGTTCGGAAAGACTTTATGTACACGGAGAGAAATATCTCATAAAAATTGTAAGTAATTTCAGGGGAAATTTTACCATGAAGTCTTGTAAACGTGGGACGTCTTGACGTTTCAGTAATTTTTACCAGGAACTTCCTGGTAAAAATTACCTAACCGAAAAAATTAAAGCGAAACATAATCTACATCAATAGCGTTAAGAGTTATAACATTTACTTCAAATTAATAAACAAGTATAGATATAATAAATATTTATATTGTTTCATTACGTACATATATATTAATAACAAATACTTTGAGGCAATAAAAAATTTTAATTAATCAAATTTATAATGAATAGATTTATTAAAAATTATAGATTTATTTTAAAATAGTAAATGGGTGTAGAAATAATTCACATTGATGAAGTATTATTTATTGAATATATATATTTATATACTGCTTCAAAATTGATTTGCCATCCGCACTTTGCATCAACAAATTGTAAATATCCTGAACATAAACAATGCAGCATTGAAATGGTACAAATTATAGGTTAGAAATGTATCGCTGTAGAAATATTCGACACTTACATTTTAATGACCGATCGGCCAAGCTCTCCTTTCCTATAAAATTAAAGTTTTACGTATTAATGTTGCAGCTCTTTGTAAAACGTATTTTCTCACCATATTGATTTGTGTATAATTTATTTATATCAATGTAACTTTTGAATAGAAAGTTTAACTGAAGTGTACATTCTTCAATTTTCTCATGAATATAAAATACTTACATATCTGTAAAAAGTTGTTAGAAATATGCAGCAAGGTTTTACACAGAACTGGATTTCGTTGAATATAACCGCATCGAATAGACACTGTATACGTACACCGGCCGGCGATCGGTTCGGCGTATACATTTAACCTCTGCATTCTAAGTCACATGCGCGCGCGTTATCTTGAGAGGGAGAAACTTAGAAGAGTCGGTACGAACAAATTTTTTCTTACGGTCCAAGCGCTACTTTTGCCTATACTAAGATATCGGGGGAAAAATTACAAGAAGTTCATGGTAAAAATTGCAATGAATGCAGAACGTCCCACGTTTACAAGACTTCATGGTAAAATTTCCCCTGAAATTACTTACAATTTTTATGAGATATTTCTCTCCGTGTATTAAATGAGAGGTTTACAATACGAACTGAAGGCTGTAATGAGTTTCGTAAAAAAGCCTTTTCGAACCAGTTGCGGAGAGCATTTTACAGCACGAGATACCGAAAAGAAGCGATAAAATTGCGATCTTTAGGTTAAAATTTTTATTGGAATCGCGTCGTTCGTTTGTTTACTTTAAAAGGAGGATTTGATGAAACACGTGCAAGCAACGCGGTGGCGCAATGGTGAGGACTTGGACTCTCCACTCAAACTTCGCAGGTTTGATCCCCGATGGCATTCAAAATTTTTTTCACTGATTAAATTTCATTTAAATATTTAAAATATTCATAACTCTCGAATAATATACATAAATTCGAAAATAAATAATATAGAATAAAATTTTTTTCTAATGTTAAAAAAAATCAAAATTACAATTTAGTCCAGTAAAAATTACGAGATTCGCAATTTGTTACCATATTACTTGAGAGTTTGGGAATTTTTACTAGACCGCTTCGTAATATTTACTAACTATTTCTCTCCGTGAGGGATCCACATCTGTCAACCCAAAAATTACATCCTAACTATTGAATTAAAAATCTGAAAAAAATTTTTACGATATACCTTAAAACACTAAGAAGATTTTTGAAAAATAAAATAATGTTTTTAATAATAATTGAATAAACAATTGTTTATCAGTAATGATTAATTACAATCTGAAAAAATTTGGATATATAGTTTAAAACATGGCTATAGGCCTAACTTAAAGAATTTTTTAAACATTCATTTTTTGTTTATAAAAAATATAAAAAAACGACCATTTTCTAAGTCTGACATGTTCGTAAGTTAAAAAAAATTAAAGATAGAGTTTTTATAACTTATTAATAGATTTTGTACTTTATAAACGATTAAAAATAAGTGTTTTTAACGACTCCGATTCAGCTTCAATGAATTAAAAGTAAGTCTTAATTTTCTATAAAACAATCGTCTAATTACATATAATCGAATACATTAGTTTTAATACAATACTTTTTGTTTAGAACTCGTAAAAAGTCTCGTTAAACATTCACACACATTGAACTATAAAATTTCTATCCGGATACAAAAACCATCTATTTCTCAGAGTTTCATCAAAATCCGTTCCCAACAGGCTCGGTCATCTCCTCGTCAGTGATTGCTTGGAGACCAGAGGTCCGTGAGTTCTAATATAAATTTTTTTATATTTTTTCCAGATGTAGTAATGTATTGGGGAGTGATATCGACAACATATTGGTTTATGATTGTTTCATATGTTTCCCTACCCTACGTATATAGTACGCGTCTTTTCAAATTTATTGGTTATAACATTATAAACGCGAGCAATATATTATCTTTTCAATTTACCGAGCTTCCAGAAGTCGCTGCCCAAGTTTTTGTCCACGATACGCAGGTGCGACACTTAAACCAGTGGCGTAAATGTATTTGTCAACACCAAAGATCTTGCAAACGTCAGCCTTCAGTGAAAGTTCGTAATACATTTTGAACAATCGGATTGAGAGTGGCGATGAAAATCTTTTCTGTTGATCAAACATTTATTTTATTAAAAAAAGTGCTTAGAACATATTTTATTAAAACATTAAGGTGTAAAAGAAAGAAGTTGATTCGTTCGCGGAAATGATATTTAAGTTTTATATTTATAAATAAATATTTATTAAAACAACACGTTCCTTTAAAACTGTAGGATTAGTAGATTGTATTACAAGATAATTATAAAAGAAAACCTGATATTGATAATTTTGTGAGTCATTACAATGAAAGATCGATTGATCGGTAAAAATGTTAACTTGGTATATATTTTAAAGATTTTATCAAGTAGCGTGTTTAGTTCCGCAATTGAAACGTTTCTGGTGAATAAAAAAACGAATACGTGAAAACAATGTTTACCACAATGTCGACTAAACTGAGCTCCGAGTAATCTGTTATCACGAGTAACATGTTCACGGCAGCCAATTTCGAGAGTCTACCAAAATAATCGATCGTGTATGCACCGACGACTAAACCTTGTTGTAAACAGTACCTCCACATCATTATAGTGTCCATTCTTCTTTGTGGATTGTCTTTCGTCCCTAAAGAAATAAATACCATGTTAGAGAAAATGTCTCTCCCTTTACACAAAATGGCTGATGACACAAATGTGCGCGGGTAATTCAAATCTTAAAATAATTCTAAAATTTGTATAAATGTTGTAAATAAAATTTCTTTGTTTAATACTCGGAAATTATTTTTTATCTTGTTATTCTTTTAATTAAGGAATTAACATATGTTAATAAAATTTACGAAAATATATTAATACAAATAATATGTTTAAATGTGTATATTAACATACCAACTAATTGGAGTATACTAAAGTTACCTTTGTGATTAGCCGTAATTTGCCAATTGTCTACTTTGAGACATGATCGTCATGCAGGTGTGTATATTCTACCTTTTTGTATTTTTAGTATATTTGTAATATACTTTATATTTTTGTTTTCGTTTTTAGGACACGAACACTTATTAATATGAAGTACAGATGTACAGTAACAAAGGTACAATTTCATGAAAATAAAATTAAAACTGCAAATTGAAATAATTCGTCTTTATTAACGCTAGACTCATCATTTGTTTTAATTCCAACTTTGGTTTATTTGTGTATAATTAACGGTTCGAAAGTTATGATCTTTAAAAAAAATTGCACCTATTTTTAGAACTTTTCTAATTTTTAACAGTATACTTAAAATAATTTTAAGCATACACTTCTCAAAAGTTCATTAGACAATACCTCAATACACAAGTCAACTGCCGTTTTCCAGCGCAAATAATTACGTTGCAGCAACTTTATAACCCAAAGTAAATATAAAAATAACGAGTTCTACAAAAAAATCAACTGAAGAATCAACGACATAAAGAAAAGTATGCAAAAAATGAGTGAATAATTAAATATTCGCATTTAATCGAACAAATTAGTTAATTATAATTAGTACATAAGTATCAAAAGATTAAATTATATAGCTTGTCGAAAAGGAGAAAAAAAGGCGTAAAATGCAGGTTTCCACTCACGAGTGATCCACGTGTACCGAATCACGTTTAGTTCGAATGTCTCGAAAGAAAAAAAAACTTACTCAGACTCCTGCATATCGGATCGTCGTTCATGAAGTAGGTACACATGTGTTCGATGACCTCTTCGTGTCGATCCGGCGGTATCTCTTGGATCGATATTTTGATCGGACTGCAGGTACCATCGTGTAGCATCTCGTAACCGTCGATGATCTTCCAAACCTTGAGAGGCCCGGGCGGCCGGATCCAGTCGGGCTTTTGCGCCTGGCCAGACATCTTATCGTCTCTGTAAACATTTTTTCCTGCATTACATCATTCGATCGCGCGACTTCGTTTTTTTCTTATCAAACTTTAGTTTCTAATTCAAAAATCAAACCATATTATTCTTTTAAATTTGACTTTTTTATTTATTTGTCACTTCATATATTTATTTATTTATTTATATACTTATTGTTTTATTCATTCAAAATTTATATTTGTTTGAATAGGAATCAAAGCATTTATGAAATATTTTTTTAGCCAATAACTATTATATTAATTATCAAAAAATAGTTTTAGCTGAGTTCAGAGCGCTAAATTTGTACTAGGGTATGATAATGTGGAAAGATTGAGCATAATATTAAGTAGTTTTTTTATGAACATAGATTTTGTATTAAATTCCTAATTTTTATCATTTTCTTTTGTTGCACCTATAATCTCACATTATGTAACTTCATACGTAAATTGTATACATCTATATGATACCAACACATTGTATTGTGGCAAGTCCTTACAAAATTTTTTATTTATTTGATAATTAGTGAGTTCTTGAAACGCTATATTTAAGGAGATAATAACCTCTTTAAAGTTCTTGAAAAAAAAAATATATATATAAATTATGTTTGCATGATTATGTCTGTAATCAAATGCATGAAATTTATTTATTTACAATTATTCTGGCTACCGGAAAATTAAAGCTTAATATTTCCTTACACTTAGAGTTTTACAATTTATTCATCAATATTTTAGAAAATTCATATAAACATCTGAATAATAATTTATTATTTAAAAAATTATGGAAGATAAGCTAAACAATAATTTATACAGGTTACGTTTCAAACTTTAACGTGTACTTATTATTAAATTAAAATATAATTAATTTATTCATATAATGTTATATTAGAGTTTCGAACATAACGAGGATGGTTGCGTAAGAAACATATGACTATTGATCAATTTAATTAAAGCAAATAAACTCAATGCCTAACTAAAATAAAATCAAATAAAAGTTTGATAAAATAGTTCCTCTAAAACTTCTAGAAATAAATATTCAAATATAAGTAGGTTTTATTCGACACATTGAGGATAGTGTAAGCTATTTTTTCTTCCATTGAGTTCGCTGCTAAAGTGAAGCGTTTTATTGACAATTTACATTCAATTTTGCTTTTTACCGAGTCTTGATAACCAATGTGTAAAAATAGCGGGGTTAGATAAAAATGTTGTTGATAAACATCTCTCTCTTATTTTTTTTATTTTTTGTAGAATTATTGTCTCAGTGTGGAAAGGAAAATTCATTCGTATTAACGACTTTATCAGTGTTAAATAGATACATAATATAGAAGATTATTATTTCTATAATATAATATATCATATATATATATAACTAACGCATACGACAAGTGGAGAGACTATATATCTGAATTATAAAATTTTTTTTATTTTGGTATACAACGGTTTTATAACTATTGTTTGCACAAAATATTAGTAAGAGAAAAACTTGTTTCTAAAATGGAATTTCACGCGTTGCTTAATGTCGGGTTGAGTTATAATTGTTAATATGTACAAACAGCAGGCATAGATAAAGTAAATGCCAATAACGATCACTTCGGTGTCAAAAAATTGTTTAGCCATTTTGCGTGACTAGAACAAGGGCAATGTTATATAATAACCGATCGTTTTAATTAGTGCACTTATACAGAATAACAAATATTACACATTATAATTATTAATTTAAACAAATATATGAAAATATTTTTGATATTTGTACTTTAACCATCACTCAATTGTTATATATATATATGTTCGAAGAATCAGTCGGAAAAATGACTCACGATGACTATTACTCGACAACACGATGGAAAATACATTCACGCTTTCTATTTATATTTATTCCCTGCTTAATGCAAATTTTTTTAATGGTTTTCTTTTTACAGACTGTATTATTTTCGGCAACCATCGTTGCTAATATGTGTATCAAAATAGGTGGTATACCGGGGTGTAGATTGTAAAAAGTATATAGAGTGGAATGAATACTTAAAAAATAAGTGAAAAAAATACCTATTTTACAGTTGCGCTTAACCTCAAAGTGATTAATTACTGGAAAACGTAATAAAATAAACGTGTTTCGATGACTTTACATGAAAAGCACCACCGTATTATTAATCGGTCCTTAACGACGTGTAATGTTATGTAGAAAGTACTAAAAACTTTTCACAATGTTCTATAATTTTCGATAGTCTCACTGTTTATCGAGGATAACTACTCGAGGCTTCATTAATTAAGTCCGTCTCCCCGGGAAATTAATTACCGTAAGAATAAAAATTTCTGCGCAATTGACACCCGGAGATAAAGTTTAATTAACGTTTCCGATAAAATCTTGCCTACTCATTGTCCCGCGTTCCCTCAAGAAAAAAAGAGGGATATTGTGTATATATGTGTAATTACTAAATGATCGAATGCTCGTAAAGGAAATATTGAGTACGCACCTGAGAGAAAACACACATACACACACAGACACAAAGTAAAATGTAGTACGAATCAAAGGCAGATTTTGTTGGACCTCCAAAAACTTGGGAATTCCATTTAAATGCGTCGCGGGAACTCGAATAAACGCGATCGAACTCTCTCGTCTTGTTTGGAGTCAATGAATTTCGAGGTCTGCATGACACTCGACCGCGTATCTCTCTTTGATATAGAGAATCGAGGCGGGGGAGTTCCCCATCTCGAAGAGTGGGGGACTTTTCAAATTAAACTTTCTGGTAAAAACTATTTACAAATTGCACATTTATTTTTGCTGTTTTCTCTTTAATTTTAGGGATTTAATATTTTTTTTAATTTGTCGATCTAACGACAAGATTCATTTTTTTTATCATATTACATACCAGTATTATTTTACTCAATTCGTTTATAACTTGAGAAAAACTGTTTACGCTTACTCTCCATATTCACCTTATTCTATTATAGTTACAATAGTCAAACTAAAAATTGTTTATAAATTCTTATTGAACGTATGGAAATTCGTATAAATGATTATACTGAAAAATAGGAATGCTTATATATCAAACTCATGTGCCTGTACTGTTCAGCCCTCATAAAAACAAAACACAGTGCATGGATAAATAAATCATAGTCCTTTTTCTCAGTGTATAATATAAATATAAATTTTCAAATTTTCAGAAATCAATAATCAGAGATCGAATTATTACAATTAGGTAGTGTAAGTATTGTACATGTATTACGCAACTAAATCATATAACAATTAGATATTTTAAATATATATATATATATATATATATATACATATATACTCTTTTAAATATATTTTTCGGAATAAATTAACTAATTTTTACAAATAAGTAAATAATAATTGCTATTTTTAACGTGAAAGCATAAAAAATAATCAGATTTTCAGGTTAATCTGACATTAATCGAAAATTTAATTGTATGGTTGCTTATTATTATTATTATAATTCTGAAGCTCTCTAATATTTTCTTAGATAATTTAATGAATGCAGATTTAAAGTAGTTGTATGCCTGATTATTAAAAATTTATTATCAGATCTACTTGAAAAATGTTCTATTTTATAAAAACCTGAGATATCAAAACCACTTGACAATTCAAAAATACGTTATCCTTCAAAGTTTTAAATGTATCGGTCTATAAAAATATTTGCACCGAAAATATACATTTTCGTGTAGACATTTTGAAAAATATCTTTTATCTATGGATCATCGACACTAATTTTAGTTTAAAATGTAAATTTTATGCATTGACGAAACCGATGTGCATTGCGCACTCTGTATATAAATGAATATGTCTTTAGGGTACACCTTATACATACGCGATTAACTCCTTTAGGTACAGACATATATACAAAATTAGTTCAATTGAATAAATGATATATCTTTTCTTAAATTCTTTTATATATTATTTTAATATTAGTGATCATTCAACTAATTATACTATCGACAATCAAATTAATTATACAACAACTTAATACATAGAACCGGGAAGATTTTCAGGGGGAGTTACAATTCATTAAAAACAGTGAATCAAGTGGGTCGAAGAATATTATGTATGACTCTGGACCATCCAATTATTATTATTAACAATTAATTTAACAGACATTACAATAATCGACGACCAAATTTAAAGGGGAGTAATAATATTATCAAGTATTAAAATATTAATTTAGATATTTACAAAATATTTTAGTAAATGGAAAATTTGTAAGACGTTACATTATTCAATAAACGAGCAAATATAATTTATAAAAAAAACAATGCCAACAGAACGCGGGGTTCCCAAGCGGTCACCCATCCAAGTACTAACCGTGCACAATGCTGCTTAACTTTGGTGATCGGACGAGAACCAGTGTTTTTTTTAAGTGTTTATTAGACCAAGAATTAATACAATGATAAATACAATATTATCTTTAACAAACACAGGATCGCAAGTACATAGCTTAAGACGAAAATAGCTGGTACGCGCCATAGCATAACGTAGTCATACAGCATCGGTTGTATCGTTATATAGTCGTAATAAAACAATAATAGTGTTTTTAAATTAATTAATTACAGATGTAATATTAACTTCGATGGTTATTTTTTATTGCAGAAACTTGGTTACAAAACTGAATTATTCTTTTGTTTTGTAATGAGTGGAATGGTTGAGGAATAGGGCAGGAGAGAAGGTTTATTTACAATATATACAGAATTAAAGATAATACAAAATAGCTTATTTTTTATTTTATCGAACAATGCGTTCTTTTCACAGTTATGTTAGCCACCAGTATTTTTTTTTTGTTTGTTAGAGTCCATTTTCAATTTTGAATTTTATATTCATATAGCTGTTGTTTCGAGTGTTTTAAAATTTGAAATTGTGTTGTTTGTTACTATTTTAAATTTAATATTAGATTTTATAAGGGTTGCAGTACCGCCTCCTTGAGTGGCATTTTTTCTATCTTGACGAATAATTTTATAATTTTTTAATTCTATTTTGTGCATTTTATTTAATTTTGTTTCCGAGAGTAAGGCAATATCTGGATTTTCTTGGGTTAATATTTTAAGAAGGTTATACCTTCTTTGATTTGTTATGATTGAGTTTATGTTTACTGCTATTATTTTTAAGGATTCAAGCTTTATTTTGTTGTGAATAGACTGCTGTTGAGTTTGTGTTGAATTGGTTGTATTATTCATTTTCGTTTAAATCGTTAATTGTGGCAAATATACTATTTATTCTTTCTTCTTGTGTTTTATTTAACGATTTAATCTCATTGAGTTGATTCGATCCCGGTCCCGGCCGATTGATACAAGCACCACTGGCGAATGTATTTTCAACAAGTGCTTTCTTCACCAAGACATCGTATGACCTCCGTCGCTTATTAGCACCGGTTTGGGAGCATAAAAAGAGCGACGTTATAATAATAATAAAAAAAAAAAAAAAAAATCTCATTGAGTTGTGCCTGTTGAGTGTGTAGCATTTCAAACATTTGGTTTTTAATTTGTTTCAATAAATAAATAAAATTTAATGGTAATTGGTTATTGTTGATATTATTTTCATTTGAGTTTATGTAGCTTTTTACTTTATTTGAGTTGCTTGAGAATGATAAGCACGGAAATTCGTTACTTAAATTTCTATTTGTTACACCCGAATAAAACACGCTTGGTATGTATTTTTGAATTATTAATGCAATTTTGTTAGTTTTATTTTCTTTTGACCTTTGTATTTTTAATTGTAATTTTTTACGTATTTCAACTAACTTTGGGCATCCTTTATAGGAGGCTGAATGATCATAATATTTACAATTTACGCAGTATATACTATATTTTTCTGTCGGATTCGTTTTTTGGATCGAGCAATTCTCTGGTTCGTATAAAGCTGCACATTTTACGCAGCGGTACATCATATTACAATTGTGCGATGCGTGACCTATCATTTGACAGCGGTGCTATTGAATTAAATCATTTTTTCTTATTCTTTCCCAATAAATCGAAAATTTATTATATTTGCAATGCTTTGTGGTGAAATTTGTACAATAGAAATTGGTAGTAGGTAATTATTAGCGATCGAGCGTTTTGTAGTGAATCGCGAGACTTTGGTGAATTCTACGTTGGATATGTAAAGCGAGTTCTTCACACTGAAAAAAATGGTTAGTTGCGCTAACCAAGGAAAACTTGGTTAGAGTAGTTTTAGTTGTAGCATTCTTGTAAAATATTTTCTTCTGATAAGCTATTACCTAATCCCTTAAACAGATACGTTTGGTGTTTCTCGGTTTTTGGCGTGTATGTATAAAAATTTGTGTTTGTTTTGTGAGTATTTCTCTAGCTTTATTGGAATCGATTAAATTGCTTAGGTATAATACGTGCTTATTGTTATGAATGCGCTTCAAGTAAAAGTTTATTATTTTTAATTGCTCTTTAATAAGTTTTACAGTGTCTGTTCGTACTCGGCCAATTATATTTATTGGTGGTGGTTTGTGTTTCGCCAGTTATAAAGTGGGGCTACTGGCCTGGACCTGTCGTGTTCTGTTCACTGGTGGGCTCTACTGTTGCAGGTAACTCATTTTCATTGATGCAGGTATACTTGCACTCGGCGCTTGGTGATCATTTGGGAATTTCCTTGATTTTTTATTGCTCTTTGGTGTAGATGTTGTTAGTTGGCTTCTGGAAATTTCGTTTTTTCTCTTAATCGTTTCGATTATGTCAGCAGTTTCTTCTTCCCCGTCATTTAATAAAATATCTTTTTCGAGCAGTGTATATTTATTGTGCGTCGGCACATTTGAATGTACATCTGTGATCATGTGAGCAGATGAATTTTTATCTGTTATTTCTGTAAATTTTTTATGAAAGTTAGTTTCCATTGGGTCGTCTCTGCCAGATCACCAGATAAATCTAGGTCTGATGTGTTGACTGGAAATCTATTTAGGTCGATATTTTTTTGACGCGCTATTAAATTTGGTGTGGGCTGGATTCTCAGCGATCGGTTTCGTTTGTGTTTAGATTCTACTACAGTAAAATCTTTTACAGCTTTCTACATGACTAAATTGTTATTAATTTTTTTATTTGCTTCACTGATATTTTCTGTGGACGTTTCACTGTTTGAGTTTTTTCTTTTTTTCGCATAGTTGTATTTATATTGTTTAAAAGAATCTATCGTTCGTCCGAGTAATGTTTAATAAAAAAGTGTCCTTTATTGATCGTCACGAACCAATGGTGTTTACAGATGTTTAGTTAAGTTACAAAATATGCCGACGTTTCGGACGTTTTTTCGCCGTCCCTTTTCAAGGCTAAAAAATTTAATAATTTACAAAATATATAGATTAATACCCAGTAGTGAAACATTTACATCGATGTCACAAAACAATTCATAACTCACCAAACTCAAACAAAACTCAAAAAAACCACAATCACTCGTGTAAATCTCGCAAAAGCCACTCTTCCATTATTACATATCCATTCTATAAAAATTCAACACATCACGTTTAACAATAATTTTCAGTAATACCATTAAAAAGAATACAATTTAAAGACCTTTTTGCTAATTTTCACCACCCACGCTGTCGTCTCCAGAACACATTGTTTAAAAAATATATATATATATCTATATACATAGGACCTCCCCGAAGGGAGTCCTAAGTCACAATTAAACTTCATAAAGTCCCCAGACCCGTGCCCAACCTCCTATCAATACATTTTACAGTATACACATACATATACACATATTTTGTAACTTAACTAAACATCTGTAAACACCATTGGTTCATGACGATCAATAAAGGACACTTTTTTATAGTTGTATTTATATTTTCATTTGCATTTAAGGAGGATGGCGCTCCATATTTATCACTTGATGTTCCACTTGCAATTATTGTATATTTTTTTTCTCACTTCACTATTTGGAAACATAACCTTTTCGATAGAGTATCCGTAAAGTACGACTTTACGTACTGTTTTGCGGACGTAAAGTGCGACTTTACGAACACGTGTACAGTCTTTACACGGACACGTGTACAAAAAAAAATATTGTATTGAAATTGCTAAGTACTTTACGGATACTCTCTCGAAAAGTAATGTTCGCGCCTCGGCCGTAAACTTTTTCAGCCTCGCATGTAAAGTAGCGATACTCGGACCTGCTTCGCAGGTCCTCGGACGCTGCTTTCCACACTCGGCTGAAAAAGTTCTACTTTACGGCCTTGGCACGAAAACTACTATTTTATTAATATTGAGATTTTTGTATATAAACAATAACTAGTCACATAATCACTGTTTGAACTGAATATAGAGCCAGCATGAGTTGACTCTCTCTTTCTATACATGACAAGGGTTATAGGCGAGAGGTGTCAGAGTTTCGGTAATGAGGTCCTTGCAGGTCGAAGGTTCAAGGCCGAATGACGAGAACCAGTGTATTCAGCGTGATATGACCGTTGGCGATAGATCACAGTAGTAATATCAAGTTAAGAAATTTTCTTATAACGTCGCAACGACGTAGTTACTTTTTTACACTTATAAGTGATTAGTTAGAAATTAGATCGTTTCATAAATTGTTAGTTAAAAGACTGTCATTAGTGGGTGGCGGAGAATATTATTTATGTCTTTGGAACATGTAATTATGTTAATAATGCAATTGATGGACTTTACAATATTCAACTACCAAATATACAGGTGAGTGATAATGTTATTCAGTATTAAATATGTTACAAGATATTGTTAAAATATTTTGGAGGACCAAAAAAATTGTAGAGCATTACTTTATTTAATAAAAGAACAAATATAATTTATAAAAAAAAATAGTGCCAACAGCACGCGGGGTTCCCAAGCGGTCACCCATCCAAGTACTAACCGCGCTCAATGCTGCTTAACTTTGGTGATCGGACGAGAACCAGTGTTTTTTTTTTTTTTTTTAAGTGTTTATTAAACCAAGAATTAATACAATATTTAATGCAATAATATCCTTAATAAACAAAGGATCGCAGTATACATATTTTAATGACATAAATTGCTGATACGCGTCAGCATAACATAGTCATACGATATCTGTATTCCTATTTATCGCATTGTTACAATTACAGTGTTTTGAATTACATAGTTATAGTCGCTAAGTTATGTTTCATTTTTTCTTTAACCTTTTCATCCAGAAACTTGGTCATGAAAACTGAATCAATCTGTATTCTAGTTTTGATTTATGGGAGAGGTAAGGAGTCAGGGAGAGGAAAGCGAGTATGTACAATATTTACAAGAATGATTTTTTATGCTAGCCACCAATATTTTTTTATATTATTTCGATGTTTATCGTTTGTATCTCTTTTTGGTAGAGCCATATTAAATCTCCAGTTTGGATTTGGGATGATACAATTTAAATTTTGTTCATATTGTATTTTTTTGTTTCTTATTTGTCGTTTTATATGATATATGATTGGGATGTTATTTTGATCTTGTATATAATTATTTTGGTCTAGATATATAAATGTTTCTGGAGGTACGTATCCTATATTTAGTGTTTTTGCATAGTATAGTGGATTCGGAAATATGCTACTAAATATTAAACTGTTTTCTGTTATTTTTGAAGTATGCGCGAAATGATTTCTGGTTAGTTTTAAAATATGACAATCTATTCTGTGTATGTTTGCTAAATCATATAGTTTTTTATTGTTTATAAATTTTTTGAAACCACTTGATTCTGATCTATAAGTATTGAGGCAAGCTCTGATGCATTTTCTTTCGAAAACTCTGACTTTTTCCATTAATGATGCTGAGATGTTAAACCAAATAGGACAACCATATGTAAGTATAGGTCGTACGAGTGCTTGGTAGCATAGAATTTTAACTCTACTTTTTAAATGTTTAGAATAAAATAGTCTTTTAACTTTCCAGAAACCATTTTTTGCTTTTGTTAGTTGATTTTCAACATGTTGTTTAAAATATAATTTTTCGTCCAAGTGCACGCCTAAGTACTTTACACTTTTTTTGTGTGGAATTAATTCTTGACCACCATCTCTTTCTTTGATATTAAAATTTTTACAAGCATTTCTTTCACATTTACTAAGGTTCATAAGATTTTGTCTGAATAATATTGTTTCACATTTGCTTACATTTATTTTTAGTTTCCATGTGTGATAATAGTTAATAATTTTTTCTACGAGTTTTTGTAATTCTATTTGGATTTGTTTAGTTTTATTTCCTACAACGTATATGATTAAATCGTCTGCAAAAGCAATAGATAATTTGTGAAAGGATGTGTTTAGTTCGAATAAATTTAGTATATCACTATTGAAAATATTAAATAATATAGGTGAGTTTACAGTTCCTTGTTGCAGTCCATTTTCTATTATAAATTCTTTACTTGAAGTTATTTCTCCTTCAGCAACTTTAAAAGATTTATTAATTAGCATATTCCATATCAGTTTTATTAAATATTTGGGAAAATTCTTTTTTAGTAATTTGTAGATAAGCCCTTCTATCCAAACAGTATCGAAGGCTTTCTCTAGGTCTATTAGGCACGCTCCCACACGTTTTTTTGCATTAAGAGCCCAGCAAATATCTGAGGTTAGTTTATTTACAGCGTGTAAAGTAGAGTGGTTAAATCTGAATCCGAATTGGTTTTCTGGTATTATTTCATTTTTTGTGCAAAAAGAGACAAGAGTATTATTTATTACAACTTCAAAAATTTTACTGATATTGGGTAATAAGCTTATTGGTCTTAGATTTGAAGGTATTGAATTATCTTTATCTTTTTTATTTATTGCAATCAATTTAGCTTTTTTCCATTTGGACGGAAAATAAACGTTATTAAGCGCATTATTGAATATTATTGTGTAATATCATTTTATTTTTTCTGGTACGTGTTTTAGTACTATATTTGGAATTCCATCAAAGCCTGAAGATTTTTTATTATTTAATTTTTTAAAAATGTGTTTTACTAGACCGAAATTTGTGAAATAATTATTATTTTCATCGGGTTGTTCGGGATTATCTGATGTGTTTTTTTCTGAAAATATACTTATTGTTTTATTTAAGGATTTATCTGTGTCTATTTCTTCTTTGAGTTTATTTGTTTGATTTAGAATTATTCTTTGCAATGGTTCACTGCCTAAGTTATCATTTTGTGCGTGTGTTTTAGCGAAATGTGTCCCTATTACATTTAGTTTTTCTTGTGTGTTTGATATAATAAAATTATTTTCTGCATCTTTATTCAGATTTGTTATATTTACACCTGCCTCTTCTAGAATGAAAATTTTTTCTTGTGCAATTTTAAGGTTGGAAATGCTGTGTTGTTGTTTTGGACGGAATATTTGATTTACTTGAGGAAACATGTTTGTTGGATCATGTATAGGTATGTTTGTCAGTTGTTCATTCCAATATTTATTTATTGAGTTTGAAAATTCTTGCTTTATGTGGATTTTTATATTATGTAATAAATAATCATAATATTCTAAAAGATATTTTTTATCGTAACTATAATTACGTTTTATTTTATTAATCTGTGATAATATATAGCATTTATCTTTATGTAATTTACGTATTTCTTCATTCACGTAAGCTTCGCAAGAGTTTTTGGATTTTATTTTGGGAATAGCTTCTACGATTGCTTTATGTGTATATGTGTATCAAGTTCTTCAATATAGTTATCTATTTCTTGGTTTGAATAATTTTTATTATTATAGATATTTAAATTGCAGTTTTTTTCTATGACTTTATTAAATTTTAATCAGTTTGTTTTTTTAGAGTTGAATTGTGTTACTTCTTTTTCTCTGTCGACAATAAGGAAGACTTGATTTGTTATTTTTATATTCATACTTAAGGCACAATGGTCACTGTCATAATTGAAAGTTTTAACTGTATTTTTAGTAATTGAGTTTATGAATTCAATTCGTGCATCTGCAAAACATAAGTCCAAATAAGATTCTCCTCTAGGAAACGACGGTAAATCGGTACTATATAATTTAGTTTTATAATATAGATTATTATTTTGTAGCCAATAATTTATATATAATCCTCTTGCATTATTACAATCATTTTTCCAGAGTGTGTGTTTTGCATTAAAATCACCTGCAATTAAGTAGTAATTTTGATGTTTTTCTAGGTTTAAATGTTTAAATAAATTGTTAAATTCTTTGTGAAATTCTTTATTTCCTTTAGGGGCGTATGCTGATATTATAAATAAATTTTCATTGTTATTAATTTGAATCTTTATGATTATTGTTTCTAGTATTTTAAAATTAGAAATTGTGCTGTTTGTTATAACTTTAAACTTTATATTATTTTTTATAAGGATTGCAGTGCCTCCACCTTGCGAAGCATTTTGCCTGTCCTTTCGAATGATTTTATAGTTTTTAAATTGAACTTTGTGCGTTTTGTTTAGTTTTGTTTCGGATAGCAGAGCTACGTCGGGATTTTCTTGGTTGAGTATTTTAAGAAGGTTGTATCTTCTTTGGTTTGTGATAATTGAGTTTACATTTATTGCTATAATTTTTAGAGAAGGAAGTTTTATTTTTTTATGAGAATCCATTATGATTTGTTGTCTTGGATTAGGTGAGTTACTCATTTTCAGTAATATTGTTGATTGTTGTAAATATACTGTCTATTCTTTCTTCTTGAAGATGGTATAAAGATTTAATTTCGTTCAATTGAGTTTGTTGTGTATGTAGCATTCCTACTATTTGCGATTTAAATTCGTCAAGTAGTTTGATGAAATTTGATGCTAAACCATTATTTATATCATTATTTATTATATTTTATGTAACATTTTTGTTTTATCAGTCGGCTGTAAACTGGGGAATTGCGTGTTAGTATTTGTTTGTTATATCTGAATAAGAGATTCCAGGATGTATTTTTGACTATTTGCCTTATTTTGCTAATTTTATTTTCTTTTGCTTTTAGCATTTTAATTTGTAGATTTTTACGCATTTCTACTATTTTCGGGCAACCTCTATAGGAGGCTGGGTGTCCATAATTTTTACAATTCACGCAGAATATTTTGTCTTTATCTATGGATTCGGCGTTCGTTATTGAACAGTCATTTTATTAATTTATTAATTCATTAATCATTTTATTAATTCGGCGTTCGTTATTGAACAGATTAGAGAAGGAAGTTTTATTTTTTTATGAGAATCCATTATGATTTGTTGTCTTGGATTAGGTGAGTTACTCATTTTCAGTAATATTGTTGATTGTTGTAAATATACTGTCTATTCTTTCTTCTTGAAGATGGTATAAAGATTTAATTTCGTTCAATTGAGTTTGTTGTGTATGTAGCATTCCTGCTATTTGCGATTTAAATTCGTCAAGTAGTTTGATGAAATTTGATGCTAAACCATTATTTATATCATTATTTATTATATTGTTATGTAACATTTTTGTTTTATCAGTCGGCTGTAAACTGGGGAATTGCGTGTTAGTATTCTGCTTTGTTACATCTGAATAAGAGATTCCAGGAATGTATTTTTGGCTTATTTGCCTTATTTTGCTAATTTTATTTTCTTTTGCTTTTAGCATTTTAATTTGTAGATTTTTACGCATTTCTACTATTTTCGGGCAACCTCTATAGGAGGCTGGGTGTCCATAATTTTTACAATTCACGCAGAATATTTTGTCTTTATCTATGGATTCGGCGTTCGTTATTGAACAGTCTCCTGGTTCATGTGAGTCTTTACATTTGACACATCGGTATGTCATATTACAATTTTGTGAGGTGTGACCTATTAATTGGCATCGGTGACATTGTATTATATCTTTTTTTCTTATTCTTTCCCAACGAATGGTGTAATGATGTAAAAATTTAATTTGTAGGAGGGTGTTTACATTGCTGACAGGAGATATTTGTACAATATATATTGGTAAGATGATGTTTTTTGCAATTGATCGTTTCGTTGTAAATCGCGAGATTTTTGTAAATTCAAGGTTCGGTAGCTGTAAATTGTTTAATTCGGTTAAAATATCGTTTTCGGAGAAACTGTTGTCTAACCCTTTTAAAAGAAAAGTTTGATTTTTTTCAGTTTTTGGTGTGTAAGTGTAAAAATTTGTGCTAGCTTTTTCTAAGATTTCTTTGGTTTTCTTATAATCAGTTAAGTTATCAAGGTAAAGTGTGTGTTTATTATTATGAATACGCTTTAGGTGAAAGTTTGTAACGTTAATTGTATCCTTAACTAATTTTACCGTATCCTTTGGGTCTTGCCCTATTATGTTTATTGGTGGTGGCTTGTGTTTTCCAGACGGCTGAATAGAGTTGTTCGGTTGTCCGTTGTTTATGGCTGTGAATTGTTCTTGCGCGCGGTCGACTGCCGGTGAGGTGGGTTCACTTACGGATGAGCTTGGGTAGTCATTATGGAATTCCCCAGTTTTATTGGTCCTTGGAGTAGATGTTGTCGGGGTGTGTATTGTTTTTTGCAGCTTTTTGTTATTTTCATTTTTTGCTTTGATTTTGCCGATTATTGTTTCAATGTTTGTTCTATTTTTGTTTTCAGCATCGCTTGTTTGCAGTATATTATACCTATTGTTTAACGAGATTTCTGTATCCATTTTTTCGTTTGTAAAATTTTTTATGCGAGTATTTTCTTCTTTATGAGTTGATTGTTTTTCTTCGCAAGAATCGTTGTCAGAATTCCGATTTTTCTTCCGATACGTTATCACTTACGTCGTTTTTCTTGTTTCGAAAAATCAGATTTGGAGACGGGTTTATTCTTAAAGAACGAGTTCGCTTATTTTTTGATTCTACAAGAATAAAATCCTTAATGTTTTTTTGTACATAGGCGTCGTTTATCCTTTTCTTACTCGCTTCGTTGCTATTACTTAAAACACTTTCACTGATAACATTTTTGCGTTTTTTTGTTGTCGTTTGGCTTGCATCTAACTTGTATTTTAAGGAGGTTGTCGCTCCATCATAATTATCAATTTGATCACTATGAATTGCACTGATTTTTCTTCACGACTACAGTAATAAGGGCACTATCACTTTAGTTTATTTTTGTGTGTGTTAAACTAATTTTCACTGCGAAATCACAAGGTAAACTGTACATTTGACTGTTATGTGTTTTCTGCCTCTTTCTGTATCTGTCAAAGGTAACAGACAAGAGGTGGAATGGCTCTCGGTAATGAGGTCCTTTCGGTTCGAAGGTTCAAGGCCGAGTGACGAGAACCAGTGTATTCAGCGTGATATGGCCGTTGACGATAGGTAATTCCAGTAAGTAGCTGAATATTGCTTTACCCGATCAGAAAATAGTCATGGCTAGCCACGCCAGATCATAAGACCCGCGTATGGTTACCAGCAATGGTATACATATCTACGGCGCGTAACGGGGCGTCAACCGGGGCAATACATGGCTAGCCCATAGTAAGCTCACCTTACTCTCGCCTTTTCGAAACCTAATGTAAATATTTTGCATTTCCATTTAAAAATAAGTAAGGGCTTCAAATGGTACGATACAGGCAAGCCATGACATCGAGAAATTAGCTAAAGGAGTTGAGGTTATATCTTTACGTGATTTTCAAAAAGTGTGTGTATATACATTTTCATCGGATGTAGTTAAAGACTTTAATAGTTTCCATGCAGATTTACAACATAAAGAAAATAAATTATACGACCAACTTGTAAGGCCATATATATACGTATATTTGTACATTAAAGAAAATCCACTTACATATTTTTAATTTTATTATATAGTATGTTCATTTGACGATGATCGTTTCATCTTATAGAAATCTATTTGAGTCTTCGTCTACGGCTTTTCGAAGATTTTTTACAAGCAATTTTTTATTAAATTCACAAAAAAGGTTACGAGAGAAGTTATTGTTTAAAGAGACACAATTTTATATGCTTTTTAACCAAAAAACCCTTTAGACATAAGAATCAATTAGAAAAATTATTAATGTAAAATAATTATTTTAATTATTACGTAACTATTCATTTATATAATAAAAGTATTTTTTTCTTTTTATACAAGTATATTTATAGTACAAATTTAAAAATAAATGAATGTACTTATATATTTTTAATAAGGAAGATATTAATTTTAAGTGAACAAAAATTTTTATGTGGTCTTATGTGATTATGTAAAAAGTCTTGTGTGACCGTAAATAAAACATACAATCATTTTGAGGATGGCCATGTAGGGGCCTCATATGAATATAAAATTAATTTTGCCACATTAGGGCTAGGCTACAGCCCCATTACGAACCAAAGATGGACCTCGTCCAATGCCATTGTAGAGCCGTATTATTTTTCTAAGACACCATAGGCGGCCCCGATGAACGCCATAAGTTTATTTCCGATCGGGTGGTTTAAATCCATACAATTTAAAACCGGGTGTTTTGAAGTTTGTTATACTATTTACGGTAAAAAATTTTTGTCTATTGTATCAATGTACCTTATAAGAAGTAAATTGAAAAATATTCCACTCGAAAAACTTTTAGTTCCTTAATATTTTAGAAAATTGATTTGAAAATTTGGTATCCTTGGTCAAGGTAGCCGAGAGTAATTATAAGCGTATAGGTAAATACATGTCAAACCTTAAAAATAAGCATTTTCGTTTTATTTTTCATACAAGTATAAAGATAATGGTAAATAGACCTGATGCTTTAAATTCATAACTTGTACACTCTCTTTGGGCTATATACTTTTTATATTTTTATTTAAATATAATACTTTTTATTATTAATGTAAATCATATAGAGTTTGTCTACTTCTTTCGAATTTTCTGTGTGTACACGTTTCAGATTTATATTTCAATATTGTAAATTTAATTTGTTAAAGGTGTAGGTTCGTATAGGCTCGTATGTGTAATTTGAATCGGGTACGTTATACCATGACTGAGAAAATTTCATTCGATAAAACCAATTACTTTGTATACAAAGCACATATTACATATATTTCTGACATATCTGCATTAAATTTGAAAGTAATGTGATTAAGGAAATATAAAAAAAGTTCTTTGCAATAATACGACACAAATTAGGTAGTCCATCCAGGTTTGCAGTTAACGCGTCTCACGTAAAATTGTTAATGGTGCAATAAAATTGTTTTACCGTGTATAGGTAATAACCTGATACCATGTACGTATACTTGGTATCGCAACTCTACTTAGAACGGAACCCCATCAAAATCCAATGATGATTGTATATACTTAACCTGCGTTAAGTTAACGTATATAAACTCTATTTACTTATTTATTGCCGAGTCTTGCTTGTAGGATATGTGTGGTTTACGTTAGACGATATTCCTGCCTTATCGGTAATTGACTTCTGTTAATTTTCTTTTTTTTTTCGCTAAACATTAATTTGATCAAGCATTTTATTTTAAAATTTCAAGTATAATAAAATTATTAAACATTAATTTCAATTCAATTATATTTAACAAATAAAAAAGTATTAAATCCCAATATTACAATATTTACGAGGATGATATCAAGTACCCAATACAAACAATTAAAGTTTAAAATTTTTATTGGAATACTCTCACGGTCTATTTTGAAGTTTCTGCCATTTTATGTTAGTCTTATGAACTTTGCTCTAAAAATCTTTTCATCATAGTTGCGTATATAACTTTCTGGTTAGTAATTAAGTAAATTCATTACTAATTATTACAAGTCCTCTTAAACTTGTATGATTAATTAATAATGTATACATTTATTTCAATTCGTAAATATTATTATAGCTAGGTTACATAAAGTCTGTTCTACAATAATAAACAATAAACTAAATTTAAAAAATTATTATGCACTGATAAGTTTTTATCAAACGTCTCGTTTTTTCCCAACTCAATAACATACAATTAATATTTAATAATTAGTGAAATAAAAAATATTCACGCAGAAATATGTTAGTCAGATGATAAGATTTAACATTCATTGTAACATTCAATAATAAATTAATTAATATCACACAAATATTTTTTGATGTGATTTTACATGTAACTTATAATAAACATTGTTATTAGAAAAAAAATATTTTTAATTGAGCACAAATTGGTAGAGTAAATGATAATTCATTTATTTAATACATTATTAACGATAATGCGTTAAACCGTACAATTCAATGTACGTACAAGTAATTAAACGAGGTGAGTTTCAAATTTTTAATTGTACAATTACAAATTTCTTCAAAAATCACCATCCATAACAAACTTGTAAAGACTTTTCCATTAATAAGACAGAGACTCATTTTTATCGGGGCGATGTAGAAGCGTTACACTGATAAAACACGCAGACAAAAAAATTATGTATTGCGAAACAATATGTAAACGAAAAATCCATAAAGCCATCGGTGTGTCGAAGTATATTTTATATTTACCTAAAAAATGTTCTTGTAATACAAATAAATTATTCAAACGATACGTATTATTTTTAATTAATGTTCGATAATTTTATGTGAACAGTTTAACAGACAATTTGTTATAAGTATTTTGCGGACTATAAAGCTCGTAAAATAGAAAACAAGTCATTTAAACAGGGATGTGTTAATGTTTATCAAGTATTAACTTTTAAATTAAATTTTGTCAAGTATTGTTTTAAATTAAATACAGCATGTATTTATTAATTTGATCATTTTACAAAGGTATTATACAAATTAAAAATATTATGTAATATTTATTTGCGTTGATATCATAAGATATAATATAATTTTGAAAAATACTTTTTTATATTTTTAATCACCACTTGTTTCAATTAAATAATTTAATGAAATTTAAAAAAATTTTAATAATTTTTTATTTTGACATATTTTTATTATTAAAATGCGATTGATGCTTTTAGGTTAATTATGCATGGTTGTCGTAAACGAATATTTCTTTTTATTATTTTTAAGTGACGTCAAAAATAATGATTATTAATTTAAAAACATGATTTTGTACATACTGAGAGAATTTCCATTTGTTACCTATATATTGGTCTAGTATAAGCTTTTCCGTTTTCGTTTCTTCACCTCCAAGTATAATTATAAGTATTTATTAAAATTATTGAAATATGTATAGCAGGTTTAAACAATGTAAACATTTATAATAATGATGACATATTCTAGTGCCTTTTTAAAAAAAAGATGTAACGAATCAAGTGATTCATTTAAGATCATCATCGTATTTTCCTTAATGCTACTTTATATGTATACCTATAATTATGTATTTTTTTAATATAGTTTACAATATTAATGTTTTATTAATATGGGTAATATTAATATTTAGTAAATAAAATTTAAAATTTATCCTTCTGCAAGAGTTTTTATATAACGAGAGAAAAAATAGCGATTGCATCATTGTACAAGTATAACTATATAGATCGTAAACAATAAATTGTAATTTATAATGTTACTTATAATTCCTTAAGTATATAAAGAAATATATTTTTTAATCAGATAATCATTCTACGATAATGTGTACTATGATTTACAAATTACTTTTTTAGATGTTTACGAATCTGAATTAATATCGAAAGACAAGCGATAAAAATTGACTCGAAATATTCATTAATCAAACATTTTGCACAATCATCACCAAGTTCAATAAATATTGGAAACTTACACCTAATCCAAAGTCCTTCGAAGAGGCACTAAAATAACAATATGCACTTCCGAAAAGAATTGGTGATAGAGCGATAAATTCCGCTGATTTAGCATCCGAAGAGACGAGGATAATGCGTCTGGCATGCACCGATACTTATACAGGACTGATGAAAATAATAGAGGCTAACCAGTCTAGTTTTCTTCGAGACAATCATATCAATGCGTGAGCCGATTAAATCGAGGGCACTTTTCTTCTAGATTTTAATTTTATGTAGCGTCTTTTTAAAATAATTAAACAAATTTTAATTACCATAGACTGCAATATAGTAAGTTTTGTAAATTGTTATTGTTTACTAATTGATAGCATAAATTTAAATCTATTGTGGGGCATTAATTGATATTAACAATTTTTTTAAATGTAATTATTCTAATACAGTTAATTATAAATGAAGTTTTCATCAATCAAAAGAATTTTATTTTGCAATGTTCAAATTTTACTTCTGACTTTTAAAATATAATACCTAAATTTACCGTTAAAATATGATGTTTAAATAAATCTTGATTACTTTAATGTTTATTAACTGCATTATCGTTCTCTAACTTGTGAAATAATTAAATACGTAAATTTATAAATTGATTTTGTTCAAATCTTATTACAAAGAAGTAATTTATGTATTGCTTTGTATTTATTGACAAAGAGAAAATTCTTTTATATTATTAGAAATAAATGACATATTTTTCCTAACTGAGTTAAAATCGACTTAAGAAAATTACCATTAGAGCAATTAAACAACACATGTACAACAAATTTAATTATAATAGTATTAATAGAATGATTAAAAATGTAATATATTCAATAAAAGTCATATATTTTTATTATAAAATAACTATTACTATATAGCTATGATATATTATAAATAATGTACAAATATTAATAACATTTTTATACAGATTTATTAAAAAATACTAAATAAATAGACCTATTTATTTATTTATTAAGTAGAAAAATCTGTTTTAAAGTCGTAGTCATCAGATGCTAAGTTTACTCCATCTAAAACATCTGCTAATTGTGTTGCTTCCCTTGCTGAAAAAAATGTATTATGCTAATATGTTTGACTTTTTTTTAAGCAATAAAAAAATGCGACTACAAACCTCTTCTTGCAGACTCTTTCTTTTGCTTTTTAAACTGCAATTTCTTAATTTTATTTAGCTTTTGATTTCCTTCAATCTCAAATAAAGGATCAGATTTCTTTTTCCTTTCAATTGGCAAATTATTTCCCTCAGTCTTCTTTTGCTTTTTGACCTTCACATTTTGTACCTTAATTTTCTGTAATCAATAATTACAGAATCCACAAAAAATACAGAGTTATTGATATACTAAATTTCTATTTTATATACCTTTTCAGCGACATTTTCGACATCCATAACTGCCTGCACAGGACCTGTACTATCTATTTTTAATGAATCAGTAATAGTATTGCCTTTTGTTTCAGCATCTAATCCATCAAGTACCATTTTCTCTTCTGCTGCAAAGTTTTCAAGATCAAATTCCTTTATTGCTGGATTTACAATGCTTGCAGATATATGACAAGATTCAACTTCAGGCGGTACTGTATAATATCTGAAATTTAATTTGCAGTTAGAATTCTAAAAATTTGTAAATTAGAAGAATATATTTATATTCATACTGTATTATCAGAATTACCTTATTTTACCTGAATTCCAATCCGTCAGAATACTACGGGCTGCAGCCAAAGTGTCAGGTATACCACCTTTCCTAAACCTTCCCATTCTTGCAGCCTTTTTAGCAAAAAATTCTTCTGGTGTGGTAAATTCTGTCACATCATACAATTCCATTAATTGGTGTGTTGAAACTCGCTTTAAAATTGTAGTTGCGGGTGTAAATGGATCTCTAAGCGATTCTATTTTTACAGCATTTTTCAATGCAACAGATGAAGGATCGACATCTTTAGAATTTTCAAATACAATACCTGGGGAATCTAATAATTTTATCTTTGAATCAAGTTGTACAACTTGCATTGATTTTGTTACACCTGCACAAAAAATGTTTAGAAGTATAATTTAATTAATACAATAGTGTTTAAAAAAATTACAAAGTTTACACACCTGGACTGTTTCCAATATTACACGCTTTGCTTCTTTTTAAAGAATTAATAACACTTGATTTACCAACGTTTGGAAGACCTACAACTCCTACTCGAATACTGGCTTTGGTATTACCTGTACTTCTGCAATAATTAGCAAGTATAGACATTAGCAGTTCAGCTCCAAAACAAGTTCCACTTTGAATGTTATCTTCTTTTTTAAGACCAAGTTTTCTCCTTCCTAGTCTCTTTGATTGATCTTGCGTGGAAGATTTGAAGGGTACTGCTGGTAAGCTTTTTCGTAAATATTTTAGCCATGCATCTAAATTTTCTCTCGGAACAAGATCAGCTTTATTTAACACAACAACAAGTCTTTTATTACCAGCTGCAGATTGCACAGCTTCTTCAACCTGTTTACATCTAGTTCCTAATGGATCTCTTGCATCGACAACTTCAAGTATAACATCAGCTTCGTCCAGTACTTTTTTAAATTCTTTATAGTAAGATTTAAGAGAATTTTCTTCTTTCTTCCCAAATGTTTCTTTGTCATTAGTAGTTGTCATACTTTCGATTGTTTCATGTTCCATTTGCTTACTTTCTGCTTGATTTACCAAGCCTTCTAAACCAGCTTTTGCAAGTTCATCGCGTTTTCTTTGTTTAGCTTCTTCTTTTCGTTTTTGTTTTTCTTCTTCCTTCTGTTTCTTTAATAATTCCACTTCTTTTAAAATTTCTTCTTTAAATGGACATTGGTTTGGTACTTGAATTATTTTTGGTTTTTCTACAAAAATACATAAGATTGTTACCTATTTACAGAATCTAACATATATTATTTTGAGTATAAGCAAATCAATATATAAAACTAATTAATAGACAATCGTTAATATTTACTATTAGAATTTTTTTTTGCTTCTTTCTTCAATTTTCTATTATGTTCTCGTACTTTCTTTTCAATTTTGTACCTTCTGCTAGCTTGAATCCTCTTGCTTTGCTTTTCTATAATTGGAAGAATAAATAAGCATTAAGTACTTTACTTTTACATACAAATCGAAAATGACTAAAATTATATATATACATAAAAAAATATTACAAACATTGCTGTTTTTATAATAATATAAATACATAAAAAATAACTCAATATACTTACTGATCTTTCCACCAAATTTCCCCATTTTATACCGCTAATAATTAAGCTAAACTTAATAAAAACTACAAACTAAAAATGTATACACTTTCTTTAAAACCAACTCTTACAACAAAACACAACACGTGTTTTATCAATTATAGGTTATGTTGTCATATTGTCACGACTCACGCGCGCGTATGCGTGTTGTCTAAATGCGCGAAAATTTGAATTTAATTAATTATAATTGTTATAGTATTATAATAACAACAAATTGTTATGGAGCAATAAACAATAACAATAACAAATAATTATTGACGATAATTTACTATGTAATATTGCATACAATTATTAACTTAGATATTAATTAAACAATTAATATAATATAAACGCATAATAATGAAATAGCAGATAATTAAATTTATTACCTGATCGTTCATACAGTACAAAAATTGAATCAGAATTGCTACGAGTTATTAATATGTATATTTACAAAATTTACAAAATTATGATTACTTTTAAATATTTTAAAAATAAATGGGCATACAGTACACCCACGTACATATCAATATCAAGAGAACATACTTATATAAAAATAGGTAACCTTGGGCACGCATACAGGAAAGTTAGTTCAAAATTATTTACAAAACAACTGATAAATGATGACTAGCTGTTTAAACTATAATATGATTTTCGCTAGTTCTTCTATGCCTTTCATCTTTAAATCATATCAAATTGTTTTTAATAAATCGTTCCAATAACTTCTTTTTCAATTCGCAATTTTCAAAGGATCGATTACCACGAGCTTCCAATTCGACTCTATAAAGAAGAATCGAATTTTATCGATTTTTGAGCCGCTAATAAAAAGCTTCCTAAACGCATTGTTGCACACCGCCACACCGGCAGCGGCACAGTGTCAGTGTCTGCTGATAAGTAGTTTCATATTTTCTACTGTAACCTGCTGTTGTTCTATATAACTATCTTCTAACTTTAATTAAAGATATTTAATTAAAATTTAATTAAAAATGACTACTACGAGTAGCGTAACTACAAACCCCTCAACTTTACTGCCATTAGGTAAATATTTACGTATCATTTCATTCTGATTCAAATGAGTTTCTTTGTACCAACGATTACCAAAGAATTAAATAACTAATATTTCTTATGAAAATATGCATTAAAGTAAATTAACAATATTGTTAGAATAATTTATAATTTTAACGTGGATATTAAATAAACTAAGCAGTAACGAAATTTAATGTCAATAGGGATAATTGTTTTTCATAGTTGTTTTATATAAATAACAAAAATATGAAATAAAAACAAATTAAACTTTGGGTAAAGTTTCTAAATTTAGAATGTTTTAAATATATTGATTTAAATATCATTTAACTTTCCATTATATTATTGAGAACATTTACAGATAATATTTTAGGTTAAGTTTTTGATAAACCTCATATTTAAAAATTTGTAATGTTTGTAATATAATATGATTTACATTTACAAATAATATTTTTTATTTAGAATTAGTAGACAAATGCATTGGATCGAGAATACATATCATTATGAAAAATGATAAGGAAATTGTAGGAACATTGAAAGGATTTGATGATTTTGTTAATATGCTATTAGATGATGTGACGGAAAGCGAAGCCACACCGGAAGGAAGAAGAGTTACAAAATTAGATCAAATATTATTAAATGGAAACAATATAACAATGGTAAAATTGCTTTTGATAAAACATTTATATAACCATAACACTTAAAGTTACTTATCAATGTATAATTACTTTTATTATAGCTTGTACCTGGAGGTGATATGCCGGACACATAAAACTCAAACATTTACGTTGCCAATTCTTTTAATTGTTTTAAAATTGATACAAGACTTGGTCTATCTTCATACTTTCTACTCCAACACTTTTTGTACAGAACTTTATATTTTCCTTCAAGTTCATCTTCTAAATCATAATCTGGAGGTGTAATGCCTTTACCAGTAAGATAAATTATCGTATGAAAATGAGATCCCGAAAAAGGAAATTTTCGTGAAAGCATTTGCCATGCTACAACGGCTAAAGAGTATACGTCTGATGAAGGAGAAGGTTTTCCACCTTTAACTACTTCTGGTGCAGCGTATCCTGGAGTTCCCTACAATTTTTATATATAAAATAATTATTTTTAGGTAAATAATAACTATTTTTTATGTAATTAATAATAAATGTATAAAACATACATGAAAAATTGATGGTTTATATATTTTATCAACAAGTACAGCACTTCCAAAATCAGCTAATTTTGGTTGACCGTCCATCCCTATTAAAACATTTTGACATTTAACATCAGCATGTACTACACCCTTTTTGTGACAATACTTCAATGCTTTAGCTATGGATGTCCAAATGTAAATCCTTTTCTCCTTTGTAATTGCATTTTCCTCAAGAATATTTTGTAGAGAATTACCACACAATTCCATTGTAATTAATGTCAATGCAGGACCTTCATCTACTTTAAGAATATTTATAATATTTTTATGCTTTAAATCTGTTGCCTGTTTTTCCATTGTAATTGAATTAGTATTATTTTTATTTTTAATTATTTTTGCAGCAACATCTTTACCTGTAAATATATATATATATATATATATATATATGTATATATATTAATTTTGGAGAATGATTCAATTTTACTTACCTTTGTAGCAGGCTTTGTATACTATTCCAAAACTACCATTACCAAGTACTGTATGACTATGATCCAACAAACCTTCTCTAACTATTTTTCTTTTATTTGGTGTATCAATATTAAAAATCGGTAAAACTTGATGTTTGTTAAAAATATCTTCAACTTTCAAAGTATTTGTTACAGGGGTTTTTGGACTCAAAGCTTTCCTATGCAAATAAAAAATAAAAAAAAAAAAATTCAAGTTAATAAATAAATAATTACTAGCATTTAAAATTACCTAGCGCTAGAGACAGTTTGTAATTTTTGTGGAGAAAGGCATTTCAGTACTGAAAGTGCAGCTCTTGGAGAAGCCATTTGAAGGAAAATAAATAGAATAAAAGATAAATAATTTATCACTTAAAATATTTTAACAAGGCTTAACTTTTATAAATTATACCCAGTAAACAATAATACAATAAAATTTTACACTTGAAAATACTTTCATTATTTTGATGTCTTGTTGATCTAAATGTCAACGTTTCTGTTTTAGACAACAGTCAAGGTCACAGAGAAGGTAAAATTTGTTTCACAATTGAAAAGTCAAACGTTTAAATTTGAATAATATAAATGTTAATTTTGTAAAAAATAATATAATTTTTTTAAATCATAATTATAACTATAATTGTGACAGGAATTTAAAAATAAAACATGTGTAAAGGGCAATTAAAATATTTATTTCTTATCTTACTAATCTAAAGCATAAACGATTTTGCTGTGAGGCTCATTTGTCTATTTTATTACTCATAATACTGTTATGTTAACTAGATTATTTACAATATTTTTTATTTATATATCATTCAGTAACAATAAAGTTCGTCATAATCTCTCAATACAAGAAATTCATATTTTATTACAATATTTGTAATAGCAATATAACAGTATACATATTAAGAATACTAAATTTTTGTAAAATAATACTAATTATAAAGAAATTATTAATAATAATAATAATTAATAATTATGTTTGCAATTGTTTTGCAATATATTGATAGAAACTTATTATAAACAAATTATAGAAACCTAAATACACTGTATTAAGACGGTTGTCAGCTTTATATAATGTTTTAAAAGAAATATATTTTTGTTTCTAGAAGTGGAACTAGAGCCATAACATTGTTTTACCGTTTTGTTTATACGAAGAAGCAATTAATTCACGAGATAACAGTGCATATTGAGTTACGCTCAACCACTCTCTATCACAATTAACTAAGAGGATTCGTTACCATTTTTCATCAATAATTAACTTTTTATAAGTGATTCTTGTTTATGTATTCTTGTAGACAGTAGTAAGTTAAGTAGTTGTACTACACAGTTCCTGTATTTTTTGTGTTCATTTTGTATCTTAATATTAGAATTGATTTTTCTCCATAACGCCCAATCTGTATATATATATATATATAGACACACATACATATATATATATTTATATATATGCATGTATGTATATATCAATTAATAATAAAAATACTCTAGAGAATCAAAATACAATATATTTTTTCTCTGATTTAATATATATTTTCCGCTTCCACTTGTAGTTTTAACTTCCTTATTGCAAAACATAATACAACCCATTATCACTTGGTCCTCGTTCAAAACGTGTAACCTTCAGTACTTTGCTTGATTGTGCACTTTACTTATTTATAGGCAAAATCGAATTTAATATATATTTTTTCTATTTTACTATAAGATATATCTTTAATTATATCATTTCTAATTGAATTTACTTTAACAATTTTAGTGAATAATTTTAAGACTTTCGAAAGAAATATTTTTTTTATGAATAGATTTTATAAAATAGTAAGTTAAAAATTTGTATGTACTAAGTATATCTCAATTTTCCTTACAATTAGGTACTTCATTTTATTATCGAATCTAAAAAAGAATACTTTTTATTCCTACTCTAAAAAGAAGGAATTTTAAGAAAATATAAATATTTTATATTGTAGGTACCCAAATTAATTTTTCAAAGTATACAAAATTTGTATTTCGTAATGTGTGTAAATATACATGTCTCTATACGTATATTTTCTTTTTTCTCCAGAAACTAAAAACACTTCTTCCATTTCTTTGTTGATGATATTAAACAACCGAAGTTTACAAGTTCTGAACCAACACTTGCATTTACATTACATATTTCATTTTACATCTTGTAACAAAGTATATATTTTCTATTTGTAAGAGAGATTCGAAAATTATATTTTCTATTTTTTTCTCCATACCTATACTTTTGTTGCACACTTGAGCACTCTACAATGGACAGATCGTTTTGAACGCATTCGAAGTATCCTTAATTTTTTTTTATCTTTATACAAGTTTAATGCTCTCGACTTAAGAGGTAGTATCGATTAAGGTACACGTGCAGCTAAATTATAAGCTGGGGACGGGAATTACATGAGGAGATGTACAATTTAAATATTCTTCAAAGCAATAAAAATGATGTATTACATATATAAATTATTGACTAATTGAATTTATTGCGAAAATTTGATCGTTTCTCATTCACACAAAGTTCAATAATGAACTCTTGCATTAAAATAGGCAGTTTCATAGTATCGATATAAATCAAATTGGCAGGTAGTTTTTGATTAATTTAATAATTTAATATATATTACTTGTTGTAAACTTGAAGAAGGAGAGTTTCAAAATTTTGAGATCCTGAGATGCTACTAATGATAAATTATAAAAGGTAACAAATTAACTATAAATTTAATCTCTGAATTTCTGTAAAAATAAATATGATAAAACAAAAATAATTTTTTATGTACAAGGCAATAATTTTGTTAAAATTAAAAATTGAAAAATACTGCTACCTGATAATAATAGCAACTTTTTGCATTGTACATTTGTTTAAATTAAAATAGTACAAAAATAATTTATAGTAACTTAAAAACTCATTTTTAATTACATCCCAGAATCTCACGTGATTCAATCCTCAGTTTCACATAATATGAAGTCCGATAAAAGTTCTGATAAATACTGGATTTGAAAAATCAAATGATAAAAGTCGAGACGTTTCGTTATAATAAACTTTGGCACTCACGTATATATTTATTTTTGTGTTATTTTCATCTCAATTCGCATCTTAGGCACTAATACCGTTATCAAACAACTCCGACGACCATAGCAGAAAAGTTTACTCATGTATTTTTATGTATTCCACTGTAACGCCTGAAATTTCATCTTTACACCCAGTGTACGATGCTAATTTACACACGTAGATTTAAATTCTTATAAATATATGTACATATATGCACACATACACATATGTATACGCATATATGCACATACAGATATATATTTACATTTTTCTTATTTTTCTTAAAATTCGCTATATGATAAACATTTTATATGATAACATCTATGATAAAACGACAGCATTACAGAGAAATTTTTCTGCTAGGTTAACAAAAGTACGTGAAAAAATATAGAGAAACGGTTTATTTACATGTCCCACCAGTGGACGATCATTTTTTATTACTCCAATTTGTTTTTTAAAACAAATGGAACTTTTTCGGACCAGGAACGAGCACATCCAATTTAACATTTGAGCACACTTCATCCATCACTTTCGTACGATACAGTGTTTTTTCAAAGTCATATCTCAAGTATGTTATAAAAATACATAGAAAACACGTCTCTTTTATTTTAAAATCATGTAAATAATCTTACATGAAAACAAGGCGCTAACATGATATTTAATACCTATGCTTTCTTTCACAAATTTTATACATGTTTACATATTTACAAATAAAAAATTATACATTGAAATTCGAGTAAAATACGAAAATGTTAATGTTTAAAAAAAATCAAATATAACTAAAAACAAGATTCATAATTGAGATTCAAAAATTTATGCACTACAGTATAATAATCTATATTATAAAAAAATAAATTTATTATACAAGCCGTTTTATAAATATTAGACGCGTTTGTATCATTAAAACATTTGAATGAATAAGGAGTTGTAGTTAAAATACCTACATAAAAGCTCGTACAAATAAGTACATAGATGTTAAAAATTTGTATTTCGCGTAAAAACTACCCTGGAATCAATTGAATGTACACGTGCCTGGTGCATTGTTTTTCGACTTGTCGAGAGATAAATAACCAGAACATGGGTATAGATATACGTATACCAGAGGTAGATTTATAGTAGAACCAGAAGGATAAAATATTTTTTGATAATATGAACGAATAAGAGACGATGCACAATATTAATTTTATAGAAAATAGTTTCTTAAACTTTACGTAAAATGTGGGCTGATTCTTTTCTTTACAAAGAATTTTAACAACGTATACACATAAATACTTATTATTCTTGATATTTTCGTACAGCATGGCTTAAGTATTTAAATTTTTGTGAAAGAATACGATACGAAGAAAGCATAAATTTTAATTGGTAGAGACTAATTGTTACAATCCTATTATTTCGAAGATTGATATTTAATCGTTTAAAGTAAAATTATATGTTATTCGAAACCAGAATCGCAGTACGTAATTTTTCTTTCGCTGAACATACAAATATTTATGGTTTAGTCGATGTTTTAGTGTAGTCGATTATCGTAGTATTATTTTCTTTATTAATTTCATTGCAAGAAACTAATATTGCCAAACATATTGTAAATAATGTTGAAAGTTCTTTTCATGATTAATAATTTTGCTAAACTTGGTGTATACGCATTCAAACGGAATTTTGTAAAATTAAGAAAAAAATCTGTCTTATAAATAAAATCATAATAATTAAGTAAATAAATTATTATTATCAAAAAGTAGAATTTTTTATTTTATATATCTAACAATTCATTCAATCGCGTAAAATTAATGCATTAATGCATTAAAATAAAATTTCTGCGTATTTAGATTAAGTAAGCAAATCCAATTAAGTATACTTTATTAAGTATGGGTACCAAGAAAAGTGAACGTACCTGCAAATAATTACCGAATCTTGTGCATTTTTATTAAAATTAAGTACTTTCAACGGTGATCCTTTTAAAGGCTTTTTCGTAAATTATTTAGTAAAAAGAAAATCACATGCGAAAAGAAAATATATGATTTATATATGGAAAATATTAAGATTTAAAAATTCCGTTTTATGTTACGTACGCCAAATGAAATATAATATTAATACAAGTTAAAAAAAAAAGAAGAAAGAAAATAACCAAAATCTCGGAAGTAGATACGAGATATAGGAATCATAAATTAAGGCACTGGCTCTAACCAGGTAAGGGGGCCTCTTCGTAAAAGTCTGGCTCATCTTCCTCGTTGTCCGGATTTTTACTATCGAGCGCCCTCAGCTCCGGTGGGCTGAAAAAGTGGCTCATCTGTGCCCTCAACGGTATCATAAGTATCAAGAAAAATGGTAGAGCTAACGCTGCTTTGGTACTCTTAACGATCCAAAGAACCGCGAGACAACAGATTTGTATCGTAGTGAACACGTGCATCTTATACGTTTGAACTCGCCTGACGTAATTGGCGGTCCCGTGATGCTTGACCGGCATAAAGAAGAGTTTAATTCGATCAAAAAGCTGGACCGCGTTGGTCGATGATATACCCATGTAGAGGAAAACTCCAAGGAGAACTGCCATTGGTACGCGACGTAATAATGGTGCCATCAAAACGCTCACTCCAACGAGGATAGCCACGAGGAGAGAAGATACGCGTTGCTCCTTAACTTCGACGATATGGGGTTTGTCACCAGGTGCGTGAGTTCGTGACATAACTGTAACTGCGTTCACGTGAGTAAGGGAACGTACCGAGGCTGCGCAACACCACGGAGCGCCCATCAACCCGCAACCAAAGTTCATTAGACATACTACTACTATGTCCATGTGGTATCCATTGCCTTTTCGTAGTTTTCTTTCCTTTTTATCGATTATCAATCTGTCAACATAAAAAATTAGTTTATTACAAACAGATCATTCTATAATTTACTTACATATATTTAATTAACTCCAACATATTTTGAATAAGCACAGTTTAATCAATAGTTATTTTTAATTTTACTTGGTAGTAAATATTGATTTAAATCGATCATTCAATTCAATAAGAACAGTTTGATTAAAAGTAAATATGCATTACATTGCATTGCCGTCACTCTGGCTGATTTCAATATTCATCTAATTTAATGTTAATCAATATTATAATATATTATATTACAATATTGGAGAAAGGCACGATCCATATGGTAACAAAGTAGGTATTGACATTTTTAAATAAACTAAAAATTACAAATAAATCATTTAGTTTACTATAATCAACATTATATGTTAAATACAAATTTTAAAATATCCATAATAATATCTATATACTCAAACAAGTATTCGATGTTATTTTACTACAAGTTTAACATTGTAAATATGACGCATATCATTTACATAATAACAATATTTTTCATTATTCTAAAGCGTAAATTATGGATTTAGTTAACCCAAGGAAATCAATATGTGTAAAATCTATAATGACCTAATAACATAATTTAATACGTAGATTTATATTGTAAATATAACACGACCATTTACGTCAATGCATAAAGCAATAAAATATAATTAGAGTGGTACAATTTAATTTCATGTGAATTATATATTTAGATGAATTATTAAATTTTATTTATTTATGTTTCCCTTATTAACAGACATTGCCGGTGAAAGTTATACATAACTTACGACTTTAAAATTAATATGTATAGAAAAGAGAGAATGTTTTATAAATAAAGTGATTTATCCTTTTTATGTATCAAAGTAATTTTTAAACTTAAAAAATATACTAAGTTTAAAAGTACTATTTGTTAACTTTTAAACGTCTCTGCAACGGTTTCTTATCAATTTACAATTTTATTTTGGTTATCAATTCAATTTGAAGCAATCAATAACGTGAATTTTAAAGCTCTCAATAATCTAATGTTGGATTAAAATTGTATACAATTTAAATGAAACGACAATAGGAATTTTGTTTTCTCATTGGTTTAAAAATGATGTTGACAATACTCACTCTGAAATTTGCGTTTCCATGAAAACAAGAATGTAAACTAACAGAGCTGGTACACAACAAGCCAACGCCATCCAAACAGGTACATCGCCTTTAGTAGGATTGACCAGCCAATTCCTATCAGGTAAAGTAGGTGAAAGACCCGCCGGTACGAGTAATTTTTCCGTCTCAACTCCAGCAAGATAATCGATCAAAACAAAAGTAATAATACTGATAGGCACACCAAAGTCACCGAAGGCCCTCCTTGCGCTTCTACCCAAGTAGTGACTATTTCGAAAGATTCTTAAGTAGTAAGCGAAAAGAAAGGTGCCTAGACAAAGAATCGTACACATGAGTGCAGTGTTAGGTTGGTTGATCAATAATTTTTGTTTATCTTCTTTTGGAAGTATAAAAGTTTCTTGATAGGTCACAAGGTCACTGCGATTTCCAAAGTACTCGGCGAGACTCGTGTTAGATTGTTGACCGAGCAGTTGATCTTGGTAGATCGTTTGGTTGTCCGACGTGGAGAAACAGTACTCGGTGAGCAGCGGATTCCTTTTGAAATAATTAACGAGCTTGATGAAGGTCTCGACGATGTAGAGGATTGATATCAAACCGGTAAAGATCTCTTCGGTGAAACGAGTGAAGAGCCTCACCTATAACATTTCGACAATTCAACGTTATTCACTTTATAAAACATCAAAAGATAGAATAATACAATTATTATTTTATAAATATGAAACAGGGAGAAAAATAATATGTAATTACCAGAACAGAGCCTTCGACGCAAGCGATAGCCAAAGCGATGATTCCCATCCAGGCCCCAACATAGACCCTCATCGTTAGGAATTCCAAGCCATTGGCTTCGCAAAAATTGTATAAACTTTCGTCGAAGAGTAAAAGTGGCCCAGTCGTACCTATGATAACCAAAGGCTGAGTGGCGAACAATGCCATGATCACACCTGTCCAAGAACAGGAGACCAGGGTCTCGGAGATCCCAATGACGTTGTGGGTTTTATCGCTCATGAGACCTCCAAAGGTTATGGCTGTACAGAGGGCTGCAAAGTACATGAAAATCGCGGCTGCGAGACAGGACGAACTGAGTCCATCGGTAAAGTCGGATAGGTAATAAGGATAACGGCGTTTTATGTCGTTTATCAACCCACCGAATGGTCGACGCGTACGACGCAGTGGGTCGCTGTCATCCGGTGGTTTCTTCTCGTCGTCGCCGGCCAAGAGAGCTGTAATTTTTTAACATATGTTACATTACCCCTAAATTTATAGGTTTTTTTAGACGCGGTATAAAATGTATTACAACGCAGTCATTCATTAATTAATCTCCAACATTCTTAAATTTGTAAATTGTTATTTCAATTATTTGCAAGATAAGCACTTTTAGTCGGCTTTAATTGCAAGGATGACTAGAAAATTATTAAAAATACTGAATCATCAATAAAAAATGTTAGGCACTGTGCGTTTTTAAATCTTTATAGTTATATGTTTAAAAACTTATTCAATTCATAAATACTTTTGGGTACCGTACATAAATATTTTACACAATTAAAATTAATTACCATCCAATAAACGATCACTTAAGATTTTCTATCCGATAACTGCCAGTAAATTTGTATATAAAACAGTACTTATATAAAAAAAAATAAAAGAAAAATATTCTTGCGTTTTTGAAAAAAGTCTTAAAGAAAATGCGAGCCAAACTTACAACAGGATGCACAAACTTGACATTTGTTGAGTTGACTTGACAAGGTTAAATAGTTTAATCTTTATCGACATACTATAATAATTATCAGATATTTGTCATTAAGAAGAGTTTCCAAACATATGATCGATACGAACGGATAAGATTATTACGTATATCTCGCTATTTATGCATCGATTCTATTAATAGTGCAGATTCTTTAAATCCTTTAGATAAACTAAGTTATACTTTAATCATGATATATATCGCATAAAAATGAGGAAGAAAGAAAAGAAAAGAAAAGAAAGGAAAAGGTGCAGCGTTAGCAATACTTAGTTGGAACGAAGTAAAGTAAAATAAGTAAAGTATTGCAAGTGAAGTAAAGAAAGAAGGGAGAAGGGAGAAGAGAGAAGAGAGAAGAGAGAAGAAAGAAGAAGAAATAAAGGAGAGGAAACCTTTTTTGACGGCCGCAACATCGGACTGTATCTGCTGTTGCTGTTTCTTCTTCTTCTCTTCGATGGCCTTGGCCTTGCGCCTCTTGATGGCCTCGCTCTTGGCCTTGAGCTCGTTGAAGGGTAAGAGGGCTTGTCTCTCCCAGTCACCGGGCGGTAGGACGATCGAGTCGTCGAGGAACTCGTTGATCGCGGAAAGAAGTTCGCGCCTCTCGTTCGCCTTGTATGCAACTTTGTGGAACGACGTGTTTGACATCAGGGTTGATATTGACCTACCGATCTCGTGATAATCGAGGTCCGAGTTACGTGGTCCGAGTAGAGTAAACATAAACCTCACTGGTATAGCCACCTCGGTTATCGCTGGCATTAGGATACCTACGACCGAATTCTCATGGGTTACAATTATTCGACCTGCTTATTTTATCTTACTTATATCTATAACCTATTCGTCTCTCCATCTTAATTTGAGTTTGCTGTATGGTGAAATAGAACTTTAAAATCACTTAGTAATAAAAGCTGTTACTATTATAATTTTAATTAATTATATTTCATTTTCATATTATAGCCCATCAACCCGAACTTAAGAACAATAATTGGTATTTACTTATGAATAAACTGGGTTTACATAGAATATACAAAATAAAGAGACAAAGAAGCGTTAAACGATAGTAGTTTAAGTGAAACGAACCTTCAGCCAAGCGTACGAAAGCTATCGTAGGTTGATCTAGAAAATCAACAGCACCAACCAGTACAACAGTTGCCTCTGCGCCGCTAGGTATCCTTTTCAATATGTATTCGTTTTGCTGGCTTTTTTTCATATCCTCGTTACTGCTGGTAAACGTGATCTCCTCTTTCATGTCTACCGTCGTATGATTACCATCAAGTGCTTGATTCGAAGCGACGATCTTTGGCTTCGAGTCATGAAGATTCTGAGGAATCAGCAACGTATCGTTTATTCGTCTCTTACATTTCAAATATTTTTTATTAATTATCGGGTGACATATTACGGTGTAAAAACAATGCTTAGAGACAATAAGAGGGGAACGGGCAGGGGTCAGGGGTCGAGGGGCGGGGAGGGCGGCGACAAGGGAGATATATATATATATCGAACGTGTTGTCTGTACTGAGAATGCGTATAAGGACTGTCGATAAAGCGTATATATCTAGTAGTACAATGGTATTTCGTGGGTTGATCCCGCTCTCAAATTATTTTTTATTTTTCGTATTAATATGTGAATACGTGCATGTATAGCTTAAACACAATAGTCAGAAAATTCCACGCAAATACTTTATTTAATTAAATTTTTCATTTTGAGCGACAGTGTCTATATTTAAATTAAAATTGAAAAATTTATTTCATTTTTAACAAGTTATAAGGATTATACCTGGTAAGTACTCGAGATAATTAATATTTTTTTGTTTTAAGTATTACTTCAATGTAGAATATTTATTGTTCAACTGAAATTTCAAATCATCTTTGTTAAGATTATTTCTGCTTTTGCTGAACATATTAGAATGCGAAAATTATTGTGCTTCGGAAATATTGATTAAACTTTTACATTTAAAAGGTAAAATATTTATTATTTTCTTTTAAAAAGTTATATAATTTCCAAAAGAGGTAATTTATGTTATCTTACTATAAGAAACAGTAATTGTATTTCAGTATCCGTAGTCATTATTTGTAATACGTGCAACTACGTAATATTTGAAATAGTTCTATGTGTTCAAACTAAACATATTCTGAAAAGTAATATTAGTATTCTCCAAGAAAAATCTGACAAGGAAAATCGGAAAAATTCAAGTCCAACAGTACAGTTAGTAAGTATTACAAAAAAATGTACAAAAAATTACACTGAGTCAAAAGTGGTGGGAAAGTTATCTTGCTTTCTGTAATTACCATAGACTATATAAAAAATGTGAATATGCGTATATCGACTTGGTTGAAATACAAACCTAAATAAAATAATAGTGATAGTCAATAAGATGGACGATATAATCGGCGATGAATCAAACGTATGAATTATAATGGAGATCAAATGTATAGTATAATGAATTTAAATCGAAAGAAAGAGAGAGAGAGAGAGAGAGAGAGAAAATGTTATATTATATACATTTCATGCGCGATGTACCGGTTGGAGTGCTGCCATGGCTACAATAAGCTTCTGGCGATGATACTACGTGTATTGAAAATACTTGGTGAAGAATAAAATTTTTGGCGTGATGTAAACGAGTAACCAAACTTTTACGGTGGTCGCACAAAACTGGGTGTACATGTAAACAAATGGAAATAATTATCTTTTTCTTTTTTCGATGTATCCTTGTGCATTTGAGAGGGCAAAATAAAAATCAACGATGTAAGCTGCAAAATAGTGCTTTGAACATTATTCCTGTAGTGGACTTACAGACACTAACTTATGTAGTAAATTTTAAACGGTATGTCTTGTGAAAAATATTATGCATTTTGATATACTATATATCGAAATAAGAAAAAACTGTAATACATATTTTGGTATTATTACGGCTGCATTACTTTTATGCGTCATCTCATTAATTATTTATAATTTTTATAAAAGCAACCTGTATCCTTATAATCAATTATCCTACATTTGTAAACTAGTAGTACGCAATATAATGTCTTCGTAAAAAAAAATGTTACTATTCAAATAAAAAAGGAATATATTAATATTCCTTGAAAAAAGTGTTGTGTAACTATAGGAAACTGTAATATCTGAATTACGATCGCATCATTTGTAGTTGAAAGTTTACTAGGAAATAAAAAATTTATCATTCTATAAAACAGTCTCTAAAAACAATCCTTGACCCAAAATTATGGCTCATTCGTCTGATGTATATCGAAGGGAGTTTGAAAACGCATGTCTGGTTTATTCTATAGGCTAAATACTAAGTAAAACTAGAATTAATCAATTCAAACTGAAAAAAACTGGTAATTCGCACACGCAACACAAAATATAATCAATTTCTAAAGAGACAAGACTAAAAAATTATCAAACTTCTTATTAATAAAAAAATAAAGCATCTGTAAGTTCACCAAATGACGAATCGTAAGAACTGAATCACAATGTAATTAGAGGTGAAAAGTCGAATGGATATCAGCGCTTGAAACGGATTTATATAGTATAAAAATGAGACAAGAATTAGCGATGAATAACAACAATAAAAAATCGTAAAAGTACATAATATTCTGATATAGATTCATGATGGGGTATATAATATAATATAATAATAATAGTAATAAAAAAAAAAAGGATTAACGAAATGGAAGAGATATTTGTCAGCTATAATTTGTTTTTCTTTTTTGGTTTTAATTACATTGTTCTCGGCACTGTCCCGCGGAGCGTCTTCCTCGTCAAACCAGATAGACTGTGGAAATAAGACAGGAGAGCACTGTCAGTCAGTCAATCGAATTCGTTTAAAGCAGACAAAATAAATAATCATACGCTTAAATTATAAAGTTAATTATATTTAGGTTAATCAACGAGTTATACGTTTCAAGTATTCAACTAACATATTTTCATTGGCCTAATTTTACGTGGATATTCGTCTTTCTATCTGAATTTAATCGTCTTGGTATATTGGTCGGTATGTACTTGAGCAATATTGAAAATTCATTTATAACTTGAGTGCACAAAATGTTAAGTTGCATGAACATTTAAAGTTAAAATACTTGTAAAATTATATACTAATTAATTGACATGAATTAATTAATACTAATTTTTAGAGTAACTAATCTTATTAATAGTAATACTAACTAATTGACTAGTCTAGAATTGGCTAGTCGAAATCCAGTATTTTCGTGAATACATCGAACTTTAAATTTCCATCGTACAAACTGCAACTATATACATATCTGATCTATTTGAAAAAAAATACTAGAATATTTAGAGCTAAAAAATAATTTCTTGAGTGGATAAAGAGGAATAATAAAGACGTATGAAAATCGTACCTGAAGACTCGTATAGCTCGAGTAATTTCTCTTGGCGCCGAATCGAAATCCTCGATCATGTTCGTGTACGTGTCGATGCCTGAGCAGAAGAGCTCTCATAACGACAGGTCGATCCTCGGGCAGGATCAATTCCTCGATGACCATTTGTTCGACGACTCGATACGCAAATCCGGGTAAGTCCTTTTCTTCGAGATCGAGTAAAACGACACCAGTTTCGAGGCATCGTCGTAGATTCAATAAGGAATGGAAACTCAGGGAAGCTACGTGCGGTCTTCCCCACCTTAACAAACGAAAGCGTAACATTCACTCTAACGTAGACAATTTTTACTAAAAATAATTGACGTGGACATACCTGTCAGCACCTTCTTCAACATCTTCCTCGTACTTGATCCACCGGGCAGTTTCGCGCCACTCACGTTCCTCGCCGACTCCGTGAAGCTCGTCGAGTTGTACAAACACTTCGTGAGGCGAGTGATCGTACATTTTTTTGAACGTTTCGTGGGGTATACCACCCTCTCGTCGCCTGCCAATCTGTACAGTCGGGTGGGCAGCTTTGTGTCGTCGCATGCCACGTGGATCGTCGCTTCGATGAGATTCCAAATCGTCGATATCGAGCTCTTGTAAAGTTTTGGCTTCCTCCGGCTGGACACTTACGCGTCGTCCAGCTGCCGAGCCGTGAAATATCCCGCCCTCGCCGGGCAATCCAGCTCCTGAACGTTTCCGCCATTGCGGATCCTCCTGGAGCGAGTATTTGCGCGACTTGTGGTGGTGGTGGTGATGATGCCGTCTGTAATGTTTTCATTTCCATTTTTATTGAATTATCGGGCTTTTAATTTACGGTTTTGTTCAATTGTTCTTTTGTCATAGGATTCATGATATTGTTATACCTGACCACTTACTTTAGAGTAGATTTTAAGACAACTATTCGAAGAAGACAATTATATATATATATATATATGTGTATGTGTGTGTGTGTGTGTGTGTGTGTGTGTGTGTGTGTGTGTGTGTGTATCTGAATTTACCTATTAAACAACGTAATAGATTTAAAACATAATCTCAGACAATTCTTCGTTCTTTGGCAATTGTTACGTTCGAAGCGCGCTATACGTAAAAGTAGTTTTTACGAAATAGACATACATAGACATATATATATACATATGTATACATATATCAGTATTTTTTACATCCGATTGAAAGATAAAAGATCATTGTAAATTATCGATTTTAACTACGGTAGCATGCCATGGATAAAAACTATTTTTATCCCGTATCAGATTCCAATAATATTCAACATTCGGTTTAGACATTTAAAAAACTGACATCGTTTGAACAAATCGCTTTTGGAGATTTAATTAGTATACACTTATACAGCGTTGAGTCTTACAATATTATAGTCGCACATCGATTGTCTAGCTTTATATTATTATGATAAAATTTAATAAATTTTTTTTATTTTTTATTTTTCTAAATGATATTTTTAACAATCTATTATGTTACAAACTGGTCTGTGTATAGTATCTTTTTATTTCCAATTTAATATAGTATCTAGTCGTATATACTACTTTTGGATATAACTATGTACGGTGAAATATCGACAACATTATTAACCACTAGAACAAAATTAATGATTCCATTAGGAAATTACTTAATTTAAAATAAAAATTGAGATTTTGTTTGTGCGTGTATTTTTAGTATAAATAAGTTTTAAATAAATGTTACGTGGAAATGTTTGCACGATTAAAGGTGAACAAAATTAGCAACAATAATTATTAATATAAAATAATTCATTTCTTCGCATATTAAAATGGAAGATATTGTTCTATCAATATTAAATGTATAATATTTATTATTAAAACCACCATTTGATAAAATTGAAAATTATAAAACACACGTATAATTTTCTATTTTATTATACTCATTCAAATTCAAAGTTTACTTCTTCATTAAAGATAAATTATAAAAATTTTACCACATTTTTACTACGATAAATGGTAACGTCGAAAGAAATGAATATACGAACCGTAAGCGGTAGTGCCACACAAATAATCACGTGTGCTTTTTTGGCACTACTGCTCGTAACAGATTGGCAAAGCTCTTGTTTCGGTTCACGTTGGTGGACATTCAAGTTCGAATTTCCTCCGTAGCGGGGTTATATTTACGATAGTCTGATCTTCACGAACACATGACCTTAACCGCGAGAATTTTCAAGCGAACATTCCTTCCTGGGATTATGTTATAATTTTTTAATAAATCTTGATTTGATCGCATTACACTTTAAGTTTCACGCAAGATTATTAGTGTGCTGTTTTTACCGGAATAACAGTTATTTAATAGTGAATCTAGCGAGGTGTTAATTTACTTTTTTATATGGACCAATTTCTATTTAAACAATAAAAATACGAGTATAAAAAAGAAGAATGCTGCCTGTCAGTAACTCAAACTCTTGTACCAACTACAATGTTGTTACACCATCTATCACAATTGCCAATCAATAACATTTCGATAACTGATTCGATATGAAAACCATAAATCGCAATATCGCATTATGTCACACTATTCTCTTCATTTGCACACTATTTTTCAAACATTACTCATAGTAATTTTGTGAGATATTTTTAATAATACTGTGACGCGTCCTCAAAATTGTATGCGATTACCAAGAAAATGAGGAATATTAGATTTGTTTCAAACAAATATCACTTTAGAAAACCTTTATAAAATCACTCGAAACTTTCACATTGATGGAGAGGAATTGATGAGGATTACCCGAAGCGGCGGATGTTGCCGATGGAATCGGGCGCGCGTTCGCGAAACATAATTTTCGACTTGTCGCAAAGAAGAGACGAGGGCTTCCGCCTCGCCCTGACAATGACGAGGCCCTGGTCCGAGTAAGATCTGGCAGTGATGCCGAGTTACTGTCTCGAACCTATTATATTTAAGTTTGCATTTGCGCATACCTCTTCTTTTCGTTCATCGAACGTAACTACCGTATTACCGCATCTACCTTGATCTGTATTGACAAAATCTGTTTTATCGATTCGAATATTATTGTTACGAGTTCAAAATTACTACATCTTTCAAATGTCATCAATTGTATACATTGTTTCTCTACCTTTTCATTAAAGACTATAGATTTCCTTCAACTGTTTTAGCTCGGTGAAATATTCATTAAGAAAAGGAGCTTAGTAGATGTCAAACGTAAACTGCACTTTTCATATTAAAACCATTTTCAACCAAGACTTTTTATTGACAATCATGAATTTTAAAACTGTTTGTTATATATTTAAAAGAACAGCTTCTCCAGGTCAAGCTGATTAATTCAAAAATATTTGTCAGTATGACATTTGGTGTGTAATTTAGTGCCAACGCGAAAACAAAAAATTAGGGAAGTTTGAACGAACGTATTGTTGCAAATCCGAGTTTATATTACCTCTACGTTCGATTATAAATTTACCTAATGGTTGTTAGAAACGTATCAATTTAATCTAATACGGCTATTAATAACATGCAACTCGACAATTTCAAAGCAATTTACAAAATCCATCGAATAAGTTATCTTGACACAATTACATGAAGAATATATTCGTGATTACCCGCCGATAAAATCACATTCTGATCGAGAATCGAGGTCTCACCTAATTTAAATTTTAAAATTGACGAGGTAACTGATGGGAGGTTGAGTTAGTAACGATCCCCAATTTGACAAGTAAATTCGTGCATCTCAAGTGAATAGATCGTTAAAAATAAAAATGTACTGACTTGTGATCGTGTTTGTGATGTCGCCGGCCCTTTCTGTCTTCGTCGTCGACTTCGTTGACGCTCATCACGAGGCCGTCCTCTTCGTGTATTTTCTCGAATTGCACCCTCGGACTGCCGATAGTTGGGCTGTCGCTGAAACCGGAAGCCGCTCTCTCGGAGAGCGGTGCTTCGCTTTCGCTGCTGACAACGTTTTCGTCCTTTTTTCACAACAAATATACATATACTCTATTTATTATTATCTTATATTTGCATATTATACAAATACCTCTTGTAAATTTACAAAAATACGTATAAATATTGAAATACTTTATATAACGTTAACGGGATGTCGAACTCAAGTTATAGGAATCCGCACCTATCAACCCAAAAATTATTCTAAATTCTAAAATAATATAGTGAATTAAAAATCTGATAAAATTCATACGCACAGCTTAAACATTCAGACGGGCTTGACGTTTGGTTTTTTTAAGAAAAAAATTATTTTTTAAATAATAATATTAAGTAAACATATTTTGGTTGGTAATTATTAGTTAAAAAAAAGCACAAACTTTTAACCTAAACATCGTAATCAAGGACCTGAGATTCAAGATTTTAAAAAATTTTATTCATTTGTTTATAAACAAAATAAAAAATGACCATTGTCTGAGTCCAACATCTCCTTAAGTACTACTATTTAGACAATTATATAATTTTACTATGTATATTTAATAAACTTTTAATATATCATTTTGAAACTTCATTTTGATGTTTCATTGATTCTAGTTTAGGAAAAAGGTTTCGTAAAAATTATCAAATCATGTCATCGTACAATAATATTATACGATATTCATATACACCTATATAAACAAAATCAATTCTACATGTCTCGAATTAATATTAAAACGTAGTTACTCGACGAAAAATCATTAAACTTTCCGTAACAGTATAAAATAATTTGCAGCAAGTTATTTAAAATACGCTATACTCAATATTACCACATAAATCAATAATAAGCTGTAAGTTAATATTCCCCCATTTACAAATGATATATTTTCTACAAAATGTTTTGCCATTAATGTATCGTAAATTTTTAAGAATAGATACCATTTTCATGAAATTTGGGTCACTTCATTATTCACATTTTGTTGAATACACCAAAATTAAATTGATATAACAATTTGTTAAATTACATGTGAATGTCAGATTAATTAGATCATAATTAAATCACGAAATTCATTTATTTGTATAAAATTGTACATACATATACGATTGAATTATTTTCATTCGAATTTATGGAAATTTCTTCGTATTTAGCACGTAAATATAAAAACGTATTTCACGTTTAGTTTTACAATATTTAAACTCTAGGTAGGTATGTTATTAAAAACATAGTAAACACAGATGAGACGTTCAAAGGAACACGCTATGTATTATTATGTCGGATGCTAAAGCGTTCAAATTTTTATAATGAAAAACTTTTAATACCTCACTAACAAAAGTATGTATATGCATTTTACGCTCCTATAAATCACGTACTTCTAGCAACTACAACGTTTCAAATATTTAATTACCTCCAATTATTTTAATTAATTTGGAGCAACTGTATTACAGAATTACGAATTTCAAAGAACGTATATATGTAACATTTTTTGTTAGGCGCAAAATAATTACATTTACACGTTAAAGCTCCATTTTTTCCCTATTTGAAATAAATTAAGAAAATATCCAACTACATGTTCAGGATTTTGTACATTTGTAAAATTATATGTATAAAAAATATGTACTAAATTAGTATTGTATTATAAAACGTTACTACTATGTGCACAGCTATGTATTATAACGCAAAATATATGAGGTACATGGAACATACTTTGCCATCGTAAGAATCTTCCTTATCTTCTTCGTCTTCCAGTGGAGTTTTTGTGCTGCTGGGGAAATTGACTGGTTCCAATGGTGTGCTGTCAGAGCCTGGGACATTGCCGTTGCCGTTTGTAGGCGCCTCTTCTTCCAAACTATTATCGGCGCCTATGGAACCTTCGCTGAAACATATATCAATCTCTTTTCCAGTTTTCCCTTTAAGTTTGTAATGATTTAATCTTTATTTCTGCTAGTAGAATTACTCTCAAAACAGTATTGTTATTAATTTAATAACACTTTGGTTACGTCAATTATAACTTAAAAAATTTGAAATAATTGAAATCCGATATCATTTAACATACTTTTTCATTTATAATCCAATTCTTATGAACTAGTGTGTTTATAATCAGTATTTTAATGTAGTAAAATTAATTTACGCTTCGTTAATCTAATGAAAAATGACTACTTTTAACGTGTTATAAATTAGATCGACCACTAATTTTTATAACATGTGACTAAAAGAGTGTAAAGAAAAATAATTTGTAGTTTTTCCTTTGCATCTGGGTTAACGTAGTTTTTATCATTCTTTATTAAACTTAATAGTAATGTTAAATTTTTGTAAAGTGTATAGTTATTAATGATACGAATTAATATCCAATATAAAAATTGAATACAAAAATCATTCATTAGAGTTTTTGTATTTTTAAGTTGCACAGTTTACGTTTTTAATACGAACGATGAAATATTTAATAGAGAAACTATAAATCATTGACTGTGCCAAGTTTCGAGTAGAAAGCAAAAGTTCCTTTGGCACCCTACTCAATTCTCCATTTTTCAATTTTTAAGGATTTGTTATTAAATGATAAATACCAACATAAAAAATTTAATTTTAATAAATTTAATTAATCATTTTCGATCGCAATGTCAAAAATTCACTATTTCTAATTAAAGTTTCAGAGAATTTATAAAATTTGATAAATGAATGTGAATGCATACACACATCAACATATATTTTATAGCTCATTAAATAATATTCTACTGATCAACATCAGCAATATGGACGAAAACAAGCGTAGTCGCGATTGACGAAGATTAATTATCAATTAAAGTAGTTGGTTAAGCAGTGGTTCATTATTGCATCTAATTATCAAATCCAAATTTCTAATAAGTTATGTGTCCAAAATAAAGAACTTTATAAATAAACTCGACATTGAACATATAGCGTTGTATGTAAATGAAAAGTTTTCTATTAGCAAAGTGAATAATACTTAAAAATATTAAACTTGTAATTTATAGATATGTATGTCGACGCATCAAATCATTTCGTGGGTGTTCAATTTAGTACATTTGCAAAAAGTTTCAAAAGGGTGACCGTCTTTTTTTTAGGTTATGCATGTAAAGTATTTTAAAGACTTTCATAGCGAGTTTCTCGAGGGATTAAATATTTCGAGAAAAGTTCAAAATGAGATTTTCTGCTAGGTTTGATCCATTTTACATAGGTGCGCGATTCAAGCTGAATTTAAAAAAGAGTTTATCTTACCTGATAAATCAATTATTTTAATGTTGTCGGTCTTATAACGTTACACACAATTTTGCAAAAAATGTTAAATATCATGAACACAATTTATATTATTTAATAAACAAATAATTATAAAAAGTATACTTTAAATGTTAATGAAATTTTTTCTTTTGAAGTTTTAAATACGTAATAATTAAAGATTTACTGTTACTTGGAGCATAGATTTTTTTGAGAAATAGTAATTTATCACTTTCCGAAAAGAAATGACAAGTTGTCTAATACGTATACACCTACGCGAATTAAAATACTTATATACTTTCAGACTTAATACCTGAACTGGTAGTTTAAAAATAAAAATAATTTATTGATTTATTTAAATATAAAACAAAAACAAAAATATGTATACAAAGAAAAATCGTAACACGTATCTAAACTCTAACAAAATTTGGTTAAAATGTAAATGCCAAACATATGAAAAATAAGAACCATACACTGCATTTATTTGAAAAATACCGAGGACGTTCTACAAACGTAGAGATAAAATACTGTTTTACATAAAACCAAACGTGTCGAGAATAAAATTTGCGATATATATGCGGTAGTTTTATACTGATTTACAAATACTATTCAAATTTCTTAACTTTCGTTAGTTTTAATTAATAGAGTACACTTAAAATTCATATAAATGCTTGTTAAAATAGAAAATTTAGTAATGAGAAAATAAAAGCTGCTTACAAATGAATTATTAATAGTCAATCTTTTTTATTTCAATTTAAGGACTTATTTAAAGAATATATAATATACAATCCATTCGATGTAATTAAAATAGTATATTTTTTAAATCTCTTCCATTTTACTAAGCAACCGAATCTGCCACCGTAAGTAGCTAAATAAAGCATTTTAACAATTCCCTGTTTCTTCCCTCAATTTTATTTTCATCACAACCAATATGCTTTCAGTAACCGTCACACCACTATATAATAGTATTTATTTTTATTTAACCCAAAGAGGTACAGGGCATGAGATATTTCAACAGCTTATGATTTCTATGGAAAATTGATCTAAGGTCCCCGACTTAGAATTAAATCAAGGGTGCATGTTCGCAAGTTATCTGGCTTAGGTCTATAAAAACGTATCCCGGACCTCTAAGGATTAACTCTTCGTTATTTCCTCTTTACCGATATTTTATTACTCTTTTACTCTTAATTTACTAACCATCCATCTGTTTCATCAAAGTAAGTTGAATAAATATGGTAATCATGTGCAACTGATATTTTTAATTTAACGGGATGTCGGACCCAAGTTACAGGGATCTACACCTTTCAATATAAGAATTATGTTCAAAATATTGAATTAAAAATCTGGAAAAATTCATTTGAGTAGTTTAAGACAAAAGCGAGGGCATAGCGTTTTGATTTTTTCAGAAAAAAAATTTGTTATTAATAATTGAATAAACAATTTTCGGTCGGTAATTATTGATCGAAAAAGGCATGAATTTTCAACGCAAAAATCATAATTAAATTACAAATTTAAAATTCTGAAAAAATTTAAGTTTATTATTTAAAACATACCTAAGGGCACAGCGTTCAAGATTTTTTTAAAAATTTATTTTTTTGTATATAAAAAAGTATTAAATATGACCATTTTTTGAGTCCGACATCCCCTTAAATAAGTAAGTATGAATACAATCTAAATTTATTAAAATCATAAAGTGTTTGTTACTTCCCATTTTTTATATAATAATACAAAAAAAGGTTGATCGTTGATAAAAAAAAATCTATCGGGTATATCCCAGATGCTTTTGTGATTTTGTTTATCCTTCGATGGATTCACGGCTCTATCGGTTTTACGCTCAGGAAGCGTGCAAGGCTGTGTTAAATTTTTCCATCGTTCCTCATTTTTTTTAATTTTATTTCTTCCCACAGGATGAGAAAAGTCTGGAGTCTGGTCTAACGCAAGGTGTATGTTAACAAAATGCCAATTACGTTCGATTTGTTCGCTGTAATAAAGTTTTGGATGCAAAAGACAACGATTGTACGGGATCAAGGACTTACGGTGATAAATGACGTCGCATAGATCTCGAATGGAGACTCTTCAGTGGCATGTGCGGATGCGGGTAGCTCTTTTTCCGATGTTCTGAAATGAAAATTAATTTGCTTGTCAATACTGTTGCTTTTTTATTGGAATTCGGTAAAGTTGTACTAACGAAATCACGTAGGGTATATAGATATACGCACATATGGGTTAGAGGATTACACGTATTTACCTTTAGAGTAAATAAACATTAATTCTTATGTACTATTCCTGGTAGCAGTGTTTTCTAGTTTCATGGATAAGCTATCAAGGTCTTTGTAAAAAATTGAATAATAATAGATTAAATAAAAGTAGATTAAATTATATACATTACTCTAAAAAAACTACGTGGTCGCTTCGATAATATTTGATTACATAAAATAATATAATTAATATATAGATATATGATTCGTCATATAAGTTATGATATCGGAATTCGTCAAAAGGAAAGGTCAAAATTTTAATAAATAAACAACATATCGTTTTTACTGTGATTGTTACATTTAAATACAATAATAATTGTGATTTTCTTGAGAATCAACTATATTACTTGCAAATAAAACTGAATTTAATACCTAATATAGATGCCTCCCTGAAACTATATAGGAAACTAGATTATATGACCGAATTGTATGAATTTTTTTACCAACGATTGAACATACAGCTGTATCACAAAAAGAAATTTTTGCATGCTACATGCCCAAAAATTTGACATATTACATAACATGTAATCATATAATTCCACAAAAATAAATCTGTAATGATCAGGATAGTTATCCGTTATTTCCAATATAATGTTACTTCTGGTATTCCAGTACTTTGGAATAATTTATGCAAAAACTGTAATTAGATCATTGGCATGTGTGATTTCAATTTTGGGCGTGTAAGACACCTAAGGTTGAAATAGGTACATCCGTACAAGTAACCTCATGTGCAAAACTTGGGAATCTGGATTACTCTCTTATTATTGCACGAGAGAATACCAAAACCCGCATGTTGTATATCCAACATTGAATCCTATTATTAAATATGGGTGGCAAGTAACATTTACATTAAAATTAGTATTATGCAATTTTCAAATCTTTCTCGTGCAGATCGAAGGGTTTCAAATGTATTTCATAGAAGAATCAGATTGTAGTTGGAAATACCACATTTCACTGCTTGGACGTTTCACGTGCAAAACTTTTGAACTCTCGAATAACATCATATTAAGGGAACAAACCTTGGGTTAAAATTGAAAAAAAATTATTCAATTTTAACAATTAATAATTTTTTTTATGACAACTGAAAACATTTCTTAATTTTTTAAACAGACTATATATTACTTTATTAAATTTTTGACAATTTATATGTGACAAAACTATATTATTATTATGAGACTCTGTACTCTGATTTTTTCCATAATGGACTTACCGCAGGATATCTCAAGAACCACTTCCTCGAATAGGCTGAAATTTTAACAATAACTTTTAAATATGATTCTGATCCACTTAAATGTAGCAGAATTCCATTATGGAAAAAATCAGAGTACAGCTCATAATTAATTAATATAGTTTTGTCACATATAAATTTGTCAAAAAATTTTAAATAAAAGTTAATAATAATATAATCTGTTTAAAAAATTAAGAATTGTTTTCAGTGGTCATAAAAAAATTATTAATTGTTAAAATTAAATATTATTTTACAATTTTAACCCAGGTTTGTCCCCTTAATATTGCTCGTAAGAATACCAAAATTCGTACGTTGTATACCCATGGTGACTTTTACACTGAACTTGGTGTAATAGCGTTACCAAATTTTTTTCCATGTATAAAATAATAACGTAGGATTTCGAATTTTTAAAATTGATTAATTTAATTTATAAATGTAATATAAATTAAATTGCTTCCAATGCATTAATTATATATACTCAACGCAATAGTAAGTATTCAAACTTTGACAAATTAATAAATACTATTAGCTTAGCCGTAAATCGGATATATATTTAAAATAATAACTATAAATTAAAATTGTCAATTAGACAAAAATAATTGAAATTTTTAGGTGAAATTGATTTTAAAGCGATAAAAGTAAAATAACAGTATAATAAGATGCAAAACTAGGTTAACAGGCTAAGCACATTGAATCGGTTAAATACTTCTTATAACATGTACAAACTTTCTTCCGATATCGTCATTTCCAGATTGCATGTGGTCTACTTCGAGATATATTAAAGTTATGTTATTTTAAAATAACATTTCGTGTGACAGTTTACTTTACTTGGTATTTGTATAAATCGTAGCAGCAAACATTTTAAACCTTCATTGTGCAGTACTGTAAATATTTAAATATAATGCAAACGGCGAGACGAGACTATCCCGAAAGATTTATGCAAAAATTCGACTAATAAATCAATTTTTATAATTTCAAAGTTCGGCAAAATTAGTTTAATGAAACAGTGTCCAAAATAATATTGAATCACGCTCCAAGTCTTTAACGGCTTCGGCTATTATTTTCAAGGTACAGTGATATGACAAGCCTATTTTGGGCGTTACATTTTAGCGCGTGAAACAGCCGCTGCATGGAATTAATGATTCGAACAAAGGATTCAGAAGTGATAATTTGTTTTTATCAGCATAGGAACAAAAACGTACCCACGTATATGCGCACGAACAACTCGATGTACCGTAAAATGAATTTCATCTAAATCTACACAATGAAGATAAAAAGGGATCGGTGAGAACAAAGAAAAAGTATTGACAAAAACGAACAATACCAGTTGACCTTTAAACAAAATGAGCAAATAATATTGCATTAACAATAGTAAAAAATGCTCGTTAACTGTAAGTTATATATATAGACACACACACACACACACACACACACACACACACAATAATAGGAAATGTCGTTGACACTGTGAATATAAGTAGAGCTTGTTTGATCGTTTGTGTATCTATTTAACAAGATAAATTTAATCATACGTTGATTATTAAGATCATTGCAGGAAAGGATCATTTAAAAGTATTAATTAGTCAACGAGTTGGAATCGCGTGTTGATTAATTGCCTGGTGAGTGTCGTAATTTTGGTGGTCCGTGCCAAAATGATCACGTTGACTAATGTGCTCAACACTTTCGTATGAAAAGAAAGTTAAAAAGCAAGTATATTTCGTTTCACAATCTCAAGAAAAATATAGTATGTGCACAATTTTCAATGATCATTGGAGATTTATATTATTATAATAAATTTGGAGGTAGTGCATAAATACATTTTTTATAATATCTTGTTTTGAATATATGAATATACCGAATTTTTCTAAAGCTTTGCTTGACTTCATTGGTAAAAAGTAAATACATTATCCTTTTTTTTGCAAGATATACTGTCCAGCATCAATTATAAGCATATATTATACAAATCTTTTTCAGTTTGCAATAATTTAAATCGTAACCTAGTTATTTCAGCAATATTTGTTTAAGAAATAAACAATTGTACAATTTGTTAAATTGTATAAAATTTTATAAATAATTATTGTACACGTTTGAAAATTATTATTTTTTTTTGTTAAATAATTTAAGAGTGGATTATAATTATAATTTTAAAACGTCGTTAAAATTTTTAACAATTTTATTCGGATAATTAAAATATATTCAAGAAGTATTTAAAGAACTATTCAATTTTAACAATTAATAATTTTTTTTATGACAACTGAAAACATTTCTTAATTTTTTAAACAGATTATATTATTATTAACTTTTATTTAAAATTTTTTGACAAATTTATAGACTCTGTACTCTGATTTTTTCCATAATGGACTTACCGCAGGATATCTCAAGAACCACTTCCTCGAATAGGCTGAAATTTTAACAATAACTTTTAAATATGATTCTAATCCACTTAAATGTAGCAGAATTTCAATAAAAGTCTAACGTTTATTTAAAAAAATTATTTAGCTTTTGTTTACACAATTTTTAAATTTCTTAATTAATTTGACAAGAATAATTTTTGTATTACAATGTTAACACAGTCTGTTCCACTCAAGTGTATTAAAATCATATTTAAAAGTTACTGTTAAAATTTCAGTCTATTCGATGAAGTGGTTCCTGAGTTTTCCTACGGTAAATCCATTATGGTAAAAAATCAGAGTATGTATATTCTCATAATTAATTAAATAGTTATGTTACATATCAATTGACCAAAAAATTTTAAATAAAAATTAATAATACAATTTATTTAAAAAATTAAGAAATGTTTGCAATTACTTTGAATAAAATTATTAATTCTTAATATTAAATAGCTTTTTTTCAATTTTAACCCAGGCTTGTGTCCCTTAAGAAAATTATGTGAATTTCGTCTAACATTTAACTATAGTATCTTGTTCTATAAAAAAATAATTTAATAACATATTTTTATTTTTAATTCTAATAGATTTACCTGGTTGAAAAACAGTAGTGAGGGCAACTGACGTCAAGGTTTTACATCTATACAATATATTAAAGCCATGAAGAATTTATGTAAATCAATAATTCAATATATAATATCGAATGTAGCGCTTAATTTTTTTTAGATAGAATGAACTATTCAGAGATTTAATAGACTTTGAAATAATGAAGAGGATTATTGAAAAGTATAAGTTTATAGTACATTCAATTTAAATCAAATTTTCGAACTAATATCAAATTTACATGGTTTGAAACTTAACAGGAATTTTATTAAATACTTTAACTTCCGATTTTTATTGGATTTACTCATTCTATTATTTAATCGAAAACATGCAATAAACAAAAATACATTCTTATAGCCATAATTACGTGTTTAGAAATCTTTCCATAATTTACGTTTTCGTTGAAAAAAAAATTGTTTTAAACGACATTTTTTTATTAATCGTTTTGTTTAATAAAAAAAAAGGATATTAGGTTAAACAAAAAATGTTTAAGAAAATACTGACAGAATTGTGTAAAAGGATCAATAATAGAGGTACTTACGGTCCAGACCGCGGTCGCCATAACGAGGTATGGTAGGTCCCCGGTCGCGATCCGAGCCTATAGATTCCGAGGGTGATCCGAGCCGGGCTACGTCGAACTTTTCTCTGGCGTCCATCGCAAACACCTTCTCCATCTCCTCGTCGAGCTCTTGTACCGTTTCCGTCCCATTTCCGTCGGTCTGAAATCACCAAGGTGACAAAATTGATCTTTGACTACTTCTCCAGTATTATAAATTAATAGACACAGTTTTGTAACTTCGGTATTTTGTGAAAGTGACATTAAACTTTTTATTTTGGGGAATAAACTGTTTGAGTTTTTATTAAAAGACTTTACGATGTTGTTTTCTTTAAACTTTTTTGATGAATTTCTTACTTTTTGTTTGCTGTAAGGTATCGATTTTGTGGAGAAAATAGGAAATAATTAAACTTATATAGTAAGAATTCATTTTTACATTGCTAAGTGAATTTTACTATTTTTCAATACTAAAGCGTAATAATTTATCATTTTATAAGAAAAATATTTATACACTAATACGTATGAGTTTCAAAATATTTGTTTTGACTAGAAAAACGTCATACTTTTTTAAAAATATTGTCATTAACTTCTTATTTCGTTTCCACAACATAAACTCGGTAAAATTATTATTGAATTTATCATTGTTTTAAATTCGAAATTAAATATCCATATCCATTGCAACTATAAAATATTATGAAGACAAAGATAAAAAGTGTCATAAACATTCAATTAAGTTGTGTTATTATACAGATATATAGACATTGAAACTACAATTCAAGTAGCTCTAATTTGAAAAAGGATACCGCTTACAACCTCGATTTAGGTATAATTGAGTTGCATAACGGCTAAGATTTATCGTGTTATTATCATCAATAGAACACGTGGCGCTCTCTGCAAAAATCTTTACTATGGACAGTGATGGTACAAACCAGGTACATGCATACATGTACTGATACACATGGTAGTACAGGTGATGGTACTATAATTTGATTTTTTACTAAATCAAGTGTATACTAATTCTATAACGCATATCTGATCGCGTGAGTGTATTATACATGTATATAATAATTTCATAAAGATATATTTTTAATTGTAAATGAGTTAAAGAAAAATTAAAAAATCGAATCAATTTGCTCGACATGTCCGTCGATCAGATTTTTTCTTTAATAGCGAATATCCATTATGCTTGAAACTTGTATAATAGCCCTACGTCTTCTGCCATATACTTTTCCTTTAGCTTGTCGTGGATAATCCAAGTGTCGATACCTTTACTTTCGAGCCGATCTACACTTATAGACGTATCAAGGCTACTCGAAAATAAGGGAACTGAAAATTGAACGAAAAAAACTACAAATTTTAACTATAATAACACGCCAATCGCATTTATTAAGATTTCATTTATATAAAAATGGAAACATATTTAATTTTTTAAACCTGGATAAAAATTTTATTTATACATTTATTACTTTTCATTAAAATTTTGACAATGTTTAAATTAAAAAAAATTAATGTTCCGTAACTAAAATCTGAATATTTTTATTAAAAAATACAAAATACGTACTTTTATTTGTACAGGTTGTAAAATGAAGTTGTAATAATTAATATTTCATAAATTTTGTAATATTTATAATAAAACTACTATTATTATTTTAAACAAAATACCATAAAATGTATTTTTTTAGTTAAATATAGAAATATAAGATAAGCCTATAATAAAACATAATATTATCGAATGAATAACGAAAATAATATATATTATTTGATTTCACCTTTTGTATAACGACTGATGTAAGTAAAATTCATTTTAAACAAACACTATAATAAAATGAAAATTTTTATTTTGCAACTATAAAAAAATGAAGTTCCTAATGCACGCTTTTATGTAACACCGTATACATGTATATACAGATCACATAACCTTTCATCGATTGAATGTAACCGTGCATGGCAATTTTGTCGCATAAAACTGGAACGTGATAAACTCTAAGTACTGACCATCAGCTTTTATTTACAACGACTAGAATACCCCTATAGGGATATTTGCTTCGTTATTTCCGTTATAAAACAGTACAAAAGATGCTTTTGTATTAAAAGCTTTCAAATTTTATCTAAATAATTGATACTAAATTCAATATGTATATTAGCTATTTTATGTAAAAGGTAACTTAATTAAAACAAAGGCACAAGCATTAAAAAATATGTTCAATTTAAAAATTAAATGTAAAAAATCAACGAGGAAGTTGGATTGTACAATTAAGTATATGAACGTTCCTTTTTCATTCCATTAAAGTAATTATGGACTATTTGAGTAATTTTTTAATTCACATGCCTCTAACGAGTTTGACATTAAAAATTGTGCCTCTACTATGTAGTTTTTATCTATATATAAATCCCGTTTTATACCATCAGTATCCTTGCTACAAATGTTTATAAACCTGTATATGTGTAGCTATTTATTGATTTATTTGCATCATTCATCGATCTATTAATACATGGTTTACCTCATTGGCTCTTCAAAATAAGGTTTACAATTATATTGCAGCTGTTGAAAATTTTTTATCGATTCGATCATCAAATATTAATGTCAATGACAAAATCTGTTAATACCCTCAAATTAAGTTTATTTGTCGGCTTCAAAATGAGACACAAATAACCTGAAGATTAAAGACAAACCACTTCCTTGTTACTTTGTTACTTTAATAGAATTCTTAATAATATTGTACATAATTTGATATACCTGCAATAAAGTACTATAAACATTTAAAAGAATTTTTTAAATTTTAATAAAGAATACTTGATGGATGGAAAATTGTTTGCATTGACGTATTGGATTATTACTTATGCATCAATAAAAATGTTTGATACATAATTTGAATGATTAATGTAAAGAAGTCATTAAATAGTATGTCTCAGAGTATAATAAATTTTAGAACCGTAATTATATGGTATAAGTTTCTAATCTCTACTCTTATAAACACCTTGTTTAACATGAAACAAATCTATAAATCTTTAAGTTTATCTTGAATATATTCTGTATAATTAAAATTTAACCCGAAAACGGCAGTAAACCGAGCAAACTTAAGAGCGAGAAATTCAACGGAAGCCGGAATTGGCACGTGACTTCCTCGTTGCGCACCGAGGACAGCGTCGGTCGATGCGGCGCCGGCGCGTCCTTGAACTTGAGCTTTCGGCTCGTCCGGAACCTCGACCCTGCACTTGCCGTTTTTTTTTTGTATCGGGACTTGGGGTTGTGCTCACGGTGCAATTTCACGAGGCTGCAATTTATTGATTTTTAGGCTGTTTTCTTAAATTCTCAAACTCGACAATTTTTATGACATTCATTAATTAGGACTTTTAAAGTTTTATAAATATTTTATTCGGAAAATTTTATAAAGTCGTGTGATACAGTGGCAATCGCATAATAAAATAATCACAACTTTAATAATGTTTATATTTAAAAGGTGTATCAGTATAAATGTTAGATTTCAAGTATATCGAGTATCATACATTTTCTAATAAAAAATTAGAAACTTTTATAGAAAGTATAAATCATAAAAGATATTTTTAATACAAACAAGCTTCTTTAACGTAAAATTTATAGTAACTGAAAATTGACTGTTTTGAAAATAATTTGATAATAATTTTAATTTTTCAAGGAATTAAAATATTTAGCAGCATGCAATATCATTATTTTAACTGGCAAAACTTTGTAATACATAAGAATCGGTAAAACTTATCTTACAAACCGATTAAGTTATTAAGAGATCTTAATAAAACTTTAATATTTTGTTTTTTATACATGCTACATAAAGTAGAATTTTAATAGTATAAAATGTGTTTTTAGAATTTCAAAATGGTATAAATAAATTAAAATGTTTGTTAATTAATTTGTACTGTACAAAATCGAGATAAATTATACTTTAATTAAAATAATAAATTTAAAAATTTTGGTAGTTTCCACGTACACCTTTTTACAGGTTTTTACGTATCCCTTACACCTTTATTATTCCATTTCATTCCATTTCCAATTTTTATCCCCTCTTTACCCCACCTTCTCGCATTCGCCCGGGGTTATGCCCGTGGAGAGAGGGAAAACCTGTGGCCAAACCCGTTGGGATAAATGCCATTTAGGAAAACCTCCTCCGAGAAGGGCGGTGTATTCGAGAACAATTCTGTTTGGGTGGCAAGGTCACATTGCGTAGACTTTAACACCGAAACCGAATGTCTCACACCTCCCGCTCACGTTGTGGAATGTGAAAAAACACCTAACCGATCATTTAAGCTAAGCCCGAGAACGGTCACCCATCCAAGTGCCAACCGCGCTCGGTGCTGCTTAACTTTCATGACCGGCCGAGGTGCGTTTCCGCCACTCCGCCACCGTGTCGGTTAATTAAAATAATATTAAACCTTTATTATCAAATTAACTAAAAATTTATCCATAAGAAATACATCTTTTATAATTAACGAATTATGTTATTAACTATACACAGATTTACATAATTTTATAGACAGTATCACATCGTAGTTTGAAACTTATTAACGCATTTAATCAATTAACTATAAATATTAATTATACTGATTAGTTCGTTCTTCAAAGATCACATAACTCGATTATGTTGTTCTAAAATTATTATAAAATTTTAAGAGAATCAAAATATAAATTTTTTGTCACTGTGAAAGTTAATTTATTTTAAAACCCTAAATATGAAGTCACGGAAAAGTTGCATTTACATATAAAGTAAATTATTTACGATTCGAATGATATTTAACAAACAAATTGCTATCAATCAAAATATCAAACCACTCATAATTTTCCAAATGATAAAACCAATTTTAGGTATTTACTTTTTAAATATAAACATAAAATATACAATTAAATTTTATAATTTAGATGTTGTACCACAAAATGGAATTTTTTAGTTTATTTAAATCCGATTCACTGATTTGGATTTTCTCAACCACCTCAACTTTTCGCTCGTAAAGTGAGAAGTTTTTTTTCCTTGTCTCCTCCTTGAACGAGATCCCGAGAGAGGCGCGCACGTGATGCATGACTCGGATTTTAACGACTTTCTTCTATACCTAAAGGCGTCTGTCACGTGCCTACCTGAGAATTCCACAAGTTTCTTCTCCCGCATTCTAGTTGTTGCACCCTATTAGTGCACTTTACCGCTGGGAGATGCGTTTGTGCAAATAAAATCGAAGGTGAAATGGATTTACGAGTTTTCAGGATTATTTTTCCAGGTTATACTCTACTGTTAAGATTATTACATTTTTTTAATAATCGAAAACATATTGACGACGCTTGTTGTTATTTCAAAATAAAATTTATAATATTTTAAATTGCTTATTCTTTTAAAAAATAATAAATAAAATAACAATAATTTCATATAAATTTTTAATGCACTGATTTCGTGAGTATCGAAATACCTAACTTTAACACATATTTGTTGTACACATTCTATGTACTTTGAAAGTGTGTTTGCCAGGTCAAAATGTTTCAGAATCCGCTCGGCAGATAGTTTTGTTTAGAGTTAAAATTAGAAACAAGCAGAGGACTTTTTTTAGCTATGGGGTATTGTCTGCGTCGGTTTACAAGAAATTTGCCAATCAAACGCGTGCAAAGTCGAGATAGCTGTTGGTTAAACAATATATTTGCGAAATTTGATCTTTTCAGTGTAATAGGTTATTTCTTTTTAACTTTGGATCTTTTTATTATATACAGCGTTTATCACCCAAGAATCAGATGGAAAATACCGCATTGCAATAACGTGAAGGTCCAGTCATTTTAGATTAGACGAACGATCCAATATTATCTAAATGTTATTTAATTTGTCTAATTGCTCATTACCCCGTTAACTGACCTATTTATTAAAAAATCATTAGTAAGTGACACCAACGAGATATGCAAGAGAGGACATTCCTGAAACTTTTCGTCGACGATGATGAGTATTAAGCAATGTTAAACATAAATTAATAAAAACGTAGTTCGTCGTTTGTAACACATACGGCAATGGAATTTTCTCATACAATTTGAGGAAATGATGTCAAAAAGATCTTTGGTGTAAAAGTTTAAGTGTATGCGAAAAAATGCAATATTGAAATTTTAGTACATATTATACATATTAGGAAACAAAGTCGTAAAACTGCATTTCACTACTCTTTTTATTAATCTTTCATATATTTTAAGTTTCAATAAACTCAGTGTTTGGTACTCGTCACGAGTAGACATGTTTGTAAACGCTTCGTAATTAGACTATTCTAATTGAACCAACGATCCGAATAACTTTATTAAAATCTTGCAAACTCAAGTGACCAGTGAATAGTTTTGCTTCCTAATAATACTCGCTACTGATGCAGTGTTATATGTGAAAGAGCAAGTGCTTATGGGATAGAGATGTCTCCTTCGGACAAAGGGGGCCAATCCGGCCCGCAGTCATTGCAGAATACAACCACAGACTGCAATTATCATTGACTTCAAAGAGGGATTGACTAACTCGATAATTGATCTCATCAACGTTACCCATGTGTCCAAAATTTCGGGACAAAGAATCTTAATATACTTAGTGAATAAAAACCTAGTGCAAGAAATAAAAGACAAGATTATACAAGTCAAATAATACTTATTGAAAATTAAACCATATGTGAATAATAAGCGTGTTGTCATGTCAAATATCCAACCGATAATCCCAGACGAACTGGTTCTGCAAATGTTGTAAAATAGAAATATAACTCCAGTATCCCAAATCAGTGAAATCAGGGCCAGCCTATCTAGACCAGGGCGTACCCACATCAACTCTATAATAGGCAATTCTACATAAAAGAGGAGGATGAAAGGCTACTACTGGAAAGTTTGCAAATTCCTTTTGAAAATTCCACATACTGGGTCTACCTATCGACTGAATCTGCCGTGTGCTTTATTTGTAAACAAACTGGCCACATCGCAAAATCGTGTCCAGACACTCAGGAATGTGTAACGCCCACGGTAAGCTTCAATAATAAACAACCTGCATTCCTATAATGCTAATTTTCCAAACATTGGCAACGAGAATAGATTACAATCAACAAAGAACCAATCGGTTAATACCATAAGACAACACTCGATATCATCAAGCGAAATTTCAGATTCAAATAAGTTGAGATCAATTAATCATAGCCCATCACTAAATAAATAAGAACAGCAAGCTACAGAAACTTTAATTTCTCCTACAGAAGACCAAAAATTCAAAACCCTAAAAACAAGTAAAAAGAATAAACGCAAAGTAGATGAAACAACAGAAGAAAACAAGAAACAAACTGCATCCATAATTGAAGATCTACTTCTACCCGCTGCATCTGTATTTCAAGAAAAATCTAACACATCAAATCTAACTTTCTATCAATTTACAAATTTTATAAAAAAATGCTATGAAAATGTGAACGTTTACTGAAGAAGCCCTTAAGTATTTAACAAATACATACGAAATCACAAATCTTCAAGAGGTACATTCACATTTAAATGACAAAAAAATTAAGTATAAGCTCACAAGAATCAAAAACAAATCGGTAAACTCCTCAGCTAAAAATAAAAACCAACGGAACTAAATACATATTCCGAGAACGAGACAGACACAGATTCCACAAATACAAACACCGATAATTGAAACCCACCAAAGCGAAATACTTGGAATTAAAATTGAAAAACAAAAAGAAAAAGTGATAAAACACATAATAGTGAATTTATATTATCGACAATCTAAACTAACCAAAATGAACAATCCAATGGGCGAAAAAAATTTAAAATTGATGTTTTAGAATCCAAGAAGCATCGTCTACAAAAAAGAATTCTCCAAAATCATAAATGACTTCGATATCATAGTGTGTGTAGAATCATAGCTGGACAAAAAGAAACATAGTAACAACTTCAGCTTTCCCGGCTTTGCAACATTCAGAAAAGACAGACTGCATTCTAAAGGTGGGGGTATACTCATCCTCAGCAGGAATCATCTCGCATACCATGGACTCAACAACTTAAACTGCAGCGAATTTAGCGCAGAATTAACTGGTATTAAAATAACAAATGTTGTCCCGTCTTTTAGTATTACTGTTTGTTACAGACCCCCAGGTACTAACATATCAAAATCCGCATGGGATAAGATATTTAACAATATAAATAAAAAAAAGAACTTTACACTAATGGCGAATTTTAATTCTCATCACACTGCCTGGAATTGTGACGGTAATGATACAAACGGCGAAAGATTTTTAAAAAGCTTTGAAAAAACCGACTTATACATACACAACACAGAAACTGTCACTCACATCAACTCCTATAACAATCACACATCGAATTTAGATTTAATTTTTTCATCTACTGACATTGCCGACAAAATTCATGTTATGGCTAATGACGATACCTGGGGATCTGACCATTTTCCGTTATTTATTGATATTAATATCTTAAAAAACATTTATCACAAAAAATCACTTAATATTAAATCTACTAGAACTGATTGGACAAAAGTAATTACTACGCTAGAAGACAATCTCTAGTTACTTTATTGAAAAGAATACATTCATTCTACTGCGAAAGAAAAAAATAACTGTCAGAAGCTCGATCTATAAAAACCCAGTACCTTGGTGGGACTTTGATTACGACAGGGCAAAAAGACGCAGAACAGCTGCCTTTAAAAAGTGGAAATTTTCAAATGACATTAAAGACTATATCGAATACAAACACTGAAGAGCTTCAACAAAATCTATTTTTAAAAATAAGAAAAAGACTAATTATATTGACCGAAAAACTAAATTTTAATACAAATAATAACTACGTTTGACACATTGCTAAAATATTAAAAAATAAATGGACCAAAAGCAATCCCTGTCACAAACCAGATCACCACCAAAACCAAAAACAAGTAGAAAATAGTCTAAACAAAATTATTCCTCCATGGGCAATGATAAACCCTGAGGTACTAGTTAACTGTACAGAAAATGCATTTCTAGGCTCTCCTTTCAATTTAATGGAATTCAATATAGCACTAGATAATAAGAACAATAAATCCTCATGCGACTTAGATGCGATAGATTATGATATTCTCAAAAAGCTACCATTAAAATATAAATTGATTTTAATAGATATTTTCAATTAAATGTTTTTTACAAATTTATATCCCGAAGACTGGAAACAATCATTTGTCCACTTCATACCGAAATCCGATGGCAAAAGCGTTCACCCTATATGTCTAACTTCTTGTGTGTGCAAATTTTTCGAAACACTAATTAAAAACAAACTCCAATGGTGGATAGAACATTATAATATACTACCTTTTAATCAATCTGAATTCAGGAAACGGCAATCTACAACCGACAATCTATTCAATTTATCTATTAAAATAGAAGAAACCTTCAGCAACAAAAAAGAAATGTGGAAGGCGCTTTTGACAATGTAAACATTAACATTTTATTGCAAAAACTTGCAGAGCACAATAAATACATACGGGACATGTAAATCTTGCTCCTCCCTTTACAAAATTGGCTTAGTATATAGTGAACAATGAAAATGCGGAGACAATGTTCAAGATGTAAATCATATCATGTGGCAATGCCCAACCTACGACACTCAGCGCATATCCCTCATTAGGGAATTACGTCACGAAAAACTGTATCTACTCACATCTGCGAGATTTTGTTGTCAAATCCAACCACGAAAACGTGTAAAAGTATCTACTTTTTCTTTGAAAATTACGACCTCAAAATATAAACGTACAGTAACTGTAACAATCAAACCAAATAATGTATACCAATATATATTAATCTAGCAAAATGGTCTGCTATAAGACTAAAATTGTTTAAATAAATAAAAAAAAAGTTTCAATAAGAACTGTAGTAAATTGTATCATTTTATAACTTTAAATATAATATTGATATAAATTTTAATAGTCTCCATCTTTATTTCAAAACTATTCTTCAGTAAATACTATGAAAAACTATGGTCACAATTCCAATTAAAAAATCTATCTTTAACATTTACTATGTATAGCTAAGATAATTACGTCGATGAAAATCATCATAAATAAATTAAAAAAAATAATTTCAAGAACGATCATTTTTACTTCTTTCCTCAAATGATACTTGAAGTTATTATTTTACAATATATCTACGTGCATATGTGTGTCTATATATATACATATCAGATGCTTTAACAATTCTCTGAAAATATTATTGAAATTACCATTATCCTGAGACACATTACCCAATATTATTTGCTGTCAAATAAAAACGTTGCGCAACTGATTTTCAAAAAAATCGATATAATGACATAATAATTTATTGAGTTACAAGGTAAAATAAGTTTAGAAATGGAGTCTAATATATTACTGGGAGTCTGTTGAATGCTTTAAAATTTTAAAATATATTGTATGCTAAATGTAGGTACATGTTTTATATATAATATAATATATTAATTTCGTCATACAGTTGAATACTGTAACGAAAAAAGTAACAGATTCTAAGCAATTTAAAAAAAGAAGCTCAAGGAAGAAAAAAGTTGAATACACACGTTTTCTACTCGTTTTTACTGCAGGGTGGATTCAGTTGGGTCACCCCGTGACCCACCTTCTTTTTGTTTTCCCCTTCCGTCATCGGTTAAACACACTTTTTTGGGATATTCGATTCTGCGATATATTTAATGATTTTTTACCCGCGAATGCAGCAATAGTGCACTCAAAATGCAGAAATGTGTTAAGCAGAATTCAAAATTTTTTATTTTTTGCAATAAATTTCAGTAATCTGTAGCTGATGTATAATAATTTTTATGGTCAAATAATCGTTTTAAAAAAAATAGGTAATATTTCTAAAATCTATTCATGTATAACATAAATTTTAAATTAAAAAAAAGATAATGTTAACTACATACTTACAAGGAGATTACTTGTAGGATATGTTTTCTAATATATAAAAACGTAAAAAAAGCCAGAGCGGCTGACCCTAACAATCGTTTTTCAAAAGTTATACACTATTACAGCAAAATTTACAAAAAAAGAGGCTTTACTTTAAACGCTTGTAACTTCTAAACTATCAAATATTGACATTCACTAACGTTTAATGAAAAGCTAAGATGAAATAGATAATATCTATTAGATATGGCTTTTTTATATTTTTATATTAGAAAACATATCCTATAAGCTGGGTAAGATTTGCTTCTCAAACATATGATGTTCTGCCTTTTAGTTATATTAACGTATGTATAAATAAATCGATGAAGAATACTGTCGAGCCAATTATTTGAGAAGATATTACTTGCAAAGGGTGTAGGAGAATGTATATGTAAAATTTGAATTAACATTTATAAACATATTCTTTTAAAAATCTAATTTCTTTTAAAAGATACATTATAAGGACTGATCTCCCTTGATTTACAAATTAACTCATTAATTCGACTTTTGATAAAATATTACGTGAAATTAACTATTTTTAAAAGGATGGAAACTTTCATGCATTTCAAGCTCATCTTCTTATCTAATAATACGCTGCAGTATAATGTATAGTGTGTTTGTTAATGAAACTAAATTTAATTTTCAATTAAAATGTTACGTAATTATTATTTAATACCTAATTATAATCAGTTCAATATTTAATTATCAAACATTTTGCAATTAAATATTTATATCTCTTCGAGATTTAATATAGTTATTTTAGCAAATATTTTAATAATTATATCACTGAAGAATTTCGTTAGACTTTAGCAAATCTCTGTTTTAAGCAAAACGCCTTAATTATCACAAAACAATTGAATAATATATAATAGATTCGCGTATAAGTTCTATTTATTTGAAAATTTCTTGAGAGGGATAATGACGCAATTGTTACCTGCATATATATATATCAGAACGTTTTGGTTTAAAGAAATATAGTTCTGAAAGAAATCATCCATTTATGAAACAATTTTTCTTTTATTTTTAGTCATATTTCTTTTAGGATACAAGTGATAAAAATCACTACCTACAGAGTCGTTCTCTCAAGTACACGTGAAATTTATCATTTAGAATACTGTAAAACATAGAATTTAAACAGGTATATTATTCTGCCCTTTGTTGATAAATGTTAAAATTATATTATTTATTATTTTGATTGTAAAACAAAGACTGTACTGTAGTTTTTAAATGACAGTGTACGTAGCTCCGTAATAAATGTGTGAAATATTTACTAAAATGTCACTAACCCAATAGCTGCCTTTGATTTATACACTAACAAGGGGACAACATGATCTCCGGGAAACGGATCTTATCCTAACTTTGGTGTGTCTTTTGTAATGTAGAAATATGAAGAAAGCTAAATTATTACTTGCCAATGGCCAAATGACAAAAGTTATTCGACAAATAATAATTTCAATGAAAATGATTTGCAATTGAATCGCTTATAACCCCGAAATAAAAGACACTTAAATAAAAAACCAGAAGAAAGTAGAGTTCAAGTAGATATAATTTAGAAAAAAGAACCTTAAATTGCTTAGTTTGGAGCATAGGTATGAAAAAAAATAAGAAATTGAAGAAATTTTAACCAAAATTTAATGTGAAAAATTTATTGTTTTTTTAGCTTAAAACTCTTCAATTCAATTGAATAACTATTACAGTAATATAGGTTTATATATATATATAAATTAAGCTATCAATATATACAATATTTACCAAATCATAAACATCGTTAAATAAAAGAAGAAGAAAAAAATATCATTGTAATAAAAAAGTATATTGCTCCAAAAAAAATGAGCCCAGCATCCGATACGCGTGCACCGACTGGGGGTGGCGGTGCACACGAGCGACTCATCGATTTTCCAAGAGTAAAGTCCATTTCGAGGAGGCGCGAGGTGACAAGTGCCCCAGTCCCAAACCGCGCTCTTTTCGAGACACAAAGAAGAGTATTAGTCGACTGAATTTTTTTTAAGGCTCTTTTTTCTCGATGATCTTCGAAATTGAGTAGTTTTATTATTTATAAGTTATTTATAGGTATTATTCATGTAAATGATATTACATTTTTTATACAAAATATACGTATCTTAATGATATTCATGTAAATACTGTTTAACACACATGAAATTAATTTATTGTGAAAATTCATTTTTATGACAAGCCGTATACATAAAGTTATTAATAAATTTATTAAAAAGTAAAAGTAACTACAAATAGAATACAAACTTTTTCGAATATGTTATTATATAATTGTATTAACAAAATTCTGCATGCATATTTACAATATGGAAGTTAAAAAATATTAACTTGAAATTATATAATTCAATTAAACAATTCTTCCATTCCAATAACCAATAAATTGATTAAATTCTGATTTATTGTTTGATAGGCATCGTTACAAGAATTAAAATTTGCAAAAAATATATGAAGTTTACAAAGAAAATATAAATTAAATGCACATTTTTCATACATAAAACTTGTGATGGAATAAAAAAAGACTGATTATAAAATATTGATTTGTTATATGCATATATATAATATAATATATATGTATATATATAGTGCATATAACATTTTATAAACAAATATTATTATTAAATAAATATATATTTAGTATATTGAATTATACATTTTAATTTTTATTTATTTTTGTTATTTATATAATTTTAATTAATTTTATAAATTATAAATAATTAATATATATATAGTTATATACCTATATACATTTAAATAACTAAATTAAAATATATCAATATCGGTTTCCATAAAAATATGCATTATTCAAAAAATCCTCGTTATTATTTGCCTAAAAAATATGAATGCTATTAATTATGGTATATGTTTCGAATAACAAACTTAAATTTTATAAATACATATTGATGTTTTTTCTAATACGATTCGATACGTATGGAGTATGCATATAAATGAACATATTCTATAAATGAAAATTTTTCCAGTATACGACTATAACAAAAGCTATACAAAAATACTCGAGTCTCAAAAATAGATTTTTAAATTCTAAAGAATGATATAATATATACACGTGCGTTTAATAATACGTCTTCTCGTGTGTAAACTATATACATCGATGAAAGTAACATTTTATATTTAGAACCCCCGACTTGATGAGCGTGCAACGATTTGTGCCTCTCGATCAATAATTAGTAATTTTTCACGGCTCACAATTACCTCGGGAGATTGAATATTTCGTTGTGTCAGGCAGTTGTGAATGAAATGTAAAAATATGATGGACAGGATGAGACAAAAATAAAAGTAAATAATTGTCTGTGGATGAACAACTTACTGTTTGTGCAAGTGAAGAACGAAGACTTCTCAAGGATAGTATTCCATCTTCTTAATTATGTGAAGCAATTCACTGCACTTTAAGAAGGTATTAAACGTGTTATACACTCGACGAAATTTAATTAAAGGACAATGTAATTTGTCGAATTATCACTTAAGGCTTAATAACCTATTTAACTGGTTGAATATATCTAAAAATACACCAAGATTAACCACTTTAGATAGGTATGTGTTTAGAATATCACTAAAATAAGATTGTACCTAGTATATCTACATACACGTAAAAAATTACATTTATTATAAAATGGTTGACGTGCAGTAAAAAAAAGAAACAACGTTCAAGGACTACTCTAAATCATTATTAAAGTAAAACATTATTCTTTCTAATTATGACATTGGCTTAAAAATTGAGAGATTCATGGAAAGAAAAATAGAAAACGTTTACGTTTCAAATGACACTCGTCGAACTTTAATACTAATATTTTGATAAAACTGATGCGAATGAGTATCCATTTAATTTTACAGATTAACCATTATTACGTCTCTTTCGATTAAATGCGAGATTATTTATATTTTACTATTCACCTATCGAATTCGATATAAAGTTTATCGAATAAAAAATATTATTGTATTAATCAAATTGTTCATGATAAAAAATTATTATTTATTATCACAATATCGTATAATGTACGAATTATTTTACATTAATTACCATATTTTAATTTTGTGTTTTATTAAGTTACTGTGATAAGCATGAAACTGGATGAAAGTATAAATGCATAGAAGATTAGATGGAATGAATCATTCCATAATTCCAAAGAATCACCTTATACGATTAATAAAAGTAGAAAGTATTATTTTTTTAAATTGAAATATAGCAATTACAATTTTATAATTTGCATTTTTCGCATGACATTTTACTTTTAAAAATTAAAGAGAAAATTTATTATTCTGCGTGATATCTCGTGGGTACTAAATATGATAAATATTGTAAAAAAATAAATCTTGTTATATTTAAATACATTTTTTACATTATTTAATATATTAATATTGAAATATTCCTTAGTAATCAAAAATAGCTAAATAAATATTATATGAATATTAATATTTAAAAGTGTGTTATTAGTTTCATATCATTACTTTTTCTTATTTACGTAATAAAATGTACTCTATTAAAATGGTAATAATTTTGAGTTAAGGGGATGTCGGACTCAGAAAATGGTAATTTTTAATATTTTTTTATAAACAAAAGAATACATTTTTGAAAAAATCGTGAACGCCGTGCCATAAGCATGTTTTAAACAATATACTCACATTTTTTCAGATATTTAAATTTGTAATTTAATTCTGATTTTTGCGTTGAAAATTCATGCCTTTCTAGAGCAATAATTACCGATCAAAAATTGTTTATTCAATTATTATTAACAATTTTTTTTTCTTAAAAAATCAAAACGCCATACCCTCGCTTTTGTCTTAAACTACTCAAATGAATTTTTCCAGATTTTTAAATCAATATTTTGAACATAATTCTTATATTGAAAGGTGTAAATCCCTGTAGCTTGGGTCCGACATTCCGTTAATAATAAATACATCGTACATAAATAATTAACATTATTTAAATATTTTATTTACAAATTCAATTAAATATGTATAGCTATGAATATTAATCTGTTAGTACTTTTATATACACATCTGTAATTTTTTTGTAGGAAGAGTGAATACTCATTAACTAAATCATTAGTGAAAATCATGTATTGTTCATTTCCACGAATAAAAAATTTGGCATTTGGAAGTATACATAAAATAAAATATTGAATAATTATTGTAAACAATAGTAAAACCCCTACCAATTGATTACAAAAATAGATTCCGAGGAGCATGCTGAATGTCAAATGTCTGACCAAACAGTTACTGTATCTACTGTCATAATTATAAATACACAGTATCATTCCTCAATTACTAACTTATAGAGGAATATTTTAAACGAAAATTTGTCATTTTCGCCTTATAAAGCAGAACTGCAAATTAAAAACAAATAATGAAACTAGCGTATTTAGCTGACTCTATAAGCTTAAAATTTACAAAGAGGACTTATAAGAATTTCTTTGAATGTAGAAAGTCGAGAAACATGAATGTCTATATATGTCATTGAAATTACTCAAATGCAAATAATTAAAATATTCAATGTAACAATGTTAAAATTAGTTGATTACGTAGACTCGATCATACCAAAGAACTAACTTTTATTTAAATTGAACTACTCAAGTTGGATTTTTTATAGAAATATTTTCAGTGGAAATTGAGTATTTTGAGGTTAGTTGAAGCTGTTTTGACCATTAATTACCGATTCATTCGCCATTTTTAGTCAAATAAACTGTCTTTGTCAAAATCGGTTTATAAATATTTTAAATTTCTACTAGGGATATATATATGTTTAAAAAATATATAAATATAATAAATTTTAATAGTAAACGATAAAACGAAGTAAATATTATGAATGAAACCAAGATAGAAATAATTTTATCAAACAATATCAGTCAAAGATCAGATCAAAGGCCTTTGCATTTAATGAAAATGATATCTTATTAGACGAATATAAAATTACCAAAAACTTTAGATGATTCAATGTAAGATTGTAAACATTTCCCGCAAGTAATCAACTAAAAGTTAGAACTAGACACACATAAATACACTGCATACACATGCACTAAGTAAAACTAAAAATGCACTGTAAAAGTATGTATGTATATATAAAGATGATAGAGGTATCGAAATTACAACGTGGGATCGAGCGTCGCGGTAACTCGGCGCTTCCGGGCAGCGGTTGGAACTGCAGCGGCGGCCGGTATGGCATATCCCAGGCAGTAGGATGCGCCGGCGCCTAACACGAGCTACCCCTACTACTAGTCTAAGGGTGGGAGTTAACCTGGAGGTTTCGTTGAAGGGGTTGTCGGGGGTTTAGTTTTATCAATTTATGGCTTACATTTCTTACGTTCTATATACATCTACCTACATAGCTAATAAATACTTTATTTTCTAGACTGCTTTATTTATTTTATTTACTTGTACTTTAATTATTTACTTCATACACTTTATCATATTTGCTATTTTAACAATAAAACTCGTTCGAGCAATATGCCGTCACATTTTTGTCTATGCAACTTTATATATCGTGACAGTCTGTCGTTTGACAAAAGCCTGAGATTTTAAAGTCTAAAGTTGACCTCTGCACTCGTAAAAATTATATTATTGGGAGAACATCGTCAAAGCTGCATGCATATATGTATGTAACATTTGTACACGCCATTCGTATTTCAAATAAACATTTTTAAGGACAGCAACTTTTCTTGAAAATACATTACTTTTCACGTGAATAGCTGCGTGCGTTCCTCAACTCGAAGTATATCATAAAATCAAACGTGTAAAATAATATGTAGTACAGAAAAAGAGATATTTTATCAACGACCTACTCTCTTAGTAATATTACGCTGTTCTATTGATGGAAAATTTCATTGAAATTTACTAGGGTTTGATTTATATTGAAACTATAATTGATGACAATAAGAATTAAATTAATACGGTCTAATGTATATATGTTTAAATAAAAATGGGATAATTAACAATAACGTTAAAAGAGATTCTGATACTAGAAAATTTTAGATAAGCTGTGAATCTAGCGTAAACCTCCTATTGACCATAAGTTACAGTCTCTACGATTGAGTAAAATTAAACGCGTCTCTTTTAACCTTCGTATATCGTTGCTGAATCAAATATATAAAAACTGAATAAAACTTGGACTTTTCGATTTTTGAATAATTTGTTGTCTTTATCAAAGAGAAACTTAACAATACAAAAGAAAAAGCAAAATCACTCGGCTTCGGTCTCGATCGTCAGACTCAATCTTGAACTAGATCAAATGTAAAACTGAAAGTCAATCACACTTAAATATACGCAAATATTCAAGAATAAATGAAGTGGTTAACTTATAAAGCAAATATGTAAATGTATACAATTTAAAATTTTTTTTCTCTACCGTAACTTTTATTTTATTTAATTATAGATTAGATGTTTCAGGGTAGGGAAAGGCTAATTCGTAAATATATAATTAAACTTTATTCACAAAATAGAGAAGTAATTATTCTGACTATTAACTAGTTAAACATGATGCTTTTTGGGTAGACGCGTGGTTGATTGTATACGGATTAAATCAGAATTGCAGGTGTTCTAGTTTTCAATGAAATGCATTGATCTGAACATATAGATTATTTAGTATATTATTTTGAACATCAATGTAGCGTTATTTTTTATCTGCAAAAACTATTCGTATAATCTAGAATTTGACTGTGGGTTTTGGCGTCATTTCCCAATTCTTTCTATCTTGCTTATTGTACAAAAGTGTAAGTAGGATGCTAAAATAAGAGCAAACAGCGTATGCGCGAACATGCAATGAGGAAAAAGTTCTTTTAAGGGGTTAATTCATGATGCATTATTTCCTTTCTTAATTAGTATCCACTTTTCTGTCTAAAACATTGCAGAAATTAACAAAGGTTTTTAGTATAAAAACGATGATTGAGGAATTTTGAATAACTTGATTATAAATTTTGAAAATAATTAAATATAATGCTGTCTTATATAAACCGTTTAATAGATGTCCATACACTAAAATATAAATTTCATTTCATTCATCTATAAAACTTCTTGTTAATTGTTAATAATTATTCTATTCATTCATAAATTCATTCGTTAATCGAAATATTATTTACCTGTACACCTACATAACTGCAGGACGATTGCATAAAGCATTGTAAAAACAAGCTCGTTCAAATTTAACTGTATCCGCTAGTATTTTATTAATAATATTTGATTTCTATATGTATAAATGTATAGGTAACATAAAAAAAGACATTATTTTAAACGATTACTTCCTGGGAGGAAAAAAGAATTGTTTACTTATATAATGATTTACTCCGCTTACACGTATTAGATGCATTAGTCGACTCGCTTAAAACAAATAGCTTGTTCAAACAGTTTGAAATCTTTCAACATAATTAAATTAAGTTGTAAAAACAAACGATCGATTAATTTATTTTATCTTATAAACAATAATCGATGGGCCTTGAATTAATCATAAAGTATAATTTATAACCCATTATCGTAATTACATTCGCAAGTTTTTAAAATATATAAAAGAGTATTATTAAATAAGATAGAGAATTAATAATAATCGAGAATCAATTATAATTACATTTCACTCGGATACTATTCTGATTTAATAATCTATTTCTAGCAAGAATGGGTTTTGGGATTATTTATGAGAATATATAGAATATAAAATTATTAAGTATCCACCAACTAATAATATGATACTTATTTACAAACAAGTAACTTTTATAACTTTTATTCATTGTACATACTACAAGTTCTAGAAGATAGATATTTTGCGACGAAAGTTGTCGTTCATAATAAATAACAATAATTATATCACGTAGACAGAAAACCTGCAGATTTAATAAAATCGATTGCATCTCAACGAATGGAGTTGTACTAAAATCTGATTAATTACAGAATCTGAAAGGAACCTATAGGCAATAATATGAAATTGGCTTTTATTGTATACAGAAAAACGTCGATACGTGACGAATGCTTTTTGTGCTTCAATTTAAAAAATGTAGGTCAAGTGCGAGGGTTACCTGATTTACGGTACGTGATAATGAATAAAACACGTAGACGTATAGCTATCCGAAGTATTAGCAACTCTCCCATTTCTTTTTTATAATACACATCAGATTTTTAATACTAATGATGTCAACATAACGTTCCGCTAAATAATAGATCGTCGGCGTAAAGCTTTACTAAGGAAAATCTACATGCAATGTTGTTTTTTTATATAACAATATATAATTGTTATGCAGACTCGTAAATAAAAAGTGAATATATATCCAAACAATATTGTAAAACAAATCAGCCAGATTATATAAACATACAAGATACATATTGCACTAAAGATGTGATTAATATTAATTTGCAACTTATTCAAGGATACAATATCGTAGTTATAACAATCGCAACCCTCGATGCATTAGCGTTTACGCTCCTTTTTGTTATAACTATTACACGAAGCTCCCATTTTCTCCATTAATTTGATTGTTAATTAAAATAACCGTGCAAGTAAATCAATAATTCATTATTTATCTGTTAATATTTTAACGTTTAACCATTATAGATCTAATAAAATTGTTAACATGTTACACGATATTTTTATATACACACATTTAGTATTGCATATATTTGATACACAAATCACTGCATTAATTAAGCAATATAAACAAATGCAATCGTTTGTTCGGAAAAAATTAAATTCAAACGACAGTGTCTGCACCCTGAAATTATGGTTTACGCAAAAATCAGATTATATACCTCGAACACGAATTTTTAATAAGAACAATTTATTATGATCATAACAGGAATGCATTGCAGAAATTTAAATACATCGTTATAATTTCATTTATAGCATAAACTTTTTTATACAATTATATAAAAAGAATATTGTGCATTTTGTACAATCATCAATTTTCATCAGCAGATGTAAATTTCTTCCCTTTATATACGTATGTTATCATATAAATTTCTCAATCCCATTCATCATTTTCAGCTCATTTTTCTTACAGATTAGCACGCAAGAATTTCATAATAAAGAAAAATTGATATCTCGGAATTACGGTTGTAAGAAAATAAATATTATTCTCTTATAATTGATAATGAAATGTTCAATCGGATGTATAAAGGAAAAGTTTCGCAAACTTTAGAGATATACTCTAAGTTGCTATCTGCATCAAACTTTATTATGATTTTCATTGTTTGATTTCGAAGGTATCGTTTAATACGATGTAATTTTTAACGTAAAAATTTATTTAGTAGAGAGTTGTTTAGTATTTGTTATATTTCTGCGTTAAAAAAGGGTAAATATTGTGTTATATAGAAAATTGAACTATCTCTTGGATGGACACTATAAACACCACGCAATTAATAGTTTGTATAGGTGTAGTTATCGAGTTAAAACTAATATGCATTCACTTCGGAATAAATCGCCCTTCTACAATTAAAAAGTTAAAAAAAACTGGTTAATTTAATAAACCGTTTATCCGATAGCTATTATATTGTTTTTGCGAACTTACTGATCTATGTACACATCAATTTACGTGACCCTCTATAGGTATTGTATTTTACTTTTTAAATCCTGCAAAAAAGTATAGTGCGTTGATTGTGCAGCTAACTTTACAACGCTAGTTGTTCCCTATATTTCTAACTTGCTTAATTCAGTCGAGATGATGCATTATAAATAGTGAAGTGCTTGCATTGGTTAAAACTGCACGATTATATCACAAAGTTAGAATTTAAAAAGAAAAATAAATTGTAACGCAAAGTTGTCTAAGGTATATGTACACTGAGAAAAAAGTTGAAGTAAAAATTACAATGTTGTCTAGTAATGCGAAGACAGACTGACGCAATCCAAAAATTTACCATAGTGTATAATAAAGTTTACTAGAGAGTTATTAATTTTTACTACAATTCTGGTAATATATTTACTACAACTTCAGTAAAATTTATTATACACTATGGTAAAATTTTGGATTGCGTCAATCTGTCCCTGCATTAATAGACAACATTGTAATTTTTACTATAACTTTTTTCTCAGTGTACCTAAGGTAAATCGCTTCGGTAAACAGGTACCGAAATACACATTTTGCATGCGATAGTATAATTGATAGAGCAAAAGGATGGATCTGACCTGTACCAGGTCGATAAAAAGGGTCGACGTCGAAGCTACGTTCTATTAACGCACGTACCCGGGACCAAGAGAAACTCGAGCCCGGACGACCCAGAAATGTTGGGATCTAGGCGAGGAAAATGGGGTGGTTTTCACTAGGGTGGGAGCGACGCACGTCGAACGGGAAAGAGGAGTTTTAAACTGTGGATGTGCTACTTTTTTCGGTATACTAAACTAAGTACACTTACCATAAAAATCTTTTTTTTCAGTTTCATTTCCTTACAGCTACGTTGATGATTACGTGCTTGAAATGATCATTTAAGTTACGCACTTACATGTAATGATTGGAAATAATAGTTATTGCGATTACAATTTTATAATAAATTTAAACCAACATTTTTGCGAGGAAGCCTCATTAAAAATGAAAAAAAAAGATATTGGAAGAAAATAATTATCGTAGAATTAAAAAATTAACTCCGCTGATCAAGATTTATTATTAAATTTTATGTAACTAGTGTTCGACATTTCAATACTAATAAAGTAAGTATCTTATTTATTATTACGCGTTATTTAGAGAGAATCGTTATAAAAGTATAGCATCGACTTCGTCGAACTCATCAAATTCATTTTTTGCATCATTATATCTAATTCGATTATCTGCCTACGCAACAAAAGAAAGTTGAAAACACTGGAAGAAGAATATACTTGATGTAACAATTGCTAATTACATTGCTGTATTGCAAAGTATTTATGATTTTATACTTGGTGATATCAAATTTTAGATTTTACCTAGATATCTAAACCGAACAAACATTTCTGAATTAATATTAAATCAATGGACAAGTACATACCAGCTGGTACGATTGATTACGTTTGCAGCATCGATGGATCCAGTCGTTGGAGACGAAAGATGTCACGAAATATATTGTAATTATAAAATTATTTCGAGTACCAATTAATTTTAAAAGTAAACGACGCGATCGCTTAAAATTTAGTTTCAATTATACACTTACGCTGATATACCTTTCTATTGATTACAGAATTTATCGTTTCAGGATATTCATGTATGCATTTGGTCTCTTTGTTTTGGCACTTTATATTAGTTTCGCTTCAAGCACAAGTTTAAAACTCGAAAACGGACTTCGAACCTATTAATTTGACTTTAGGTATTTCACCAAATTTTCGTATCCATGACGCGTATATATACATAGATCCATTGTGTTAAATAGTTTTACGTTTTATTTAATACTTTTAAAAATGTACAATGTTTCTCGTGCAAACACGACAGTAAACACAGAAAATTTAAGATCCGCATTGACAGAGAAAGATAAATTAGTGGTAAACTTCACTATTTAACAGCTAATGAAAACATATTTAAATTGAGTCATATACACGTTCAATGTCAATTCAACCATGGACGACTTGATACGCATGTTTCAAATATTCACCTGATTTATAAAATTAATTATAAATTAATTATAAATTATTCATTATAAATTGAGAATAAAATAATTTTGCAGATTGATTAATGTTGATATTAAATTTTCTTTTAAATATTTAAATGTATAGAGGTTAGGTGTATAAAATTTATAAATAAATAAATGTAATAAATAACTCATAATGCTCAGTCGGTAAAATCAAGTGTACCGTTCCGCTAAATTGGTTAAAGATTCACAACAAATCTTAATTAAATACGTTAAAAGCATAAATAATTATTTCACAGCTAAAAGCTAAAAAAGTTCGTATATTGACCGTTAAAAACATATGTACAACATGGATTTATAAAGAAAGATATCCAATATTTGTGCGTGGAGAATACACTTACAAATTTGTTCAAAATTGTTTTTCAAATCACTTGAATTATTTTCTGTAGAATTAATGCGTGATCTCTTTATAGAATTTGCTATTGAGTATAGCGTGCGATATTGTAACACTCGAAAGCTATGAAATTTATAACGTTGTTTTATATACAATGTTATACTTACATTGCGGAACTGTGAATTACGAAACTACAGTACTACTGGCGTTTATTTGATTCGTATATTTACGGCTTATTAATGAATCATTACGTAATGACCTTTTTTATTACTTTTTATATAATGTTTTCGTAGAAGTCGGAAACAGATTAATATGTATGAGCATTTTCATTACTTTTCGACAAAATCGTGTCAATTTCAAGGTATACTTTTATCTTAAAGTATTTAAAAAATGAATTTCGATAAGTTTCAGCTCGCAAAATTCAAATTTAGGCCTGCTAAAACTTTAAAAAACAGTTGAAACATCCACTTTCATGTTTTTCATTCATTCGAGTACTTTTTAGAAAAAGTAATGCGGTACAAATAATCGCTAAGCACGGATTCTATTAAATAAAATGTAAGCTGCAAATTTATTGTTTTTTTCGCTAATTTCAAAAACGCGACATTTTTTTCTATTACTATTTAAACGTTGTTTATTGGATCATGTACAAATATTAATTTGGACCAAAGTTATGGAAAATATTTAGATTTGACCTGTTTTTAGAAAATGACCAATTATACAATGTCTTTATAAATTTTTCTATGAACTTTTTTTAGACATATTTATAGTCTAAACTTAAAATATAAGAGTTTTTTGTAGTAATTAATAGACAGGCCCACGTTATTTATAGGAACGGTAATTAGATCCCCGCTTTTTTTAGATACTTAATATTTAATTCTACTTATGCTATTTAGTTAGTTATAATTAAAAATATATACATACACTCACTCATTCACACAAACACACACACACACACACCTACACACATATGTATGCTTAACTGTAACGCGAGTAAAAGTCAAACGGAAAAACGTCAATCGACAAATTGAATTGCGTGGTTGGAAAATATTATTGGAGATTATTTTATAACAAGAAGAGCTAATAAGACAGAGTAAAGGAGCAACTTCAAACGCAGGATTTTAAATTATATTTCACAATAAAAATAAGTTGAAGAAAGAAAGTATTGAAAAATTGTGAGTTTTGCACTTGTAAATGCATCTGAACTCCATACAGCTATATTCTTAAAAACGAGAAAGATTCGCCCTCAATGAACGGCAACTATTTCGCGAGCAACCGCAGCAAAAGTCCGTGGAACGAAGGATATTGTGTCGTCCGCAGTATGAAGAGAAATTTGTAAATCATCTTATTTTGTTAATATAATTATATTTTTAGGTTATTTGCTCTTTTTCATTTACTCTAATCTTATATATGTAATGCTCAATGATTATTTAAAAAACTAGAGACTTTGACATTACTTTACTTTTAAAAGTAACTTCTGCTTCGGAATAAAAGTGTGTAACGTTACATCTCTATAAAGAACAGTTACGGTCTGCTTAATCGGTTTACTGTACGGGTATCTTGTATTTTAGTTGAGACATTTTTTAAAAGTATTTTAAAAATTTATAGTAAAAATTTCATTTGATATAATTATATTCAACTTCCTTGTAGTTGAAAAAATTGCAATTTCAAGATGTAATTTTAATGTGATTTTACGAGAATATTAAAATATTGAAGTACACAATATGAAACAATTTACAATAAAGTAAAATCGAGTGAAAAGACAAAAGGAAAACAACTCAGTTATGCGAGTAACGAAGAAATCGAATTATTCAGGAAATAACCATTTAATGTGCTTTCCTTTGTCGATGGTTGAAAGTAAACGAGAGAGAGTGACACGGGGTTTCTTTGGCTCTTGAGACATCGAAAAAAAAAAGAAATCTTCTAATGTCTTGAGAAGTAACTTAAAAATAGATTTATTGCAAAAGGAATAAGTGTATAAGATGGAAAAATGATCCATTTTTTGATTAACACAAACAAAATTATCAAAAATTAAAATAATTATTCACTCTTTTCGTAGATTTATTTCATTTATTTAACTATGAAAAATAACAAATTGATTATCAATAATATATTTTTGTAACTTACAAATCTAATATAGATGTTATAATTACATTTTAAAATTATATACCATTAACTAAGTTATTTAAAGTTTTATTTAGCATCATATTCATTTTGAATAAGTTTATTTTTAACCTTATAGAAAATGAACAACCCTTTCTGATATGGAGTAAACAAATGAGAGTTGAAAAGTAGTTTTTAGATACACACACACACACACACATATATGTATGTATGTATGTGTGTGTGTGTGTGTGTGTGTGTGTGTGTGTGTGTATAATTAATACTTTTAAATATGTATAATTAGCACCAAAAGCGTTACCGCATCTCTTGAATTTAAGTCTTCTTGACCTATTAACGATGAAAAGGTAAACAAAAAGAACTCAACTGACATATATAGAATTTATTAATTGCTTATGTTTTATTAAACATCTTAGTCAAATATGTTTTTTCTTAGTCGAAACTTCTATTAACATTCTTCATATTCTTGAAATTTAATTATTTAAAATTAAGTATATCTTACGTGTGTATTCATCGTGGTTTGATTTTGTTATAATTAAAATGTAATGTGCATATTACACTTTTATTAGTTTCATAACATGATGAATATGCTTAATAATAATTCAAATTAAATACATTAAGTTTATATTTGATTCACACATATTAATTACAATATTTTTAGATATGCAGATTAAATAAATTTTCGAATAATATAATGAAAACGAAATGTAAAACACTCTCACCAATGTGTGCCTACAAAAAGCATCGTTTTATCATAGAAATCGAGAATATGAATAAAATAACCGCACGAATGGGCGCAACTGATTTTGCTTAAGGTTCTAAAATAGGTCGAGAAAATTCAGATCGCGCAAACATCATCGAAGCTAGATATCGAACTGGGCGGGGTTTGCATAACCAGCACATGGACTTGCCCGGTTTTCACGGACGACCGACACTTGTTGCGTACGGGAAAAGAGGACCCAGGATAAAGAATCGCGACATCGTTTTCACGTGTGTCAATACCCAACCACCTTTTTTCGCTATATTTTCCAAGTGCGCAAACAACTGAACTTTCATACGTCATTCGTTTCGTCTACATGTCTCTGTATTGACACTAACTGAAATAAATGCTCATTAAAAAAGATTTTCTACAGTATTCTGAATCAATTAATTTAAAGACGACTAGGTAAAATAAAAATCTTAGATTCAGAATAAAAAATCGATTTTTTCATTCTCTTTTCGAGGAAGATCGGATTTCGCTATTGCGTATCGGGAAAAAAGAAACGTCACTTAGCATATAAAGAAGTCGAATAACAGTCTTGAATTCGACTAATGTAGGAAATCGATGAGATACTTTTTTCTCTTTTTCGCTGTATTTGCCTTCGTTACGTAAATTTGTCCATTATTTGTAACGAAATTTACTGATCACAATTTTCACTACTGTACTCGACGAACACATTAGACACAAGAAAGTTTCATTCGTAGCATGCTAACTTCAGGAAAACAATAATATGTTTATTTTTGTATGCCTTATTACTATGCAATTGTAATCCTAAACAAGTAGTATGACCGGAATAACTCAAATTCAGGTAATTAAAATACTATTTTATAAATTAAAATTACACACTCGCATTTCCTTGGTGATATTACAATTGATAATAAAATTTTTTTATGTCAACCAAAGTATACTTTTACGACCTCGTAAAGGTAAGCCTGTATAATCTAAAGTTCACAACCCGTAAAATAAGTTAATCGAATCATTTATGGGTCAGTTGCACGTTAATCCATAATTTTGTAACATCGATAATGACGAGTCGGACAAGAGAGTTAACGAAAAGAAGTCAACTCTAGTGACAACGTCACTTGGTAAATGACAGAATAGGTGACATTAACTTGATGTACGCGGGCTAGGTCATGGAACAGGGTTTATCGAGTCGATGCAGTCTTACGTCGATGAAAGGGCGAGTTGAAAGCCAACTCGGACGCATTGAGGACGAAATTAATAAAAAAACTACTTTTCGCAAATTATTTTTCAACGATCGCACTGACGTAGAGAAATCAATGTTTTGCGGATAAATTACTTATTACGATCGTCTTCGAGTTTTATTTGATGTGTATAGATGCATTTATGTAGAAGTGAAGGTATACAATGATCATTATGCTAAAGTATTACTGTTTGATGTTGTAAATAATTATAATTATAATAAAAAGGAAGTATATGCAGTTTAATTAGAAAAGAGCCTATTTAAGAAACTAAATTAAATAAACAGCGTAATAATCATGGATAAGCGACGGGTCCAGAGTAGCAGTTATTTAAACGTACACCTGATAAAAGAAGACGAATGCTGGTGCAACTGACAAAGTATGTACGTGCTTGCGAATAAAGAAAAATATGTTATGTCATAAGCGACCGCACAGCAGCGAGAAAAGAAAATTAAAAAAATTTATACACTTGGTCTCGTCGATTTTTCTCGAGCTCATTGTTAATGTATATAAAATTTAGTAAAAGTAATAGTTTCAAATTTTTTACGCGATGTTAAAGAAGACATAGATTAAATGAAATGTTCGTGAAAGAATAATGAAATGAATTTTCTTGGGTAAAAAATATAAAAAATACTTTGGTTTCATTAGAAGCTTAAGCTTTCCATATGTAGGAAAAATAATATACAACTCGAGTATACGCAAAAACGTAAGTGTAAAGCTTTAAAATATCATAAACATTTTTTTTTAATTTGCCTGTTCTCTTAGTTTTCTTTTTGGGAGATTTTTTAGAATTTAGTATTATATACCTAATTTATTGAGTAGATTTAATTGAATAAAAATGAAAAATATCGCGATAAACAATCAAATGAAACACGCAGAATAAACGAGCATTTGTTTGCCTGACGTATAGTAAAGCTTTTCTACTTAAATATATTGCATTAGAATAATATTTATAAATAATATTACTATTACTGTAATATATTGTTTCAAAAAATTTTTTAATAAGTAAAACTTATACTAACACTTACTATTTGATAGTTAAAAGTAGAGTAAGTACTTCATTTCTGTATTCACTGAATAAGATGATAGAAAAACTGATTTAAAATTTTATATACGTATAATTCTTAAATTTCTTAAAATTATATATACTGATATATAAACAATTGTATCGTTTTGACAGTATAACCTTAGCTACATGTGAAAGAAAGGCCTATGGATTTTTAAGAATTTTATAACAAATGTATCTCTTTAAAAATCAGAAAAATATGCAACTGTATGACGAAGGTGAAGGATTATAGAAGTATGCGAGTAAGTCAAAGAAACGTACAACCGCGACTTTTGCACTCGGTTGTGCACGTGAACCTTGAACCCTGATTTTGTGCATCTGCAATCCTTGTGTGGAATGACTACCTAGAAACGATATTTCTTCTTGCCAAATATCTTATTTACGATATTGCACAAATAAAATTTTATGCTTCTAACGAACGAAAAGTTCATACAAAATAGAAACTTTGGTCGTTGAAGGTCAAATATACCGTAGAAACACATTTACTACAACCCTAATAGAATTTTAAAAACTTTAAGGTTAACCAAAAATATAATTTTACTATGATGTAGTTTTTTTTTGAGTTTTATAACAACTCGCCATTTCATCGTCTAAAAAGCGTTACATTTATACTTCATTTATATAGGAATTTATAAAAGGGAAGTCAATGTCTTTTGAATAATAAATTTGCACTCCGATTACGCTATATTATTTCATATTTTTATCGTAAAATCTGAATAAAGTATATAAAACAAACACAAAACCTTCTAATTACGAGCGCTACTAGATGTATAAGGAGGCTATTGTAATTCATATATTAAAGAGGTTATGAAGATAAAGCAACTAAATTTGAAAAGGAAAGAGAATAACTCCAGCTGTTGAAAAAAAATCTTATTCGAAAACTTGAATGAAACCCTACCGCGAACGAAGAATGCAATTATGTTAAGTCTTGTTATGAATAACTTTCTGAAATTGGAGATGAGACATTCAAATGACGTTTATTTATAGAATTAAATGCAAGCTCTCTTTTACCTTAAAGAGATCTAAAATTTAAAATTGTTATTATCTTCTAGAAGTATCTATAATTATGCATGTCATTACCTTTTTTCTAGACAAATTTACACATAAAAAAAGTTTGTCAGGTAAGATAAAATTGTTCTCATTTTGTTGGGAAACTATTTGAGCGACTGATTATGAACAATTCATTCGATAACTAGGATAGTGTACTATTTATAAACGAAAATCACGCAAGGGCAGGCCTCTAAATTACCAAATTACCGTAAATCGTGGTAATTTTCTCGAATCGATTCGCGTAACTTAATAATGACGTTTTACGTTTATTGCGTGATACCATTTATAATATAATCCGAACAATCAATTCTTGTTAAATCGTTAGCATTTGTCACTGGCAATGGCAAGAGAGAGAATCTTTATTAATATTTTAATCAATAGTACGTGTAAATTTCATTTATAAATTGTTTTTTTCTTTCTAATCTTAAATTAATAGACGTTGATTTGATGAAATAGATTTTTCATACTAAAATGTTTTTCATACGATTAAACAAATTGAGAATTGAAAAGACCTTGTGAGCATTCATGAACGAGAATACGCACATTAATTAACTATTCTTTACAATAAATCGAAGTTCAACTAAGAATACGCAAAGGAAAATAGAATGTTTTGTAAAAAACCATTGATATAAAGGTTAATCGGTTGACGAACTCGAGATAAAGCAGGAAACGAAGAGTCACGTGATACTAAGGCTCGGAGTTAACGTCACTACGTGCATCACTCCAGACCTCATTGTTAATTAATCCAGTCAGTTTCTACAGTTAATGTCATCATCTGGAGCAGTGACGTAAACAGGGGTGGGAAAAGTTATTTTCTGTATAGCCTTTATGAGTTGCAGCAACCCAATGGAAGCTTGCGATGATCATACCTTTAAACTATAAACACTTCGAGTGACTTAGCGGCTGCCGTTGCTGCAAACTTGCAGTCAAGTTAATTAAGAAGTTATTGGACAAGTTCTCAGCAATGTAGATTGCCTGATCCAAATGTAACATTCATTCAAAGGTAATTAATGCATTATGACAATTATTTGTTAAGCTATACCCAATCGGGAGATTCCTATTATAGAGAATTCTTATCAACAAAATCACTAAAGAATATAACCACCTTAACGAGATATTAACAACTGATTATTTAAATGTGTTATATGCTAGAGTCTATTTATGCACATTTTATTCAAATGGGTGAAACTACGCGCACACATACACACACGTGTATATATATGAAAGTACTGCTATACATATAATAAGAGCTATCATTTACTCAGTAGTAAGCACGTAACGACTAGGTTGTGACGTACCTAAATGTGTTATTTACCATAGCAGTCCAGTAAAGACCAATATTACAAGAATATGTTAAATATTTAATAACTCGATGCAAAGTATTTCTATTAATCTAAAACTAAACCATCGTAAACGAGACGTAACTAGATTCCTTCAATTGCAAATTGTAATAAACAACCATCCATATTCTCTCGCGGTCCTATTATATCTAATCTGAAGTAACGAGACCGGGGAATTCCTGAAACCAAAATTGAATCTAGAATATGGATCAATTAAAAAACTCATAGAATCAAATTACACCGTATTTAGAAGTAATCCATTGATGTATAACCCACATCTCGAAGAATTACTCATAGCCAGATACGTTTTATTGTGATTTCGATGCGAAACACTTCGTTCTTGAATTTCTTAGATTCTTATGGTTTGCTCTCTATTTTTAAATCAACGTCACATTGTACCTTTTAAAACGAACGAGTTCAGTTCACAAATAAATGGGAAAACGAAGCACATTTCTCATCGGTTGCCAAGAGAACGCACTTTACAACATAAATCACTTGGCATAACTGTAACCGATCAAACATAAACCAAGCACCCAATAGGATCGCAGCTTGATATTCATATCGGCATTTCATCTATTTATACACTCCTGCATCTATTCAAAGTTTCGTAGATCGATATATCCCTCAAAAAGCTTTCACCGAAGTACATCGCTATCGGACCATGAAGAAAGGCTTTTCTATATAGACTGTGTAGGTGTCTCCAACCGATCGATCCTCAAATTCCTAATTTTCATGTTCCTCTCTGTCGTGACACATTTCAGAAGGGGGTGAGTTCCATTGGTCGCGCGTGTTGCATTTCCGGAACGAGTGGGAGGCTGTGTATGACCGGCGGCCTTGAACTGGAATTGAATTTTCACGGCCAGTAGGGTAATTGTTATGGTAGATTATTAGAACTCCGGAGGATTCGGGTCTAATCGGTACAGTTTATACCTCAATTTTATGAGTTTCGCAGTTAGTGCGTTTGATGTACCGTGCGAGATTAAACATGAATATTTTAGTGAATCTGTTGTGAACAATAATAAAGTATTATTTATAGAGTGAACTTTCTTCGCAACAATAATTGTAGCAATGTCGCAAAACGACCCACTTACATGTATAAAAATAATCAATTTACGTCATAAATGAGACGAGTAATTTTACGTGTACAACTTTTAGAAAATAGCAAAACAAATGCAACTTTACCGAGCTTATAACATATTTTAATCCGCAAATGAATTAAAGTAAATTGTGTAAAGAAAGTTTGTTAAACACGTGCAATGTCCTCTCGAAGTGTCTGTACTAGAAAGAGTAATTTGATTTTTAAAGAATGAAATAAAGTCAAAAAGAAGTAATAATAATTTTCAATAAACTCGGTTTTCAAATATAACTAAATAATTTGTTTTATTCTGAATGTACGTATTGCAATTTTTTAAATTACAGAATTTTACAGCTCATGAACTACAAAGAATATAGGAAATCTTTTACCCAAGAAGTAAGAAAGTACAACCATAGTAAGAAAAAGATACATAAAGTAAAATAGGTGAGGAAAAACAAAGATGTATATGTTAACTAAGTAAAAATAAAATACGGATGAACACAAACTTTTAATAAGAATTCTTTCAGCGGAAATTATAAGAAAATTGCAAAAGCGCTATCGTTTACATATAAAATTGTGATAAATTTTAAATATATCGTGATTAATGAGATAACTATCCTATTGTAATGATAAATAATTTAAAATTAATTATATTAATTAACTATATTATTATAAAAAAATTAATTATATTAATTAACAAATGTGAAAAATGATCGATTACTCATGTAGTAGATGCATCTTCTAACTTTATACTTAATTTGACAAGTTCTAGTGCACTATGAATCATTTTTTTATCAACCACCACAATAAAACGTGAAAAACAATTTCGGTTTGAATTGCTCGATTTATGAAATATTTTTACGTACAAGTTTTATGTACGATACGATAAATATATAATATTCTTATGTACAAGAAAGGCTTTCTTAAAACCAAAATCAAATTTAAAACGAGGTTTCTGATATATCCTTTGTAAATAAAATCTAACACGTAGGTTCATTTAATAGCATGTGCACATGTATTAAAATCGTTAACAAATACAAGATTTTATACATAAAACAAATATAAAATATATCAAACAAACTTTTAACGAATAAAGTTAACTTAACATTTGAAGAGTTCACACGAAATAATACCATTTGTATTATAACGATAATATTGTTTATCAAGCAAAATGTTAATTAATCTATGTAATATAAATTGATATTAACCGATCACCTGGTGCGACTGCTCGGCCTCGCGTACCGCGTGCATCAGGAGGCGCGTATCAACTGCAGCCCCCCTAAGGCGATAATCTCGGAGCGAGTTTTTTTTAAAGTGCGCGACGATTGACACTGGTCTTGTAATCGAATTTGCAGGATGGCTTCCGGAGGCAGCCGTTGCGTAACCATCTGTATGCTTGCATGGATTATCGCAACTATGCGGTTGCCTTTTGCGGTTTGGTTCATTTCGGAGTCTAGTTATATATGCTTCGACAAATCAACATGGAATCCTATTCAATATTTCAATACAAAATTTCCATTGGTAAATTAACAAACTAATGTCATACATAGAAAAAATATTTAATGATGTTATAAAAATATTTATTTGTATATATATTTAACAAAGTATTCATTGGAAATAAATAATTATTCCTTCGAAGTTGTAATTTCTTTCTATTACAATTGGCTTAATTTATAAGGAATTACTTATTTTATTTAATTATATATTAAATATGAAAAATCTTTGAAAAATGTTTCTTTCAATTTAATAAATTTTTCCAATATAACGTATACTACCGTTAGATCCTTAGATACATTTAGAGATAAATCCATTAAACAAATTAAATATTTCATTCATATTAATATAATAAAAATAACGAGTAATTCATAATTAATTAAAAGCTTTGTAAGAGAATTACATAAAAAAGGTAGAAATCAATTTTCCGTAAAATATGATTTTCGTTATTACAATGTTTGTAAAAAATGATCCAAGATCAACTATCTGGAATTGGTAAAATAAATTGAATAGTATTTAGTGAACTATCCTACTTGTTAGTGTAAAAATAAACAATCTACCTAATCAATGAGCGCCTGGTGTCGATCATAAGCGTATATACGTCATGAAAATATTTTTCAATTTACTGTTTTAATACCCTAAACGCGCACAAATGAAGTTGAATTCGAAGAATGTCATTTTATGCTTATTAAAGATAACTCCCTTTTGTTCTAAAAAATTAAATATATTTTCATGATTAATACTGTAAAATACAACAATATTAATTTTCAATTTTAATTTTTATAAAATAAAAATTGTAAAGTAAGGGAATGTACACATATCGAATGTGTAAAAAAGTAAGTTGTTACTTTGATAGGTATACTATTGAATTACGATAAACGAAATCGCATCGTTTCCCTTCCAATATCCGGTTTTCACGTCATCGGTGTTCACGTTGAATTTCTTCTTACTAACGTTCAATTCGCTCTGATTTCGATGACCCTTAAAAAATAGTTACTTTTTTTATCTATCATTTTCACCTTCGTCTCTCAATTTTCTACCTTTGTTGTCGACTAAACTATTTTCAAATATATAAATAAATATAAATAAGCAATTTTATGTATTAATTCTAATAAGCACATTTTAATTAATTAAACTTGTAAAGTTAAGGTACATTGAATTAAAGTTTTCATAGTTTATTTTTAAAGGTTTGTATAACAATATACACCGCGTTCTGAAATTGTTGTGTAATTATGTATTCCTATTTATAACAAAGAAAGCTTTTTTAATTATATTGCTAAAAATAAACACCACCTACTTACTTTATAAATTTTTTAATCAAAAGGAGAAACTGAAATGTGTCTATACAATGTCAAAGAAATGTCGAAAATCTGTAATGAGTGCAATATATGTTACATTGTAATACAAAAATATTCAATATTTAATTTTTTTAATTGAAACGACAATATGATTTCATCATTACATTTTTCAATTCAGCAAATTTAGACGGCTCATTATAAAGTTAGCATTATTGCGTCATACCATTAGTAAAAGGAAATTTTAAAAGGAATAACAGTAATAAAAAGACAAAGCGAATAAGTAATATTGCGGCAAACGATTGGCCTGATTATTGGGGATGCGAGTCAATAATCATTTAACATTTCTCGCACGCTTCTGAAATGATGATCTCTTTGTTTTTTCTTTCTTTATTGTTTTGTGCATATAAAGGCGTTATTAAACTGTCCTTTTTTACCGTAATTTTTATGCTTTTTTTATTTCTTCTTTTAAGTTTATTTATTTACGCTGTTCTTAGTATTCGGAATCGAGAAACGCGATCTTACTTTCGAAGAAACCAGAAAAATTTATTTAAATTTTAAAATAATGTTTACACAAAATTGCACGAATAACCATAATTATGCAATTACGATATAGTAAAAAAATATTTTTTAATGTAAAAATTTAATAGTAGAAACTATATAATAAAATAGTAAAAACGCCATTTTACGTATTATAAATAAATACTAATTTCACATTTCTCAAAGTTGTATATCCCATTTTAAATTAAAAGTTGCAGATATTTTGAAGTAAAAGAATTTCTATTATAATAAACTATGCAATACAAATTTTATAATAACTAGCGTTAAAAACTGATAATCTTATAGAAATGCTTTATAAAATAGTTGAAAAACCTAACTTGTTCCTCTTCATACCAATGATCAAAAATTGTAAAAAGAACTATGACATACCGCTATTCTTTGGCCGAAACCAAGGAAGGAAAGTTTCCGTTTATTAGCGGTGGAGTCCCGCTTTTCTGGTTTCCCCGACATCGTGTATTTCTTCATCGATGACTCGAGCGTTTTACGGACTGCTCTTTTTCCTAGGTGCCCGTCCGATTCTCAGCTGGGACGGCGATGTCCACATGTGGAGGAGTTGCTCTGATGGCAGCTCCGTCGTCCTGCCGGTTACTGCAATATCGTTATACTACGTTAGTGTTGATAAAACATAAAATTAAATTGATTAAAATAATGTACAAATAATTTGTAAGGTTTATCGACCGTACAAAAGTTTAACAAAGAATTAAAAAATAATTTCAATTCTGGATAAAAACTATAGATTATTGACAAGAATTCGTGATATGAAATAAAAAAAGTTTTTACTAGAATTCTTTCGTTCGAGGAAAAAACAGAGGCATTTCAGTCAATGACTTTAATTCTTTCTGTCTTTAAAATTTCCATTTGTTTTTCAATGTCAATTTTCGAATGTGCTATCGAGAAGGCAACAATTTCTTTTATATTTATAAACGGTATAGTACGAATCAACTGAAACATCAATGATAACAAATGTAAACTAATTCATCACTATACATCGTAATTCTGAACTACATATATGTCTAGAGTTTTAAGTCAATTGTGTATTGGTGACCACTAAATTAGCGTTATTCATCTAGTAACTTCTTATTCGTCAATTACAACACATATATTGTGATAACAAACAATTAACAATCCCTTTTATTCGTAAAGTATAATAATAAATACAAACATTATACTTTTACGTTTATTACCGTACTCGTAACTGACCACTTAAAACAAATAAACCAAACGATCCGACGTTTATTAGTATCTCGTGAGAGGCCACGGATAATTTGACGAAATATTTCTGAAGAGGATCGTTCAAGTGTCGGTTCCCACCACGACTTTCTGCCCCACCCTATCTTTTAAAGACACACAATCGTGCAGCTGCAGTTGATATTTGCGCAAAAAAAAATACTTCACTTGTACATTTTACTATCACGATTGTGTTATACTATATACATTTATATTCTTTATAAATAGATTTTTCTTTATTACGATCACAGAAAATTGTAGTCGAAATTTTCCTGTCGATAGTTTAAAGCAATACAATGGACGGTTTTACAAAATATCGAGACCTTATTAATTATTCTACAGAAAGCTAACTAAGAAAAATACTGGATATAAAGTGAGCCGAGGTAGGAAAAGTAAGTTAGAGAAGGAACAACACAAGTGTAACAAACGGACTACGAAATGAAAAGGTACATAATTGGAAAAAAGGTAAACTGACTCCCGGATCATTTTTCAGCTTTAGACTGATCCTGACGGATTCTAAAGTTCAGTATTTTACGTTGTACGTAAAGATTTGTGGGGTAAATGTGTGATTTGCTACCTGCTCCGATAATTGATGTAAATCCTCGAGGGTCTTTATAAGAGATCTTATAGTCCGTAAAAGATTCTTTTCTTTAAAAAAAATTTAAGATTTCATAATAAACAGCTACATTTTACCGACACGGTGGCGGAGTGGCGGAGACGCACCTCGGCCGGTCACGGAAGTTAAGCAGCACTGAGTGCGGTTCGCACTTGGATGGGTTTGGCTTTCGTGGCGGGTTAGGTGTTTTTTCACACTTCACAACGTGAGCGGGAGGTGTGAAACATTCGGTTTCGGTGTCAAGGCCTACGCAATGTGAGTTTGACACCCAAAAAGAATGTTTCGAATACACCGGCCATCTCGGGTGAGGTTTTCCCTGCTTCACAGGTTTCCCTCATCCACGGGCATAACCCCGGGCGAATGCGAGATGGTGGGGTTTTAAGGGAGGGATAAAGCACCCACACATAGGTGGTGGGTGGACACCGTTAAAGTCCCCCAGGGGATAAACGGTAGGAAGTGCCAGGAAAAAGAGAGCACAAATCAAGAATAAAAAAAAAAAATAAAATAAAACAGCTACATTTTAACAACAATAATAGTGAATTAAACGTTGTTTTTATGAAAATAGGAGAATATTTATTAATTTTGTAAATAAATATATTTTATCAATCAAAAGGCGCGATAGCGCCTGACGCAAGTATAACGCGAGAGCCATTATAGACAGCTAATTTATTAATATATTCAATGCATCTATTGTTTATTTGTTAAGAAAAAGTTTATACATTACACAACTGCTTAAAATTTAACAAAGATAAAAATAACCAATACCAAAATCTTCTAATTTTATTTTATTCGCTTTATTCCATGCTTCATTGCTGTGAAAATTTTACTTTTTTTCTTTTTAGCTTACAATAAACTTGAAACAAACATGTAGAAAGTTTTTGAATCAAACTTTATCAAATTTTTCTTACGTCGTGGGAGACGTGTAGAACGTCATTAAAACAGAGCACGTAACTATTACACGTTGTAAAAAGAAAAGAAAAAACTTGGATAGTACAGACAATCAACCTATAGTACCATAAAGACGCCAGACGCGTTTGTTTCTCAGTATTTTTGTACCACCTGCAGGTGATGCACAAGTGTCTAAAGTCATCTTTTTAATTTACCCGAATGATTATCAAGGTTAAAATGAAGAAAAACTTGAATTTCAAAGTCCTTGTTAATTAAGCCTAGCGATTCAATTAAGAAGTGGGTGGAGAATTCGAGAAAACTTTGTTGATCGTTTGATCAGAACTTCTTGGATGAATATATGGGCCGATTGAAATTGGGTCGGGATTCGAGGTGAGTGACTTTCCTTCACTGCTAATTAGAATCTGAAATGGTTTTCGTAAGCTTTTTTCTAATTGCAATTAATATTTGTTAATTATATTATTTATCGTAAAATTATTTTATTAAATTATTATATTATTATTATCTTTAATAATTGAATAAAAAATGTTCATAAAATAAAAATTATTCAATAGAAAATCTTTACAAAATTTTTAAAATAATTTGAATACGTTTCTAAAGGTATTTAAATTATTGAATAAAATTTTCTTAAAAGCTTTATTCTTGTAAGTTAAGTAAGTTTTAGTTCCTTTAAAGAGAAAAGCGCAGTTTTATTAAGATTTAAAAATATATATCATTGCTTTAAAAGAAATAAAAATATTGTTATAAAATTTTATTAACATTTTTGCCTGCGACATGTACGGCAAAAAAAGAAAATAAGGATAATATATAAACGTATAAAAATGTATACATTCGAAGAAAAACTTTATTTATTTTAAAACAATTATAATTTCGTAAACTTGTGTTTGCTTTGTAATAATAATTTTCAGGATAGATTTGTTCGATTTTGGTGGATAAACTAACTAAATTAGTTATTTGGTGACGCTTCAATGGCAATTTGCCATCCTCTTTAAGCTATTCCTATATAAATTATATAGTTTTATAAATGAATACGCTTTTACGTAATTTATAAATGTTTATAACGCCACATTATTGAATATTTCGGTTTTGTATATTACACGAGCGTGACATCATTAAAGCATGTTTTATTATGTTTTAATAAAATGCTGTATGAATATGAGGAATTAATAATATCGTGGTTTACATTGATTTAGATACTTATTAAATTAAGAAAGACATAATACTTTAATTTAAATCAAAGAGAAGATATATGGATCAGTGCAAGTTGAACGTAATTAAAAAAAACGAAAGTTGAAATGCAAATTGACAAAGATTATATACTTGCAAAGGTTATAATCATTAAAGCCCGTCTCGTCACACCCTACGATTCATATACATATACTCGAGCTGTTCGAAATTCGAAACGTGCGCCTCGACGACGTCACGCGGAATAATTAAATTGCTAATGGACCATCAGAGTCGTAACTATCCGAGTGATTCTGCATGATTTAACTGCAGTCTATCGACTTATTTTCACTGCAATCGCTGCTAATCTTTCATAAAGGACAGTTATTCAGATTTTTATAATTTTATTTAAATGTTTGTTTGATTCAGTATTAAAAAATATTAAATAATTTTCTAAAACTATTTAAACAGGTATTCTACTGTCACTACAGACTTTTTCACAAATGCCTAAAGGTATGAATAATTTTCCATCTAGATTATCTCTAATTACTTTTGAAAAGTGATACACAGTAAAGAGGGATCAATGTGTGATTTATATGTTGTGGCATAATTTTACGTTAATAATTGTGTTAGTTCAGAAAATTTTATTACCACGAAATCGAATAGTTGATAGTTGATGTTTACATCACTGTGTTTCATAATTTATATTTTATTGTTTCGAAACAAGAAAACTGTTTCAATATATCAAAGGACCTAACTATATTAAGAATTTAGTTTGTTTACATTCATCACATAAAAAATCAGTTGGTATCTAAACGAAAGGAATAACTTGTAATAAAAAAATACAGGTAAATCGAGTAACAGATAAACAAAGTTTCAAAAAAATTTTATTAAATGCAGTGTCGAAAACAACACAATGAATATAGTGCTCTAATTCAATCGTCAAAAGTCGAAACTAACGGCGCGTTACGGCTCACTCGTGAACCCTCGAAACGCGACGTCGGTGTAATCACGTGACAAGGAAGTTCTCGTCGTTGCCTATGAAGAAAATCAATACTCGAGGGTACAAAACTATATAACGGAATTTCAATCGACCGTCATATACAAATTTTAAAAATACAAGTTTTAATAAACGAATTTATACTAATTTTGATAACATGTGTTGTACATCTTAACAAGAAACATCATACACGGCTTCAATAAATTTAAATTTATATGATAATGAAATTTTTTATATTATCCGTTACTTTAATACCGACAGAGCTTTTTAATATCTTATATATATATATATATATATACACACATACTATGCAGTTACACATATAGGTAAGGTTTGTCATTTTTAAGCTTCAAAGGTAATTGAACTGTTTTCAATTGAAATCATCTTCATTTCAAACGCGATAAATAATTTATTGTATATAAATATACCTATATACAATTTTTTATGTATATTTATATATCTGTACATTGAAATATAATATACTTTGACAGATTTATCTTGACATGTATTTTTTTTTGTTGCGTGAATACTTTATTTTAAGAAAAAAAATAGTGTTCCTACTTAAATCCATATAACCAATCATATTTTGATGTAAGATGGGTAACTTTTAAGCTTTTTACATAAAGATTACAATTAGTGTGCACTACCAATAATAAATTATTTAGATTTTAATAATTAATTTTTTGAAAATATGAAGAAAACCAGAGCGCTATACTGTAACAATCGTTTTTACGATAAAGTTATACGCCATTACAGCAAAGATTTGAAAAAAGAAGATTTAAGTACTTTGATTGATTACAGCTCACAAACAATTATAGATAGACAATCGAGCCAAAATTAAAAAAAAATTTGATTGTATCTATATAGAGGATTTAAAAGAAAATTATCTCAAATCCGTTAGTTTGCAAAGTTAAAATAGAAACGAAAATTAAGAAAATGTTATCTAAACAAGTTAACAAAATTTCTTCCAACTTTTGTTTTTGTCTGCTATAACTTTGTACCAAACTAACGGAACAAAAATTATACTATATCTACTTGCACTAACTTTTTTTTTAATTTTAGTTCGATTGTCTATATATATAACTTTCTGTATAACTTTCTGTATAACTTTCTGTATAACTTTCTTTATAGCTTTCGTAAATTGATAATTTCGATTGTTAGAGTCTATTGCTCTGGCTTTCTTCATATTTTCACATCACAAAATATATCCTAGAGTTAGAGCTTGATCCGTGTACCAAAAATACGAGGATCTCCTAATAACCCTCTTTCAAAGATTACAAGTCTATATACGTATCTAAAAACAAATGTTTTAAATGTTAATAAAGTATATTCGAAGTCTATGTATTAGGAATCATTTTCTAAATTTGATATAAAATTCAAATACAGCAAAATTGACATTCCAATACAACAAGAGAAAATCTGAAGCAACTGCAGACGTGTACGCACCCTAGTAAAAAAGTATTAATTTTAATATCTGACGATAAAACTTGAAAGATCACTTTCGGATTACCCAAATTACATCACACCCTGGAAGCAAGAAGGCAGATAAAAAATTCCACAATGCAAAATCGACAGGTTTCATCAGACCGTAAGGTTAAAATATGTATATGGATATGTAACGCATAGAAAATTCCGCGCGTGACTCATTTGACCAACTTTCGGCGAATCCGGTTTTATATACCTGGTCCCGTGTCTCGTTAAACTGGACCCACGGAAGTGATTATTTCGCAGCGTCCCTGGCCTTGCGACTTTCGCGCGCTAAGCGAACTCTCGGACTATGCGGAGGAACGCAATCGAACTCACTCGTAGCGTACGGCGGCCGCGTGAAACCGCGAGAAACTGAGTAGTGGGACAAGATTGACGATTGCATCCAGGACATGACTAGTAGTTTTGGAAGAGTAGGGATTTACAATACTATCGATATTTTAGATCGTTCGAACAGTCACATGTGTTAAAGAACCGTTAAATACAAATACTATAATTATAAATTATAAGACGAGTGATATACTTTTTAATATTATTATTATAAAAATTTATTTAAATTTATTTATATAAATAACAAAAATTGTTTAAATTAAAAAAGTAAAATATTGCTTGTAGAACGGCAAGGATCATCCATAATAAAATATTGGACCAAATAATTAATCACGTTAGCTTATACATTAGACAATTGTAAGTCAGTTTAGTCTATCACGCAAAAGTATTTTACACAAAATTTCCATATTTTTTAAATATTTTTGCACGATGCATCCTTGGGTTGAGTGCATTAACCTTCCCGCTTGAAGAATTATTATATACAGATTTTAGATACATCTTACACGATTATATATAAAACTTCATTTAGAAGGAGATTATCCTATATAAGTGCAAAAATTAAAAGTAAATTCTTTATTCTATTGTATATTTTACCGAATCGTTTATTATTTCTCAATGGTTTTGATAAGATAATTTTCCGCAATTACTGGTTTATTATTATCATTACTATTATTATTATTCAATTCGGTACATAAAAAAAACTAGATTCTTATCGTTAATGGAATAACAACATCAGATGATGATCTACGTATTAGCATGGCATTACAGTACTCGAGACTTTGGGATACACGTTATTTATGAAAATCATACTGAAGGCAAGTTTACAAACAGTGATTTTAATGAATTACCAAACCGATTCGCGTTCAAAAACAAACTTGCAAAGTTTTTACAGTTTTATACTTGATTATTAGTACCTGTAAACTTGTATTGAAATACTCTAATGTAATATTGTACAGCTAAGGTCAACAATTACTACTTCACACAAACTACAACTGAGCACGCAAGTATAGACAATCAATTTTACAACCTACAAGTTTATATACGCACTTACGATATTGATTTTTCGATCATCGAGATAATTGTAATTTTTAAAGAAATAATCATAGAAAAACGTAGAACAGTCCTCACCTTATTATATTTAAAAAATTATCATATCTTCCTGCTTGTTTCGATTTTATCTATAAAACTTTACATAGTTTGTCAACGTCAGCAAATCATTCAAATGTGTCATTAAACGAAGGTTGTATACCGAAAATCAATTTTTTAAGCAATAACAGATACATGTAATCTTATGAAATTGAATGCAATCTGAAATGAGGTGCAAAAATAATTATATGGATAATTTATTATCGTTTATATTAAGAACCTTGTAGTAAGTAATTGCATCAATAATTTTGCTAATCGATCAATGAAAATATTTAGAAAGCACCACAAACCTATACCTCTAAAAATCTGCCTTTTAAAAGATTCCGTCCAATTAAATGCCCCAGAATCGACAATCATTAACAGAAGAACGTATACGACGAAAACAAATGTTCTTAATTGACGAAATTACGAAAAGTGAGAAAACTTACATGGATGTACATTATGTTGCACAAGCTTAAAAATATGATTGTATTCAATTAGACCGGTAATTAAGCGATCAATGGCCATCGTGAACACGCTTTTCTAAGCTTTCGACGGATGACGCAAGTGGAATTTAAAGGGACATCAATTGAAATGCGACATTGATGAGAATTGTCATTAACGAACTTTGAGCGCCCGCGTTTCATTTTTTTCGTTTAATTGACATGTACAATTGTCAAACGTATGATTGTTTTTCCGCACGAGCGAGTACGTTGAGATGAAAATCGGTGAGAAGTATCGTTGATCACCGAATAAAAACAGCATTATACGACGTTAGTACTTCGATTTCGGACCTTTTTTATATTGATTTTGCCTCGATTAATTGGGACAAGGTAGTTAATGCAATTTTTTGATAATAAACCCGATTTTGGAACTTTTGTAGAAACGTACATTTTTCAACAATCCGTAAAAGACTTAACAAGGTTTTCTTGAGATTAAAAAAATATTGTTGTAAGAATAATGTTGTTATATATTTGTATAAGTTTCTGAAAAATGTTCGCATTGCAACTGATACTTAATTTAAAAAAAAGATTTTCTTTTATTAGTATTTACTGCAAATTTCACTTTGAAACAAATCAATTGTTATTAGGAGAGTTTGAAATTTGCAATAAGTTAGTTAGTTGCAGGGTAGTTAACACCGTATGATGATAATAAAAATTGATTAAATTAATTAACTGCTAAAGATAATACGTGATAGCCATCGACAAACTAACCAACCTTAGTATCTGACGATGCGTTTACCCAAGTCTAGCCATGAAGAATCTCGCTTCCCCTCTAAGTCAAAGTGCGTTCATCTAAAAATAGAGGGAAGAAATAGAAGAAAAAAAAGAAAACGAAGGAATCATCTCGCGCACGCAATGCGCGATGTTAAAAGCATCGTTTGTAATTTCTTTTCTTTATTTGGTAGCTTTTTTCCTCTTCGTTTTCGTGTAAATAAAGGCGACGAGAAGGTACTTGATTCGATTAAACGATAATAGGTTAACGAAGCGTAATCTTAATTTATTTCGCGCGAGTCACGTGCGTTATTACTTTTATTAAAATAGATACTACTATTTTTGGGAATGAATTTTCGAATTTTTATATATGCTATTTATACCTTAAATATTTCCGTAGAATAATTAATATTCAAAGACTCTAAATGATAAATGAATGTTTACAACGCAATTAGTAATAATAACGCTCGCAAGAATATAAGGTTCAATCGTGATAAGAACAGAGAAAAGGTTAAAATATTTATTCACATTTTTCTGATGCACATTAGATAACTCAGCATAAAATATCAAGTCATAACTTTGTGCTACTTTATATCGGCATTTTTCTTTAGTTAGCTTTTGTCAAACATCAAAGCTGTATACTCGTTGTTATTTGAAACTTTCACAGACATAATTTTGTAATTTCGACAATTAACTTGAACTTTTTTAATTATACTTTGCTATATATCCAGTTTTCCTTGATATTAAATTACCAAACATTTAGAGTTTCTCATTAAATGTTCTTTAGACAATAGCAGTAATTTTAATTAATAATATTAACTTGTACATATAAATTAATAACACTATGCAAAAATGTTTAATTGAACATAATTACTACTGTGTATAGTTAAAATAATTTAGTTCAATTTTGTAAATAAAACATCCCTAGTAGAAATTCAACATTTGAAGGTTAAATAAAACTCTAAAAATTTTGCCATTTATTGGGCATTTATTCGGTATTTTATGAAACTTGGCCATTTTTTTGTTTAAAAAACGTTATATTTATGGTCAGATTTCTACTAGGGATGTGATTATCTTTTTCACTTTAAAATCGTGAAAGAACAAAAAATTAAAGCGCAATATAAATTATATTTTAATGAAATGCAATCAGGCTTGTGAAAAAATAAAAGTACAAATTAGAAACAAGTGATGTACGTAAAACATTCATAATAATTTAGCAGTCGTGTAAAAGTTAATCTTTATATTATGCAGGTAAAACAGTACTTTTAAAAAGCAAAATTAAAATTAAAACACTTTTTGGAAAGAGGAGCATCAAAAAAAAGCTTTCAAGAAAGAGCTTCAAGTACATGACTTACAAGTCATCAAAAGCTCTCGAGTTAACATCAGCTGCAGAAGCAATAAACCAGCAATAAAATTCCTTAAGGAGATTCGAAGTCATAATCTAAGCGGTTAAAATGCTTTGAAAATGTTTGTATACTGTATACAATAATATTCGTTTAATAATGTACGTAATAATACAAAAAGTTTATGTTAATTTTGATCTCAACAAAACGAATCGTCGTAGTTTGATTAAAATTATAACATTTGTTATTAACGTAATTTACACTGTGTATAAATAAACTATTTATTACTTTATATGATTAAATTCACAATTTATTTTATTTATTATAATGTTCATTGTCTACAAGTAAGTATCATTCAAAAGTTATGACATTCTATATACAAATACGAGCTAAAATGATTTAGAATACGCTAAATAATAATAATAAATATATACTACTAATAAATCAAATTTTGAAAATCAAACCAAAATTAGAAGTAAAAGTAGTAATGTTATTTCAATTATAGCAACATTTTGAGAAATAATTCATTGTAAAATTACGCAATTTATCTTTCGAACATAAAATTGTTGACTGTACTCATATTGACGATAACAAAATTCAATTAGCATTTTATCTATAAATTTGTCTGACTCCAAACTGCGAAAAAGCGAAAAGTCATAACGACTGACTGTTTCTAAATATTGGGTACGTTTAATTGTTATTCTTATTTTATTCTTTATTGGTAATTGGTAAATTGGTAATTTAATGTTCATTTTTAGCCTTTATCCTTTAAATACTTAATAACCGGAGGTATACCATTTTGTAACTAACCGAGCAAAAAATGTTAATTATAACATTTATTTAACGATATATATTACTTTATGAATATACGTCTTTAGTACAAAGTTGCAAGTCGATAAATAAAAGATACCTTTAACAAATTTGATCGGAATAATATATATTTTCGGTGTGCATATACAATTTTAAAGGTGCAGTTGAAATAAGCATACGTTTGAAACCTAATGGAGGTTTAAATTTTGTTGATCTTGGTGAGTTAACTACAAATTAAAATTTATATGGCGACGTTTCGATGATTATCTGTTATTCTCCTCAGACTATACCTTTATTTTTATTATAGCAAATACACTCGGTTATTCCGTATTGTTATAAGTTTTAAAATTAATAAATAAATATTTTACTTAGTACTCGTCAATTTACAAATTTTATAATGATTTTTTAATAGTATCACTGACAAGGAAGGGTTCCACTCTCCGGATCACACATTTTGTTGCATCTTTAAGAACTGTTTTTCTAAAGATTTTCAGTTAATGGAAAATTGTAAAAAATATCATCCTCCAGTTTAATTACAGATAACTTAGAAGCGACTTAAGATACACTCAAACTTAAATTTAATAAAAATCTGAGATTAAGTAGATACGATTTAATAAAAAAGAAACTTAAATATTTTAATTTGGTTCAAAATAATGGAAGAAACAAGAATAAGACGAAATGCTACCCAAAATTTAGTATTAAAATTTTATGAACTTTTTAGGTAACAATTCATGACCTGGAGGGTGGAACCCCTCCTTGTAAGTCAGGTTAATAAAAAATTGGTTTTATTTTCATTACTGCAACAACTGAAATATTCGCTTGCGTTTTCGAGAAAAGTATTACTAAGAAATGTGAACCTAACCTTAACAGAATGCAAATAATTGATATTTTGGTAAAAGATGGTTCAAAAACACAATAAAATTTAGTCTGAAATTCGGCATACATTTAGATTACGGATAATTTTGCACGTACAGTATGGGACCCCCTGTTGCTCAGTTGGTAACAGGTATGCCACCCTCTTAAAATAATTAATAAGAGCTATTGTTATTGGACCATACATTATTTAAATATTTTGTCTTAAATACGTACATAGAAGTTCACATACGGTTTATTGAATTATTAAAGAAATTAGCTAGCTTACCTTTGCAACTGAAAAAAACAATTTAAAATTAAATATTTTAAATCGATCGATTGTACACTTTAGGGTCTAACTTCGGCAATTAAATCGCCAAGTAAAAAATGAGGAAGATATTCCCTAACACATAAAAATCATTACAGATAATAATATACGAAGAGAAAAAAAAGTCATTCGACTGACTTAGTCAATTAGTTTAATCTACTAGTTCTAAAAACAATGTCGAGCACGCAACGTCTCGTGACTGTGAATCACGCGTCTTTTTCTCTATTTCTCTACATCATAGACCTACTTGCATAGTAAATTTTTTTACTTCTGTTTTGTAGTAAAACAAGAGAGACATCTAGAGAGAGAAAGAAAGAGAGAGAGAGAGAGAGAGAGAGAGAAAGCATTCGCAACCTCGTGACTATGCCGGTAGGGGAGAGAACTTGGAAAGGTGAACGAATCCTCGAGAGGAGACGAGAATGGTCCGATGATATATGCTTGGACTTTCACATTGTCATGTGATGGATGCTTTGGGCCGATTCGAATGACATTCCAGGTATTGTCGAAGAACAAGTTTTACTTGCTGACTAGCTATAAAGGTTCTTTTTTCATCCTTCCTATCGATTGACTATTGTAGTACGATTTTTTTGTTCGTCGTATCACAAGAATTAAAAAAATATTTTTAAGTAAAACAAATAAAATAAACGTGTGCATAAAACTATATTAACATTTACAATCGTACACTAAAAGTATATTTAATACTGCTTAACAAATCTAGAAATTATATGTTAATAAATGTCTTTTTCAATCTACGTAATTATAATCTATAATAAAGATAAACATAAAAGTACTGAGCGCTGGTATTAAAATATATTTAATAATTATGAAAATTTTTCAACTCTTTAAATGATATGTTAGTTTTTGTAATAATTTTATTTCGTCACGCTATACCATCAATTTTCGTTTGGCTTACCCAGAAGTACAAAGAAATTGCCAGAAATCTTAGAACCTATGATTTATCCAATTCGAAGATTAAACTGTACGTATACTGTACGAACAAGTCAGCATTACGTATAAGATACGTATTGTGTACACTGGCTAATGATTAATTGACTTGTAGTAGACTCTATTTGAAAATGGAAATAACGAGATTATTGCTTGCTTCCCATAGGGAGACATTCGCATACAATAAACGCATACGATCTCCTTGTTTCTAAGGGTAATAATATCTAAATCATTAATATACATTACTAAACTAGTTACTTTCTTTTATTATAAATATCTAAAATATAAATTTATAATGTTTTCTGTGGTAAGAAAATATTTTTTCTGCCCTCCGGCCGGAAAGCGGCAACTTCCCGGCCGCTGCGCGAATTGAAGTTGCCGTTTTACGGCAACGTCGAGCAGAAAAATAGTATACACACCATGGCCAGTAAAAAAGAAAGCCTCAGATCACATGATCGTCCACCTCGGCTTCGCCTCGGCCGACAATTACATGTGATCTGAGACACTTCTTATTTTACTGGCCATGGTATGTAATATACTATTTTTCATGCTTATATCGATTATCATTTTCCATCATTTTCACCGATTATCTTATTACTATGATAACGTTATACTATTTAGATTTGTCTAGATATTTATTTATTTATATATTGCACTCTCAACTATAACTACATTGACAATATTTATTACACTTCAGTTTTGTATGCACAACATACGACGACAATCCATATTTTTTAATGTATTCCTGAACAAAGCGTTATTATTGTTTTATTTTTATTTTTTATAATAAAAAGGATTCATACACTCGTAGTACTCCAACGTATTCAATTTGATATACTTTCCATTATTATTCTATCTATTTCCGTTGTCTACTCTACAGCTAAAATTGAATAAAGAAATAAAATTTGATGATCGTTAACCTAGAAATTCAACTAAAAAGTTAGCCATCATCTTTGATTCCCTTGTTACATATTTGCATTTAATTCAAGTATTTTTACTGTCATAGATATCTTTAAGTAGTAATGTTTGTTTAGCCTAAATTCTTTATTCCAAAAATATTAAAATTTTAAATATATTTTCCAATCAGGTACCTGTGTAAACATAAGCAATTAATACTTTTAACATAAATTTCGTGTACGATAATAGAATATATTTTAACCTAATTTCCATTATTTTTCATAGATTTGTTTCCAAGCTATTCAAATATAACAAGGAAAGTTCTCTGATAGAAACGATAGTTTATTTTCAAGTTAGTTGACTCATTCTCTTGTTTATTTTAACCGTGAATAAATAAAACTTGATAATATAACAAACAATAAAAAATATATTAAATGATTTCACAATATGTTCAATTTTATACAACGAGAATCTATATTTCTTTTTATAATGTATGAGGTAAATAGTACTTTTCGATAACTTTTAACTCGTGCGAGTATCACCCTGGCGCTTCGCTTGGACGATAAATCTCACACTCAGTTTCAAAATCATCGTTCATGTGTGTATCGAACAATATTTTTTAATACAGAGGGTGTAAAAATAATTTTTAAAAAATGAACAGTATACAGAAAAATTAATTTACTGTATTTGAAAAAATATTTCTTTGGCTATGCCGGATATAAATATTCGTTTATAATAAATAAATATTTTGTAGATTTAAATATGCTCCACTTGATTTAAATAAAGTTTATTTAAAACAAATAGATATTTATTTATAATTAAGGTTCTATATAAATGTACATGAGTTAATATAATTAAATTATTTTTAATTAATTAAATAAGAATAATGATAAGTTTTCGATTGTTATTGTAGCCTATTATTGCACTAATCGTCTGGTAAATGGCTAAACCGGAAATTAAAATCTTATTATTCTTCATGATATTCAACAAGAAGAATAAATTTTTTTTACGCGATAATAAATTATTCTACTTTTAATCGTGATCTTTTTGTACTTCTTAAATATTATATTTGAAGTGTAAACCCTGATATCGCTAACTAAATGTATATATTTCAATCAAAGTATTCAATGACATAATCATTTCGTATTTTCGAATTCAAAACAAACTCATGTGCAACCTGATACATATCATATCTTATTTAATCCATCAAGATATAGTAAATTGATTTAGTTGACCCTTAAATTCTAAATTAACAATAAACTTTTCATGCAAAAGAAAAGTAAAGAAAACCATAAAAGGTAATCAAATTTTTCAAAGGTGTATACATGAATCAGCCACACGCAAAGAAAGCTAACAATACGAAAACGGTTCGAAAGATCGATCGTTGTGAGTTTCACTGGCAACTTTTTATCTATACGGTTATCATAGTTGCTTTAACGAAATTTAATTTTTATACACCCTCCCTTCCGTCCTAAAATCGCGATCGTAGATCTTTCTTTCCGTTGGTTTATTTTTTCCAATGTTTATCACCGTGATACGACAAGTTAGATAGAAAGAAAATCGAATGTGACGTAGATATTTTCTTTTAGTAATAGAACGTAAAAATATATAATTATATACGAATTAAACAAATATTTATGAATACTAAAATAATGGATATTCGATTAAAGTGAAAATTGGTTTTTACTCTTATCATCCATCCACTACTTTAGAAAATTTTACAAATCTAAATTCATAAGTTCGGATAGTAGTTCGCAAGTGACAAGTTTATCCCGAAATGTAATTTAAATGCTAAAATACGTAATTTAAAGAAAAAACTGAGAATACTCTCTCAATATCTCGCGACTTTTCGATTGAAAAAATGATATATATTCATGTATATATAAGATTGTATATTACCTTACTCTTTATTACTTTCGCATTTCTTTCAATTCAAATCCGTCACGTTTTAAGGTTGGAATATTTAAAATTCATGTCGAGAAATGCAGAGGCACGCGCCTTATCACGTATACATTTTACGCGACTGAATTATCGTTTGCTAATTTACCCATGGGTTTCCGTGACGATTTTAATATTACCCACGACACTTTTTTTTTAATCATTTAACCTTGACGTCACAATTTAATGTTATCAAATATATACGTAACACGCATGTATTACATATTTCTTTAGTGTACAATTTATGGATTTACAGAATGTATACATAATTATATACATCAACAATTACTTATATGTATTATAGTAAGACTTTAGAATAATCACAGAATTATATATGGTTTACGGTATATACCTTACTTTATATATATCATAATTTTTCTAATTATTATAGAATAAATAAAATAAATGAATGCGATATTTCGGAATTATATGCTAATTTATGGTAGTTATAGATGGCTTGTTATTAATGATCCAAAACACCAAATTATGAAATTCTACTATACTTGAAATGAGTAACTTTTTTACTCAACTTTTACTTTAGCTATACTAACTGATGTCATATTATAAATGTTATTGTAATATAAGCGGTATAGGGAGGATGTGGTCTGCATAGAATTGTATATATTAAATTAGAATAATTCAAAGAGAAATTTAATTATATAGACTTAGTTATTCCATTAGAATATTAATAATAAAATTAATAAATCAATATTTTCTTTCAATAGTAAGTAATAAGTAAATGAATAATTTATACAACATTTTTAATTCGTAATCTATATCGTATATATTGCACGACATACGTAGAATAATTACATTTCATGTTACATTAACAATATGTAATTTTAAATCCGCAACACGTTTAATTTTATTTTAAGTGCTCTTGAAAATCGCAATAACGTTCGAGCTTTTAAACCAATAATCGAAACAACCTAACAAATACAAATATTTATTATACAATTTAGTATTATCTGTCGGTTATTGTATATCACCTACATTATTCAGATAAAATTTTGATTATATGAAATATATATGAATAAGATTGCATTTCAATTAAACTATTCTAATAAGACGTATAAAGATAAATCAATTATTATTAATTTATGCATCGCACAATTGACGATATTGATTACCTTTAATATTTATATTGATGTAATTGTAGAAGATTCAGCTCCTATGGAAAACCGCATTCTCTTCTCGATTTTGTGCTAGTGTGCAACCGATGCTTATCGAAGGCGTGAAATTGAACGATATCTTTGTCGCTCGCTTGACAAGGACAATAAAACGTATACTGACGATTTCCAACCTAGTGAAAGAAATAAATACGTTAATTTATGTATTCATTGGGCTACAAAAATCTTTTATTATTTTTATTTATTTTTTTTTTAGATTATTTTAAAATATATGTATTTAGGATTGTCTGTTTGAATGCAAGAGTAAAGTTTTATCGAAAAAAAACTAGTAAATCAAAACATAAAATAAATAAAAACTGTTAATGTTGCGGTTACATTTTCTTGAAATTATATTAATGAATATATACAGGAAATGTAAAAGAACAAAGATGTTGATAAATATGATGTTAATAAATAAAAGCTAACAACTAGTATATCTATTCGATAATATATGGTAAAAATTTTTCGAATAGCTATGTTTCTGAAAATATAACTTTCTATAGTATTGTACCGGAGTTTGAAGAACTACATAGCTAAAATCAATAAATTATAATTAATATAATTATCTCCAAGTAGTATTATAACTAAAGCTCGTTAAATAAGACGTACTTTCTCAGATCAAGCATATTCTCTATATATAGATATATAGCATTACTGTTTATTATGAAAATCAGTTTGAAAATCTTAGGTTACTTCTCTTAACAACTTGCAAAATGTTACCCGACATTTCCTACTGTACTGGCTTTTTTTGTTCACCTGAACCGGTAAAGTGTAAAAAGATATTGTTATGTCGAAAACTGGAAAGTAGAAAGGAGACGACGGTTTTTCGAATCCTCTTTTCACATACAAAAGGGAAAATGTGTAAAGAATGAAAAGATCGTGGATTAAAATGAATAAAACATTTACACGATGATTGTTATTTCACACGTGTAAATTGTAAGACTATGAAAATGACAATTTTATTTACGTGAATTACGCGATATAATGAGAAAAGAAAATCGATTTAATATCGCTGGAATGAATAAACTATTTGATTAAATCAAAATTGAATCAATTTAATTTATTTATTGCTATAATTATTATTTACGTTTTGATAAAATTCAAATACTTCTTGCCAAATTAATCACTAATAATTATTAAATTTCAACAACAAAAATCGAGTAGTATATAGATATATCGAATGACCAATCCGAGATAAAAGAAAAAAAATATCACAAGCGAGAACGCGTGAAGCAAGCTCGAGCAATTTTAAGCACATATAACAACCGACTTGGCTATTCGTACACGTGCAGTTACACATTGGATTGTACGCACACATGTAACGCGCATATTCAGAAGCGTTGTCAGGTGATGGCGCGTCGTTATATACACCGGCAACGCAGCATTTGCTCTATGCTAAAGGGATACACAAGTACCCGTATACATATGATCTAACCAAAGATATAGCCAATTTTGTTAAGGAAATATACTGTGGTATTTGTGGAATTTACATATTTTATATGATATCAGGGTTGTATAGTCAACTTATGTGACCTTCAAATTTTATTCGTAAAGTTATTTTGCTTTGTTATTTATTCAACGATAGATCCACTTTTTAAACTTATTTATACAATTTAATTAAATAAATAAACGAGTACTAGATTAAATATTTTTAATGTTTTATAGGTATACCTACATGATGTAAATTTTGCTATCACGCTTTGTTCTTGTTAATTTATACATATAAACAAGTTTGTTATAACAAATATTATAAATATTACATTGCTAGAAATTAATTGAAAATGATTTTAATGATATATTACGCTACGGTTGCCGAGTAAATATTTAAAAAAATCTGGAATTTTAAAAAAATGCGGAGATCGTGGCTTTCCAAGTAATAACAATAGAAATGATTGTTTGGAAATAATTGACAGGAAACTCAGAAATTATATATTTAAGTATTTTTTACTACTTTTTAAATAATTTTAGTAAAAAATATAGTAATTCAAAATAAAATGCATTTTCTTACCACAAACAACAAATGCGTGAGTTATATACGAACATGAAACTAAATTTCTTAACGAAAAAATAATAATTTAGGCAGTCATCATCATAGAATATTTGTAAAAATTAAAAACTTATTGTTTCGTAAATAGCGAATTGACTAGCAATTACCGAATGAACCTCTTCAAACGAGATAATTTTAGGAATGTGCATTTAGTTAAGACCAATGAATTAATAATCATTCGGTCTGTCATTCCAGTTCTAAATTTGCATAGAAGGATATGTAAACTAAAACATTCGATTTCCCGATGACGGAAGAGATTGGAACGCCAAAGGCCTTGTTCCGGTTTCGAGCATGTTTGGAGATGACAAAAGAAGGCTTGTCATGGTTGAGCGAGATCGGACCACCGCTTTTTTCGTGTAAACGATTATTATTGCATGGGTTGTTATACGTTGTAAAAATACTCGATCGTATCTATAAAAATCGATTATTCGGTATTTATACGGAGATTTATTTTTAGATTTGTAAATACGTACGATTTCGGAAGGATTTGCCAATTGGGTAGTACCCCAATTGGGTAGTACCCTTTTAACCTTTTTTTCTAATCACACGTAAATTATATTACTTATATACTTTTTTAAAAACTTAACTATCAAAATTGTAATTTATTTATTAAATATACTGTGATTATTTTTGGACAGTAATGTAATTAATTCTGTAGTTCTTAATTTTATTTTTTTGAACATACGTAATATGTTTTTTCTTAAACTAATCTCATATAGTATAGATTTAGAAATTTCTCACAAAAACTTACGTATAACTATTTCCACGAATTTAAAGTTTACACATTTTTCAATAAAAATTATTTAAAGTTTTAAAATAGTTTTACGAACAATGCAATTTCATTATAAATAGAACAAAATGTTATTAAATTATCGTAACAATATTATTACACTTCAACAAAACAAAATAAAATAAATGTATTTAAACATCAAAAACCAATCCCCGTCAACGCACAAAACTATAAGCATATATTTATACCTCACGATTTAATTATCTGTGCTATATCGCGCATAAAATATAAATATATGTGTACAATCGGGTTTAGAAATATCACGTGTTGTATGTGAGTTTAAAGGGAGGCTGGTAAAAAACGAAAGAGGTCACCGATCATGATTTTTCAACCGTTTGCCGGAAGAATCGGAGGCCTTTTGTTTCTTATTTTGATTTTTTTTCTTTATTTCCAACGTATCTTCGAGGTCTTTTACGTTACGCAATTGAATCCTTTGGATATCACACAATGGTCCATACGACTTAGTCTTGGATTTTGCTTTCTTCCTTGATATATGTAAGCCAAAGATTTTCTTAGAAATTAAGGTACAGGTGATTCTTGTATAGATCTGGGTAAGATTTTAATAAATAGCTTGGCAATCCGAAAGCGAGTGTATTATACGAACTACGTATATAATTCAACTAAATCTTTCTTTTTATTCTTTGGATTAACTTTCTTTTTCTATTTTTGCTCGGAAAAATGGATTTTCGAAATGAATTATATTCGAAAGATGTATATAGGTATGTGAGCTTTAAGGGGAAATATTTTACTGTATTATACTTTCCTTTCCATTTAGAAACATGTTACATTTATTACATAATCTGTTTTATTTATCGATAAGAACAATTAGATAAATTAGATAAAAATATATTTTAACATTGTTTTTAAAAATTAATATATTTTGAAATGTTATGTCTTGCGTATTGTAATAGAATTTTTTTTATATGAAGAATCAACCTCTTGTTACTCTTTTTAATAAAAATAATGATTTGTAGCAGATATAAATACTTCTATAATTGTTATACAATGTTTTATACTTCAAAATAGCCTAATCACTATCATTTTTACATACATACATGCAGAAAGATAAAGTTTATTACAAAATCCTGTATATCCCAATTCAATTATTGTATAAAGTAAAATATAACTGAACAATTTGAAATTGTGCACTTGAATCGTATTGCAATGTATGTTTAATTCTAACGTTCCTATCAACACAACAATCATCGAAAGAATTTGTAAACATTAATTTAATTATTAATTTAAAAATCAAATAAATTGCAGTATTTTTACGTGATCACTTGCATCAATAAATTATTCAATGAATTGATATATCGATTGCAATAATAATATTATAAACTACAATTTCCATGACACATATAGGCAATAAACGAAAAATAAATAGATCAACATGGTACATAGTAAAATAAATTTTATAAATTAATAAAACACCCTTTGTGATATTAAAGTAACCAAGTTTTTCCGATAATACAACAGCGAGAGAGAGAGAGAGAGAGAGAGAGAGAGAGAGAGAGAGAGAGAGAGAGAAAGAGAGAGCTTACTTTTATTTTCAGGTAAAAACACATACAGGCTAACTGCAAAATGAACAAACAAAGTGTATACCGATACGGTGTCCACCGTCGACAATAGCATTTTTTTACTTCTTATATTGCTCGGTAGTATACATCGAACCTCTACTTTGATCTTTATAATTTTTCTCCTCATGAGTTGACAAGGTAGAACACTACTGTGTTTATGTAATTACAAGAGTAATTTGTGAGTCTGCTTGATACACAAGTTTTAAACTTAATTTTAAAGTTTTTTTTCGTACGCTAGTAATTTATGTTATTTGCTACTTTTCGAACATTTATTTGACGGCCTAGAAGTTTAATTGCAGTAATTTTTGAAGTTTGCGATTACACTGGCAAAAAGATCAATGATTAACTTTAATACGTTGAAATACAGTACAATTATTGATAATCAAATCACAAACGTAGAATATATCAATTTTTATCTTGAAATTGAAAAATTAATAAATTTTGTCACAGTCTTCGCAATAATCAATAACAAAATCTACAACAGTCAATATATTATTTTTTATAATTATTATGTTTTTCATTTTCTACTAACAATTGACAACGTTATCATAAAAACCAATCGTTGGAGAAAATCATGTAAAAATGAAAGATCAATAATTATGAAATAAATTTTATTTTCTACAACGAAACTATAGAAAACACCTGTATGAATACTCGCAGATCTAAACTTGAAGTTTTTGTCATTTTCTATAGCGAACGCCTGCAGCTAAAGCCAATTATCGGCGATGTTTGCGCAAAGCTTTCGTCTCTCGTTTTTAATTATCAAAGAGGCAAGGAAAAAAAACGTATCGATTCGCAAATCTTTTCCAGCTTTTCCATTCCCTTTGGTTTGTCCGTTTGGTTACTCTATTTATAGCGTTCACCTACTGTTTTCATTTCATTTTTTTTGAATTTATATACTATAAAGTAAGTGTAGTTTGAGATTTTTAATTACAGTTATTCGCAAAGTTCTATACTTTAATTACATTTACCAACGGTGAAAACATCAAAAAAATTAGTGACGATTGGGTAGAGGTTGAATTTAAATTAAAATGTGACAAAAAAAATCTATGCACGTTGAGCATCGAGCTTTGGTTATAAATAATATAAAAAATATTGAAATGAATAATTGTCAGTTCCAGTTAGCCCAGTATATCCCCGAAATTATTTATCTTCCACATTATAAATAAAAAAAATACATTGTTAATAAATTTTCCGATAAAGGCCGTAGTAGTATTTAATTAACTCCTTACCCGTATATTGCTTAATGTTAATGGTTTTGAATCCGATCGTCGCGGGTAAGTTTAGTTTTCAAAACAATAGTTTAGACACTGGTCATTCTATTATTATACTTTGAATGCTTTTAGTTTATTAAAGGCGCCGAAGACAAAATGAGCTTATTACTTTCAAGTACAAACTTAAAGTATGTGTATATATGTGCATTGAAGCTTTTTACCCTGTTTAAGTTTAGATTATATAGTAGACGGTAATACATGTATATAACTTTTCAGGGTTGTTTCCTTACAAATCTTATGCTTTGACTCCAATTACTTAAATCAAACGTAAGGAGATAAATCCGAGGGAACTTTTGCAAATGCAACTTACTTAAAATAAGAAGAAGTACTGGTTTTTTAAAATCCTCTACTTAGAATGGTAGGAAATGTGCTTTCTCCAATCAAGATAAAATAGTTTTGTTTACGATATAATATATAATTTTTACTTGAAATTATATTGATGAAACATCAAAGATCTAATTATACGAATCCCGAGTCACACATATCGAGTATCTACCGTAATTGGTGGTTTACAATAGCATATCCAATTTCTGCACCTTTGCACCCTTTCGGTTTTTAGTTAAATACGCTTAAAATTATAACCTTTAGAATATTTTTTATTTTACAATTACGTACACAGAAAGAAGACTTGACGATTATACAGTGTACTTTGCAGTCTAAACTCGACCTATATTTTTATAATGATAAATCTTTTTCCTCCTTATTTAATGTTAGACTCTCGGTAGGCCAACGTAAAGTAGTCTTGAAAGTAAAGATATGTGAATAAATTTAAAAAAATGACAAGCTGAACTTTTTCAAAAATTTGTATCCCCCCACCGAAGGTCAAGAAGAAAAGCTTTTTCCAAGGTAAGGTTGAAGGTAATCTCCAGGAGATTCGCGCGGCTTCGCTTTGTCGTGTTTAAAATAGCTCATCAGCGTGTGTTTCCGGAAATGGACTGACACCGGATTACCGGTTGTTGTAATCTAATAAATGAAGCGACGACACGATACGTCGTTACAATACTCACACGCTCACCTATAAGACTATTGCTATACCGATGTGAGAAAATTGATTTTTTCTTACGTATATTTCTTGTAACAAAAGTGTTATTCACACATTAAACAATATTTGAATGGTTAGAAAATAATATTATTATTTTAAACAGATTTGATTACTATATGTAACTATTGAAATTCAACGACCCGAATACTCTGTCCGCATCATTTAATGAAGCAATAGAATTTCAAATTAAAAGAATCATTCGCAGAATGTTCGTAATTCTATACATTTAAATGATTGACGAATTAAAATTGCTGCAAAACGGACGAATAAATAATTAAAAATTTGTTAATAAATTTGCGAGGGACAAAAGCCCCTTGGGTTTTAAGAACTCGTGAAATCAATATTTCGTGTCTGTATTAATGAGCGATAGAAGTAAAGTCCACATGTTGTAAAAAAGGATATTTACACGGTAAACATCAATTTGACGGACCATTTATGATTCCAAAAAATGTATGACCCGTTTGTGAAGAATGGTTAATTATGAATTCATGCTTTGCGAGTTGCATGATGTTTGTAGAATATGTGGACTACATCATCAAGCGATCTCTACAATTTAAATTTAATTTATATGGATAAGTATTCAGTGATACAGTGAACTTCAATATCAATAGAGTATTAATTTGAAATTTTGTAATTATAACAAATGCAATAATAAATATTTTTTTATGTATATATTAATTCTATTTTCGTTTGCACATTATAGTATAATTGATAACAGTTGTCATTTCAAGGGTTGAAGGATTATTTTCTTCGAGTAGTATGAACATTATTTTGTCGCACTGAAAAGTATATAAAAACATTTATGTTTCACGCAGGCACTAAGTTTTTATATTTTACGCTCGAAGGGTGTTAAACAGATACACATGGTATACTATACTTTACGCACGTGAAACATATACTAAACAACATTTTTATGTTGTAAAATAAAGTTGTGCGACTTGCATATAATTTTCTATAAATTTAACATAGTAATTCAAAAACAATGACCACTACAGAAAAATATTTGTGTGTGTGTGTGTGTGTGTGTGTGTGTGTGTGTGTGTGTGTGTGTGTGTGTGTGTGTGTGTGAGTAACGTGCCCCTCAAATTTTTGAATGAACAACACGCGATACTCGGTATACGTAACGTAGAAACAAATTGCGTGATATTTAATTAGTTGGACAATCGTATGTAATTAATAATATTTATAATTAAAACAACCTAAAAGCAACTTTACTTTAATTATCTCTTTTAAAAGGGTGTGTTCAGTCTGTGTGCATTAATTTGTATCGCTCGTCATTTGAAATCTACACGAACACGAAAAAAGCAAATGTTTACATTTTTTTAAATTTTTGCTTGGATACATATTTACATTTCTGAAATGTATACTAATTAATTTATAAATGTCTCTACTTAATTAAAAAAAAATAATTTTATCTAATATTTTTATTTTAATTTCGAGTTTAATTTACTAAATAGTAGTACAATATTTTTTACAAAATTCTAACAAATTTAAAATGAAGATGGAAATTTCGATGCTGTTTAAAGACGACATTGAAAAGTATGTAGGTGTATAGCAATAATTTTCAACGGTACAAGATTTTTTAATTTTCGAAACGAGGTCGGTATTACTTGTTTAATAACAACAATTGCACCGTCAATTATACTATTATTATGGACACTTATACACTTTGTTTTTATTTTGTAATACGACGTTTATTGATAATTTTAAGATTTACCTACGCGGAAATATTTAACTTAAAGACAAAAGTTAAACCTTAATTACTTACTTTCCACGGCAAGTTTAATTTCTCTTTGTTATAATAAATTTATAAGTGTATGAATTGTGCATTTATAATTTATTTTTAATATTTATGCTTATCGTTAAATTATTAATAAAATTAAGAAAGTGCACTAGTAAAAGTAAGTACGTAAGCACTACGACACTATTCATTAGATATACGAAAAAAAATTCTGGAAAGTTATAAATGTTGCGAATGTACACGCCGCTATACGAAAAATTTGTTTTCAAACGAATACTCCAATTGTTACGTTTGACAATACTTTTATCAACATTCTCAATGCACAGTGTTTTCGTATACCTGTTAGAAGTGTTGCATTGAGAAATAAATAGTCCAAGTTACAACGAAAAATAAAATGTCTCGTTAACTGAAAAAAGTAAATGATGAACAAAGCTATTAGGTATATAGGTAGGTATAGGTGTATATCGGATTCGCATAAAATGAGTTCACGACACCAATACAAAACTATATCTACAAAGTAAAATTAAACAATATATCGATCCGGCATCCGGCAAGCATGAACCACCTGAATCCTCGATTCATTCGACCAAAACAAACCTTTTAAAAACGCATTCCACGAGGCATCCACCGCTGGAAATTCCAAGCCCCCAAAAATAATCCCTGAAGGGCCGTAAGAAGGCTAAAAAAAAGTCCAAAGTCACGGGTAACAAACAATAGCTCAAGTGTACGTAGGTAACGTAGGTACTCACACCGTTCGTTTCACTTGGTCACAAAACACACTCTATGCCATATACATATGTATATGCGTGTTCACGTAGGAAGGAGAAAGAAAATAAAGAAACGGGGGAAGAGAGAGAGAGAGAGGGAGAGGGAGTCAGAGGGAGAAAAAGCAAAAGAAACGCGCTCTCACTGGTCGAGCAACATCACGAAAATTTCGTTGCGGTGTCGCTCGGCGCCGCGTCTAGACTGCGAGCCGCGCATCGACGCTGCTGCTGAGTACTCCAAGTAATGGGAAGGGGGTAGGGAGGGGAGGGAGCGAGGGGCAGCCGGAGAGAGAGAAAGAAAGAAAGAGAGCTCCGAGTATATACCGGTCGTTTGCTATACGCTTTTCTCTCTATATATACATGCACATGTTAACATATACGCACATGTGTAGGTACGTATAGGTATATGAATGTATACACAGGGTTCGCGCACGTGGTGCGAACTGCGACTTGCGAGAGTTGTGAGGGGAGATTTTATTTTCGTGTGTTCAGTTCTCTCTGCGCAACCGGTGTTTTCCTCTTCGTAAATTGTAACAGAGAAAGAGAGAGTTTCGTCCGTTTACGAGGGAAAATTCATTAGTTTATTCTTCTTTCTGCTCTATGCTCTATGCCGTTTCTTTTATCGGCATTATGTATATATATATATATATAGGTATAGGTATTATATACTTGGATAAGGTGCACGAATTTTATCGTTCATAAAATTAATTTAGTTTATGTGAATTTGGAAAAGTAATTATTTCATTGCTAATATACGTATACCATTATTAGGTACACAAAATTTCTGGTTTTTATTAAATCATTTGACTCATTTGTTTCATTTTACTTTTCGAATAAAATGCTAAAATTTTTAATGAACTGTTACTATTAAAAATAACGTAAATTATTTGATATAGAAATGTCAACAATAACCTTAGCAGGAATTCTTAATCTTATGAAATTCGAAACATCTTTGCGAACAAGTTGCTAAAAAAATCTATAGTTTACGCTTTATTATTTGTGTATATACTTATACGCGTTCTGGCGGTCACCAAGACGGAATCTCAAGATTTTCTTTCATCAAGTATAAAACAAGCTGTATAATTTTTAATCCCTAATGCTCCCGTTTTTACAAAGCTTTTAGTTTTATTGTGATATTTATAGTTAAATCTTAAGAATTTATCGGTCTTTCTTGCGGTAGGTTATTTTAAATGCTTAATTTATTATAAGAAAAACTAATCATAATCTGCACAAATTGTACAATTTGTCCACACAATTTCTACAGGGTATATATTGTACGTATGTATGTATGTATATATATATATGAATAATATTAAAAAGCTAATAAAATATAAAAAAAATACAGCGCGGAAGATATTTGCAAGAGTGAGCGAAAAACAATATCCTATAGCGTAGTGGGATGGAGCAGGTCAATCCAGGTCACGTTTAGCTTAAAAAGTTGTAAATCGCGAGAACACACGTATACATATGTGTAAGTAGGCGGAACAACGTATAAGCCTGCAATTTAGCAAACGTAATACTTACTTCGGGGAAACCGTGGATAGATTTAAATGTAAAACCTAGTCACGTTCACGTATACATGTGGATTATCACTCGGCCGTTACCTTATTATATACGTGTAGGTATACTCCAACTGTATATAATACAAGAACAACGCTCTCTCTCTCTGTCTCTCACACACACACACATGCATATATATATATATATATATATATATATATACATACATACATACACATATATGTATAATTGTTTTTTTCTTATACATTTTGTTATGATTGATCTCTTGAGTGTATGTTTATTTTATGATTTCTCTTATTATATCATTAACTTTTGCTTCCCTAAAATAATTATGAATTATAGTAGGTATATCAGGTAGAATTTACACTTTTTCCGGATTAGTAAACATTTATGTATGATTGAACATATTTGATTTATATATTTTTACCAAACGACTCAATAAAATGCATGTCGATTACATAAAGAAATATGGATATAGAAATATAAAATAATATTGTCTTTTTCAGTTATTTCCCTTTTTATTTACTTATTTGCACAGTATGAATGTAAATAAATAAAAGCATGATTCCAGGAGATAACAAATAGTTTATACTTGTACAGGTAAGTATAAATTATTATATTCGAAGATATAATATAATATAAATAAATAAATTTAAAACAAAAAAATTAGTATAGATATACCTATTAGATATAATTTATAATATGTTCTTAATAATATTCACGAATATTTATGGTATACTAATTTATTATTTATGAAATGTAAAAATAATAATAGACACTGTAGTTACTTATAATTACATTCTGGATTTTTTAGATTTTTTAAATCTATGACTTATATAAAACTTTTAAATTACCGTTAGGGCATATTTTTCACTTAAAATTTTCGAAAGTGTTACCTATTTAAATTCTAATAAATTTATTTTTTTTTACATTTATGAATTTTTGTGGAACTGTAATTAAATATTTATTTATTTATTTATTTTTTTATTTAACTGTAATTAAATATTTTAAGCGTTATTCTTGGATTCATATGTGTCTATATTTTGTAGTTGAAATCTCCTTAAGTTCAAAATGTTATTAGAATTAAGTTAGCTTTACAGTTAATTTTTTACCAAACTTATAATACATTATTTATTATGTATATTTATGATTACAATAATTACATTTAATAACATTGAACAATTTTTGTGAATTCAAAAGTGCTCAAATAAAATGACTTTTCTATTCCTGACTAAACATGCAATACAAAATTTGAAATAAAATATTAGGATATACATAAAGGTCTTAAAAATAAATAAATACAATTTTTTTGAAAAATGTACATTACGTTTATTAATAATTGTGTCTCGGCCCATGCGACGTATCCTCGTAAATATCAAGTGGATTACAAATTGTGTCTTACGTACGCGTGCGTACGCCTTCGCTTTTACCTTCAATTTTTTTTTCTTTGCTTTATTGTAAACGCAGTCGGTGTGTAAATGTGTAAAGAGCTGGATTCAGAGGGCAAGGGATGAAAAGGGCAGGGGGTACTGAAGCGATCGCCAATGCGATCGATTTTGTTAATTAGAAAAAAGCGCTAAAACTGCTACGACAGTCTTTTTTAGTCAATTGCTCCTTTGTGACGAATAAAAAATGGAAATTCTCGTCTCCCGAGGACAATATAAAATATTGTCTTGTAATGCATTACCTGACAATATAATCTATAATCCTTAGGAAAATTACATATTTTCTTCCACATTTTTTAATCCATCAACAACGCTGACCTGGAGAATAATGCGCAATCTGATAAGTCAAGTCTGACGGCATTCGTTTTAAACGCTAGGCGATAAGTGACAATTAATAGTACATAATTCATTCGCATTGTTATTATTAGCTCGTAATACAATCTATGATCGTACCTTAATTCAAAGTAAAACGTTAAACCTCTACGACTCGAATAATCTTAATAATATATACACGGAACTTGGCTCATTCACTGTTTTTTCTTATTTTTATCTTCAAGTCGTCGTAAATGATTGAGAAGTGAAAAAAAATATTAATATATACTAACTAATTAATAGTCCCTTGGACTGCGACTATAAATTTTCGTTAACATAAATCGGTATGACAAGTATTCCACATTATCACTAGTACTAGTATCAACATTTATACATTATACAACCAAAAACCTCGGCGCAAGACGCCAAAATCGACAAACGCGCTTCGATGATTCATTCGCGGGTCGTCCTACGTTAAATTAAATCAAAAATCGCAGTAAATTTCGATAAAACAACTTTTTAAGGTAATTCACAAAAAGTGAACGCAGAAACATTCCATATTTATAAACTGAATACTAAATCTACAGCTATTAGACATTTCACTTCTTTTAACATCAAGTAAAATTTTAAACTTTTCATTAAGAATACTTATGAAAATATTAGTTCATTTTTAATGTCTAATCATAACATTTATTAATGAGAATATATAATAAATAGGAACACTGCTATTTAAGTGAATTTAATGTAGAACGCCCTTCACATTTACTCGGCCCTGGCGGAGGTAGGATTGTGCAAAAAAAATTGTTGGATCTCTCCGAATTCGCCGAGCGCCCTAAAAGTGTTATTAATTCTATATCATAGAAACATACTGACTCCGATGTATAAAACGCCGATCGTTACAAAATCTACCGGTGTCCGAATAAATTCGTTTCATCCTACTTTGGAGTGGAAATTCTAAACTATGAGATCAAGGCGATCTTGAAAATGGGAGCGACTAACGTTTCGATCATCTTTTCTTTCTCAAAAAACCGTACAATTTTTTAGCTGCATCATTGCGATATACAAAACTGTGTTTTTTTATATAAATAGTATCGATTAATGTTTATCGTGAAATAAGCACTTTTGAAAGATTATTTCACTTTCGACAGGTTTTATTAAAAAGCTTGTACACAATGTTGTTATTAAAATAACTCTTTCCAAAAATTTCGCACAAGTCACAAAGTACAATTCTTTTTTTTCGAAGGTTACCTTTTCGAGGACGTCTTGAACGGTTGCACAAACCTACGGGGGAATAATCGGCGCTCTAAGGAAAATAAAGAGGCGATGACGCCGAGAGAATTACACGATGGCACGGTTCCGCAATTACAGAACAAAAGAGAAGGATCTAGCCCATCTTCATTAAAATTTTAATTATTTACAAAATGTCTAGACTTTTTATTTTATACTCGATCTAATTAGAGCTTCAATAGAATACAAAGATTGCACGAACAAAAAGAAAACGAAACTCATCACTGCGAAGCCAGAATCGCTTGTTCCCATTTTTTTGCAAAAAAAAGTGCGTTACAAACATATTAACAAATGTACATTACAGTGAAAAAGTTTGAAAGTGACGCTTCACAACAAAACACATAAAGTATAATTAAAAAGAAAAATAAACAAGTCTTGAGAGATTGTCACTGGCTTCCCCCAAAATTGAGGTTACTTAATAATGTGCGAATCGATGTACGTGATGCGTGATTCTGCAGTCTAAATATCTCGAAATAAAAAGCTTATACTTCGAGTAACGTATGGGTTCTTTTAAAATGATGTGCAGTATAAGCTCTTAGTTCCCTATCACTAATTGTCATAATTTTTTGCGCTATTATAAAAAATGCAAAATTCTATAGGTGAAATATTTGTTATCGCCATTCAGATTAAAAAAGTTTATATCTTATCGCAACGTTGGTATAATCCACAAAAACGTATGTATTCCTGGTGAGAATAATTTTATACTTATTTAAAAGAAAAATAATATTTAAATAAATCAATTTATATTTGCATTTAAAAAATCGAGTTTTTAAGTAGCATCTTTGAACTTTAATACTTACGAATTAAAATGAAAACGCTTATTTTAGCAATTTATATGAGTAAAAAGTACTTTATATTTTTCTTTATTCGCATTATTTTTAAGTAGCTTTAACAAGTTCTACAGTTTACTATACATTTCACAGATTTACTTATTCCTTATTTATTGAAAAATGTTGGTCATACATGTCTTTATTATTATTAATATTTAAATTGTTTTAGAATAATACAAATGTATACTCATATAAAAGGATGAAAATTGTCGAAAAAATTGTTAATACTTGTAATGTAATAAGCAGACGATAGACAATTATTTATAATTTTTTTTTATGTCAGTAGTTTTGTGAAACTTCTTATAAAATTGTAATTATAGAATTTAATAAAAATTGTATAGATATTCAAAAGTTTGATTAGAAAAGTGAACAATGTTCCTCTTTAATAGAAAAAATTCCTTAAGGCAGTGCCTCAACTCCTAAAAACTCTATTATATACAGGATCTTAAGTATAGAAGTAGAACACTATTTTTGAATCCTAAGCTATTTAATCTTATATTCTAAATTAAATAAGTTTTCCTAAAAATTTTCTAGCTTATATTTTACAACTATTCAAATTAAATGATTCAATTATGATATAAAATTAGTCTTAACGTAAAATTATATTTTACTCGATGTTTTGACATCTAAAGCACAAAATTAAAAAGAAAAAACAATTCCTAAATAAATATTATATGACTCTTCAGAAAATCATTAACACCAGGAATCGCAAACGAACATGTGTGCGGTAAATAATATTACGTAGCGCAACTACGTAAATAAATAAAACGTGACGCCATCGTAGTATAAACCGAAAGTGAAGCTTGTGCGGGAATTCCCCCAGAGAGAAAGCTCGTTTACATGTTGTACGCGACGTAGATGGGGTCGAGTTGATCGATGAGAAAACCGTCGCGTAAATGCATACGTTGCTTCTCACCACGTGAATTAATGGGTACGACACCAGGATCGACGACCACGACAACACCGACAACAAGGTGATGCTCTTCAAGTACGGCACTCGTTACGAGGGCTACGAGGTCCAGCGCTTCGCTCTCGCTTCCATCGAGCTCGACTACGACGACTAGGAGATTCGTCCACGTAAAAACGGCACTAAAACAAAAAAATTACAAAATTTTGTTGTTTGAAATATTTTTTTACACGTTATCTGAAACATTAAGTAAATAGGCGTAACAAACAAGGTCTTCTACCCTTATTTAAAAAAAATTTCGTGTCTTTTACATTAATCAAATTTTAAAATAACCGAAAGAATCGAAAAGCTCAAAAGAAAGTTACTCACCACTCTGCGATCTTCTTATGACACCTCATAACGCTGTTCTCAATATCGATCGGATGATACCTCATACCTCTCAACAGAATCGCTTCGTCAAGAGCGCCAACAACGAACACAGCGTCGTGCAATTCGGAATCACCTGGTGCAACTTCCACTTCAGAAACCGAACTCGTGTCACCAGGAATATCGGTTCCTCCGACAGTTTGTTGAACAGTCTCGGTACGTCTAAGGAAACCAAGGTAACCTGTACGCGCGTAAACCTCATTAGTATTGCCAGTGACAAGCCGAGCATTGAAATGATCAGCATAATCGCTCTCGTCCCCGTAGATTGTAAAATATCCACTTGCATTGTGCGAAGATTGTACCCAGATTTCGCCAAGATGCGAATCTCCACACTGACCCTTGGTTTCTGGATTTGCAATAATGACTTTAACACCTGGCAAAAGTTTGCCTGATTCCATCAGACAAAGGGAATGCGGTGAACCTCGTTCTACAAGGGATACGCGATCATTGCGTAGTGCTCGTAGGTCGACGTATACCGTTGAAGGTTCTGGGCTGGATGCTCCCTAGTTAACAAAGAAATTTATTTATTAGCTTTTGGTAACGCAAGACTAATTATTTATACAAATGAAAAATATACAATTTTATTATATACTTAAACTAAATTAAAATAAGTTGATCGTAAAATACATAAATCTTAGATTAAATAAAAAAAGAGTTGATGAATATGTATGATATTGTAATATTATTAATAACCTGTAAACATATGGCCGTGTTGACCCTACAGCCAAACGAAGTTGATACTGCGCGTGGACTCAAACCAAGAGCAGAGAAAAGCTTACTAAAACTACTAGTTAGAGCTATCCTTGGTCTTTCCTCGGCAACGACTACGCAAGTCCTCACGCATGCGAGACTAACGCCTCGCGCTTTTAAGGCATGAACCGACGATCCGAGACCTTTTGTGCAAAGTTCCATAACACCATAAGAGCAAAATGTGTCTCGGACCCTTGAATGACTTACAGCTGATAACCATAAAGCTGGGTTCGCTTCAACCTTAAAAGTAAATTTATATCAAATATAACATTTACAAATACTTTTATTATGTATTTATTTAATTTTTCTATAAAAAAGTTTACTCACTTCTGACGGAGGTATAAGTATAGAGTGATGGCCACTGTAAATGCTGCTCAAACACCACAAAGCAAATCCTAAACCCGAATAAGGATCCAAGCATAGGGCAATGTGGCGCGATGGATAAAGTTCGCAAGCGAGTTTCATTGCTCGGCAGAGCGAGGTCACCGCTGCGTGGGACATTTTTATGCCGGCTAACATCCCCGTCGTCGACACGCTGAAGTCTAAATAGGCGAGCATCTCAGCTGTTGGGGCTCGGTAGAGAACAGGGAGCTTCTTCTTTGGCATGTCGTCCATGTCAAGGATCGCGGGCCAGCTCTTCACTTCGACGACGTTATTCGCTTCCTATGTGAGTAAACCATAACTTTTAAATAGTTATAACTTTTTTAATTGAACTAAAATTGTCTGAATAATGATGACTAATATTTAAAATAAATTGTTTAAATTGTTTTAAATATTACAATGTTTGATGTTAATATTGTATTAGGTATCATTCATTTTTTATACAACATTTTGTTTTTATAACTAAAATTCATTCGTATAATTAACCTTAGATTTAAGAAGTTTGAGAATGTTTTGATTGGTGAGTATCAGGACAGATTTGCTGACATCCACGATCATTCGTACGGTAGGCAGTGTTGTTTGAAGATTCTGAGGATGAGGAGGCCGAATGGTGACTGGCACCGCGCCTACGTAGAGACAACCGTAGAATGCGCATATGAGATCCGTCCCAGGTGGAAAAAGAAGAGCTACGTGATCACCGGTGTTAATTCTTCCACGATCGAGTAAAAGGTTGCCGATTCTTTCGGCTTTCTTGTGAAGTTGAGAGCAGGATAACGAGGCAGCCACCGCTCCTTTAGAATTCAGAGATGTGAATATTACGTGATCCGAAGTACCGACAGCACGCCATCGCAGGATCTCCGAGATGAACTGGTACTGAAATGGTTAATAATGCAATTAATACATTATGTTAACTCTTGAATAAAACTAAATGAATCTTTAGTTTATCTACCTTCTTGGCGTTGTCGCTGTCCTCGTCGAGAATGCCCATGTCTCTGCCTTGAGCCGACGCCAGCCGATTACCTTGAACGATGTTTCCCACCATGACACTCGCCGGACCAACGTCTGCAACAGAATCCCCCGCTACACGCCCCCGCGACCTTGACGTTAGTAAACCAACGCAAACGCTCAAAACTCATTTTAATTGTTTTGTTTAGAAGAGCAGCTGCACAAGACTCTCCCCTGACTGAGGCCGGAGCAAACCGTAGACTTCGAGACCACCGGCGCCAAATCCAATTTCTCTTTTTTCTCATCGTACGAGAACCAGTCAATCGCGTGTTTAGCAGGTTAGTATTCATATAAGTACACGTCGTTGATGTCGAATATTCAGGTTTTACTACGTGGATCGGCAATTTATAGTCGACGATCGGAATTATTTTCAATTCTGCTTTTCCTTTATCTCGCATTTCTACTATATATCAGTGCAGTCAATAACAACGGTAAATTAACAAAAGTGTCAATAGAACTAAAACTCGTATCAATTTTCATTGTTTTATTTTTATTTGTATTAGTGTAGTAGTAAACATAGATTTTCACAGTTAGTTTTTATAAATAATTAGGACACTATATTTTTTTTATTTATAAGTGGGAGTTTTGTCAGTAAAAAATTACTAGTCTTATCGCAATCCTTAACCCAAAATCGCAACAGACAAGAAAAATGAAAAGGAGGATAAAAAAAATTCTGCAATCGATTATTTGCCGATCCACCGTTCACAAAGACTCAGGGTTTTTTACGAACTCAGCCAAAAGAAAGAAAGGCAACCGAAAGAATAAATATTTAGGAAACAGCGGAAAGTGATAAACGTCTAAATTTTGAAGGAGATGTAAGAGATAGAAGAGGGATCGGGTGTGAACGAGCTAAGGAGAGTTTTAAATAACAAACAATAAAGTGTAGAAAAAACTGTCATAGTATAAATCCTGCGTCATCGCCCACGATCGCCTGTTAGAAGTGCCATCGTTTGGATTCGATCACCAGGGCCAAATTTTTGTAAATTCACATTTTTCTATTTTTTTCACTCGATCTGTTCTACTCAGTTTAGGAAGACTGCTCTCTATTTGCCAATCAGACTTAAAAAACATTCAAAAAATTTAAGCGGTGGCATTCTTGAATACCGGAAGATTGGTGCAAATGCTGCGTCGAATTTCAAAATATTCAGGTTTTAATTCTGATGTCACTAGAATCCTCTAATTGGTAATGCTCTAAAAGACGATATGTATTAAAAAATTGACTTATTTCTCTGATTGAATTCATATTTTTTTAGAAATTAATATATAATAAATATATACTTTAGTAGTAAATAGAATGATTTTTTGCAGTTTTTAAGGTAAATATAATTAAGTCTTTTAGAACATTAAGTGTACAGAATCTGAAGAAACCAGGTTTCATAAACACATCTAGATAATAAAAATGTGCAATAGTACATTAACATGAGCCAAAATCAGATTGTATTGCTACACAATTGTGTGAATTATGGAACAAAGCTTAAATTATCAAGTCGACTAGAATCGGATTAAATTATAACATAATAAAATGCACTAAATTGTAAAGTTGCATCTACAAAGACATTTGCATTTCAATGCTATTTAAGCTTTTTTGAATAATTCAATACGTATAACAATTTTTGTCAATAAACATTATAATGAATCCTGTTAATTTATAATTTATTATATTCGATGATTTTTGATGAACGCTTTTCTTTACATATTTGTAAATATACATTCTAGATTTAAATGTATTTAATGATGCATCAAAATCTTGAATAAAATAAACTGTATTAGAAACATTTAACAACAATATATTAAAGGATCCATTACATAATTAATATCAAGTCATGGGCACTATTGATTGAAATTTGCGTAACTATTAAGCTCATATTTCAAACATTTTAACCAGATTTTTTAATAATTATAATAAAATATTATATTAATTAATTCTAAAATAATGATTCTATTTACAATTTGTAATTCCCCTATTATTAGATTTAAATTTCTTTAACTGTACAAAATTTTGTAATACTCTGCCCTTGACCATTACATCAAAAATAAAATAACAATCACTAAATACAAAGTATCGTCTAATTATAAAACCCAAAAATTTTGAGAACCTACGCTAAAAAGCACCGATCCTCCTGGGATACGAACACCAGCCATGCAAATATAAAGATTCGCTCATCAGGCGCATTCACTCGATTTGAGCTTTAGCGTTGGTTGACTTACCAGAATGAATCTCACGTGGCTTTGGCAGATTGGTGACACACGTATGCGGACAAAGAAGAACATTGGCTGGATGCAAGGTGCCCTCTAGGAATCGCCTTTTGGTTTCGGATAAGTGGATGCCACCAAGTGGTGTTTTGGGAAGATAATTAGGCGGTACCAACGCCAGGCAGTAAATTCCAACCGCGTGAATCGAGTCAACGGCTTGAAGAACCCGTGACATCCATTGGAAACTCTAAAGTTTAAATTGCACATAACAACAAATATAAACGTGACATTTTTCTAACATTAATTATACCACAGTAAAAAAAATATACCTCTTCTTCGCTGCAGTCTGGTCGTTGCTCAGCTACAACACATATTCTTTCATCCCTCAGGACTCTTACACTGAATACAGCAATTCTGCCTCTATAAATAAACTTCATAGGCTCGACAGCTAACACTGTAGCGATTATATCATCAGCATTGTGTTTACGACCGGTGACGGTCATTAGGCCATCCCGAGATCCACATACAAATACGAGGTTGCCAGGTCCAAGAAAACCGAGAAGCCCTGAACGTGCGTACTCAACGTCACCTAAAGGCTGACCCTCGGATTGTAATGGCATCACTTTAAAATTGTTGTTAGTGAGACCTTGTAGGCCCCAGTACTGACTTCCAGTTGCTGCGCTGTGTACGCAAATTTCACCGACTTCATCGGTCTTGCAAACCAATGGTGGACCTTCCATTTTTATCACGGTTACGATACCTGCGGAAATAAATAAAAATAATTAAATTATACTCATGATATTCTGTAACTTAAGAAAGTAGGAATATAGTACAATATATTTTTATATAAAGCAGTTCGCCAATAAGTATAAAGACGTTTCAAGACGTATAAATCATGCCTTATCTTTTACTTTTACTAGCGAAATTTCATTTGCAAAAAAAATGATTTTCGGGTAATGAAAGGAAAAGCCACAATTAACCGACAAAGTTTCATTTTTAACATTGCAAGTATATCTATATATACAAATTTTGAATGTATATAGATATACTTCAAATGCTTTCCGCTGACGCTCTCCTTTATATTTTTATCAACTAATGAATTTGAAACAGTTGCTGTTAATAATAAGTAATATATTATATTAATGAATAATTATATTAAAAAAAATAATGGTTAGAACAGTGGTAAGAACAATATTATTAAAGTAAAAATACATACTTCCAGGCATAACTTGACCACAATCTTGAAGCGTCAACGAAGTAAGGGAACTCTCTTGGTCAACCCTAACGACGCCGTAGCTCAATCCTGACATACTAAGGACACCCCTACCGGTAGCATTGACACCAGCTCTACCTGGCCTCCTGACCGAAACGGTCAACGCCTCGCTCGAGGAGGCACAAGGACAAACAGCATCGGGCCTTAAACCCTTGGATTGGAAGACCGAGAGGAACTGGTCGCAAGACGATAAAGACCAAGGATTCGCTCCATCGGCCACTAAAAGAAGTCTCAAGGTAGATAAGGATATGTCCTTATGATCCTTAGTAGCTAGGAGGCCCCAATGAAGATCCCGAGATTTAACAACAGCAACGCTCGCTCGGTGCTTTGTAATCATTTGCATCCAACTCGCTGGGTTCACCTTCATCAATGCGTACGGGATGAAAATTACGTGCATACCGTTCAAAATACTAGTGAGAGTGCTATGCCAAAGTCCAACTTCACGTTTAAAATCTAGCACGCAGACAGCGTTCTCGCCCTCAGTGTAACCACATGCCTGTAATTAAGATCATTTTTAATTCTTTTAACTGAATTTTCTAATGAAATCGTTTACAAAGATAACGGTGGTAATAAAAAAAAGAAAGTTTGCACAAAATATTGAACAAAAAGTCAATAGGAAATAATTGCACCTGAGTAAGTGCACGACAGTGAGCGAGCATAGCAGCTCGAGTGACGGTGACACCCATGACCGAGCCGTCCCTGTCGGTTGAGTACTCGATGTAGGCCGGGGTGTCATCGGTGAGCCGCGTCGGTGGCATCCATTCCTTTGGAGTCTTACCAAGATGCTCGGTCACGAACCAGTGGAGTTTCGGCCAGCCCTTAAATGCGACGACCTCACCGGCTGTTGTCTTCGGCAAGCCCTTCAGACACGCTTCGCTGGTCAGCGCGACCTGTTATGCAACAAAGTGTTATTTTCAATAATTATCCTTTTACCATTTGATTGGTTAAAATAACGTATTATAAATAGAAATCGTAACTTATTTAAACAATTTATAATTTGAAATTTTTTTTGTTAGACATATTGCATTAGAATATAATTATAATCCTATTTAAAATATCTTTTAAAATTACATATTCTTAAAATAATGATATTGATTATAGTTACAAAAAATATAACGATTGTAACAAGTGAATGTTAAATATAAGCAAAAAATGTACCTGAATCCCGCAGCTTCCAAGTAGAAAACCAATCTGTTGAGATCCAGCATCGCGTCGAGTAAGCGGTACCTCGATGGGCACTGGTACTATACCAGCTTGTAAACAGCCGTAGAATGCACAGATAAAATTGATAGGATCGTCATTGGGATAGACAAGAGCAATCCGGTCACCAGGTTTTAGGCAACATTCTCCAACTATTCGGCTCAACGCTTTGTTCAATAGTGTGTACGCAATCTTATACGAGCGACTCAACAGTTTACCATACGTAAGAGTTACGCATAATTTTCCGTTTGGATCCAGGACTGTAGCTGCTGGTGCTTTGTACGATGCTGATCCGTACCTATTGATAATATTTCATTCAAACTCAATATATGCTTTTAAGTATACACATTTTAAAGTGAATAATACAATTAAGTATTTTGAGGGTATATATTTTTTCACCTTTTCAATAACTGAATTTATCAAATTTATTTGTAATATAATTCAAATCCATAGTTAAAATAATTAGTACATGGAAAAAATAAATTGTTTGATTAAAAATTATTCTATTCTTTAGCAAAGGCGAGACAAAATGGCAGAATAAAAAAATTGCTATCTTATAAATTAAATTTTACCTTTTACAAAGAGTGTCTCAACTTCGGGAAACGGATTTTAGACTCTAACACTCTTTTTTATGATAAATATAAGCAAATAACGAAAGCTTTCGCCAAAAAAACCCTTGATTTTGATTACCTATTACTCAAAAAACAAATAAAGATAAATACTTAAGTCCAAGTTCGACAGAAAGTTGAAATCGAATAGATTGAATTTAAGAAAAAAAAGGTTATTTATTTTGATTTGGTCTAAAGTTATGAAAAAAAGAATAATAAGAAGACAATTGCCTAAAACATCAGTAAATTTTTTAATTGAAAATTGTCATGAAAATATCGTTAAATTTGTTTCTTTTTTTTTCATAATTTTGAACCAAAGCAAGATATTTTAGCGTCTTTCTCTTCACATCCAATCTACTTGATCTCAGCTTTCTTTCCAACTTGGATTTGAGTATTTACTTTTATTTGTTTTTGAGTTATGCGCGATCAAAATAAAGGGCTGTTTTGGCGAAAATTTTCGTTATCTGCTTGTATTTGTCGTAAAAGAGAGCGTTAGACGTATCCTAAAGTTTGGTAAAGATCCGTTTCCCGGAGTTAGGATACTCTACCAGTTTTACTAAAGATTTGTATATTGTAATTTTAAATAAAAAATTTTTCTCTGCTTATGCGGTTAATTTTTGTAGTTACAAATGTCCCGTTAAAAATACTATCGAACAATAAGAAATAATGATAAGAGCGATAGAAGAAGTAGATGTCGACCTCTGAATGGAAGCCTCGACCGATCTAGGAAGTCCAGAAGGAACTGAGAGTTGTTCGCCAACAGCCGGGGTCATCGTACCACCCTCTGGTTTTGGAGCATTTGGATCCTTTGGATTAGCTGCAATCTCCAGTTCAATGTCGTCGTCCTCGTAAAATTCGGGCAGCGGCCTGCGCTTAGGTCGTTTCAGTGTATTCAACAGTTGCTGGATCTTGGCCGAAACCTTCCATCGTCCGGTTGTTCCTGTGTTGTTTTCCTCCACGACGTGATATCTGTTAACTCGGTCTGCGCCTTTCGAAATGTTATCTGATTAAACATTTGTTCATGTGCACTCATTCAGTGGTGCATTGAAATGGCGAAAAAAAATCTCCAAATTACCAGCAGGTCTCCTAGACTGAGTAGTGGTGTGCGTGACATCCGGTGGCTGAACGAGATTGCAATACGCGTGAGGTGTGTATTCGGCGATGTCGGTAATGTCGGCGGGTGGTCGTCGAGCCGGCGGCCTTGGGGGTGGTGGGGTATCCCTTGCGGATCCAGTGCTGCTTGTGTCGGATAATCCAGTACCGCTAGGTCCACCTGCACCCGGACTTTCCTCCGTGACGACGCTGTCCTCATCACTGCTCGACTCACCTCCCGCGTTCCCGGTGACTCCGGAACTTGGTCGCTCCGGACTTCGCGCCATCACGGACGTTCGTTTCGATGGCATAGGCAATGATGGCTTTGGTCGACTTTGCATCGCCGCGAGTGCTTGCTGAACCGCCTCTTGTCGTACCTCTGTAAATTAATATTTTATGGTTATAACGTCTTACCGTCGCTCTTGGCGTCAAAAGTCTTTATTTACTATCACTGCTTTACCGACCGGCCAGGTTTTTTCCAAACCGCCAAGTATACGTACGAGTGTTCGCACATGCAAATCATTCGTAACTGATTATACATTTTTACTTGTTTCATCAATAATTCGAATGGTTATTCTCCAATATACTTTTGACATGCAAGAACACTCTGATTATCGGGACTACAGTGTGTGTTATATTATTTATAATTCAAAATAAATACTTTTAATTCGTGTATAACACTATCGCATCAAGATATCGGTATAGTGTTAGATTTATAATTTAACCACAAAATTCAGCCACAATACACTAAATAGTAAATTTTGATTTAAAATAACATCAATCGATGTGTATTATTCTTCGAACACTTAATTTTCCCCCTGCGCAGGTAAAATGAAAGTAGACCGTGTAAAGTTTTGACATTATACGTTGAAACTTGATAAGAAATTAAATTTTAATATGAAATTTAATATTTGTTTTAATACTCGATAATATGATATGTTCTATTGCTGTATATACTTGAGGTAAACCATCTTAAATAATGAAAACTTTATTTTTCAGTTATTATAAATAAGGCTATATTTTGCATTTGATAGATATTTCAAAACTTCAATATTATTTATAATAATTATTATTCTTTGAATTTTAATTAATTAATTTTGTTATAGCTCAAACTGTTGCTGTCGGGCATCATGGATCAGTGATTATATCGTGTATTTTTGTTCTTCTTTACATATTATGCAAATATGAAAATTCACTGCACATATTTCTAATATAACGTGCCTAAAAATAGTCAAATCAAAGATAGTCAAATGAAGGCTGTTGGTTGGATTATAATCTTCAACTAAAAGGTGCTAATGCTTTCTTCAATGATCGAAATATACCATATACAAAAAATATATTCACAAGTCAAAATGTTGTGACTAGTGTCCGATGTGAAAAAATTCTTCGGTTCTTTGAAAAAATGAAACACAATTTTTTTGTAAAAGAGATAATATCTCTAATTTTGTAATTAAATAACCCCTTGAAAAAGATATAAGATAAATCCTGTTGAAAATTGAAGAAAAACTAGTCCCGAGTGTTCGAGTCTATATACGTCTATATAGCTGATTGCCGGTATTTTCCTCGGCGCCCCTGAGCCTACAGCATATAGTTACGAAACCGAGATCATGCGTATGGACATACCGAACGACGACTGACCTTTCTTTTCGCATAACTGGGCTCGCATACTTTTACCCTGTTGTGTGTGCCTACGCGTTCCTACGGAGATACGACGGCTTGGTAATTGGTTCTCGCTTATAGATATCGCTGGGAATTGGCTTGTGTGGATCTGATCAAAATGTTGGCTAAACAACATTGATGGAGATATCTGCGTACACCTAGCTCTAGTAACGACCTCGCGTTAAATAAATTTAATCGTTAAATTTACAAAAATTTAGAAATTTTAGAACAGTTACGTTTTCTTTTATAAAAACTTTAATAAATTACTTCATGGTTTTGCCTAAAGGTTCCTCGCTACCTCCCTATACAGTATTACTAAAAATAAAAAAAGGTATATTTACTTATTAACAGACTTTACATATTAAGTTATATTACTTTATGCCGTAGTAGTCAGCTATTAATAAATATGCATTTTTTCATTAGTTCTGTAATATTTGATTACAAATATCTTATCGTTTTTAAATTATAAGTTAACAGGAGTTTGTCACTCTTTTTATTTAGTCCGTATTCGTTTTCTTTTCATCTATCTACTTATACGTATGCAAATAAATGCACATTTTAACCGAAAATAAAAAAAGGTCTATTTCGAAACTTTGGAAACTCGGTGTCTTCGATGTTTCTGTGCTAATTTGTAAAGAATACATTAGCAACGTATATTCGTGCAAATTAACTTTTTCTAATCATTCAACTGAATCTTTTGTAAAAGTTACCCAGAGATTTACTTTTTCAAGTAAAAAATTTAAAAGTAAATACTAAATACTACATTTATCTTTATATTTAATTTATAAAATATATTCACCAATAAATACAATATGTCAAAATCATTTCAGTGTAGTATAGATGTACTTGTAATCATTAATGAATCTTCGAATATTTGTAAAAAACTATGTTTCAAAATTCATTAAATATAAACTTTTTAAAAATATTAAATTTCAATCTTACGGATAATATCCATCACTGACTTTTCACCTTCACGGAATTCGACATAGAACCTTCCATATATCCATGGTTTACGCCTATACTATACATTGGTAAGAAACTACAGACTGTACACTTTGTTTTGAGACACTTTAAAGGTTCGCGCGAACCCATGAAACGTGTATATGCATTTGAATTTTACGACTCTCGCTTTCGAAGTTCTTTCGAGAGAATGAAATGTTTTACGTGTGAGAAAGCCACTTTGAATTTTGATTCCACACCTGCCGGCACATCGTGCTTTATCTAATCTACGATTATTAATTTTTCATGTCTTATTTAATACATTTTTTAATTTGCGCATTGTAAATAAATTAGCAATTACTATTATTCTTTATTTAAATGAATTTCTATTTTAAGAAATATAACCATAATATTTTCTCAGCTAAGAAATTTGAAAATACTAAAAATATATTGTACATAGGTGATGTTAAGTGTCGGTAAAAAAATTTTGAATATCATTGACAATCGAAATAGGATGAAATATGTAAAAATATGGATAAAATAAATTGTGGGAATAAGTAATTCACTGTATTGTGTTTTTGTATAATCAGTCGAAAACAATGTATATTTTTTAAAAACTGAGATTTTGCGATTTGCCATGCAATTACATTGCATTCTGTAGAAAAATAATACTAACAACTTTGAACGCGTAATCAAATAAATTATAATGTACTAAATAAATATTATTTAATGGTCATATTAAAATAATTATAACATGTAAAGATAAAAATTTTTTATCCGCGTTAAAAATGTATGTTTATATAAAACTTATACAAAGTTCTGTTTGGCAAAAGTTGACATTAACATAAACAATGTGACTCTACCAAACTTGAAAAAATATTAATTAGACAAAAATTTGGATTAATAAAAAGATAAAAATGCGCTCTTCAACTTCGGAATCTCTTGCTATATTTTTTATTGTATATGTCAATAAGATAAATTCAGTATATAAACTTGGAAAGCATGCTTAATTGTCCTGCGTAACCAAAATTTAATATTATGACATAAATAATAATAAAATATAAATATTTGTTGGTAGAGCGAGAATCTAAAGTAAAAAATCGGAGGTACGAATCTCAGATAAAAATTTTGTTTATTTTTTTATTAATTCGAATTTTACTCATTTAAAAATACTATATTTTTACTTAAGGTATTATTTTAAGTTTATTTAAAATTTATAGAAATATCTAATTAATATTTTTTAAATGTTGAAGAGTCACATTGCTTAATGATATCGACTTTCGCTTAAGAAGTGACAATATAATAATTTTTTTTTGAAATCTATGTCAATGTCAACAAATTTAAGTAAAAGTAATTATTAAAAAATATTACGTTAGTAAAAGAAAAAATGGTAATCTTAAAGGTATTCCTATGTAATTTAAATTTAAATATACATATAACAATTTACGCTCAAATAAATATCTAAAGTCTGACGTAAAGCTACAAAAATCTGTATTTTATAATAAGACCTGTTTGCTATAATGAACAACTGAAAAACGTAAAAATTGCATTGATAACGAGAAGTCATAATTTTTCCTAATACGCGAGTACAACAATGGGATCAAGCCCATCCGTCATTGAAACGATGCACGAAAATGGTCACTCCACTTACGATGCGCCGCGAAGCTATGCAAGGTAAACGCGCTTGCGAAATTGTAGAGAATCTCACGCAATTAGCGCAAATTTACCTGTGCAATTGCGTCTGTCAAAAGGACTTTTGAGGAACTTATTGAGTAACGGATGCGTTGTCGACCTATCGAATACCTCATCTTTATTTCTAGGTTACCGTTTGAGCAATTACTATAAATGAAGTAAAAAAAACTTTAACGATACCAATAACGATATTTTACTTATCCTTATAAGTTTTACTGACGCATTAATTTCGAAAAGCCTAATTTTTTCGTGACGACGTGCGACGATGATTTAAAACTTTCAAGTAGCTAAAGGGGAATGCAGGTTTACAAGTTGATTTACGAAGCTCCTTGGCTTTTACGAGTTTTCAAACTTTTGGAAACTTAAACGTTCTCTTTTTTCTAAGGTCTCAAAAACGTTTTACCACAATATTTTTCTAACTTTGATGATTTGTTGGATGGATTTTAAATTACTCAACGTTACATGGCTGATATAATATTAGCTATTCGTAGGTAGATAAAACACAAATTATTTTAATAAATAAATTGGATTGAATCATAAATTAATAAAAATTGTTTTATCGTAAAAAATCAGTTCCTCACTGTTCAGACTTCATCGGTTTTATAGACAAATATTTAAATACAGTAAATTAATCCGAAGAAAGTATACTAATGATTGATCTCTTTTCGGAAAATGATAATGTAATAACTAGGACAAATGGGAAACACTGATATGATAGACAAAACGTAGCGCACATGTAAGAAAATGATATTCTAACATTATTAACACATAAATAGTGGAACTTCACAAAATTTTAATCGTACTTTTTAATGCGAATTCTACTAACTGACAATATCGCCAGGTAAACCATGCATATTTCTGCGTGCACCATAAATATGCAAAGAAACAAAAAATTGATTTCTACCAAAAATTCTCATCAGGGGATTATCGAAAAAATGAAAGAAATGGAAAATTTTCGTATGGTATAAAAATCGCGATTTGCCTCGTGTATACTCACCGGAATGATATCGGCTCTCATTGCGCGTAAGTCGTCGATTTCCGCGTCTCGTGGCCGATGAATTCGAGTTGCCGGTGTTGTTGCCCGTCGATCCCGGAGGATTCGCGATTCCACTTCGGCCACCTGTTCATGCAACAACGACAAACACATGGACACGGGCCGACGATGCTCTTTTTTTTGTTCTTTTTTTTCTCGGAGACATTCAATACTTTTATTTTTAAATTAGTTTAGCAAAGTTTAAAATTAGATATTGCATTTTTTCGGAATTCTCTGACTTTTTTAATGTTTTATTCTTTATATTAAGTACAGTAATAAAATTGCTTTGTTTTGCATGTATATACTTCCCACGACAAAACATATCTATATTTGAAATTTATTTTTAGATGCATTGAAGTTTATTTTTACGTGTATATACAATTAAAAAGGACTAATAATATTCTCACTAGAAATGTTAATAGATTATTAGCTATTTATTAGCTATTTATTATTGATAACTCAAACCTTATTCTATTATTTCATCATGATAAAAATTAGATATTTTTTCACGTAAACATATTATAATACTGATAGTTAAATTAATATATATATGATCAAAATTCAAGATATTTTCAATAAGTTTTTCATATTGATATTAATTAAAAAAGTTCCCTTTTGATTTTTCTAGTAGGAATTCCAATAATTACCGTAAATTATAATTCGTCGTAAAGAGAAATTATCGGTAATATTAAATAGAATTTTTTATCAGAGTATTATACAAAAATATTAAACAAATAGAAATGCAAAGTATCGAATGTCTCTAAAAATATTGACATAAATAAACGAAAACACAAACAATTAATAAAATTAAGATGACAAATAAATATAAATAAAAGGAAGAAAAGCAGCTCGTGATCGCGGAAAAAGAGAAAAACAAGACCCACAACCAAGATTTGAGCTCCCATTATGTATAGCGAAAGAAAAGTTGGTCGAAGAAAATAAAAGAAGCAACAGAAGGAAATAATATAAGCGATAAGAAACAGAAGAAGCATCTTCGATTAGCGCATTTCTACGGAAATCTTAGGGTTCGTGCGTATCGTTTGATAGTCGTGAAAATACCGTGAATGAAGCAAAATCGTGATGATTCTACACTACCGGTTTATGAATTTTCCGGTGTTGTTGTATGCTAATCGAAGCACGATTTCTGGTGATCGGAGGGATCGAATAGGTAACTTTCTATTAAAATCGATGGAATTTAAGCGCACAAGAAAATATGTTGTAGTTTGTAGTGATGGAATCTAGCTTAGGTATCTATTCAAGTGGTTGCATGGAATTGCATTATAAGATTTTGTAATCTACCATAATGCAAATCCTTCATTACGTCGATCTTACGTTTTTTTAAACTTGTCTAAAATCAAATTATTTTATTATTAAAAACTATTAAATAAATCTTAGTAGACATACATAATCATGATTATATTAATCATATATTTCATCTGTAAATATTGAATTAAAAATAGATATGAAAATCTCATAATTAACATTTTTATGAAACAACAAATATTATTTTAATTTTTTATAATAATTATATTTATAAATAGATGTTATATCGTTATATGTACTACATTAAATCTTTTTTTAATACCGTGATTTCTTCATTCAAAGTGTAATTTAAGTAATTTGTTTTCAAATTCTTTCAAAAAACAACCACTGTAATAGATTGAAACCGATAGTTTAGTATGACGGATAAATTGTGCTTTTTAGTGTTGTATTATTAGTATAGGTTTTAACAGTTACCTTTCTGCCATGTTATTTTGCTTTTATTTTTGTTACAATTTTTAGTACAGACACATCTAAAGTATATATACATTTAATTAAATACATACGTAAGATACTCAATTGCAAATTATGTATGTACATAATACTGCTTTGTTCGGTGCAAACTAAATGTATGCGAAATTTTTTCTATACATTTATTCTATAAATTTGCAAATAAAGAAAAAAATAATTATATGTGTAATGGGGAAACACCATGCGGTAAAAAGTAAATCAATTTCAAATATAAATCTCAGTCGAAAATTCTTGCAAAGAAATAATACTTGAAACCATTTATCGAAAATTAATTTTACTTACTGTATGTAAAATATGTATAATAAAATAATTATGAAAGAATAATGATTTAAAATAATTGTAGCTACTTATAGTGCGTTATATATCAACCAAATAAAATAGGTTACTGATACATTTACTTAAGGAGGTGGCATACTCGGTAGGTTACCGACTAAGCAAAAAAAGATAATTATTACATTTATTTAAAAAAAATACGCAATTTTATGCAAAACCCGAATACAGAAGCACTAAAACTTTATTAAGGCGTCTTTGTTGTATTGACCTGGAACTTTGTAGAATGACTTATTATTTAATTATCTAGTGCTTCTGTTTTTGGGTTTTAAATAAAATTGCATATTTTTTAAAATAAATATAATAATTATCTTTTTCTTCTCGGTCAATAACCCTCCGGGTATGAAACCCCTTGAACTGACTATACTATTTAAAAGAAAATAAATAGAAAAGCATTAGATAATTAAATAATCTCGTTATCGATTTGAACGGAATACTGTTTATTTTTTTATTTAATTTAATTTAATCTAGGGCTTCTATATTTTAATTTTCTTTGTTTTGATACCCGTTATGTATAAAAGAAATCATTTCAAGTATACCGACTGAGCACGTCTAGCTAAAAATAAAAGAAAACAAAAGAAAGAAAAAAAGGAAAGTAACGAAAAGTAAAGCTTGAGGAAGAAAAAAGTCGAGGATAGCAAGGGCTACCTAAGTGATAACGTTTTTCGGAGTGGGTGGCGCGACGTTGAGTGCGCCTGGCGCGGGGCTGCGGACGCCCACCAACGCCACCCCCACTGCCACTGCCGAAACTTGTCCTTTCGTGGCCGCCACAGTCGCTTCCATTATTCTCGCCGCCTGCACGGTTTTCGCAAGCGTGGACAGACAAGAGCGAATATATAGGCTTATTTTTACATTTTTCCTTTTGATATGTCAATTCAGAAGCAGAGAGTTTCATTTGTTTGTTTTTCTTTTCTATAGTGACTTTTCTCTACGCGCTACATTTAATGTTAATTTATTAATTTTTATACTGCAAATACGAAGTTTTACTATTCTTTTCTGCGTTAATAAAAGTTTGCAAAATGTAGAAATTATTATTTATATAATTCATATTTAGATATTTACAGATTTGTCAAGTAAATTTGGAATTATTTGTAAATATAGTCAAACTTTTTCGAGAGTTTGGTTATCTTATCTAGTTATAACTCGTTGAACTAATCTAACCATATAATCTTGAATATGTAGATTCCAATCGTAATACTGCTTTTTTATTACAATAGAAGTATAAAAACAATTGGACTACTTAATAAAATCTTGTATCAACATTGCAAACGATGATAATCATATGACGATTAGAATATATCAACCTTTTTTCTACAACGAATTAAAGGTATCAGTTAATTAATTCTAATCGACGCAATTAATTGTACACAGTAGCAAATGTCAAACGATTATTTAAAGGCTACCAGTTGTAAATAAAAACCTCTCTAGTTGTGAAATGACAAAATATACAAATGTTACATATTATAGATAAATCATGAAGAAAAAACTGTTTGATCGAATGATGTAACGAAAACTTGTTGATCGCATACATATATACATATATAAATCAAAAGAATGTTACAACTCATGTAAAGCTATTGTTATTTGCAAAATTAATAATCACTGACATTTCGATTAGCCAGTCCGTTGTATGTACAAGAAAACCATAAACCTAAACGAAAAAAACTGACCTCCTTATGTCACGATCAAGCCGAGACAAAGCGTAGAGTAAGCAAAATGTGTGTATATATACATACATATATATATATATATATATATATATATATATATATATATATATATATATATATATATATATACATACATATATATATATATATATATACATACACACACGTATCTACGTACGTCAAATGCAGCAATGCACTGTTACGATATTTAAATGTGTCCATTCACGTAATTTTGAAATGTCATGCTACATATGCTCTCTAAATTTAAAAGAGTGAAAAGTCACTTTTATTTAGAATTAAAACCTATATACAGTCAACTCTTACGGAGTTTCGGTCACTATTTCAATTTTAGAGAGTTAGAGAAAAAAAGCGAACAAATAGACACTAGGAAACTGCTGATGCCTTGTCAAGGTATAAAATAATAAAGAAAATAACGTTTAGACTCGTATAAATAACCCGTTGCTCGCGAATAATCATCTCATTAATAATTATGCGGAGAGCATGAGGAACTTTCGAGTGGCATAATTTACAACTCCATTGCTATACAAGAGAAAACAGATATGAAAAGCCGTAATGTTTTCTTGTCTCGGTCTTTACGTGTATTATCTCCTGTAATAACAGGATATTCTTATAAAGTGTCAAGACAACAAATAATCCACAAAATATTGAGTTATCGCATGAAAATTTTAAAAGAATTTCCCGCACAAAAATTGGTACGACTGTGATAATTGTACTATTCTCATTATCTATATCTACAATTATTTTATTTTATTATGCAATATGGTCACTGTTCGTGTTTACAAATGCACATGTTTTTGAAATTAACCTTATTATCTTTAGTTATTTTTTAAAATATTTTATACTATTAACGTTCAATAATATAATTACCAAAATACTTATTTTACGTGCCACGATTACAAATTATTAAATAAATTATATTTTCTCATCCACATTATAATTTTAATTACACAAAAAAGAAAAGTGATGATACTAAATTAAATATAAATACTAACGTTTATGTCAGTCGTATTTAACGTAAATTATCTAATTCTCGTTTTTTCAAAACTATTACACACACACATATATATATCTATGCTTTTATTAACAACGCAACAAAAAATATATTCGTAAAACAGTTAATTATAGCAATAAATTATATAAATAAGCCACTACGTTATATATATGTATACATACACTTGTACACGCACTAAACATATAGAAAGTTCCCTTGGCATTTTTGCAAATAAAAATAGCGCACATACTGCAGTTTATTTAATAATTCACCACGTATTTCCAAATTATATAGTTTAATAAAAAAAGAAAGCCTTGTAACATATAAAAAATAACGGGAGCAAGTAAGTCGTAAGCCAAAGTATTTTGTTGTCCAAAAATTGTTATGTAAGCTCGTATATAAACATAAATAAGACAATGTACATACTAAAGGTATCGTATAAGCGTTAACGCATTGGCATTAGTCAGTTTATCAACGGTTTAGTTTCCTTCACCATGTAGCAGTGCAGATTAAAAGTGAAGTATAATATATATGTAAGTATATGTATATATAAAATGAGATACATCATTTTTTGTTGGTTCTGGTTCATGACGTTACACGGGTGGTATTTCAGTAAATTTTCTCGTACTTTAATGGGAAATTTTGAGCTTTTCATGGATACTGCATTGTGCATAAGAAGTATTTAAAATACATTTCGTATGAAGGAGAATATGTGAAAATATTTTTAGGTGTACAGATATAGATATTATTTTAATTGAAGACGAAATCTTAACATTAGATTTTGAAACAATGGAATTTGTCTTTTAAATCATTCATAGGCACAGTAATATACTATCTTGTAAGATTTTCTACGATTACACGATGTAAGTTGTTAATGTAATATCGTAGTTAGTTAATAGAATTTCTATTAATCATATTTTTATTAGATAATTTACCACTTCTAAAATCAAAATGATTTTTATCAAAATTTCTCTTTAGGAATTATTTTTTTACATAATATAACATTTTTAAATTTGATATAACGTACAAGAATACAACGAAATATTACATTTACGGAAACGAAGGAATCGCAGTTACCATTATATAAATTTTAAAGTTAATGCAATAATAAAGATTTTGTGTAATAATTTAAATATTAAAATTGCTATAAAAACATCCAGATGATCTAAATGACTAAAACAAACGACAAAGAAAAAATAGCTACAGATTGCAAAGCACAGGAAAGACATCTATATAAAAAAACATGATTTATAGCGAGAACTATAACGTATATAATATAGTTTATCCCAAAATAATAATGCGCGCCGAGGATTAGAAATATATAAGTGAATAACGGTATCCTCCGAAAATCATTGTACAGTGAGGTTCTCGCTCGTTCTCGCTATAAAAATTGCAGTTGAGCGTTGAAAAGGGAAAAATGTCATTTTGATGAAAGATCGCGGGAACGAGGAGGGTAACTTCCGAAAGTCCATATATCGATATAGATTTCGCCAACGGCTTTCCCACCAGTGAAAGGTTCGGGTAATGCGCGCCTGAGAAGAGGTTCGCGCGCGCAGCCGCGAAAAATCGAGGCGAGGCGAGGAGAAAGAGAGAAGCCATCGCGCCTCAGGATCGGCTTATGTAAAAGGCCGTGGCTCTTCCGCGTGTCTAGGTGCAGTTACTTCGCCGGCAGCGGCCCTCTTTGTGTATGTACGTGACGCGCATTACCGAGCCCCGTGTATACCTCTATATATACATACATGTATACCGAGAGGAATGCGTCCGGGGTATACACTACGAATTATTTCGGTCTTGAAACCGCTTTTCCATTTATGAGAGACATTTTTTTTAATTGAATCTACACATATTTCCAATTTGCAGAATCCACGATGCAGAATTCGATATATTTATGTGTTCCTCTACCCTTTGCGGATAAATATTTAATATTGGAATATAAATTGTTGACCTCACAACAAATTATTTGTCGTTTATTAAATAAATTATTTTTTAACCTTTACGTTTCTTTAGTAATTACATCAACATTATAAAAAATAACATATTATCTTTTCTCACGCAGGTAAATAAAGCATATCGATAATTTTAGTCGAAACCTCTTGAAATATCTTTTAAAATGTCATGTTTTAATTGTACAACAAAATTTTAATTGACCAGTGTATTTATCCAATCTTTATATTTATTCCGTATTGATTATTTTACTACCTCGTAGCGTATCCTTAATCTTTTTTCAAATTTTATGTATTTTCGTGTCTTTTTATTTTCAGAATATAACGTCCCACTGATTTTCAAGCAATTATACTTCTAACTAAATTTACATCGTCGTTTAATATCAAGCATAGTATCGAAGCAAACAGCAAACAATAAGCAATTTCAAAAGAACTTGAACTTAAAAAATTTAGTTGGATGAATTTTACATGATTTTCAATGAATAAGTACCAAAATATTACATTATTGATTCGTGCAAAACAAAACTTTGTTATACGCAAAGGTAAACAATGAACAATTACCAATTCCAATATGTTTAGAATACAATATTAAAATCATTACAGATGTACGACTATTATATCTATCAATTTGTAATGGAACGCATCGAGGAATGCAGTTACGTAATTCGAAATAAAAATAAGTACCGTAATAAACCTATGTGTAAACCATTTTTAATCGTTTATACATAATTTTACGGTATAAATATCTAATGTTTGACGTAAAAAAGCGATCGAAACACGCGCTGGTGAAAGTAGAAAATAAATTTGTGTGTGCTCATTGTGTCAATGTATCGATTACTTTGAATACATGATTAATCGGATTATGAGATCCAGATCAGTGTAGGTGAGCTCGCGAGTACAATACACACCGTTTCGTAATATCTATATATGTACGTATGTACATATACAGAAGTAAGCGTTTACCATTCAGCATAAACTAAGTGAATTCACATATTTCTAGAAATTTCTATCAGCTATTTCATTATAGCCGTATAAACAAAAATTTCGATGTACTGCATAAAAATAAATGTATCTTTAATTTTTAGTCTACTTTGAAAGGCAATATGTAGAAGACTATACCTCTAGATCGATTTATTGACTACTCAAATTTTAAGTGTCGTTGTTTTAGTCACACTCCAATTACATTGGACTGGGATGGCGCAATAAAAAAAGATCCTCGGATCGAGTCCGATGGAATGCAATTGGAGTGTGACTATAGCGACATTTAACATTTAAGTGCAATTATTTATTTACACAATTTATTTGTTATACTTATTTAAACGTAGATTACGCTTTTTTACAGTTACAATGATGTTAAATACTGTTTTATTTGCAATTTTGCAAAAAATAGCGTTTACCATAATCAACTATAAAGTGATTCCATTATTTTATTCTTTAAATTACGTATAAGATTTATTAATTTGAATAAATAAACTTAAATATTATTTAAAGGAAAAATTATTTAAGAATTAGTCGATTCATCCATGTGTATTTTCATACGTGTATTTTCACACATTCTCATGGTATATCATTCGCACGTATTCTTAGTTATGAGCAAGTTTAAATCTAGGCGAAACTTGACGCCGCGTTTAGTATATGGTATATAAACTCAAGTAGCATCTTAGAGAGATACAAGTTTCGTTTCTCATGTATAGTTTCGCCGAATAAGATTAGACGAGAGCAAAAATTTTCAATGAAACATAACAATCTTGTAACTGAAATTTCACGTTGCATAATTTAAACTGATTAAAAGAACGTCTCGCGGTTGCACGCTAAGTGATCGTAAAAAAGTTAATTACATGTACGTTGATCCGACAAAGTGCTCGCTTATTACGGTGTAACGAAAAAAAATAAAGAAAGACCAAGTTGTATTTAAAAGTAAACAACAAGAAGGAGTTATTATAGGAAAAATGTCTTATACATACGTGCTTAAGAATGGTATAAACAACACCTATATCGGTACTTTCACGTAATCACTTTCATTTGCTCTTTCATTTTTTCATAAAATTAATTATTTCATTAACGCGATTTATGGTGTAAGTGGGTTTCATGACTGGTTAATGCCTCGAATTGTTGCGGGTACACGTATACGTATACCGAGGTATTATATTCGTACTTAGGTTCTACACGAGTTTAAATTAATACCTACGAATTTTCTTTTCATCACAATTTTCTATGTAATCTAATAAGATATACGATATTGAATGAAGATTTACTCAAAATATTTTATGGATATTAATATAAAATAATGTTACATATATCTTTTCAACTTTTATAAAATGATATTTTATCAATTGAATCAATTACTTCACCTCGTTTAAAAACAAACCAATTGTTTGTAAAGTCATTTTATCCTTTTTCAAAACATGGTACTCTGAAAATCTATACAAAATATTGTATAACTTTAATACAAAGATTCAAGATATAGGTTTAAATGTGAACGTAACCCTAATCAATCATAATTTACTTCATAAAAATAGCTAATTATTGTATCCAAAGTAATTAGTATTTAATTTAATATTTACCTCGCTATATGAATATATATACATATACATGTATGTGTGTATACAAATTTAAAAAAGATATCGCTGGAAATGTAAAGTTCACCTCGGAAGTTGCATCGGACTTAATAAAAGTGTCCATAAAATTGACGACAATTAGTATATAGCGAAAGTGCTCGTAAATTAAATGAAAAGCGTCGATCCACGCTTTTCCGAAGCGACGACTCTCACGAAAATTAGCGTTTTAAAAACGCAACCGTCCATCAAGCGAGATGCAAACGACGACGAAAGTTACGAGAAAGCAAAATCCCGCTCGTTAAAGTCACGCGCGCGCATAGGAAACCGATGCTCGTTGATCCTGTCTGTCTTCAATTACGTAGGTCCTATATAGCAATAATTATTTATTGATTTTCTTTAATTATTATGCAAATTTTTTAAATTAAAAGTGCTTTGACGTTTTGTATTGTAGAGTATTATTATGAACACAATGCATAATATTTATATATTTTTTATTTATAATTTTGTAAACAAATTTTAATTATACTGTTTCTTTTGCATTAAAAATATTCAGATTAATTCTAAGTGAGCCAAAAACATCAATAGTTAAATGCACTAAAAAACTAGAATTATCAATTCATTTAGATTTTCTAAGAAAATTCCCATGCAATCTAATCGCAAAGAGCACACAGTACAACCTCTACGTCCAACCATCAACGTCCCCTACTGTTAAAGACACGAGGATGAAACTCGTCGCTGGCTCTCCCCCTTCACCCAGGAAAAAGAGCGGCAGATGGCTTCTTCTGCATACACACGCGCAATTCATTATTGCCGCGAGTATGCTTTCCTTTTATTGCCTAGCTTATATAGGCGGAACGTTTGCACAGTTAGGTTACTCGATCGAATTGCCAAGTTGTCTTGTAGTTTGCGCTCATTGTCAAAGAATAAATTAAGGTGGGAACATTCCGTTTCCTATATCCTGATATATCGTCGCGAATTCTACTTTATCGACACGCTGCTTTTTACCTTATTTACATAAAATATCTAGCGAAAAATGTAAAAGTAGCAGGCACTTTCAATAGTATTTTTCCAAATAACGATATTCACAGTTAATCTACTTACGTATCGTGCAATTAAGAATTACAGTATTAGCAGTATTGAATTGTTAAATTTTTTAAATGAAAAAAATTAGACGGTCGACTGACTAAATAATAAATAAAATAAAAATGAATATTGAAGCACAAAAATATTGTGGAAATAAGGGTCAATACAAGGCTCCTTTTGACGTTATACGTGTAACAGTAGGTAGATGTATATAATGCAGAGACAACACGTAATCTGTAGTAAGTTAGTTTTAATAAGTTTTTCTTGTGATCTCAAATTTCAAAGGCTCACAATTCCTTCAGAAATACTCAGTGATGGTGCAATATCGAACAAATTGTGTGAAAATATTTTCTTACCCGACAGTGCATGCTTATACAGGTTTTAATTTACTATAAAAAAAGATCATTTTACTCATTTTTAAAGAGCATAAGAAAAGGGAAGAAAAAGAGGATAAAAAAATTTGGTGTATACGTGATCTAGTTAAAAAAATTGATGAACTTAACGAATCAAGACTCAATTACTAAAACCTAAAAGAGTAAACATATTGTAATATAAAATAATAAATCACCGAAAATTATGAAATATCAATCACTCATATATAAGTAAAAGAGCTACATAAAAACATTTTAAAGAAATTTATTTAACAATTCAGATTATATACTTAAAATTTTATTTTAGCTTTTTTGATTTTTCTTAAAGTTTATTAGTTAAGCTATTGTATGCAAAGTAGATAAAAAATTTATAATCAATATAATCCTCATAACAGTGCAACATAACACATCTGATAAATAATGCACTAAAATTCACTAAATTTAACATGTTTTACATTTAAAAATTTGTCAGATAGTATAAAAATAATATATAACGTTTGATACAATTAAAAAAAGATAGTTTCACTTTTTCAAGCATGTTTGAGTATACAAAAGACAAGGAAGTCGGTATTGCGAAAGCCGCATAAGTTTTTGTGCGCATAATATCGTGAGAATCAGTGACGGTTATATATATATATATATATATATATATGCGTCTGCTATGTACGAATTGGTTACCTCTTTTTATTTTAAGATTGTAATTATAAAAGTTGCTTTTAATTATTTCATTGCTATAACATTGTTTCTTTTTGCTGCCTGGATAACAATACGTGTACATTTTTCTACAAAGTTTATAATATAATCTAAATTTTATTTAATTGTATTAATGGAAAAATGTAATATAGATACGTGAATTCTATAATGTATTAGATAAATTGCTTTAAAATAATTGCTAATGTTTGTTACGGCACACCGTTAGTGTCACGTAATGCAAACATACTTTGTTAATCTAAAAAATATGTACTGCAAAACTATAAGAAAAGTTAAAGGTTAGGAAATATTCGAATTATTAACTTTTTAATTACAATGATGTTATAGTTACAAAAGTAAAAAAATAATCTACCTTTCACAGATCTTCCTGAGAATTAACAATGTTATCGAGTAGAAATTTTTAATGTGTATTAACTACAACCTTGAGTTTAATCAATCTTTAAACTTTTAAGAACCAGTGTCAAGTAAGGATCGGATACATTTTACTATAATAAATAACGTGTAACGTTCCATTTAATTTCAATTTGAATTACAGTATATAAAAGAATAATTTAAAACTAGTTGTTATTTAATATATATGAAATATTTATCGAATAATTTTGTAATCGCTCTTTAACTACATAAACTATTAAATCTCTCATTAAATTTATTAACGGCAGCGAGATAAATGAATGATTCATTCGCCATTGCTCGTTCCAACATTAATTAGATTGACAGTCAAAACTGCACCTTGTTCATTTTAAGAATATAACATTTATTATGTCACTGAAACTCCAACGATTTTAAATTTAGATCAACCGGTAGCACCTTATATAGGTATATAAAAATCTCATTTTCTCGAAATCAGATGATAAAGAAGCGTATAACCAATTCCCAGATTAGAAAAAGTCACTCGTCACTTTTCAAACTTGAAACTCACACTGATAGGTATCTGAGAAATTTTACCAACGGTACATTGTATATAGAATTACATAACGCGACGCGGAACCTTCACGCCGAATCCACCGTTTTCATACACACACACACACACACACACACACACACACATTCCTTTATAGACCTCCATACGATTTCACCGCGATGCGAATGGGCGACAAGATAACGAGGTACCATAGCGATAACAGAGGGAGAGAGACCAGCGCGAGACATCATCATTTTTACCCAAGATCAAATCATCCCATTGTTTCCTACTGTGAATCAGAACGCACTATACGTTCAAGTTTCGAACTTTAGTGTATGTACAAAAGAGACGATGCGTAAGGAAAAATTTACGCAACGCGCGCGCGACATTCCTCTTACCCTCCTCCTCCTTCTTCTTCTTCTTCTTTTTTTCAATTCTCTCTCTTTTTCTTGAGAATCGATTACGACACGCGGCATTGGTGATGAGAAAAAAGGAAGAGTGGAAATAAAAGATCGCGGAGTGACCAAGAATGTTTTCTTGGGTGCGCACAGTATCATATGTCGGTTACGTTGTACATAAGTGATTTTACGCCGGGTGGTATCAAACTTATTCCCGTATCACGATATGGAGAGAAAGTTTTCAGATATAAATGTATGATAAATTTTACAATCAACAAATTTGCATGATTATTTATTTATCGGAAAATGTATAAATTTTGCATAATAATATTAAAGCTTATAATTTTAAAAAGTTTAAGAATGCAATTAGTTTTCTTTATTTGACGAATGCACTTTCAATTTCATTTTCATAGATATTTAAAAAGCTAATCTTACAGAAAATTTTAATATAACTTGTTAAGTTTTTATCCCGTGGTTTCCGTGTAATCACTCGAAGTATAATCCGCTCATATGTGAATTATGTGATGTTGTTCACGATTAATGAGGGTATATAATTATTTTTTTCTATTTATTTTCAACCTGACGGTATAATTTATTATCGTTGTATTATTTTAAAAGATAATTTATTTAATAATTCCCAGCAGTGTAAATTAAAAACAAACTTTTCTACCGAGTGTGTAAAGAAAATTTTGATGATTAATGGTTCTTTTGCGATACATTCGGTAAAAGAATATATTTCCGTACTTTCAAAAATACAAACAATACAAAGCATACCCATTGTAATGAAAAAAATGATTGAATCATTCGTTTTAAAATAGACACGTTTATCATAAATAATAGAGTTTAATATAGTTAAAAAAACAAGAAAGCATACTTGACAGTATCATTGTGTTATTTAAATTATTCAAAACATAGTTTTTTTCATTAGAATGACTAGAGAATAATAATTTAGTAATATTGATTTTGTAATCATGAATTAACACGTGTTTCCGACACTGGTCTCTTAAGTGTTAACATATAAATGATAAATTAACTCGTATCTATACATATATGCGTATATAAAACGGGAGTCGAAATTTTTCATAGTTGCGTGAGCATGCGATACCGTTTTTTTCTTAATTAGTACACTATGAAAAAATTGACGTCAATACATCGAAAAAACAAGGACGTGGATTGTTGCACTTCTCTTTTGATTCTAAAGTATTGTTCATTTAATGCGCAAACAGTATGTAAAAATGCTTCTTCAAGGATAAAGTTCGTTACATAAAGCTGCACGTTAATTTATCTTTTGCAATTTTTCAATTACCTTATGTGTCGTTGTTTATTATTTTCATATGTTTTCTGATTTTACATGGATTCGTTACTATTTTACGATAATTAAATAATTTGGTATACTTATTCTTTTAATTTATTAATACGATAAGTAAGTTATAAGATTGTTAAATTTTCGACATAAGTTTAATTGTTTATTAAATTACTTTCAGTAGGTAAAATACTATTTCACATAATTTAAAAAGAAGAAAAATAAATATTAACGTCACTTAAGAAAATCGAAAGAACCTCGCAATTTTCCATCAGTAACGTCAAAACCGTCGTTGAATAAAAAGAACATTACAAGTGAAGAAACACATTTATGAGACGAGCGTAATAAATACCAAGTATTTTCCTTACTACAGAACATCGTTATTTCTCAGTTTTCTTGAAATATCTTTAAATAATATTTCAATCTATGGCCTTTCTTAATGTAAATTCAATAAAACTTAATCTGTGTTAGTACAGACACGTATATCAATTTTTAATCATACGGTTACGCTTGTATGTTTGTTTCCGTCTTCATCAATGTTTTTTTTGGATGAATAATTAACGTGCGTTGGCTACTGGTTATTTAACACGTTGGAACGATATTTTAATGCTCTCGTTTCCTTGAAGCGATTCGACCGCATATTTTAGAATTCGTAACGATTGTTAAAGGATAATTTTGAAAGGTAAAATAACATGTAACATTAATTATTATAGCTTTTACGTAAATGAAAAATTGCCTTTAATGACGTTATTATAGCCATAGTTATTACAAAATTGTTAAATTTGTATAATTTATGCAGAGTGATAAATATTGTTTAAACTTTATGTTTTAAACATTTTATTATTCAATGATGATCTATTATTTTCTTCGCGTATTAACTATAATTAAATCAGAAATTTGGATAATTTAATTAATGTAGTTCATGTAGCAAGAAAAGTGCAAGTAATTTAATTTGTATATTAATTCCTTATTATTGCATCTTACTGATACAATGTCTACATTAATTACATTCACGTTGATCATTTTGAAATGTAGATCGGTTTCTCGCATTAATGTTATTACTTGGATTATAAAATACTAATTTAAAAAAATTAATGTAAATTAAATAGATATTCAAATCTAAATCGATTGATTACACCAGAAATGTAACAAAAAAATTTTACTCATACATTAATATATATAATCAATATGATAGTAAAATAAAAAATTAATGTCATTTCTTCAGAGACATTGACACAAATTTGCTATACTCGAACGTAAATGAGTTTTCTTTCCGCCATAACTAGTTTCCCAACATTCTCCAGAGTACACAACAAAAAAATTAAGGGTAAATAAGAGAGAAAAAAAATATATATATATATATGCAAAGCCATGAACCAGTCCACAGATAGAGAAAAGAGCGCAGAAGAGTGCGAAATCACGAGGGGTAGTATATAAAAACATACGTTAGATTTTAGACAAAAAAAAAATTTAACTGGTAAATATTAAACTTACCCAGCTGCTTCGACGCATACTGTTGTAGTAGTCGCGTTCGTTTCTTCTCATACCCTTTTTGCGTGATGTCCCCTGAAAAAAATAAAAAAATATGTAAGTAAAAGGTATACCATTACATAAATACATAAAAGATTCTGTTTATCATTTTTTGAAGAAAATTTTAAGCAGACATTCGTATCTATTCGATCCTAATTGTTTATCCCATACTGAAAATCTAGATACGACAAAGAAGATAAGTTGTGAGTATAATGAAATAATGAGTATAAGTGCCAATTGTCTACCAGGGTGATATTAATTAGTTTTAATACATTTATTACACGGAGAAAAATTTCTTATAATTTTTACCCTGTAAGGTTAGTAAACATGGGACGAACTGTCTTTTCTGGTCAAAATTACCCTGCTGCATAGTAAAATTTATCCTAAGTCTTGTAATTTTTAACCGAAAACCGGGTAAATTTTTCCAGAAAAGACAGTTTGTCCCACTTTTACTATTCTTACAGGGTAAAAATTATCAGAAATTTTTCTCCGTGTACACTTTTTAAATAACTTTATATATTTATATTATCATATTTATTTCCATAATGAATATATTACAAAAAAATTACAATTTAGATAATTTAAACTATTCTCAAAAAATTGGTGAAAATGCGAAATTTCTTGCGCATGTTTGATTACTCCTACAATTAATATAAATATAATATTTGTAAAATTATGAATTGTAACTTAAAATTAATGAAGTAATAAAAACAATGAATTACAGAAGATGCTACTCATTTGATTTATTTTAGTTTCAAAAGTTGCTCGATATACCATGTAAGGTTGGGTAATGTAAAGATACAATGAGAGTTTATGCATAAAATACGATTGCAACAATTATGTAGGTATACTAAAATGGAAAATCATAAAAATAAAATTTATATTACTATATTTACTGGCATTCGAAGTCGATATCGAAAACAATTAACTGTTATAAAGAAAAATCCGGTAATATTAAATTTGCATATTTGTCTCCCCCTCTCCCGTTAAGTTTATCGGTCGATAGCTTGCATAAATTTCACTTTATTACTCGAGTGAAAGTAATTTATTATTTACCAGTTGGAAAATGCGGGGAAAAATTCCTTTCTGCCTTATTAAGCGGCCCAGGGGCTTTTAAATCCAGAAAATAAATAAACCCACGCGCGCGTGAAATAAATTAGTGGTCCGTAGCAAGAAACAAATTGACAAGCGCGAAGTTACGAGGCCCCGTCATATATGGATTTCGCAAAATTTTCGAAAGGAAGGGGTATGAATAGGCTTATCGTAAAAAAAAGAATGGGCAAAAAATTAAAAAAGGCTGGGTGACAATGGCCCGACAACTTGGAAGAGAAATCGCTCATTCAAGTGTCAAATACCGCGTGTGTGCGTCCTTTATTTCGGTCCCCCGTTTCTTCGATAACTCGAGTGTGATTTTCCGATTGTAAAATTGTACGTTCCTCGCGTATTGTCGATAAACGTGATTATGGATTTATACATAGTTTCGAATGGTCTGTCTTCGACCGAGTGAAATATTATAGATGTTTAAGTATTCACTCGATGGAAATCGGAGCACTTTTACCGGATTCGAAAATGCGAATTAGATTGATAAGCGATTGTGACGGAAATAAATGTACATTACGTTTGTTCAAGCAGATTATTAGTAATAAATAAGAAATGCTACAAGATTTAATCAAGTCATCTAATGATTTATAATAATTGTATCTCTTTTGTTATATACTTTCTAACTCAAAACACCTTTACATCTAATTTAAGTAGTATAAAACAATAATAATACAAAACGAAAGCTAGTTTAACGTTTATATTTTTTTTATCTTGCACAAGTTAGAACAAGTACGAAATTCATCATATTTCAGCATATTATAATTCTGAAAATAATAACTGAAAAAAATAACTGATAATATTGTAATATTATTATATTTCGTATTAATAAATAATAACAAAAAAACGTTAATTCCGTTTACAATCTTTTATGAGTTTTAAAAAGTATACGTAATGAATTATACATTATTCCTCTTCAATACTATAGCAATTTTATATTAAAACAAAATTCTATTTACTCTTACGACTCTGGATACGAAACAAAAAATAGTCATGATTTTGCAAACGCTATGTAAATAGTAACATTATCAGCGAAAAACAAGTCCCGTTATGGCGAAGCCTCTTTAAGAGCGATACCAATTTGACATAAATACGCGCGCGTGTACAGGTGATACGTCCCAAGCGTTTATACACGTTACGCGTATTTATATATGTATTATACACATATACAAGTTACACGAGACGGATCGCGTCTGCATGCTTGAAGTTACGCTCGGTAACCCGGCAAATGTCCCGCGAATCGAGCGGGCATTGATCTGGATTTTCCTTTATTAGCGAGCGAGAAAATTATCGCGTGTTTACTGGAAAGAAAAAAAAGTTATCTCGATCGATGCATTTCGTTTCCTCGAATTCACTCGGACTCAAATCGTAATCGTTGAGAAGGTGCAACGGATTCACCTTCTGTGACCATACATTTATGTACCTGGAAATATTATATTTATTTAAATATTGGTAATCCTTTTATTTTATTACATTCTACGCATACCACTTTAGTATCTAAAGTCTACGGGCACGGTGATTAATTAAGAAAGAAACAGCTAAGAAATTTCTGCTTCATAAAAAAATATAATGCACAATGGAGTATGGAGTGTACGTATAAAAGTTGCATTGATTTAATTAATTAATTAATTAATTAAAAGTGTTTTGCAATTAGTGGTTACGTATTCTTAAAATTCTTAAAACACTCGTATATAAAGAAATTATATTGTGATGATATCATTATTAATTCTATTACTACAATAAGATCTTCGTAATGCATAATTATGATCTAAAACGATCCATATATAATTAAAGAGATGTTTCAATGACCTAGTGAAGACGACAACAAATAGAATAGACAATCGTAGCATCGTTTACTATATTGGCATATGAATAAATTATTATTATTAACACATGTATATTGGTTAATCGTTAAATTTTCACAAAAAAATAATAATCTTTTTATTGATTTTCTGGTCAACAGTGTAAGCAAGATCTCGCAAATTGTAAATATTTTTCTATATAAGCGAGCAATAAGAACGTTATTATTTTTATACTCATTGTTCCTATATAGTAATTAGGTACATAATTTCGTGAAGAAAATAATGTTACGCTTAGCAGATATGCAACCAGATATATGAATTATCTGCAGTATATATAAATATTAACTCCTTTAACGATGTAAAATTACAGGTATATTAGAAAGTATAGTAATAACGGGTTCTATTCTCCAAATTAATCCGGGGTCTGCGGTATTATTTTACACGAAATTAAAACTTGTATTGTAATGTAAAGTAAATAAGAATTGTAGTTAAACAACAAATATAACGCGTGTATAAGGAAAATGACTGTTGCAACATCTAGTTATAACAATACACGAATGTCAGCAGCAATATGAATCAAGCGATACTTTTTTTTTCTATTATATCCGATGAACACGCGTATCGAGCTTTTTGTTCGAGGTCTTAGCGGAGGAGTTTCCACTCCAGAAAATTCCGCAATAAAATGCAAGAGTGCGCGGTAGCTTTTGCATATATTAAATGCAACTGTTTAACTAGAAACTTGAGGGCAATTAAATTGTAATTATGAAAACAGTATAGTGGTAAAGGATTACAGATCAACAGCTTGATAATTTTTAATAAAACAATCTCGCGCGTTCTCGTGTGTGTGTGTGTGTGCCACGATGTTTCAAGTTCACGCGATTTAACTTGGAAATCAATACGGAAATCCTGCTTAATCATTTTTAATATTATTATCCGCGAGTTATTCCGTTATTATATAAAAATAAATACTACTATATTTGTCTATATACATATATAAGAGAGAAAAATTTAATTAGGTTGTAGGCACTTTCCGTTTCATTGGGTCCGCGCGCGAGAAAAGCGCAAAGAATTAAAATGACGATGCAGAAATGACGGTATATCGTATCAGGTCTGAGTAATTTCTGGTTGCGGTCATTTTTATTCCTCTTTTCTATGGTTGTCGTTTTTATGCTAGACTTAATCGGAGATTTAGATCTCTATTAAAAAAGTTGTTTTTTTACTCTATTAATTATAAATAATTATAAATGATTTTTTATTGTTTGACGAGTCATTAATGATAATAATTATGTTGTTATATTTAAATAATAATACGTATTAATGTTCATTTATCCTTTTAAGGAGTTGAACTGGCTCACTAATACATTCTTTAATGAAATATATATACACGTTTATTTATGACAGTCAAGAAAATCGTTACATAAGGTTTTATGCAATAATTTTACGCAAAATTTTAATAAGATGCAGAATATTTAGTACGCGTTATTTTAAAGAATGTCGTGCGTTAAATTTTGTAGGAAAATCGCAAGTCTTTTGTGGAATATGAATGAACAGTAACATTTCTATGAGAAGGTAAAATTCTTCGCTTCCTTTTTAACTTGTAGGACGACTTCTTTACTTTATAAATTGTTGAAAAAACTACAAATAAGATAAGTTATTTATTGCATAAAATTATTCATTCTATACAGCGAGTTTGAAAATATAATTAATAGTTCGAGAAGTATAAAAATATTGTTGTTTCTTCAATTTTTGTACGATGTATTTACCGAAATTTACAATACACACGAATAATCGTTGACATTACCAGTAATCAACACAATCTTTATAGATTTTTATATTTAATGGCACTACGTAATAAAATCGTAATATTTTTTCATAGCAATTAAAATGATTAAAATATTTGTAAATGAAATAAATAAATAATTTACAGTGTGAATAAAAAAAATCTCCCGCACGTGATTGCAATTTTCGTCTCTTCCGGCTCTCTAGCGGAACTTTCGAAAAATCATGTGGTTAATATTATAGGAAACGCAAAACACCGTTAAACGCACGCGCTACCGGGGCGAAAACGAGGCGGATCGCTGCAAAAAGACAAATCGCGTGCGAGACAAAACGATTGCGCGTCACGCATCGCGAGCTCCGGGAAATCTTTCACGATAACACGAGAAAATATGAAATCGTCTTACGAAAATGCGCGAGTTTTAGAGGAGGGTCTATTGTCTCGTGGTTTCGTAATGAGATGCGCCTCGGATTCTCACAACGAGCAGCGAAAAATTTTCTGAGATTGCAGCCGTGAATTTATTTTTATTTTCAATCAGTAATTTTTTCTTTACGTACATACATACATATCATGTATATAAGACATTTCTCTCGAGTTAATTGAACTGCTTGGATTAATCGAGTAAAATGCTCGATATCTTGGTGGTATTATAAAATTTTTATCGTTAGAAAGTTTCGATAGAGTAGCACTTACGTAAGGATAGGTACTTCTTTTTAATAATTCATTAGGAGTCAGTGATCTTTTATCTTGAAAATAGCGTTTCATGCGGGTGGGAATTGAAAATTTGAAAGTTAGTATTTAATGCTCGTATATCTCCCTTGGATATTATTAGGAAAATAAACTACATAAAAAATAAATTACTTAAAAAAGAGATGCAATATTATTAACTATTTGTTAGGTATTATTTAATTATTTACAATTGGTGCATATATATACATATACAGGTGTGTATATTGGTGGTAATTTAACAAAATATGTATTAACAAATAATATACTTTTTGATATTGCACGTAAACTGCGATTTTACTCATTTTAAAAATTACATTTATACTCCTGAATTACAAAATATTGTTTGATACACGTGTGAAAGATGAGGTTGAACTCGCTTCGTGCGAGGGATAAAACTCAACACTTTCACACTAGTATCGAAAAATACTATTATAAACGCAACATTTACTTTTTTTAATTAAATTTTAAAACTTTTGTTTTAATAATAATAATAATTTAATATCACATTTTTATCAGAGAAAAAATAACTTAAAAAGTTTTAAGAAAAATAGTAAGTTTTTATATTAACGAATAAACATATATAATATATTTAAAATAGTTTTGTGCACGTTATTAGTATCTTCTAAGAATTTAAATATTCAGGAATTTTATATAATTGCAATAATGAAATTACAATTAACTTTTTAATCTAAGTACACGGTAAACGTTCTTAATTGCAGCGTTTGCTTACTGCTTTCGCATAAAATATATTTGAAAAATAAACAGAAAATGTTTCCCTTAATAACACGAATCTTGGATACCTCTTACGTTTCCACTACACTTAACGAGGCAATGCAAATGAGAGTCTGAAAATTCTACGCAAAACTGTAAAATTATATTCTTACTGCATGGTCTTCTTCGAAGAGAAGATCGCCTTCTTGCAAGGTAAACTGGCTGTCCTCTTGTATTATTTGTCACACCACCTCGCTTCAGCTGCGATTTCCTTCTAAGAGGTCGTCTTTTTGGTGCAGGTCCTTCTTGTTGCCTCGACCTTTGACCCTCGAGCACAAGTACCACCGAGCAATTTCTTCGATCAGATGCCTTCGACGCACCAGCGACGTTCAAATTTACCGCGTCCTTGGCGTCCTTCTGGTTACCCCCAACAACGACCAAAACCCGACGTTGTTCTTCGAGTTCACTTTCGCTCGTTGAAGTGCATCCACATCGTTTTGCGCTTTTAGCTACGAAACCAACAAACTGACTGCTTGCAAAGTAGTTGCACTCGGCATTATTGGCGATTTTAGATTTTTCACCACGATATTCTTCGTAAAAAATTTTTTCTTCGTTGAAATCGCTGATTTTGGGTTTAAGAGATATAGAACTGGCAACACTGAGAGAAGACGATTCTAGGGTGGACCCCGAGTCGGCTTTTTTAGTATTCACCTCCGATTTCTCTTCAAAGTCTCCAGATAAAAGAAGTTTTTTATCGTCAAATTCGTCGGATAAGTTGGAGTCGTTCGACCAGTCGTTCTTTTCACCGCCATCAGACTTGCCATCTTCTTCTGGCAGATATCTGACTTCTCGCCAAACTCGGCCATGTTGCCTGCCTGATCTTCGTCTTTCCGGTGGTACAAACCAAACTGGACTTTCGGGTCTGGGACTAGGTTTACTCGTTGTGATCTTTCGTCTTCTTGAAGTGTACACTGGTCTTCTTCTGGCACTTGCACGCCTTGATCTTCTGGTGGACGAAGCTGCCCCGGCTGTTCGTTCAAAATAGCCTTCGGTACTAACGCTTGGTGCAGGTTTTACGGGGGATGTTCGTTTATGCCTTCGAAATAATCCATTTTTAGTCGTCAGAGCGGCTGCTCGGATGTCTGTAGTCAGTCTGGAAAAGGAGAGTGATAAACTGAATCCCGACGTCTTCGTGGAGGTCGTGTCAGTTTTGTGGATGGTGGTTCTGTCGGGTGCCGAAACTGTCCTAACGATGACACCTCGCTCGTTGCACCTGTCTTCCAAACTGGATTCTACGCCAGGATTCAAGGGCAACGAGTAGCTGCTGGTTACTGGAATACTTGTAGATTCTTTATAGCTGTGCGAAACGTTAACCGTGGTAACGTTGCCGCAGTTTTTTGAAATGTTTCGGTCATTTCGATCAACTTCAATATTTCCTTTTTCATTCCTCTCCTGAATGGACTTAGACTGTGATCGCAAAAGCTGAGGAGACTTGTCGAGTTCGATAAGAACCGATGAAATTTTTCGGTTGTCATCTTCGTCGTTTTTCTTCGGCAAATTTCGTTTACCGAATGGTCGATTCTCTTGAGAGGAGTTTATCTTTTCCCTGGAAGAATCAATATTACACTTGGAGTCTCGAGAAGAATACGAATCTATCCTAAACTTTTTGTCTTTCGATGAGTATGAGGAGTCTATATCGTTCAACCATTGACCATAGACAATAGTACCAGCTGGAGTATCTCTTTTAACCTTCTTCTCGTCATCGTCATCGTCCTCCTCCCGGCTAAACCTCTTATCATCGAATTCGAATTCATCAGATAGCTTACCATTGCCGCGGACTTGTATGATCGTTGGACCAATTACATTTTTCGCCCTGGTGTTCACCTCAACGGTCACAACTGGCGCAGCGGCTGTGATCTCTCCAGTATCGCCAGTCTTCTGTAATCTTGTGCGCCGTTTCCCGCGGTCTAGATAACTCTTTCTGATCGAGATACGCTTGAAGGACTCGCTGCGCTCGAAGGACGGCTCGTCCCGGTCCTTCCTTCGGCCGACGAGCCTCCTGAGGTTCTCAAACGAGAGCGTCCTCATCTATAGCTTCGTGCTCGAGCACCCGATTTTGGTGCTGCCTCTCACGAATTCGCCATACCGTGTCTATACCCGCTGAAATTTCACTAACGAGCGCACGGACTTTTCGTTCGTGAGGCCCCTCTTTTACGCTTTCCCTCTTGCGAAAACGGCTCGCTCATTCCTAACGAGCGATTTTACCAATTCGTCTTCCTTTTTGCCGTTCGACGCTGAAGAAATTTCCTGTGACCGGGATCGATGCTCAAACATTTCAATTTAGAGGTGACGCTTTCGCGTTTTTCATTGGATTACCCACGCTCTTCTCTCGGTTCGTTACATAACTTCGTTTGCGAATTTTCGTATCTGCTATTACACATTCCTCATCCTTTATTCCATTTTCATATATGACTATTTGCTTTTGTAACGTCAAACAACTTCGTTTTATAATCGTATACATGCACAGTACATTTCATTATATTGAATAATCTACTCCATCCTAAATTCATTTTCCTTGGAGTCCGTAATTTTCAATTATATACGTGGGTATAAAAAAATTGCATCTCTGGTTCATCGTACCGACTCTGAATAATCCTAAAATCAGAAAATTCTCCTCTTCTTCGGCCCGAAGCGAGATTCTTATCGTTCTCTCGCATCTTGATCGATCCTTACACGCATTTTTATCGCGTTCTTCTTCTCCCATTCAAGTTTAATCTCTTCGACCCTGGCGAAGCCTCGAATTATCCCTGCCTGGTAATATTGTTTTTCCCACATATTTCGTTTTTCTTGAAGGTATGGACGCACATCATATCTTCAATTCTTTGGACCATGCGCCGCCATTAAAGGCGAGTCACTTCGCTTTAGCGTTTGTTTTTATTTCGCAAACGAGGGGAGCATCGCCAAATAGCCCGCGCGCTCCTTCACTTTCCTCGGCGCGTCCTCCCCCACTTGCTCACCCACGAAGGTAGGAGGACTCAAACTTTTTTCGAACTCGCACTTTCTTTAAATATAACCAAATGAACGGGTTTGGTGAACGAATATCGTGGTTCCTCTTCACGTTTGATGATCCCAGTCCGAAATTCCGATCACAACGGAGACAAAAAGTCCCCCGCGAACCGGACACCAAGTGCGTGGCGTGCGCGAACGAGACGCGGCACTCGACTGGCTCGAAGAGGTAAGAGCCCGGTGGAGAAGGCAGCCTGCGGCGAATAAAAGTCGTGACACGGGAGTAAAGGAGAGAGAGAGAGATGGAGAGAAAGAGAGGTGGAGGAGTGGTGGCATGCCGTCCGTCCACTCTCGCTCAGCGAGCGAGCTTCCCTCTCAGCATCCAGTCTCTCCTTTTTCTTGCCCTTGCCGCGGCTCTATCATTTTCTTGGCCCTAAGGGTTTTCGATTGCGTTTCTCGGATTATTGTCAACGCGTTGCCGAAAACGAGTTTGACTAGTATACCCTAGGTTTTATAATTCTACTTGATCTTTCGTCTCTTCCTGTTTCGCTTACTCTTTTTCTATCTTATGCCGGCATTCCCTTGAGATGCCTCTCTCTCTATCTCTCTCTCTCTCTCTCTCTCTCCTTCTCTCTCGTTCTCTCTTTCTTGGTTTATCGTTCGGCTCTCGCGTCTTTCCATATCTCTCCTCCTTTCCACATCTCGCCTTCGGAGATTCTCTCCCCGCACTTGCATACGTCGCCTCTCTCCTTCTTCCAGGGTCTACGTACGAGGTATCTTGCGTTACAGTCCTTTACACATTGGGTCTGAAGATAACGCGGAAATTTTAGTTAAGGTTTTTCTTGTTTTTAGAATTGTTACTTAACATTCTTTAATTAAATAATTATTTGTTGCTTAATGATACATTTATTACCTTCAAACGAATCGCAATGCGCATAAAAAATGTATATTTTACTATTAGTCTTATTGATAATTTGGGTTATGAATGATAATATATATTACAATTTATCACGTATATATATTACAAAGCAAATATTAAAAACATTTATAAGAGATGTAAAAAATAAGCGTGAAACGATATTATTAAAATAAATACTAATTCAGGTTAGTTACTATTATTATATTTATCTATCTTTACTTATTTTTGTATATAAAATGAAAAATATTTACTGTTTTCTATGTAACCAATTTCACGAAATCGATGCTACATATTAATGTTATTTAATGTTTATTACTTATACTTCCAATTTATATAAGTTTAGCAAATAAAATATATATAATTAAAATATTCTCGATAAATTAATATGAGTGATTAATGAAAACTATATATTATTAATACAAAGAATAACAAAAAATGACTTCTAATCCTGAAATAATACATTCTAATAGGATTATCAACTATTAAATATCAGGATATTCTTAATAGAAAATACGCTAACCGGTCACAATAATTTACGAACCCTAAGCTCGAACAAAATCTCGAAACGTTCCAATTAAAACATAGTACAAACACAACGAAGCAATTCACGATTATCTAAATCCGTGCACAAATCGATTAATCTTGTGAATTCCGTGTTTGGATAAACAAATAAATAATCGTCGACGAATTAGCAACGTGAATAACTGCTAGTCAAACGGAAACAAGGAGAGAATGAAAAAAAGAAAGAGAGAATCTTTCGATGTACAAGGAAAAATGAAGAGATAAAAGGGCACGCAACATTTTCTTCATCGGTTCCCTCCAATCTTCAGACATTTTCTTCGATCCCCCTTAGTTGGTTCGCGTATGCGTTCACCCACCTCCTGTATATCTCGTTTTTCCCCCTCCTTCGCGTCCTTGTATATTCTATTAGAGGCCTGTACATTCCTTCCTCTTTTTTTTGTTTCTCTGACTCTTGCTCCTTATTCTCGGGATCCTCAGATTCGCGCTTTGATCTTGTTATCGCGCTTTTTTTCATCTCGTGCTCCCGACTTTCTACTCTTGCGTCATCGGGATCGACGAAAGCTGCGTTCGATTTTTCGAATGGATTTTATTTCGTACTCTTACTGTAATGAGATTTGCAAATCACACTGTACTTCCGTGATGTTCAATTCTCTTTATTTCTATAGCTTTTACAAGTATAATGTGTACTTACGTGTAGGTAAGATAATGAAACAAAGCAACCTGTGTTACCGACAGTAACTGTATGATAAATAGTTTTCGTATAAATAAATAAAAATGCAATATAAAATGATAACATCGCACTTTATCCAATGCTATTTTTTATATAAATTAACAAATTGCAAGAGTTTACATATCCTCGTAATTTTTCAGGCGTTAAACTTTTACAAAATTATATATAACCTGTAATAGAGGTATTGTTTATTTCTCTTGTAATCAATAAATTGTATAAATATGAAAAATTTATTAAAATCATCATCAATCATAAAATAGATGAACGTTCGGATAAGAACTTGTATCCTTTACTTTATTATCTTAATTAAGAAACAGATATAGCCATTTTACATTTTAAATTTTTATGGCGTTTTATCTTGTTTTTCCATTCGTATGCTTTTTAAGGATTCATATCTATTCTTGATCTTGATCTTTCAGACCACCTTTAAATTACCTCTTTTTTACTCTCTCTCTTTCTCTCTCTCTCTCTCTCTCTCTCTCTCTCTCTCTCTTTCTCTCTCGCCCTCTCCCTCCCTTTCTTTCCTTTTGTTAAAAAATATAACATCAAAATTTTCATTCACAATCCTACCAGTTTAAATATTTCATATCATTAAAACAGAATTTCTTTATGTGCAAAAGTGACGTTTCATGAAAAGCAATATCGTCTATCTCGCATTCTTCGATTGACTCACATGTCCGGTACCTATATATATTTTTTACCCTCCTTTCTCTCTTGTCATCGCGAAGAAGAAATAAAGGCACGCCGAAGGTTGGCTAAGGTAAAAGAGGGGAAAACCGAGATAGACACTCAAGAGACTAGCAGCGCAGCTGACGTTACTTGCCGGTACTTATCTCGCTATGCGCGTGTGCGCACGCGCTATGCGCGATCGAAACTTACCCGATCCGAGATGACGACAATGAGATACAACTCGATTACTGAATTCGTTAATACTGCATCTTCGTTTCACTGGCGATTCCATCCTTTTTCCATAAACTCATTATTTTTATAACCATTTATTATTTCCATTAATTTTTATTTTCATGAATTTTTTCATGATTAATAATTTACAAAAATGTGTGTGTATATACATATGTATACGTATACTTAATAATACTTTTTATACTTTATTATATATATAATGGGCAAAATCTAATATAAAATAATCGATAAAAATATTGAAAAAACATATTGATGAAAAATCTAAAAAAATTAATTTGTAATGTTTACCCTTTATTGTTGTATTGGTAAAATGTCGATAGTTAATGGTCAGTAATATATAAATCCAATTTATTTAAATGCACAATTGTTGACCAATCAAAAAAACTAATCTGAACTACCTACATAAAAAATATTTAAAAATTAATTAGATCGAAAGTTTATCACGTCGTAAATTAATCCTTTGCTTAAAAATATAAGTCATTTATGTTTAGTTACATTTTAATTATTACTGTTGTTTAGAGTAAATTTACTTCATCGCCTCTACCAAAAACATACTCAAAGACGCATTGTGCGTATCAAACTCCATTCAAATGAAACTCAGCTTTTAAAAATCCGATAAGATGAAGACGATAACTTACATTTCCACCAACTCTATATATATATATGACTATAGGACTATGTACGCACGATTAGCATCCGAGCAACGTTTCCGAGATACGATGCATGCAACAATCGTCCTTTCAAACGCCCTTTCCAATTAAGAAAATGTGAAAACTCTTCTGTACGTAAGGTAAACCTTTTTTAAATCATTTATTTTTTTATGCAAACATTTACGTGAGATTTAAAAAATTATTCATCCGGAAATAATTGTAATTAACATATGTTAAATTATATTGTCATATATATTTAAAATTGTTTAAATAATTATTTCAAAAGAATAAGATACATTCTATAGGTATATTTTATGAAAATTTATAATATGAGTTTATTTAACTTCAAAAGTGCTAGTATACAAAACTTAATTTGAGGCTATAAAATACAGTCAATTATATTATTCTCAATTATTATTCTCAATTATTATTCTTAATTATATTATTATAGTGTATTAAAAAATGTTCAATTAATTCGCGTAGGAAACATACTTATCAGCGTCACGTCAGTGTCTTCGGAGTTTGCTTCCGGGAAATCTGCGTATTCTTTTCTATCTATATCACGTATATATATATTTCGTTCTTTCAAGACAGATGCGAGTATATAACGGATTTTATACTGCGCATATAAATACAGTAACTGGCTACTGAGCATTTGATTATATGTAACTTTAGTGCAGCGCATCTATTTAGTTTTTATTTTTATATCACACTGTCCTGTACCGTTTCGCTCAGCCCTGTTTAAAAATATTGATGCTTCGCTTTTCAAAAGATTGTACGGTTAAGCAGTTTTTACTTTATTCGCATGTTGCAGAAAATAGCAAGCGTTTTATTAAGTACTACATATACTTATCGATAATGTACGTGGTAAATAGAAGACATCGTCAGGGTGGAGTCCGATTTGTCGAAGGTTCATTCAAAATGAATGCAATATTTCGAATTTAAAAATTAGAGTAACTTTTTCCTTATTTCGAACCGAGAAAATAGAATGATCATTATTTCGAAAGTAATAAAATCGTCAAATATTAAGTACAATATTCAGGTATTAAGTGCAATATTTGGAATTCCAAATAGTAGATAAATAATTTTCTATATTATTGTCTGTTATCGAGGTGTTAATAGACAAATATTATAAAAGTTATTTCTCTACACTATAAAGTTCGAATATTCAGAACAAATATATAAAAACTGCGAAGAATGCATTATTTTCGAAATTGTGATCTTTCTATTTCTTTTGATTCTAAATAATAAAAATGCATTTCTAATTTTTGAAATTCGAACAATGCACATAATTTGAATGAGCTTTCGACAAATCTAACCCCCCACGCCATCGTGATGTTTCATAAAGTGGAACCGTGAAGGAACGTTGCAATTCAAAGAAAAATTTATTAAGATAAAAATTTTAGTAGAACTAGTAGGTGTTTAAAATAGATTCATTTGTTTCTGGGAATAAAGAAAAATAATATTTTTTAATGCATATCCGTCACAGTTTTGTACACTTGTATAAATAAACATAGTAATATTAATCGATCTTTTGAACAATATAAACAGTAATCAAGTTAATGAACATAAAGAAAATAATAATTCATTGTATCGTAATAAAATAAAATAATTTTAACGTTAATAAAAATAAAAACAAATGGCTCAATTATACGTATAATTGATCCATCTTCTAAAGTTAAATATTACAGTAACTATTACAACTATGCTGTTAAAGTCAATTAAATCGAAAGGTAATCTTTCATCGCCTGTTGTCGTTATGTAAGAAATTATATATACGAAAGAAAAATTCTTAACGACCCTCCTACGATTACTCGCGGGCGTCATCAATTTTCAAGTATCAATTTTAAAGCAATGCATTCTACGTCTTACGACGCGACTAAATTTACATTTTTTTGTGCACTCTAAACATTACCCAATTCATTGGCAAATCAATCTTAGATATATTTTACAAAATAATTATAACAAAAATTATGAATAATGTTAATTTATTCGATTAAAAAACCCTTGATATTCGTAGGCATGATTATTGTGATAAATTATTCAACGCGCGTTAGCGTTCCGATGAACCGTCTCACGAAGAATATATAATTTATAGCAGTGATAAATTGTTAAAAGGTCAATAGACGCGATTATAATAATCTTCAAATATTTGTCATGCATCTTGATCGAATTCTGAATGCAATAACTACGAATCAATTCCACGGAAACTGTATATACGTATAAATATCGATTTTTTGATACGTATTAATCGAGGAATTTTTTAGAATAAGGATAACAAACCAGGATATTCTCTATTATAGACTAAGCATACATATTTCTGTGACGATGAGTCAAATTATTGAATTATACAATCCATAAATTTGAAGTACAGTTTTAGATGCTTTAAAGTTCTCTTAACTGCTAAAACTATACGCTAAACGAATCTAATAATTTTTTGGATTTTATGACTATTTTGACGTATCCATAAGTGTTATATAATATTAATAATAATTGGAAAAATATTTTTCGATGAATCAATCAGAATTTACCGGTACAGGTTCATACCAATATTAGCTAAACGAAAAACACAACACGCATAACGTAGGTTTCTTAACTGTACACTCGCACTTTCATGTTTTTCATTCCCCCTCCTTCTCTCTCTCTCTCTCTCTCTCTCTCTCTCTCTCTCTCTGTCACGAATATCAGTGTCGCTATTATAATTAAATCGCTTACTCGTTTGGTCAACGTTGGCCTTGTCAAAGCTCAAACTACTCGGGACCCGTGAGCACGGTAGTAGTAAGGGTACCTTATAGTGCGCCGACATGGGCGTGGCCTAACAACAATGGTGTCTGGCGTGAACAATGGGATTGTCTAGTGCGAACAATGGTATTGTCTAGTGCGACAATGGGGTTGTCTAGC